>JAMGYY010000017.1:0-1200000 GCA_024713755.1 Morchella sp. 2018-W16 | reverse complement strand
AGGAAGGGCTGGTGATAGAAGAAAGAAGATTGGATGTTGAAGCTGATATATTTGATAAAATGCCACCAGCTGGAGGGTCTGCTATGGGGGTCGATTCCGGTATAGAGTTATTTCTCCCCCTTGTTTGAGTGTCCTGGCCATGAGTTTTCTCCGAGAACATTGGGGCCGTAGCTGAGGTACTGAATCTCTATTGTAAGTACTTGGCTGTAACTATGGTGTCTGCGGGGGAGTAGGATTTCATCTTCCAAGATGGCTGTTAGTACTTACTTGTAGCCTCAAAATCAGTAGATGCACATGCAAATGTCGATGCATATCTGGGAAATTTTGTTTTGAAGAACCGAGGATACGGGAGAGTTATCTTCATCGGAAGAAGCCTTCCCGAAATCGGAACACCAGGGGGAAGCGGAAGCATCATGAGATTACCGAAGTCAGGGTACATACATGTATGTACTTTTGCGAACCTTTGTTTCTCAGGACCATATATTTGCCAGGGACTGCAATATGAAAAGAAAAAGAAAAAAAAGAAATAACCGCAGCGATCATTCGAATATAAAATTTATATTCTGCATTTAGGTAAGCACCGTTAGACACTTCACTACGGTATTCTTCGTTACACGGTGATCTCACAAGGGGGGTTTGTTCTTGGGTGACTAAGCGCACCCCACTCCACCCAACCGAACCAATTGTTTAGCCTCGGTCCCAGGCTCAGAATTACGTGGTGTGTGGCTAAAATTCCGCGCTAAGCCCAATCTGCTATCAAACCTTTTTACCCCACTTCTGAGCCTGGTGAATTTTGATCTTATTACATATATTATAGCTCAAATCGCCCTTGATTATCAGCCAATAATCCGCCACTAACTTGCATGTACTATCATGAGGTGAAGCCACGCGCGCATCCCTATCGCGGTGAAACCCATGTGCGCACTTTATGCGGTGAAGCCCATTTCTTGTGCCATGCGCCATGTAAAACTCTATCATGATGAATTCGCTATGTATTCTTGACCAATAACATTATTAGATATTAATCTTAATCCGTGGCGTATGATATATAACCTATCTTGAACGATAAAAAATCTTACGTAGCCATGAAACGGCACGGTATGTCAACTTCATGACTGTGATGATTATCGACCGTTATATATATATAACCGCAATGACGACCAAAATCTCACTCTCGCTCTAGAGACTATCTGCGGTGCAAAATCTCGTATCTTAGGTATTCTTTTGATGATATCGCCGACTGCCTACTAGCGGATCTGGAGTCTGTGATTCATCCATTTCGGTATTTCCAAAACTTCCTCAGCGGTGTAATGGGCAAACTTATATGTCTTTATGACTCAAACAACCCAAAATCACCGCTAGCGATATTCTGAATAATGCATGTGTGGATATCGTTAGGGCCTTGTCTTGTAGTGAAATGGTATTTCTTATAAGCTACTTGTAAAATATGAGCAAAGATGAATCAGTTCTGTGAATACATTAGCGAATTTTCATTATCTGATATCGCAGCTGTGGCGCTTTTCTTTTTCTGATTGAAGAACCGTTGATCTGATGATAAGCGCGCTTTCCAGCATAGCCGAATGCATCTCAACACATTATGGACTAACTCATATCTTTTGGCTCAACTATGCAGCGAATACTCTTTCTTGTGGCCAGACGAAAATGCTGGTCGCGTCTTGAAGCGGCTGCCCAGCTTCCTATCTGTGGCGTAGTGGCAGGTTTAATCACTTTCTTTCCAGCTTGCTACTGCCCTTGATTCAACGTTACCGGCCTTCGCTGTGTGATCTCTTTTTGTAGCCTTGTATTCTCGCTAACTTTATCTGTAGGCTGCGATAAGCGCTGAACCTCTAGCAGTGATGCCTCTTCCGGGGTTTCGGTACTCAATAAAAGTGAAATCGTCTTTCTAGGTTGTGGTATGCGTCTTTCGCGTCTTTCGAAATCTCCACCTTGATACTAGCGATGCATGATAATGTAACGATTGTGTGGAGGCTGGAGGATGGAGCAATCTGGGTGCACTAAATCTTTAAACAATGTTGCTGGACTGTCGATAGTGAAGCAGTTCTCCTGTGATGTTGGTGATAGAATCATCATGAGAAGATCTGTTGCTCCCGAGGATATAACTGGCGAGAATCGTATTCAGTTCTTGCGCCATTCCACCAAACCTCGCATAAAGCGTCCGTCTGCGAGCAAGATTCTTTCCTCGGCTTCAATATTAATTCCCGAATAGGGCGCGATCTTGGGCTCGCTGTACTTTGTATGGGTATCTTGTATAGGCCTAATATCATGGCCCTATAAAACAATCACGTCATTCTACGGCGTCTTGGAAGAAACAATTATCACAACAATTAGATAACCCACCGGCGTTAGGTGCGGGAATACCTGCGCGATATCCAGCCTGCAGAGTCAAAAGTGCTGAGCCAATATGTGACCAGCAAATAGACAAGTCTTGGTCAATATTATCAGCCTTGATATCCTCCCGCGACCTGTCTGAACCAAGAAACTCCCCTGACTACTCTGCGGAGATTTGCTTGCGCCCGTAACCTCTTCTTTCAGGGCAGTCGTTTCCTCCGTAGAATATATCATTTCCTGCAAATATCGTCTGCTCTTCGGCGTGTCAAGTCTCTTCTGTGACCAATCGTTGTTAATATCGCGTGGCGTGAGATGGCACTATTCACTGATGATGTCGATGTCAGGAAGTTGATCCATGTAAAAACCTCTGTCTTGCAAATATCAGCGTGTCTCCCTCAATACATATATTGCGTCACGAGTGGATGGCTCCAGAGATCTCATAACTTTGATGAGCTCGCAGGCATGCATTGATAGCTGCGGGTGAAGGAGGTTCAAAGTAGATAGTCTTATTGCATCGCGCTATCAATATTGTCCATATCAATCGCTTTGAATCGTAGAGCGGCGCTGTCTGTCTATCAGGAAGTCAAGCTCATCTTTGCAGCTAGTAAGCCTGCCTAATAGTCTTCTGTGTAGCGTTAAGCGATTGGCTGCGATATATTATCGCCGGCGCTAGCAGTAAAATCTTATGAATATAGCGTCGTTGGGTGAGAGTCGCGGATAGGGCAAGGAAGCCTTCGCGGTCTTGTATGAAATCACTGAGGTTCTTATATTCTGACGGAAGGTTCGATATCACACAACATGTCTTCATCCACAACTATCGCATGAGATTGTCGTGAGCGTGCGGCGTTTTCGCGATATGTAGTCAAAAGTCTGACCCAGAGGTGAGAAGGCTCTGGGGATCATAAACAGGCGATATCTACCCTCACGACCTCAATTTTGGGCGATCTCGCTAAGTAAGTCGAGCATCAATTTAGTTGGACGCCATGATGTCTGCGGTAAGAAGGTCGGGGATATATCATCTTATGTATATCTGCGCTAGATCTCTGCTTGTATATTATGGATCTTTCTGCATGCGTTATCTTCGAAGTGGATATCGCGGGACAACATTCTCGACGGTATATGGTAGAGTCTGGAAGATAATCTTTCTTTCTGGCCGTTCCTGCGCTAACAACGTCTTGTGGTGCATCGATGCGTCCGCGATAGCGAACGCTATCGTCTTGCGAGCAATGTTGAATCTTGAGATATCTTTCACGTATGGGATGTGGTGCGTTGGTGGCATCCACTTTTTGTTTCTCGTCGCAGGCTATTCCGTGTGGATTAACAAATATGATAGATATGATAGGCGGTATGTAGTAGATACAGATGATAAGAAGAGATGTTGTGAGGTTATGAGGATATATGTAGTCTTTACTATAAGCGTTAAAATAATATTGATACAGTCACAACAATAAAAAAGTCTGCCATGCTCATGCGCACAAGACCTCTAAATAACAATCAGCTTATAGCGCACCCAAGTAATAACCCCGCGATAGATACAGAACGCCACTCCCCCTCCCCCCCCAAAAAAATAGAAAAAAAGATAAAGAAAAAGTGGGAGGGAAGGTCACAAGAATGAATCCAGCGCCGACATTCATCGTTTCTGTTTGAAATACGCCACTTCCTCTCCTTTCAAACCCAGAAATTCTCTACGGTTTGGCAAGACCCAGCTTATCAACCTCGATGAATTGGCGCGGCTATCTCGGCGTGCCACTAACCTCCTCCAAATCTCCCTGATCTCAATCTCCCCCAAATCCCTCGAAGATCACCGCGCAAAGAGCAGGCCAGAGGCGCCACGGAGTGTTTTTCGCGTATGGTTATGGAATCGTTTGCTATTTAGCCTTCGCTTACTAGAGCGCTTCCGCTTCATACCAGATCCCCAGAGGCTTTTAGCGCAAATCGTCGTGCCATGAGTCTTTTCAGAAGAAACTGTCGACGATGGTAGTCTCGCCGCTGGGCTACACCTTATAGAACGCAGTAGCTACGCCCCAGAGAGCCAGACAAGATATTCTTTGGATAGAGGACGCGCAGATTCGCCATTGCGCTGATCAAAAAGCTACCTCACCACCGCCGATCTCAGCGCGATGGTCTCCCTATAACGTCTGCTCACATGGCCGCTACCGATTCCACGCGCCTCGCTGATTTTTACCGCCAACGATAACTGGGACAGACGGAGGGAAAGGAGTCGCTACTTTGTGCCGCGGACGCAGGACGATGCTACGGCGGAGTTCGAATCCAGGCGCTACCAGAGGATGATAGCTCAAATCGGCGAAGCTTTTCCTCCTAAGAACCTTTTTTGCAGATCAACTAGCTACCATACAGCTCCTGCTTGCTTTTGTACAAATACAATGAAGTTCTCCTGCTTTTGCTTGTTCGACTAAGTTTCGCCATTGTTTCTGATAGACGCGCCAGAAGAAGTCTGCCGCAAGGCGGCGAATAATTCGTCCAGACGGCGACTTCTCAAGATGCTACGACGGATTTCTTGCTTCATAAAATATTTGAGTCACAGATAAAGATCAGAGAGCTTATTAGCGAGGTTTCTTCCAAGTAATTAGTCCCTTCACGCCGATCCTCTACAAGGCCAATATTTGAAATACGACTGGCTCGATAATGCAAAGACGCTCACTACGACTAGCCATTACTCTATCCTTAATCTCTTCTTCAATACACAGATGGCCCTCTCTAACTCCTCCTCGTGATATCGGTGATATCGCGACGGATTCATCATAATCTATGAAGAAAGATCCACGCATGACTGCGCTTCCCGCTTCCTTTTGGATTCGTGCGGAGGTTTTTATACCAGCAGAAGCGAAGCCAGAGATCACGGCACCTCAAAAGAATAAGAGTGATTTCGCGCCATCTAATATCATCACCAAGGAATATAGTCTTGACCTTCGCTTCCTAATGCACCGCGCACTGTAACCGCCGCCGGCGTTGCGATTGAAGAGCCAAGAAATACTACTTTGCCCAATCGGCACTTCGAATCTCTCGGCCAAGAGTTTTTTCCCAAGATTTCGCCATCACTTTCAATCCAGCCAATATATTCGAGTTTGTTACGGAAATGTCGGAGACTCTATCTAAACCAATGCCGCTCACAACCGGCGCGAGACGGCTACGAGACGGGCGACGACGACTCAAGAAATTTAACCGAGAAGGTTGTGGGACAGAGAATTCAGATTGTACCAGACGGACGGTTGGATGTAGACGAAGATACCAGAGAGTGACTTTCAGACAACGGTCATGGATTAGGACTACGGCTAAGTCGTAACGAAGCTAAGACGAGGATGACCAAGAGCGATGACGATTATATTCCAAGAGATTTATGACTGAGTAAACAAGTAATAACTAAAGAAACTAGAAACGTAGAAATTGATAACAGGAAGGTTATGAGGAAATGATAAGAGAAAAGACAGCGAATGCTCATATACCGACTATATATATTAACTCCTAATCCCTGTCCAGGATGACTCATAACCCGCAGAACGGAAACCCATAGAACACCAAAGAGAAATCCTAGACCCGACCCGATTCCACAATATCCTTTCCTCCGCAGCTCAGACGCGATAGACAGTCCTCCTCCGCGCCTTAACTCCCCAGAGGCCTGTGCCGCGAAACCTGTCGAAGTTCTGCACTACCAGAGACGCCTCCAAGTCCGGCGGGTTGCATGATGGTTCATCATAACCCGCAGATTCAACCAAGTATTCTAAGCACCGCGCTGCCGAGAATCTAGTATCAAGGCCGACTTCCCATTCCTGTTCGCCGATTTCACGCATGGAGGCCGTTGCTGGCTTTGACGGGTTATTCATGGGCGGCGACAGTGAGACATGGAAGACCGGATGATTTTCATGGAGCGTGAGGCCAGTTTCATGCAGAAGCGCTTAACCATTCTCCTGATGACACGGTCGACGCGCTTCAAATCGAGCTTCTTGATCGCTTATCTGCAGGTTCTGAGCCGAGAGGAATACCTTATCTCCCATCACAGATTCTGCATGGGTCCTATTCGTCACGAGCCTTCCTTGATCTTCTTCTAAACATCTCGTCACAGAGAATTCAAAAATCTGCGCCATCTCTCTACCATACCATCGGCTTTGGTGGTGGTGCCACGTCAGAGGCGAACGCTTACACGCGGCTCCTTCCATAGTTTGCCTGAAACGGGAGAGCTTGGTGGTTTCGGAGACGCTGGTTGTTGTAAACCTGCCATGGGTAGATTACCAATCATCCCGTGCTGATAGAGACGTAGTTCTAGGTATTGTTCCACGATTGCTGATCCTTTCCGCTTGCCCGTCCGCGTGGAATGCGCCAGAAGAATGGGTAATTTCCAAGCCGTCGCATTGGTTTTCCAGAATTCTGCTGCGAACTGCCTCGATCCGGACTACGGTTTTGGTAGAGCCGCAGAGTTTCCATACGATTCTAGATACATGTTGGCCACATCAATAGCGCGGATTCCGCGATACATGAGATGAAGTGACGATCTTGGTTAGTCGGTCAACAACAACGGTGATGGCATTAAACCCTCGCTTCATCGCGAGTCCCGCGACGAAGTCCATCGATACATCGCACTACCGCCTTTTGTAAGATCGAGAGGGAGAACACCTCAGAACGCTATGCGTGGCGCTTTGCTGCGGTAACATGCTGCAGTTCAAGACATAGCGTCCACGATTCCCTCACGTTAGGCCAGTAGTAGTTGCGACTCGATGATTTCTAAGGTTTTAAGACGCCCCAAGGTCCGGCTGGCGCTTTGTCGCGTGTTCCTCAGAAGTAGCGCTGGAGCCGAGGTTGGGTGACGAGATTATGCTCCTGTAAAGCAGGAAGCCCTCTTCCGCTTCCATACATTCTGCTAGCGTAGATTTTCTTGGAGTTGCTGCCATGGAAAGAGCGAGGACTTATGAAAACTCACAACTCGATGTTTCAATAATTTTTTACATGTTCTTCAGCCGGATTCATTTAACAAAGAACCCGCGAACAAACTTAGCTTGACTCCTGCGCCTAAATTCCCCTTCTTCAATACGACTCATGACACAAGGAGTGCTCATCCTCTCAGAGTCTCGACCTTCTCGCGAAGGCTCTGGTTTTCCCTTGCTTACCTTATCAACGCGATGACGGTTTAAACGGGATAAGAATTCGCCCATCGGCTTTGGCAGCGGTTGAGGAGCTTGAGACATGAAGTATTCCAGATTCCGCGGTCGCCATGACTTTGATGTAACTTAGATCCTCGCTGGAGCGCCATTCCTCAAGATCTCGATAACCGCTTAGTAGTTCCTCATTACAGATCTCATAGTTGCATTCCGCGGTGAAGCCGCTTTGAGAAGAAAGCCACTGGGTGCAGGATTCCTTGGTCCGATTGGGACACGATTCCCGCGTAAACATAATCGGAAGCCGGTTTTACTATGGTTTCTCTCAGAATCGGCGCTGCTAATATCGCTGTGGTGAACGCGCCCTTGAGCTTCAACGCCTCTCTGCCTTTGACCATTGAACTTCACGCCCTTCTTTTAAGCGGAGCGGAATGAAACCACCCTGAAAGACGATATACGAATCGCCGGTAGAAATTGCGAAACCCTAAGAACTCCTGACTTCCTTCGTGGGTGTTTCCCATCCCGCGACTGCCGAGACCTTGCTGTCCATCTTGATACCTTCCGGAGTGACGATCAGGCCGGCGATTTGGTCTCCTGACGAAACTCGTGACTTTTCCGGGTTTGAGCGACATCGCGATTTGCGACTTTTGGCGATCTGCTTAACACGCTGTTTATGCTCCTCCAAAGTTTCCGAAGATATCGTGACGTTGCCGGCGACGCCAGTAAGCGGCCGGCGAGGGACGGAGCAGATCGTTAACCCAACGCGAACGCATGCGCTGGTCGACCGGGCGCATTTACATTGTACTCGGCTTGCCATAACGGCCCCAGCGTTAGCTTTTCCACTCATCACCCCCCTGATCCTAATCTGACGGTATCCCCACCTGGCGCCTAGCTGTAATATTTCGCCGATGACAAGCGACAGCGCCTCCGGATAAGCAGGGACGCTGGTTTTTGACCGCGATCTCATTCAAATTTCCTATAGTCCACGACAACAAAACGACCCATCAGCTTTTTGACAAACAGGACGGGGCACCAGCGTGATTCCGAGAGCGGATGAACCCTTTCCCGAGGTTCTCCGTAATGTAGCCTCGCAAGTAGTTGGTACATTCCATGAAATGTGACCGGCGCTGCTTTCCATCCCGTAATACTATTTTCAGGTCGAGGACGATGGGGTAAGAGAGACGCTATGGATTCCTGAACAGCGACTTGAACTCTGCTAGTTCCTCGCAGACGCAGGGTCGGGCGGGTTCCTGGCGCTTCATCGCTTTATGGAGGCGCAGAAGAGATGGTTTTGGCGTCTGCATGAGACCTACGCTGCCCGATGGCGAATGCCAGATGAAATGCTGTCGCATGAGATCGAGATTCTCGAGCGACCGAGAGACGGAGCAGTTCTTGAGAGAAATCAGAAATAAGATGACGACGAGGCGGCATGGCGCCGCTGGTGCAAGATCCGTGATACCCACGACGATAGCAGTAGTGTCCCAACTTGACAAAGAACGAGCGGTTTCCTGCCCATGGATATCCAACGAAAGTTTGGCGGCGTGATCCTTCCCGATTCTATTAACCTGCCACAATTACTTCAAGCAGGCGGGTTTCTTCAGGGTGTGAGGCCATTTTTGGTTGCAAAATCCCTACGACGACGATATCCTGACGCCTCCCGTAGATCAACGGCGTGAAGACGAAGGAGGCAGAGTTCTGCGACGGAGATGTGACGACGAGTTGGTCTCGACATCTTGTCCCTGACACGGCTGCAGCGGAGACGACGAAGGGCGGGACTAGCCCCTTTGGTTTGCCATTTTCACCAAAGTGACCTTTTTAGCCGGTTTATTGATTGTTCAACCCATTGTTGCGCCATTGTTGAGCGCGATCCTGAAATGAGTAGATAGCGGGCAATATGGTGGTAGTAGGTATAGAGGTGAGGCGGCGGAGGTCAGCGATGGTGGCGTATTCGCGATTCCTGCGCTTCGCAACAGAGCGATGGCGGATGTCTTCTTCCGGGCGGCGTCAGAGTCGGCGGTGGCGAGGCGTTTTATGGGCGCCAGGCGGTACCGGTTGTTCTTCTTCGCCAGTGATTCTTCAACCACGAAGCGTGAGGTTGGCGATTTTTGGTTGAGTCGGCGATGACCTTTTCACGGCCGCAGATACGGCAGGTTCCTGCTGTCGGAGGTTGGTCAATACGACCAGATTCGGAGATGAAAGCTATGAGCCTCCGTGAGTTGAGGACCGCAGTCCTCATCGGTGGGTAGTATATGCCCAAGACGGCGAGCGCCGAGGAAATCGACGACGCGACGGCAGGGCGGCCACGGTGGTGGCGAGGCAGGGCGCCACGAACGACGGCTTCGTGCCGCATGGGGGCGTCGGTGGTGGCGTGCCCGATATGGAGCTGCCCGGCGAGAGGTTGCGGGTTTTACCAAGAGGCTGCACGCTTTGAGCCAGTATTTCAAAGCGTCTTGGCGGAGACGGAGACGGAGGGGGTCGGGATCGACGCGGCCCATGTTGAACCAATGGGCCGGGGACGGCGAGAACAGAAACCTTTCCGCTTCAGGAAAGAAGATTCGAGGCCGGAGAAGACGAGAGTGGCGACAGTCCTCACGTGACGCCCCAACTGAGTCCACTACGCGACGGCCGGCGAAAAGGCGAGTTGGTGTTGTGAAGGTTGGCGTGAGACGCAACCTTAGTGTTACGGAAAGCCGAGACTTATCTAAATCCATGCTCACAACCGGCGACGGCTACGGCGAAGGACGGCGACTAAGAATAACCGAGGAAAGAAGGTTGTGGGACAGAGAGTCCAGACGGACGTGACGTAGACGAAGATACCAGTAGAGGACTTGCACAACGGTCATGGACTAGGCTAAGAACGAGTAGGGCTAAGACGAGGATGACTAAGAGTGATGACGATTATATTCCAAGAGGACTGAGAAACAAGTAACAACTAAAGAAACTAGAAACGTAGAGTTGATAACAGGAAGGTTATGAGGGAAAGGAAAGAAGAGAAAGACAAAGCTGCTCATACCGACTATATATACAACTCCTAATCCCTGTCCAGGATGACTCATAACCCGTAACGGAAACCCATAGAACACCAAAGAGAAATCCTAGACCGAGACCCGATTCCACAATATCCTTTCCTCCGCAGTAAATTTCACAGACGCCGCGATAGCTTTCATCGCGTACTGCTATTAGTATGCCAAGATATATCTCGATGAATGCTCCAGTTCAAAGGTAGTGGCCTTGGCTAAATCTGGTAGGGCGCGGGTCCATGCTACATGACAGATTGAAAGATATTGTTCAACGAATTGCTCGCAGATATCGGGAAAATTTCGGCGAAGTATCTAACTTTTTGATAAAGCCGATTTAGAGTCTATCGCAAGACAAAAATTCGCCATGCAGATCCATCTCGAAGGCGCAAAAATCTTCTGTCGTTGGTACGAGCTGTTTAAAGATATCGATAACAGCCAATGGAAACCACGCCAAGACGGGTTAATACTTGATTTCAATAAAGAGATGCGTTTCCATCGATTAAGACTCTATATAGAGAAGGCAGTATGGGATATACAATGCTCAAACCGTAGAACGCCGCATGAAATTGCGGAGGTGCCAGAATCAAACGCCACCTTCATTTTATCTACTTTCTTGCTTCTTGGTGGTCTCCGATTCTGCCACAGAACTTTTCAAGGCTTCCTCCGAGTGCTTCTCAGGCTCTCAGCTACGGCCACATGAGTCGGGCATCAGTCCGTGACGCTATGGTGAAAATGATATATACGCATGGCTTATCTGTACGCAGGAAAGTGGGTTAATCGAGATTCTCACAGAAAGACGCTAAGACGCCTGGACATATATTACATATGGCGTGTTACAAGACGCAAACACCAGAATAGATATACGACAGGTTTATGAGCAAGATTAGGGATACGGCACGCAGATATAATGGGGAATACGGTGCGCGCTCGGATGGGCGGGCGAGGGTGCAGCCAAATCCACCAGGCTGTATGGTGATGTGTGATGAAGGTGGCTGTGTGGTTGTGGCTAACCCTAACCCTACCAAACTTACATAATACAGCCTGGGCACGAGGCTACCAATTGTTCCCCCACCAAGACACCCTCAGTACCGGCGTTGTCATTGACGTCGTCGTCGTTGTCATCTCTACCTCAACAACTGCTGTGCTGCGCTGTCACAAAGTAAGAGCAAACCTCTGTAACGGCGAGTATTATCATCACTCCACCCTTCATAAGCAAGGTGAATATAGTTCTTGTCGAGCACCTATCAAGCAACCCCCCCCCACTTCTTAGTGCTTCGAGCCCTCCCTCCCATAGGCACTGCCACCGTCACTGCCACTACATATCACCTCCGCCTCCGCTTCCACCTTCTTCCTCTCATCACCAGCTACCCGATCCGCAAACCCACCCTTCCATCTTTCCCCACAGATTACCACCCTTCCAAAAAGGCCTAGAGCCTCCCCCCGTTAATCGTCGCCGCTTGTTCTTATCTTTTATTCTCTGTGCTATTTTCCGCCCTTACGCTCTGCTGCACTTACACTTAGAACTCAACAAACCCCTCCCTTGATCTTCTCCCTTTGCTTCCCACCCACCCCATCCACCCATCCACCCATCCATCCAAGTGAACTTAACGACGCTCCACGGAATCTTTATTTCAACAACGACTAACGTCGGATATCATTCCGCACCAGCCAGACGGAACTTTACAACACCTCCGCTAGAACAAGCAATCCAGCCCCGCCATTATTTGGGGAATCACCAATCTTCCCACTCAACCTATCCTTCCTCACCCCCCCTTCCTCCCCCACCATACCTCCCCACACCCTCCTATATCCCTCCTCTCCAACCTGCAGTCATCATGGTCGACGGGGAGACAGCATCTCCGACTTGGAAGTTTACACAGTACGTCTTGCTCTATTGATTAATGGTTTGCTAGCTACCTTATCTATTTTTGGGGCGGGGCAGGGGTTGTGACCCCACTTCCTCGCTGATATCATAACATTGCTCTTCGAATTCCTTGGTTCAGAACATTCTCTAACCATTGGTGATAACCCAGGTGTTTTGGTGACAAGGGAGATGTAGAGGATATCACAGAGGGTAGTCTCCATCTGCCCGATTTGCCCATCGCATACAGTTTTGTTTAGAAGCTGACCTTCGTGAAATTTTTCCAGCTGATATAATATCAACCGTTGAGTTTGATCATACCGGTAACTATTTAGCAACAGGTGATAAAGGTGGAAGGGTGGTATTGTTTGAAAGGAATGAGACAGTAAGTTCCTTTATCCTGTAGTCTATCTGCTGCTATCTTACACCTTGCTAACCTGGGAATGATTTTAACAGAAGAAAACATGCGAATACAAATTCCATACTGAATTTCAATCTCACGAGCCCGAGTTTGACTACCTAAAATCACTTGAAATCGAAGAAAAGATCAATAAGATCAAATGGTGTAAACGACAGAATGCTTCACACTTCCTACTGTCAACAAACGACAAGACCATCAAGCTTTGGAAGGTGTTCGAGAAGTCTCTCAAGGTTGTCGCCGAGAACAACCTCTCGCATGATGGAGCAACTACTGCTGTTGGGGGTATTCGGCATCATCTCCAACAGCCACCTCCGATTTTCAATAATTCGACCGCTCTAAGGCTACCAAGGCTCACTCACCATGATACGGTTGTTGCAGCAGTGCCTAGGAGGACCTATGCAAATGCTCATGCATATCATATCAATAGCATCTCTGTGAATTCTGATGGGGAGACATTCATTTCTAGCGATGACCTGAGGATCAACTTATGGAACTTGAACATCCAAGACCAGAGCTTCAACATCGTTGATATAAAACCAGCGAATATGGAGGAGCTGACCGAGGTGATCACTGCAGCAGAGTTTCACCCGCAATACTGCAACTGGTTCATGTATGCCAGTAGCAAAGGGACCATAAAGCTGGCTGATATGAGAGAAAGCGCGCTTTGTGATCAACATGTGAAATGTAAGCTTGCAAGCTTTCTGTATTTATGAGAGGATAGAGCTAATATGGTACCCTTAACAGTATTCGAGCAAGAAGAAGACCCATCGTCCCGTTCTTTCTTTTCTGAGATAATTTCCTCTATATCTGACGTTCGTTTCTCCTCCGATGGCCGGTATATCCTCTCGCGTGATTACCTCACGGTGAAGATCTGGGATATAAACATGGAAAACAAGCCAGTCAAGACTATTCCGATCCACGAGCACCTCAGGCCACGACTATGTGACACTTACGAGAACGACTCCATCTTTGATAAATTTGAGGTCGTGTTTTCAGGGGATGGCAAAAATGTCATGACCGGGTCTTACAACAACAACTTTATGATCTACCCCAGCGACCCGGAGAAAGAGGTCGAGGTGGTGTTGCAGGCAGATAAGAGTGCCTTCAAGGCTAAAAAGGTGGGTGTACCCACTCCCATTAATGGTGGGAAGAAGGGGGGCTCGAGAGCAGGAAGTCCTGCTGCCGGTTCCGGTCCTGGAGGAAGGATGAGGAAGGAGACAGATGCAGACCAAATTGATTTCAACAAGAAAATCTTACACATGAGCTGGCATCCGTTTGAGGATTCGATTGCTATCGCAGCCACTAACAATGTAAGAATTCTCTTCCGCGTAATCTTGAATGCCCCAGTTGACGTTTCTTCTAGTTGTTTGTCTTCTCAGCCTTGTAGACTGGCTGAGCCCATTCCTTTGCAGTTGGAGGCCCGTCGTTCATTGAAACCAAGCGTTTGAGTTTTTGTTTGTCTTGACTTCATAAGAGCGATCGCCTGGGAACTCCTTGTTCGCATTTCCTGGCACTGTTACAATCAATGCCCTTAGTATTCTACTAAACAAGCCTTTCCCAACAATATTGAAGTATTAAGCTTAATATGTTTCTGGGAAAATATAGCGCGCTTGAAGCCGCACAAATGTAAAAAGATCCATGAATTTATTTGTCAAAAGGTGTAAGGTTGACGAATTGCCCATTGTGAACCGACCACTAATATGCCCACTTCCCCGGTAACTGGCCAAATGTTTATAATTTATGCTGGATGAACTTATCCATAGCTATTTGGATATGTAGCTCACCCTCACATACGTACCTGAAGCTACATCAGCCTTCATTCATTGTTACTTTGTTAGAACATTTTTCCAGGGTCACTCGAAAAATAAATGTCTCAGTTTAAACGGGACCATGGAATTTTCAGATGAGGGATATACTTAGCGGTCGGGCCTTCCTTGTGCTAAGTGATGCCAGCCCGATGAGTTATCTCCATTAACGTCGGCATCACCCCCACGTCCGAGGTGAAAAACTTCCCGCCAGGTTGAAAATGTGACCGAAAAGAAACATCGGGATCGAGGACTTCCCCCGCAATTCGAATTGTCACGTACCTATGCACTCTTAGACATAGTTGTGCATAGTCGAGTCAACAGCGTTCGCCTAGAGAGGCTCTCTTATGCACGCCGACGCGGAGCATCTGTGGAGATGATGATCCAGAACGACAGGATGTGGAGTGCGCTGGGAACGAGGATCTACGGGGATGCCATCCATGCTTGCCTGACACATGCAGTTATGCAGGCGTACACCCTGACACCCTATCTAAGGCACGGGCGCGAGAAGCGAGGAGGATCAATGATTTTCCGTCTTGAGGATCCAATCTTCGCTGACTAAACTACATGTATCAACTGTTTATCAAATAATAGGATCCTAACGCAATGTGGAAATCACAACGATAGAATCCATCACGAATTTGGTGCTGTGATGGATTATATGTTGCAACAACAGCACACGCGTTCTACACATCATGATTTCTGGATTGCGTTAGGATCCTATTATTTTGAATTTGGCCTGACGGTTTATCAGATACAGTTACTATCTCTTTCGCTGGTGATTAAATGCTGCCAACTTTTGAGGGGCCACCTCCGCCACCGTGACAACCATAGACCAGGTCTTAGAAGTACAGACGGCGTATTTCTGAGGGGATTCCCGGGCGCACGGTGCACTAAGCGGCCTCCTAAGATGTTGGCAGCTTCACCAGCAAAAGAGATAGTCGTTGAAAATTTATAAATAAGGATGTAATATATACGTCACGTGTATATTAAGTAGGTACATGTATGTATATAAGTACATGTATGTAATTGTTTACACCAATACATATCCCATTCTCTTAGCAAGCCCAGAGCTAGACGGGTGCTTTTCTAAGCCCTGGAGATCCTTCCCTTATCACCTGGGTGTATGGAACATTTGGAGAATCTCTCATGCATAAACCTGCGAACTTCATAGCACATTCGGGGTATTCTAGGGGCTGCTCTGCCTACCCGGACTTCCTTATAGCTAGAATTTTGGTGCTAGTGCATGAGAGAGATTCTCCCACTGTCTCATACATCTAGGTGATAGGCCGAGGTGAGTTGGGTAGTACATCAGGTAATGGCCTGGGCTGAGAGAGTCGCAATTATCTTCTTTTTCAATACAGATGGACCCAAAGGTGGCGACAAGCAAAAAAGAACACTTGGGTGGAATGTTTCATGCCCACAAATTTGGGCCTGGCGCGTTTTAAGTACGCTGCGTATTTTTTTTACAGCAAAAATAACGTAATCGCCAATCCGCCAGGGCTAGCCCCAAGCTCGGCTGGAGATATTTTAAATCTTAACTCTACGTATATAGACACTTGTTCGCGTTTATTACCCTTGTTCACGTTTATTACCCTTGTTCACGTTTATTACCCTGGTTCAAAAATCGGCGATCAAAATTTTCGTTATCCAAGGTCCAAATATTCTTTCGTGACAAATAAGCTTATGAGATGCTTCTAAAATGATCTCAGGACATGTGAATAATGAGTACGTATATATACACATCTTCGTTGATTGGGGGCCGTTCTGCCAGCAACCTTCAACAAATTTCGCTTCTCCTGGACCAGCTGGCATAGAGCCTCGGAATGAGGGAATTATTCGCTGTTTTAGACAGGTTTGAATTCCGTCAATCAGTCACAGATGCTTAGATGCAAGGCACGTAGAGCTATTGGTCTCCGAAAGTTGGCAAACGTGTGGGAGGACAGAAGAGGGTAGCCCATGTTTAGCAATGTAGGGTTTATGCAGATAAGATTTTTTTTGCCCAACGATGGACTGAGTCAACGGGTTTCTGATGCAAAGAATTCTGTGTGAACCTCCATAGTTGGCTTTGGGGTTATGAAATTAAGTCGGAAAGTCGAAATACTGCTTTTGGTATTGTGCATGGCTGTTGCCTTAGCTCCTCTAGAATCTTCCACGTGACCAAAAATAGTAATTGCGTGCTCTTAAGTGGTGTCTTGGCGTTGAGGCTTAAAATTAAGCTTTTTTAAAACACAAAGTATTTGCCGCTCAGGATTTCCAGTCCAATCACCGCATGAGATAGTTTCTTGACTCTGACTGTACTGATAACGCAAACCTAGCTCCAAAATTCTACAGCTGAGATGTAACATGTCTCCCTAAGACATCCAGGATTTCGTGCATTGCCGAATCTATAGGCGTTGCCTCTTTTACTTTTTCGGATTCAACCCCGATAGCTGAAAGAGATTGACGCCGGTAGTTTGGTATGGTTTCAACCCAGTGCGGCGTATGAACTTGAACTGGCAAATCTTCGAACAGAAGCATAGCGTTCTCTCTCTCTCTTTTTTTTGTTCTTTTTTAGGTGCCCTGATGTTTCCCCCCCTCCTCCCTATTTACTATATTATAACTCATAACCAGAAACCCTCCAGGAAGATACATGAATATACAAAAGAAAATCGCCACTCATCGTTGTCATCATAAACACAGGTCTCATATGAAATATACAGAGTCTTATGAAGGAAATATTCGAGTAAACCAACCAAAAAGCGATGGCCACCAAGAAGAGATGTGATATGATATTGAGGTAAGAAAAAAAGATTTTTTTTTAAAAAACAAGAGGAGATCGCCAACAATATTTCCTCGTAACAACAGCACCACCGCGCCACCACCACGCCACCCCCCCCCACCAGGTTTGAGGATGAGTATACGCACTAGTAGAAAAAAACAAGCGCTCCCATATGGGGTCTGCACCCTTCCGGAGTCAAGTGTTTTTTTCAATATTATACTCATCCTCTCGCGACCGAAGCGGAACCGCCGAGCGTGAACCCACACGCTCAATGGCTCTGCCTGGGCAGCTATTAGAAAGCCCAGTGCGAGACCAAGAAGAAGCCTCCTTGCAGTCGGGCACTGGGCTTTCGAATGATCCATCTCGAACAGTGTCTTGTTTTTCCTCCCGTAGCACAACTATTTGGGTTTAATAATTGTCGATTCGATGCGCCAAAAGTTCGGGTCTCATCATCAGTCAGGAGTATCGGTATCAAGGTTCCAAGCAGATTCGTTCCCAATATTAAATTCAGGAGGAAAGTTCTGCTGAAACTCTGAGATGCCGGGATATCGATCGGCGGGGTTATCGACGCCTTCAAACATAATCCAATCACCTCCCGTTCCGGTCATCATGGGATTGGTCCTGGTCCCACCACGGTCGTCAAAATCATTGCGAACAATA
This sequence comes from Morchella sp. 2018-W16, assembly GCA_024713755.1. NCBI lineage: Eukaryota > Fungi > Ascomycota > Pezizomycetes > Pezizales > Morchellaceae > Morchella > Morchella sp. 2018-W16. The sequence goes on along the minus strand of JAMGYY010000017.1, from coordinate 1,182,015 downwards.
GACAAAGGGCTTTGATCATAGTCGGTATTAGTGATGGGAGATCCCCAAGTGAAATCGTTTCCATGGAGCTGATTAGAGTCCAAGAGGGACAAAAGATAGTCGTTTGATTGTGAAACATGAGGAATTTCGAAGTTCTCATTAGGCATGACTGGTGTTGAAGACTGTGACTCATTTGCAATAGATGTGTTCTTTTTCCTTCTGGTCGGGGTAACCGCTGCCCCCTGATCCCTCCTCCTGGGATTCCTCTTCATTCGCTTGTACACATACGCATGTGCCTTTTCCATGTGCTGTTTGCAATTGCTCTCACGTTTTGATTTGTAGGTGCAAGGGGAAAATTCACATTTCCACTCTTTTGAATTTAAGGCGTGTATGTCATTCTGGTGACGTTCCCTCTCCTTGTTCGTAGGGAATCCTTCGGTATGATATTTGCAAGTTTTGATGTCGCATTTGAAAGGACGATCATGTGTCTTGCGATGTTTCGTGAGGTCACAAGGACGGGGAAAGGTCTTTTGGCAAAATTCACAGGAATAGTTGGGAGGTTCCTTAGAGTTGGCCCGAGAGATAGGCGACGAATGAACTGGGGAACCAGCACTAATGGCAGAAGCGGGCTCAATTGGGGACACCGTGAAACTAACCAAAAGGGGAGCCGGAGCATTCATGGGTGCCTGCAGGGTTTCTGGCGAGTATCCACCGCGACCATCGATGATGGCAGTAGGCATCAACTGGTCATTAGTTTGCCATGTCTGGGATTGATAATACGCTCGAGCATCGCAGGATTGACTTTCAGCGGTGGTATTTTTTGTGGTCTCATCAAACTGGAAAGTGGAATTATTGCCGATGTGGCTTTGAGGATGACCAACCAATTGACAGGAAGTATAAACGGTGGACGGGAGGTGGGTAAGGATCTCAAGCTGTTTAGATGGATTGTTTTGCCTGAGCTTCGGAGTTGGTTTAAAAAACGGTTCTTCGTTGAAATCGGTAGTAGTGATCACTGGTCTTTTGGAAGGAGGCGCCTCAGCGTCAATTGACAACTTTCGCTTGGATATTCGCTGTTGGGCATTGGAATAATACGTGGCAGGTACTATCCCAAGCTGATGCCGAACATCCAAAAAATAGCCGGGTGTGTATGGGATGTCTGTCTCCCGAACACGGTCTTTCTCAAGAACATCAGGGTAGGCATTTTGGATCCCATTCAAAAGGGCATCGAAGAACTTCTTAGGTGAAACAGATGAGCTCATTTTCTGCGTCGGATAGTTAGTGGGGAGCCCTGCAAGAAAAAAGGAGTACCGTGGGGATATATACATTGACCATGTTCGTAAAGTATTTCTCCACGTCCCTCAAACACCGGATTTGCCCTTGATACATTTTTTCTTTCGCAGAGGAGAGAACCCCCTTTAATCCAACAAACTCAGAATTATCACTCATGGGAGAAATTACATGTCTCTCAATTGCGTGGATGCTCTGGAAGTCCATTGTCCTGCTTAACTCGTGTTTAGTAAAATGGAAAGATGTCGGCGAGAGAGTTGCCGAGCTCGGAGGAGTGAGCTCTTGGAAAGGTGCTACTGTGTAAGAGGAGCCGGCTTCGGAGGCGAGGCTTGGTCGGCCCATAAGACTTCCATTCCCTAAGCCAGCTTCAGTGTCTAGTGAAGGAGTGACTGAAATCCCCCTTGCGTGTCCTAGAAGCGTGTTCGTCCCAGAGCAGCCAGTGGTAGCAAAACCTTGTAGTTCTGTATTGGCACTGTTCGAAGCAAGAGTTCCAGGACTACCCATTGTGGACCCAACACCGGAGTCACTGACTGGACCCTGTATCGCCGGAGCAGCAAGAAGTCCCAGAGCTGTTGCCGACCGGGTGTGTGGCAACACCTCTCGATGCTCGCCTGGGCTGTCCACAGTCACCACAAGCTTTTGGGTGGGCTCCTGAATGGGCTCCTCTCGATCCGGCATATACTCTGCAGTCTGGAATTCGTAATCCTCCATAATGAATTCTAGCGCATTTAAGTCGCCAATAGTGATGAACTCCTCGTCCAACATGTCATTCTCATCCAGGTAATTGCTAGCTCCAGGGCTGACGAAAAAGGTAGGCACTGGCTCGTCTTCAGGTCCAGCCTCCTTTTGGGATTCCTTGGGAATTCCCTGAGTTTGATCAAGGGTCTTGAGGTGTGGCTCTAACTTAGAGTGCATGCGGTTCATGTATCTTTGTTGGTGTTTCTCGAGGTCCTTCCCAACCGGGTGAGTATATGATCTACCCGGCGTGGGTGGAGAAATATTAGGGGACGTATTTGGAGATGGATAAGGTGCGGTATGTCGCTTGAGTATCGTCATCGTGGACGCTGTAGCTGGGTGTTGCTGGTGTGGTATTTGCACAGCTAATGATGGAACGGGCGATGCACTGCGAGTTATGCTGAAATCTTGTTCCCGATAGGAAACTTTCTTTTGCTCTCTGCAGGAAGGCTGTGTTAGCTTATTTATGTATTTTTTGGGCTGTGCGAAGTGCGAAGAGCCAAGCCATCATAAAATGGGAACAATAAAACAGATCAAATGAAATAGATTGATCAAACACAGGTTTGATGGGCAGACAGTGGGTAGAATTGGTAGAATAGGAGGTAGGGGGAAGACACACTGTAACGTTGTTGAAGGACCGGAAGTAGGGTATGAGGATGTGTTTCTGCTACATGTAGTTTTGTAGAGGGTTTGGTCAGCTACCTGAGCTGTAGCTATATGTAGTGACAACCACTAAATGAAAAAAAAAAATCGAAGGCATAAAAACGTGCGAATTTCGGGACAGAACAGTTCGCAAAAAAACATAAAAGGAGCAGAGAGGTCTTTCCCCCCATGAGGATCTGGCGGGGGTGGGTAGTGGGCGCGGGGTGACGATATACAAGTGTGCACGTACGTGAGTGCGCACCGTTGGGTGTACGGATTGCGTGGGTTGTGTGCGCAACAATAACCTAAAATGGAGCAAAGAAACAGCAAGACATAAACACATACCTAGTATGCTCCTGGTCTTTTACTCCTCTTGGTTTTTTGCTCTGTTGTCGTGTACATGTACTTGGGAGCCCCATTACTGAAGAAGCTGGCGTAGAGCTAAGATATTCCTTACGTATGTGTAGCAGTGCTCAAGTCACAGAGGGAGGGTTGTAGGGGTCAATGAAAAAGAATTGCTTTTCTGAGAAAAGAGTCGTATTGCTTTGTCGAATTTTCCAAGATCAAGAGTGATTTTTTTTTGTCTTTGATGGAGGGTTCTATGGCTCGCTAAGTAGTAGGTGGATGGGGTTGATTATAGGGCCTGCGGGTGTAGTAATAGCAGTGAGGCTCTGTGTGGGTACCCTAGTTTGGTGTGGATGATTCGGTAGTAGTAAGTATAACTGAAACCGAATGAAAACTGCAGCCGTAAGTAATGGATATCGATGATGACCTCCGATTTTTCCCTGTTGGCCGATCTCTTTCTTTCCCTTTTTACTCCTTGCCGAAGGAGCTGAAGGATCAAAGAGGGAAAGATGAAAATGAAAAGGAAGAGAGGGAAAAAAAAAAAAAAATGGAAAATAGGAAGTAGAAAATAGAAAATCGAACCCCGAAGGGAGAGTGGTGGTCGGAGCAAGGCTGATAAAAATGGAGCTCTCCTAACCACAGATCACTCGCTTGCACAACTGGGATCAGAAATATTGTACAGGACGCAACACAACTGATATATGATATTGCTTGCTCTAAAGAACGATCATATCGAAGGGGGGCAATGAGACGAATTATGAACAGAGCAACGAGCCAACGAGAGCTCCGGTTGGAGATGCCATCCATCATACATTTCAACTAAGCAAGCAGCAAGAAGAGGGAAGTTAGCGGGTGAATTGGGTTCTGACTGAGCCCGCTTCAGGAGGCTTCGTGAAAGACTGTTTCTGTGGAGGAGTTCAACCTTCCCAGGCGCACAGCTACATACTGTACCATATCGTAACGTGCAGTGGGGCTGTTGCCTAGCGACTACCCCTGCCTTGCAGGTCTGCGTCTGTTAGCCAATAACATCCCCGTCTAGAGGTTGGGGCAGAGCAGCGCATACCATTAGTTACCCTTAAGTGAAGGGATTGAATATGCTGTCATCCAAAAGGAACCCGAAAGTGAAGACTTGAAGACCGTTGCTGTAAACATATCGACAGGAGGCGGTCAAACGTCCGGTAGATGCGTGGGTTTTACGGCTTCGGACATGCCATTTGTTATCTCTTTTGAGACCAAGATTCACAAATGACCAGTACTTTCTGCCCCGTACCTACTGCTGACCCAAGTGAACCACGTCCAGGCCCTTTGCCCCGGAGATTCTGGGGGCTCGGGTAACTTTTTTACTATTTTCCATCTTTCCATTTATTTTTTTTATTTTTATTTTTCCTTTTTTCCTTTTTCTTTTAAAGTGCAAAGCGGCAGTGAGCTCCTTAGTTTAGTTGCGCGCTCCTTCTTTTGACGCGACCAGCCCAAGCCATTTACCGCAGAAGCCGCTGGAACTCAACCATCAAGCTGGAAGCAAAAGCTATTACACATGCAATATAGACGGAACAGCTTCTCGGATAATATGTTGGTATCATGGTATAAAGATAGAAAGAAGATGTCTATAAAAATAACCTAATTCGGTCGGGAAGGGCAGAACAGGCTCGAGTAAGTACTCCCGCTTAACATATCGTGTGCATTACCCGGGAGGGCAGTACATGATGTATGGACAGGTAGGTGTATGTATGGTGCTGAGGGGATCAAATGGTGAGGGTGGGGGGGCGCGTGAATTCGGATGGGGAACACAAAGATGGAAGAGCCAGTAGAGTACTGCTTAGTGATAACCAACCCCCCCCCCTCCCTCTCTCAACGGAAGCAAGCGAAGACTCATAAGCCACGATGTGCACCCCGCTGCTGCTGCGTGTGAGTGCTGCGTGTGCTGCGGGTTTACAGTCACTAAACCATGCACAGACACGGGATCCCTGCGCAGAGCCTCATACACCTGATCGTGATCTGCACCCGTCACATCTATTGTACGTACATGTCGACATGGTGATGCCGTGCCGGACTGATTGGACCGTATTATTACACTCCTCTCCTTAGCGTACAATGAATAGAGCCCCAATTGCAACAGGTAATCATTTTTAATCTTTGCCCGACTGTTATTACTAAATTTGACTGAGATTGAGTCGACGGATCGACGATTCATTAGTACTACTTGTAGGACTATATTTAATATAAGTACATACATACATGTACATACGTACATGTACTTATATGCGCTACATGTACCTAGGAGGAGTATATGAATTGATCGGACAGGCAATAAGGGTTTGGGAATGTAAGTTGTAAAGCAGGGCCTAATTTGGTGTAGTTTTTTGCTAGTCGCGAATCAGAGGCTGTTACCATTAAAAGCCATTTTCAGGTTCTTACTGCCTGCCCCGGGTATATTATAATGCATTTACCTACATGTACCCGTACTTACCATACGGTTAAAACTACAGTATGAAAAAATGGGGTGAAATCACTACGGTATTAGAGGAAGAGTACCGTACAAATACCGTATTCTTCCCGCATTGCTAGCATCCCGCCCCTCTTTTTGGTACTGTACATACATGTATACATGTAGTCTAAGTTCATGTACCTACATGTGCCTACAATACCTTTAAATTAACTTACCTCTTGACGGTGTAGGTACATTCATTGGTGGCGCTCCACCCCACTCACTGGTAACACACATGCACACCCCAACCCAAGAAACATGTGAGAAATGAAAGCCAGCCACCAAGAGCCGCAGATCCTCTACGAACACCTTGTCTCGTGAATTCATGCGTTCCAGATTTTCGGAAAGACAAAGCGGTCATATGAATTAAATGTAAGCGGCGGCGCTTAATCTTTGCGCAACTCTCCATTCCCCTTGGGTACATGTAATGCATGTAACTCTGGACCATTAAGAGATTGTGATCGACTCCTTTTCTAGATGAGTACATGTAGGTAGAGACATCATCATCAAACTATAAAATCGAAAAGCAAAGACGTCCTTCTCTCGTCTAAGAACAGCATAGCATCCTCCTCTTCTCCCGCTTCTAACTACCACGCGAATATGCGAAGCTTCCATTATCGCTACCGAAAACTTGAAACTGACCACGGCTGTGCTTTGCATGGTACTCCGTGTTAAATTAGCGAACGAATCGTCGAAGTCAGCGGCAGAGGCTGAGGATTTGGGAAAAGCCCGGGCGGTTGCAGCACGAAATGGAAACTACTATACATACATAGTACTTACATAGAACCTCGCAGTGGCTGATATTCCCCGCATCCACAAACCTCGGACTTGGGGCTATTCCTCTCTTTTATCACCCGCATGAGCGTGGCCCGTGCAAACGAGACACACACGACAGCCGCAACGTGACGCCATATGAAGACATTCAGAAGGTAAAAGAATCTGAAACGAACCCCATACGCACGCACGCACACACACACACACACACACACACACACACACACACACACACACACACACGCGTACACAAGACCTAAATCTTTTCGGCAATCGATTATCGGAACCCAGGATTATGGACGGGCTGAGTGTTATGGAAATCCGCCGAAGATAGTAGAGACTTTGCACTGGATGCATCCAGCTTCCTTGTAGCTTGGAATTATATAGATTTTCGGGGGAGCCAGACTTGATGTTGCCACTGATCGGCATTACCCAGAGCATGAGAAAAGAAACACAACCCCAAAGTAAATGAATTATTTTTACCATCAATGCTATTGCTAAACTCTTGAGGATTTTATACAAGGTATATTTGTATCTGAATGTTAGTATAAAAGTTCCCCATGAAAAAAAAATCTCCATTTGGTGATTCTACAAATGTTAGAAGGAGTGGAGGTCTCTCTCCTGGGGTAAAGGATCTATAATTCCTTGGCTGATTAATGCCAAGCGTGGCTGGAATGGATCGGATCCCTCAGCGCAAAGTCTCTAGTAGAGCATCTATTTAATAACGCCTAGCGGACAGGGGTCACGGCATTAATTAGGAGTTAAACAAACGTGAAAGGCAGAATACACGGAGGCGTGCTCAACTTCAGCTCAACTTTAGATATGGTCTTTATCTGTTTGCTTTTTCGATGCTAGGGACATTCCGGATTTCCCTGGGCCTTTCGTCCAAGCATGAAAGAGTGAGTGAATGCTCTACTCGATAAATTTGCAAAAGAGGAAGGTCAATTGCGGTGTGTATCAAAAAGGCAAATACACATAGATTCTGAGTACATGTTTATAAGTAATTCACTAGGAAGGGTCCCTCCGTGGAACTGCCTAAAAGAAATAGAAACATTCAAGCTTTGGGTCAGTCAGCACTCAAATGTTCTCTCGTCTGTTTCACACAGATTTTGCTCCGACGCACCCCTTTCTTCTACAACCCTTCTAGAAGAACTCTCCGCCCCAGAGCAACGTGTGGTAGGTATTAATCCTGGCCCGGATTAAACGATAAGCTTACCGGGTGTGAAATTCGGAAATGAAACATCCGCGGCCCGAATGAATTCGACAGCTCCGTCGATGTTCTATGTATAGAGTCGAGCCATCGTGGCGGTATTTATTTATGATGCCTGACACGTCCGTTTTCCTTCTCCACCTAGGAGCACATGACGGAGTAATGACCTGATTGAATACATGTAGCTTAGGCAATCGGTTGTTTTTTGCTTCCGTTATTAGTGACTTTCCCTCCTTTCTCTGCTAAATCGGGGGCGTTGTGGCTGTCATAATCATTTGAGGGTTGATGGGATGGATGGAATGGGATATGGATATCGTAATAGGTGTTAGTCTCTCCTACTAGCTGACTTGTGCTTTTTTCTTTTATGGTGTGGCTGTCAGCCAATGTTCCGGTGGGCGATACGATGAAACCCTTCTAGAAGTGTGTAACGGAAGGAAAGAAGGATGAAAGAATGCGCCGGTGTGAGACACCCTTGAAATAAGGCAACAAAAATGTTAAATGCCGGTGGGATGTACCGACCGCGTGTGGTATTTGGTCGGGATTGAGGGTTCTAGAAAGGAGACACGCCCCTAGTTCTAGAAGCACATGTAAGTACAGATGAGGGGAAGGTTGTTGCTACTAATAGGACATCTAACGTCTGGATGCATATTGGGGTGGCGACATGCATCCGCAGAGGCATCTGTGCATTCGGGGTCGTCGAACGCAAAGCAAGACAAAAAGTAAAGTCACAGGTTTGCAACTCGAATGATTCTGTTTCAAGCACCCTAATTATGCCCTTATCGTGCAGCTTTAGCTAGGAGTAAGGGTGTCTCCGTGTGTCTCCATATGTATTATATAGCAAGTAATGTTGGCCTAACTGCTGGCGTACGCAAATCCCTATCTCGGCCATTCCTGGTCCTGGGATTCAGAGGTGTAAGATTCCCCCCCCATACACGCTCCTTGATGGAGCATGATTCACCAAGAATTTCAAGGCTAACTCAGTGCTAGAGACCAGCACATCTAAGTACATACATTAGTACGTAAGTTTCATTCAAGCAAGTCAGTACCCTCATGACCCCTACATGTTGTAGTTGATTAAATCCCTCAACGCTTGAGCAATTAATTCTTGAACCTGGACTCAGCATCAATTATTGCTATAAAATCTATAAGGTACATGTGGGGTACATGTGGGGTACATGTAGTAAGTAAATTAGAGTGGTGATTTTAGACCAAGCTTATCGACTCTTATCAGCTAAGTATACATGCACGTACGCATATTTCATCTAGAATCAGAACAGCTCCAAATCTATAGTAAAGGAAAGAAGAAGGGACACATACTCAAGTATGTATGTTCACACTGCTATTGCCCTTACATGTAGCCACGAGACTAATTGTGGTATGGAGCACCAATTACAGTGACTGCGGGTTACGTGCTGCTTGTTATCCATGAAATTGTACCGATGAGGAATCTCGAGTGATCAGCTCCGGTTGTGGTCAGATAGCCAGTGAGAATCCATGAAGTATCGGCTACATGTAGTATGCCCTGATGAGGTAGTGCCTAAGAACAAGCAACACCCTTGGAACATCACACATATATTTCACTTGTGGAAACGGGTATCAAGTGACACTCTCATACTCCAAGTCATCACTTACAGTCCCGCCATGCAACCGGGCTAAATAGCTACTTAGTCTTTCATTTAGCCCGGCGTGTACAGGCATACCTTTACTCCTGAGTTTCGCCTACTCCCCCACAACTGCACCTAGAAACACGGTTAAACTTTCTACAATACTAATAGGGCGGGTGTATCAACTTTTTTTTTATACGGAATCAGGAAAAATTCCACTGTTGGGCTAGCCACCTGAAATATTATGGGTAATTGGCGGTAATATTATGTCTATGGGATACATGAACAAATAAAAGCCTCTGAGACATGATCCGTTTTACTTGATTAAAGCGCGCGCGAGTCCGAGTCATGATTTGCATTTTTGTCATCCCAAGACCTATAAAGTTAAGGGGTGAGATAGTCAAAATTTGGAGTTTGTTGGTCTGCGCAATAGGTGGACCACGCTGTGGTTGGGTGTAGTTATTCAGAATGTCGTTGGATGGATTAGTGGGTTACACAAACGCCCAGTGAGATCATCATCAATCACTCGATACTCCTCCACGAACAACAGCGCTGCAGTTTGATTGATTTTGGGGTCGTTTACCAGTAGATAAAAGCTTTAAGTTTGTTCGTGCGCTTAAATAACTTCAAAGTATGTAATAAGAGATATCCGGAGAATGAGTATCCTCCTATTCTTGGGGTAACGAACGATGAACGCTGCTGAGACATTTTCACTTGGCGTATATTAGAGTTTTAGGAAAGATCACCGAGGTTCTTTGTTTTTTTGCGGCCGATCAATCCAGTACCTCTTTGATAAAAATAGACGACTTGGGCCGGGTAGACACGCATGGAGGTATTACTTTACTATGTGAGGCCTTATGACTATAAAAGAATAAAAGAGCAGAGGGTTGTGATAGATATCGATCTCTCCCAAGTTCTTAAGCGCCACAAACAAAGATCGCTGTACCTCCGTTAGTGAATGCACCTTTTCTTTTCAGACGGCCATCGTTAACTGATTCAGTAATAGAGCGGCTCTAATGCCCAGGCATTTAAGCGGAATCAGGTTTTTCATTTTAGCACTGCACACCCGGGCCAGCGGGGCCTTAACTTTCGGATGTCATATTGCTAGTAACTGTTGCACCTTAGTTGACAATGAAGGTTGAGCTTACACTTGAGTAGGCCACGCTGGGCTAGAGGATACTTGGGGTCCCCGTATTGCTTTGCTGCTTGGTGACATGATCTGATCGGCAAAGAAAGGAATCGGCAAGTGCCTACAACTTAACCGACTATAAATGGTGGTATTCATGTACTTCGGGTGTAGGGGTAAGTGAGAAGACAACCTTCACGCAAACTTGGCAGCTTGGTGTCTTCTCACTTACCCCTACACCCGAAGTACTTATGAGTCACATTATGGATAACAAAGCAGGCCTAGGAATGGAGGAAGTCGGGGCGACAGATAGGTGGATGACGAGTAATGTATCTGTGTTTCATGATATATATAGTTAAATGAGTAGTTGTGGCCATAGCCTCTCACCCACTATGGCATGGCATTGGCCGTGATATATGTAAATTTCTTTACATACTTGTAATATCTCTTGAAAACTTCTATTCATGAAGCTTAGAGTAATCTTGGTAGTGTATATATTCAGGCTCTTAGGATACATGCTGGATACAGACACTCTACTAAAACCTTGATAAATATTCCTTATTTACCGTATTTGTATATCTATGTTAGTTAGATTGGTGACCTCAGAGCTATTAGTCCTGACTCTGAATTACATGTAGTGTTGCGCGTTTTTTTCATCAACTGGACCTTTGCGTGTGAATCTAACGAACGGTGCAATTTCTGCTACTGAGATCTCACATAGTTAATATTTATATTGTAGGCGAAAAGTTCCACCAGTATTGCCATAAGTAATGAAGTTACTAAACGCCACCCAGAGAGCTCACCATTGACATCATAGGATATCACTCGTTGATTCGATAGGTCAATACTCATTTGATAAAATCTTGGACCATGGCAACAGCACTCCCTTAAAAACAAAAACCGTGATCAAAATTGAAAAGCACAAGTGTATAAATATTTCATAAAGTACAATTACCCATAACCGGAAGGTTCCTTTGTATAATAAAAATGTGAATCAAAAGCTTCCTAAGAACTTGCAAATCCCCTAGGGTAACGCCATATAACATTCATGTAACTACCAATCGTCCACAATATCGTCATCGGATAATGTCAGGCCTTCAATTGGTGCAGTATCTAGTTGTTCGGTAGCCCACTTGTCCTTTTGCTTCCTGTCCCCAACCTTTTCCTGGTGCGGGGTCGAATGGGTTATGCAGGCGCCTTCTTCAGAAACCTCTAATTCATCCGGTGCCTCGCTGGGTTCTTCATCAGGTAAATCATCGTTAGACTCACAGATACCTCTCAAGACAGTGACCTTTTCTATATCCCGCATCAGTCCCCGGCTTGGTCTGCCGGCCATCTCAAATAAGCTCATGCCGGCTGAACTCCTCTCAACTGCATTCCTTTGTTGTCTCCGCATGATCGACTTGAAATATGGTAATGTTTCCAAAACCAAATCGGCTTTCCCAGTCCGGTGAGCCCCAGGGTTAATGCACCAACCAAAATGGAAGAGCTGATTAGCAACTGAATCCACCACGCCTTCAATTTCCTCCTTGGTTCTCCACAATTTGAGACTGGTAGGATAAAAGATTTTGTTGCCCTTAAAATCCCGCTTGACGGGTGAAGGCAATGCCATCGTTAAGCCTCGGACTGCGACTTGAAAAGATATGTCGTCCTGCCTTATCCCTGTAGTACCTGTAAAGCTACTAAGGCCTTCATAATTACTTCCTGTGTTCCATGTACCGAAGTTCTTGTGATATGGCCGTGATGATGCCAAAATGTCGCTGTCACTTAGATCCCCTATGCAGTAGTTGACACAACCTAGTAGGTCTTCGAGAGAGTGAGTCTGGCGTGAAAAGCCGCCAAGAAAATTACAAGACCCCAGGTAATTCTCATGGAGCGCGGAGATAAAGGTTTGGGGGTCGGTGCCTGCCTCGTCTATCAAATTATTGATATCCACTCTACTGGCCCTCGTTTTGTATGGATGAAGATTTAAGAATGGCTTTGGCGGAGGTGCGACATACACATCGTCTGTGTCGTCCCCATATCCTAGCTAACATATTAGCCTGGAAGGTAAATCTGGGTGATACTGCAGAGCCTTACTCTTATTGTGGACTACCTTCCCAACAGCGTGAAATATTCCAAAACTTGATTCTCGTTGGGTGACGCTTGTCAATATTCTCTGCTCAAGCTCTGTGAGCTCACCGTCACCTAGTTTATGTCTGCGTTTCGTCTTGGACGTCACCGGCTCGGAAAATGCACCTAATTCTCCATTTACAGCCAAAAACTCCAGGCTCATAATTGAACTTCTAACATCCCCATTGGTTGTTAATGCCTCCATTAAAGGTTTGCTGGGCCAGAGCTTGCGTCCAGACTCGCGGGATTCTTGAGACAATACATTTGAGAGAGCCTTGAGCATAAATGTAGGGGCAATTTTATTGAAACTGATAGAGGTAACAAGGGAGTGGTGCAGGATTTCGGGGGATAGCAGGCGATGGGCGGTAAAGGCTCCAGACCCGCCCACGGTGGCGCTTTCGGATATTATGAGTACCAAAGGTGGTAATGTAGCATGAGAAGGGACAGGGGCCGCAAGGAACGACTTGATCGCATTCCTAAAGGAAGCCAATGGTGCTTGGGAAGAGGTAAAGAGCGCATTTGGGAAATCTTCAATTAATATGACCCTCTTATCACCACGACCGGGAGGTGGTTTCTTTTGGGGTACCTTTCTAGCAGAACCTAATGAAGTTGGGGCTAATTCTAGGCTTCCGAACTTCGATGCCCTTCCTACAAATTCTTCGAAAAAACCAGCCAAGCCTACGCTGAAGTCGCCCGCTTCTCGATGTATGTCTTTGCGGATGGCGTTGCTTGGATTCCCCCATTCTAACACATTGAAACCAAGCTCCTTGGATAAAGCGTTGATTGTGGCGGTTTTCCCGACACCAGCCGAGCCTTTCAATATCAACAACCTCTGTTTAGAGAAGCCTTCAAACACATGACTAAGCCATGATCTAACTTCTGAAACCTTTCTTGGGTGTACCGCAAGATCACCAGTAGATTGTGGTGCAAAGCGCTCCGGCCAGGGACGAGAATTGATAGCTGCAGCTTAGGATTAGCACCGGTACTGCTGGTGGTAGAAGGGCTGCTCCACCAAGGGCATGAATACCAACAGTTTTGGTTTTAGTAGTACTTGGAGGTGTAGTTACAGTTAAAGCTTTAGGATCACTTAGTTCCCTGCGAATGCTTGGAGCATTTTGTTGTTGCTTACATTGCCTTGTGCTAGCGCTCATAGATAGGCCGCCACTGCCAATGTTGTCGTCTGATATAGCCCGACATTTCTGGGCAGTTATGGCTTTCTGTGACGCTTCAGTGTCAGCTATATTACCGAACACCGAGTCGGTATCAGAAAAACACTCTTCAATCAGATCATCGAGGTCTTCGTGGTGAAAAGACGAGGAAGGTTTAGCCGGCACATTTGATGCAGAGGAGAATATTGGCTGAGAGGCTGTGAAGAGGGACCGGAAAGATTTAGCCTCTGCCGAATCATACCTCGGGGGTGGCTGAATTTGTTGAACTTTACGGCTATGAGAAATATTGGCGCTTGTTGAGCTGCCTTGGGTTGCTGCATGAGTCATTCGCCTGGGCTGGGACGAAAGTGATGTACGGTTAGAAAGTTGAGAGGAACAGTTAAGGGTAATGGGGGTCGAGCGCGCTGTACGGGAGGGCGGGGAAGATCTTCGGGACAACTTGGGCGGCAGAGATGCACACTCATCTTCGGAGGAGTCGCTTTCGATTACCAGCGGGCGTTTCCTGGTTGAGGAGTGGGTTGGCATACTGTTAAGAACGGTGGTGAGTAAAATTCAGGACTGAGGCAAGATCAAAGGTATGTTTGTGGGGTTTGTAACCTGGGTCGGTAGAAGGATGTGGTGGGTGACGAGGGGTTCAAACGAACAGGGCCGGTGTGGCGCCTTAGGGTGGCAAGAGATGCCAAGAAACCACTAACCAGTCCTACGGTTGCGGACACCTGTACCCGGAGCACTTTTCGAACCACACTTCGAAGGGTGATAGTTTTCAACAACTCACTTCTAAAATTATTCTAAGACTGTTAAGATACACTATTACCTTCCCTCTATAATGTGACAGAGCCCAATTAGTTGTAATCTTTGTATTGGTGAAGTTATTGGTTTCCAAAAAGTTGGGTTTTGCGTAAAGGGGCCAGTGAATGTCGCCTACTAAATTACTACATCGGGTATAGATCTGCTTACTAATACATGACACTAACCAAAAATAGATTACCATTTGCTCTTGTCAACAATTTGTCGATGACTCTTATACACTTGGGTCCTAAATTCTTGAGTCCCGTAATCTAAGCTAGCCTCATATGCATCAATTATTCTCATACACTGTTCATAATATCTTTTAATAGAAGAATTGGAAACAGATATTAATGCAAGTGGCACAGTCTCTCTTAACCAGTCCAGGGAGTATCGACAATTTTCGCGGGCGTAGTACTTGACAGTACACCAAAACCTCTCTATGAAATTTAATTCACAGTGAAATTTCGGATAGAAGGTTACAAGATGATTCAAAGCTTCAATTTCTTCTTGTAATCTTCCTTTTTGGTCCTGGAAATTTCGTTGATTAGATAAAAGAGTTCTGGCGCAACATTCTCCTCTAATAGGACCTGCTTGAGCACATCCTGGCCGATTGTTTGAAGTTACACATTGTAACAAAAACGCAAACCTATCACTGCGACGTTGTCTCCATAATCCACGCTCCCGTAGTACCTGCTCAATACCTTTTTGTTTACCCCGTAACTTAAGAATTGGATGATTCATTGAGAAAACCATAGGCTGAGGACGTTGTTTTGAGTGAAGGAATCGCTCTCGCATGTATGGTTGAGTACCTTCTGGGTTACGGTTCATCTTGCTTGCCACCAAAGCGTCATTGGCGAAAGAACAATGATTTGATGCGTTGTCAAAAGCGAAAAGTGCCTGACACCCGGGAAATGCATATTTGAAGATAGGAATAGTAACAGTAACCGCATGTTCTACCATTTTCTCTCCGGTCCAATAATTATCATTTCCATATTCAAGCAAATAGATCGCCTCTTGAATAGGTTTACCATCTGACTGAATAGGCCAATTAATATTGGAGAGTAATTCATTATCAAATACGGTCTCCGGTACCCTCAAAATACCAGCAGGTGTGAGAAATACTGATACCATTATGTCTTTGCCCCGTGTCTTTGGCCTAATCGGTTGATGATCTTTTTTCATCCATAATTTTCTTTTGCCGTCATTTGCATTAAAAGTAGACTCATCATGCGTAACCAATACTAAAGACTTTTTGCCTTCATTCAAGCTCGATAGTTTGTACAATTATTTGCTGCATCAGCAAGATTTTACAAGTCTCAGGAGATTACAGGGGGCTCAGGAGTTTCAGGAGGCTGTCAGGAGACTCAGGAGACTCCAGTCACAAATGGTAAAGCTTGCTGATGTGATATGCCTACTTCATTCTCTTCAAAGTTTATAAAGCGACGTTGATGTTTTCGCCATTTTGGTATAAAAACGTCCTTTCGATATTGAACCACATCCTCACGCTCATGTCCATCTACATAGACACTTTTACCAACTATGTCATGTACAAGACCCAGCTTTTTCATCCAACGTCTGGTGGTCCTCGCTCTAATCCTATTACCACCCGGTCCATACAGTTCAAACGTATGTGATTGTTGTTGACTAGTGTTGATAATATGTCACGGCGTATCATGGGTTGGTTATGCACGAAGGAAGTTTAGGCTAGGAAGGACATGTGGCTTACGTTGAAAGCATCGGGCTTTACTATGGAGGATCGGCAATGGGCTTTGGGTTTTTTTCTTTGGGTTTCTATGGGATTCCGTGACGCGGATTAGTCAGCGGCATGATTCAGGGTTATATATATCGGCTGGGATTCCCTTTGTTCTCTCTCTCCTTCTTTCCTTTCTTTCCTTGCTTGACCTCCTGTTATCTACCTTCCCTATAAGGTTTCTGTTCTCATTCTCCTCTCTGGTTTTCTCTATATCTAGTTCTAGTTAAAATATACTTGGTTGCTATACTCCTGATCAACTCTGAACCCGTCATCGGTTGTGCCCCTTGGTTACACCGAGCCCTGAACCCGTCTGCCTCGCTTACACGTTAGGCCCTCCGCCCCTGCTCCGCCCATGACCGTAGAGCGTGCTATTTACTGGTACCTCTGCGCCCACGTCTTCGTCAGAGAATCCCTGTGAGTCCTCTGCCCAACCCTGCTCCTACTCGGATAGATTCCCCGGCCCCGCCCCGTAACATAATAACTAATGGGATCGCTAATGACTGAGAATGCCCCTCATTCTCCTGCCCCGATTGTGGTTCAGATAGATCGGTATGCAAAGCTTCCAGCGTTTCTGAAACTATGATTTCCGCTCGTCTAGAATCAAGATAAACCTCAACGGCCTTTGCCAAACCATAAGCTGTAAGTTCTTTACTAGTCAATAACAATCACTACATAACAAATTAGAGATTCATACCTGCATCGCATACACCTGAAAGCTATTCACTAACCGCTAATTGAACTCCTTCATCGTTTAACCATGAGCTGGTTTTTGCCATACACCCCCAACGCCCTTCCTCTAAATACCGCTCTCGCTTCCATGTTATCTCCCAGCTGACAAGCTTCCGTGCAAAGTAGATACCCTTACCTATAGTCCTAGCGATAATCAAAGAAAGACTCTCTTGTCTCATCTTTCCTCCTCTTTATTTGTAAATTGAGAAAGGATAGTACTGCGCAGTGACAGGTAAGATTTTGCCCTATTGGAATTGACCGAATCTTGCTCTCCAGAGATGATATTGCTTCCGCTTGATCACGTTCCCAAATCTCTTCAGGTGATAGCTGTTTTGGCAGAACTGTTGATTGTAGAAATCCTTCAGTAAGAGGCCGGCAATCTTTAGCAGCTATTGTCAACTCCCTTAATTGTTTTTTCTTCCTTTGTATTGAGTGTTTGGATAGAGTACTACACGTTGGTATTTTATTTTTTTCCTATCGAACACATTTTTATCCATCATGGCCCTTCCTACCATCGCATTAAAAACTGAAAGCTCATTGAAAAGTTCTTCCTCTTCTCCTTCAGTATATTCACATTCCTCCTCACTTTCCTCATTATCATCAGCCCCGCATTCTGAACCAAAAGGTTCGGTGTCTCCATCGCTCTCATAATCCAGTTGATCAATAAGGTATTGTGGAGTATAAGCCCATAGATGTTCCGCATTCTCGGCATTCTCATTCTCGGCATTATCAGGGTCCACTGATTTAGCGGTGTTACATAGATGACGCTCCCTAATCTGTCTGGCAGCCTTCCATTGTCGGGGTCTCCTAGAGCTTGGAGGCATGTTTCTATTTAAAGAGTAGTTAGTAGCTGATATTTAGATGAACAGGTGACTCACTATAACTCAACCGATCCTGTGGTATGAACTCCATGATGATTTGAGATGAACTCCGTAATGATTTGGTATTAGGGTGTCGCAACAGACAACCCGAGCAGTCTCGTAATGAGCTTGGAGTTCGAAGCGCTAACTACAAAGGTAGAAAGGAACGAGGTCTCTTCAGTCAATGCGTCGCTGTAAGTCTCGGTCGTCCACTGCTAGTCCTCAATGGTAATCAACGAAGTAGTTATGACGAAGCGTTCAAGTAAAGTTCTCACGGAATCACTAAGTCCTGAAAAGATAAACAGATAGATCGAATATTTTATATCGAGCAAGACTCTTTCTTCGTCACGATGATTTCAACAAAGTCGAGAACGACACCAGATTTATATCCTCGCGCCAACGCCACGGACTAGCTATTACAATTACATACGATTCTAGACGCGAGACTCAAGACCCCGAAAACCTGCCAAGAACGCCAAACGTTTCTATACACCCATTTCTAAAAACCAAACACCCATGTCTAAAACCCAAACACCCATATCTAAACATTCGCTTTCAGAACTCCTCACGCTACATCCCGTTGTTGCATGCACTCAGCCTTCGTCAGGGTCACGGTGAGTCTTGCGATCAGCTTTTACCTGATAACCCCTGGTACCGTACCGACTTCGCCGCCAACTCTTTCCTCAGACGTTATTCTATCACCAAGGAAAGATGGCTCAACATTAGATCGACACCGATCGGTACCGGAGGTGTCGTAGTCTTACCTTCCCCGCCACCAGCGCCAGCTTCTTCATACTCTCCACCGATCACTCAGTTTTGGTCCGATTGACTCCAACCAGACTATTGCCCTCATATACCCACCGGTGTCCAGAGCGACTGTGCCAGCGCTTTGACGCCCGTGTTATTTTCAGGGTCGAAAACGGCTCGCTTGTTAGGATTCCAAGAACTCCGACTGGCCCATACTAGCAATACCGCGCTTCTCTGGTGCCCCAGTGCTGATAGTGACGGAAGGCCCTCTTGTCTTCGGGTCCCCATCTCTCATACCCGTGACAGTGTCTATCGCCGCTATTTAACACTCCTACTCCACTAGTCCGCTATGACTCATACATCAGATCATAGAATCAGGTAGAAACCCAGTGCGACCACAGCTCGTATTCCGCCCCACCATCTCCTAATATACTATACGAATCCTTCATGCAACCGAATCCCATAGAAACAGATGACGTTAACCTCAGCCCACCGCACCTCCCTCTCGCTTACCATTCCTCCTCTAAGCATATCACTACTGCGACTACCGAGCTGTCGGGACTATTGCCAAGACACCGGGACAATACCTCCATACCGTTGACTCATTGAACCCTTGTAACCGAAACCCATAGAACATAAGAGTAACCTGACTAATTTTTCTTCCCACAACAGTGCTCGATATTGTATCACGCTGTGATATACTCCAGCCTTTGGTGGCACTGGCAGCAGAGCCAGGAGTATGATCGCGTAATTGGAGGGTTCATTTTGTCTGTCTGAGGTGATATTGCCAATCGTTAGGAAGACTGGCCAAGCCTTCTTGTCACCACTGAAATTAGTGAGGTGTGTTCCGTCTGATGCACATATTACTGGCACTACCGTTGATCCTTCTGGAAAGGTATTTTGTAACATTTGTGAGAGGTTAGCGGAGGCTCCTCGAGCCTTTTAAGTGTCGTTGTGAACCTGCGTCTCCCACCATCAGTCTGCCATGTGCATTTTCCCATACATCCGCTCCCCCATTTCATTGTACTCTATAGTAGGTGAATACACTAAAGATTCTCTAAATGCACGTTGTTCCAGAAGAAAACGCACTATATTCATAGGGTCCCTGTAGTAGTAAGGAATTTTCTGCCCGAATATTTCGACCTCTGAGTGAGTGTATCCAGCTCCTTTTTCCAAACCCCCATAGACAACATCTCGTCTGTTACGGAGTGACGCGGAGACTATATCTAAACTAGCCAAGGTTCACAACCGAGGCGAAGACGAGACGAGAACGAGACGAGAGTGAGGCGAGGACGGGGCAACGAGGGGACTTAACCGAGAAGCAGGGTAGTGGGACACAGAGTCCAGAGCGAACGTAACGATGTAAACGAAGATACCAGTAGAGGACACGACTGCTGTATCGCATATGAACGGCGACTATGGCGACGTAAGATACTGTTAAGACGAAGATGACCAAGAGTGATGACGATTATATTCCATGACGACATACTAAACAAGAATAACCAAAGAACTAGAAACGAGAAATGATAATGCGAAGGTTATGAGGAAGGAAAGAAGAGAAAGGACAAAGGAAAGGTTCAGAGTTTAATTATATATACAGTTTCTAATCCCTGCCCAAGGATGACTCATAACCCGCAGAACGGAAACCCATAGAAACCCGAAGAAATCCTAGACCCAAGACCCAATTCCACAATATCCTTTCCTCCGCAGAAGACGCCGCGATAGATTAGGTCCTCCTCCAGGCCTAACTCCCCAGAGGCCTAGGCTGAAACCTGTCACGAAAGTTCTGCAAAGAGCTCGCAAGATGCTCGGCGTCGAAGGGCTGCCATGATGGCTCGTCAGAATCCAAACAGATCTAACCAAGTATTCCAAGCGTCAGAATTGCCGCGAGTCCAAGACAAAGATCAACCTCCCATTCCTGTTCGCCGATTTCTGGCGCGTGGCGGGTGATGTCTGGGACGCTTATCGGCGGCGAGGACAAGAGCTAAACATGAAAGACCGGTGGATCTTCATCGAGGCGAGGCTGAGCTCATAAGCAGAAGGGCTAACCATTCTCTTGATGGTGTAAGGCCGATGCTTCAGTCGAGCCTTCTAGAGGTCGCTATTTCCAGGTTTGGTCGAGAGGAACACCTTATCTCCTACCGCATATCTGGGGGTCCGGGTTCTATTCAAGATTCGCTGAGTCCTCTTGGATCTTCTGGGCCCTAAACATCTCCTCACAGAAATTCAAGACCTGTGCCATGTCCCTAGCCATGCCGCTGGCATTTCTTTTCTTGATCGTAGTTCCACGCCAGAGGAAATGAATGACATCCGTGGGTTCCTTCCGTAGTTTGCTTGGAACGGGAGAGCTTTGGTGGTCTCGAGACATGGTTGTTAGTCGCAAACTCTGCCATCGGTAGGTATTTGACCCAGTCATCCTGTTGATAAGAGACATAGTCCAAGGTACTGTTCCATGACCGCTGATCCTTTCCGCTTTGGCCATCTGTCTGGGGTGAAAGGCTGTACTGTAGCGGGTGCAATTTCCAGGCGGTCGATAAGGTTTTCCAGAATTCTGCTGCGAACTGCCCACGATCTGAGACTATCCGGTATAAAGTTAAGCTTCCACACCGACTTGTAAGTGTGGCCACGCCGATAGCGTTGGACCTCCGCAGAGGTATGAAGTGGCGCGATCTTAGTCAACCGTCCACGACATTTACTGTGATAAAGCATTAAATCCTCGAGTTGGGAGTCCCGCGACGAAGTCCATCGACACGCCGTCCACGGCCTTTTGAGTATCGCTAGTGGGCGGAGGACGCCAGAGTAGATTATGCAGAGCGCTTTACTGGTAACAGGTGTTGCAGTTCAGAACATCGCGTCGACATACTTCCTCACAAGTTGGGCCAGTAGTAGTTGCGATCGATGAGCTCTAGGGTTTTAGCTGTGTCCGCGGAGGGCTTTGTCGCGGTGTTCCTGTAAACCGTAGCTGGAGTTCACAAAGTCGTGACGAGATTGCATTCCTGTAAAGCAGGAAGCCTTCCTCCGCCTCTGCATTCCGCTAACGAGATCTTCTTGAAATAAGGCCATAAGACATGAGGACTTTGGGGAAACTGTCAACTTAGTAAGTTTTCAATAATTTTTTCACAGTGGCTGCCTTCAGCGGATTCATTTAACAAAGAACCCGCGAACAAACTTAGCTTGACTCATGCCTAAATTCCTCTTCTTCAACACGACTTCATGACTGGTGCGGAGGCGCTCATCCCTTCCTTTGGCAGGTCTCCTGACCTCCTAGTGAGTGCATCCGGTTTTCCCCTTGTTTTCCTGGTCTGAACTTGATGACGAAGAAGCGAGATAAGAATTCGCCCACCGGCTTTGGCGACGGTTGAGGAGCTTAGTGACATGAAGTATTCCAGGTTCCGTGGTCGCTAAGCGACTTTGATGGGGAACTTAGACCCTTCTAGGTTGGAGCGCCATTCTTCAAAGCATCTGATGACCGCTAGTAGTTCCTTGTCGAGATCTCGTAGTTGCATTCCGCTGGTGAGTGTTTCTGGAGAAGGAGGCCACTGGGTGCAGGATTCCTTTGGTCGTCATATTGAGACATTCTCGGAGACATAGTCGGAAGCATCGGTTTCTACTATGGTTTCTCTCTCGTAGTCGAAGTGTGCCAGTATCGGAGCCGAGGTAAACGCGTCCTTGAGCTTCTGGAATGCCTTTTCTGCCTCTAGGGACCATTGGAACTTTACGTCTTTCTTGGTTAATGCCGTAAGCGGGGAGACCACCTGTTACGGGTATAAGAGATGGCGATCCGAAGACACAAGAGGAGGAGCCCTTCCCACACCACTATCACCCACTGGGCGCGCCAGAAAGGCACGGTACTGCCAGTATGGAGCCCAAGTGCGGAGTTGCAGAATCCGTAGTAAACGAACCTGCTGACCTCGAAAATAACCCCCTGAGCGTCAAAGCGCCGGCACAGTCGCTCTGGACACCGGTGGGTATATGAGGGGCAATAGTGCGAGTTTGGAGTCAATCGACCAAAACTGAGTGACGTGGAGGTAACGAAGAAGTTGACGCTGGTGGCGCCAGGAAGGTAAGATTACCCGACACCTCCGGTACCGATCGGTATCAGTCCTAATGTTGAGCCCATGCTCCGGTGATAGATAACGATAATGGGAAAGAGTTGGCGAAATGTCGAGCCCGCACCAGGGGTTATCAGTAGGCTGATCCCAAGACCTCACGACCACCGACGGGCGCTGAGCATGCAGCAACGGGATGTAACGTGAGGGATTTAAAACTAATATATAGACATGGGTGTTTGGGTCTTAGACATGGGTGTTTGGTTTTAGAAAGGCCAGATAGAAACGCTTACGTTTTCTTGGC
Source organism: Morchella sp. 2018-W16 (assembly GCA_024713755.1). Lineage (NCBI taxonomy): Eukaryota > Fungi > Ascomycota > Pezizomycetes > Pezizales > Morchellaceae > Morchella > Morchella sp. 2018-W16. Next base: position 1,159,316 of record JAMGYY010000017.1, on the reverse strand, counting down.
AGGCCTTCGGGTTTCAGATCTAGAATCATATAATTGTAATAGCTAGTCCGCGACATTTGCGCTGATATAAATACGCGTCATTCTCCGACTTTGTTGAAATCATCAGCGCATTTAAGAAAGAGTCTTATCGATATAAAATCTATTCTATTCGATCTATACCCTTTATCTTTTCAGGACTTAGTGATTCTGCGAAGACTTTACTTGAACGCTTCGTTGAACTTTACTTGAACGCTTCGTTGAACTATACTTGAACTACTTCGTTGATTGGCGACTAGCAATGATCTACCGAGATCGACAGCGTCGAATTGACTGAAGAGACCTCGCTCTTTCTACCTTTGTAGTTAGCGCTTTAACTCCTAGTTTTCTTTATCGTTTCGCTTGGCCATGACACCCTAATAGTATATCGATAACTCCAAGTTCACCTGAGTTTTCCAGAATCACATTTCAAACCCACATACCCTCTACCCGCGATGGCTGCAAGACTAGGAACCGTGGAAGAAGACTCCGTCATGGGGGAATCTCCCGTGTTCAGCCGAGATGACAGCCCAGATCTACTATCACTGCGAAGAGCTGGCAAACGCCCGGCCGGCTCTAGCACAATTATCACGGCGTACCATGAGCTACTGCGGAGGAAAGGATATTGTGGAATCGGGTCTCGGGTCTAGGATTTCTCTTGGTGTTCTATGGGTTTCCGTTACACGGGTTATGAGTCATCCCTGGACAGGGATTAGGAATTGTATATATATAGTCGGCTATGAACCTTCCCTTTGTCTTTTCTCTTCTTTCCTTTCCTACGCAACCTTCCTGTTATCAACTCTACGTTTCTAGTTTCTTTAGTTGTTACTTGTTTCTCAGTCCTCGTCTCTTGGAATATAATACGTCATCACTCTTAGTCATCCTCGTCTTAGCCCTAACTCGTTCCTTAGCGTAGTCTAGTCCATGACCGTTGTGCAAGTCTCTACTGGTATCTTCGTCTACATCACTTCGTCCGTACAGCCATCTGGACTCTCTGTCCCTAACCTTACTCTCGGTTAGCTACTTAGTAAATGCGTCGCTTTCTCGCCTTCGTCGCCCTCGGTTGTGAACCTTGGCTAGTTTAGATAAGTCTCGCTTATTTCCGTAACACTAAGGTTGCGTCTCCCACGCCAACCTTCACAACACCAACCTCGCCTCGCTTAGCCTCGGCCGTCACCATGGTCGACCTCAGTTGGGACGTCCCCAATGAGGACTGTCGCCACCCTCTCGTCTTCTCCCCCGGCCCCCTCGAATGCTTCTTTCCGGAACGGAAAGGTTTCTGTTACCTTGGCCTCGTCCCCCAAGCCCATTGGTTCAACATGGGCCACCGCATCGGTCCCGACCCCTCCGTCTCCGTCCTCCGCCAATACGCTTTGAAATACAAGCTCAAGCGTGCCGAAGCCCACTGGGCTAAGGCCACCTTCACCCTCTCGCCGGGCAGCTCCATATCGGGCACCCACCGGCGTCCCCCACCCGCCGCTGCGACACGAAGCCATCATTCGTGGCCTTCGCGACCCTGCCCTCGCCCACCACACCATCGGCCGCCCTGCGGCCGAAGTCACAGTCCCCGTCGCGCTCCTGGGCGCCTTTCGCCGCGTCTTGGCACGCATATATTTTCTAGGACTGCGGTCCTGAACTCACGGAGGCCCACAGCCTCATCTCCGAATGCCTGGTCGTATTGACCAACCTCCCCGACACCCCTGCCACGCCAGAACCCGCCGTATGCACGGCCCACGAAGAGGTCATCTCTGACCTCAACCAAGAAATTGCCGACCTCAAGCTTGAGGTTGAAGAATCCCTGGCCGAAGAAGAACAACTTCGGTACCGTCTGGCGCTCCACCAAGACGCCCTCGCCACCGCTGACTCCGACCTCGCCGCCGCGGAAAAGGATATCCGCCGCATCACCTCTGTCGCGAAAACCTGGGAATCCCAGGCCAACGCCACCATCGCCAACCTCCAACGCCGCCTCGCCTCTGCCCCCGCCGCCTCTCGCCCCGCTGCCCCTGCCTCGCCACCCCGCTACCTCGCTCCCCGCTCCCAGGACCCCCGCACCCTCAACAACTGGCGCAATGAGCCAGTTGAACAAGTGTCAACCAAGCCGGCGCTAAAAGGTCAGCCCCTTTGGTAAAAAATGGCACACCAAAGGGGCTAGTCCCGCCACCCACCTTCGTCGTATCCGCTGCCGCTGTGTCCGAGGACAAGATGTCTGAGGACCAACTCGTCGTCACCTGCTCCGTCTCCCAGAACCCTGTCTCCTTCGTGCCAACCTACGCTCTCATCGATACGGGAGCGTCAGGGTATGCCTTTATCGACCAAGATTTTGCAACCAAGCACGGCCTCTCCCTGACACCCCTGAAGAAATCACGCCTGCTTGAGGTGATCGACGGCAGGCTGGTAGAATCAGGGAGAATCTCCCACCTCGCCAAGCTCTCGTTGGACATCAATGGGCACCAGGAAACTGCCCCCTTCTTCGTTACCAAGCTGGGACATTACCCAATTGTCATGGGTATTCCCTGGATGCGCCACCACGACCTCGCCCTCCGCCCCAAAACGAACCAGGTGATCTTTGACTCCGAGTTCTGCACCACAAACTGCTCCGTCTCCCCCGGTCACAGCCAAAGGAATCTCGATCTCGCCCCCCGACAGCCCGCTCATACATATTGCGGCCATTGGGGCAGTCCCGTTCGTAGGCCTCGCCCACAGGCGCCAGAACCACCTTTTCTGTGCCTCCCTCCGCTCGATCGATGAAGCCCTCGCAAAGAATGCCGACACTGATCCAATGGTAAACGTACCCAAGGAATTGTCGGAATTCAAATCACTGTTCCAGGAGTCTAACGCCACGTCTCTGCCGCCCCACCGTCCCCATGACCTTAAGATCGTACTCCAGGACGGAAAACAACCCCCCTTCGACCTATGGGATGTCGACCAGAGCTACAGGCCTTGCGGGACTACATCACAGAGAACCTAGGAAAGGGATTCATCCGTTACTCCGAGTCCCCCGCTGGTGCCCCCGTACTGTTCGTCAAGAAGGCCGATGGATCCCTCCGCTTGTGCGTGGACTACAGGAAGCTAAACGAGATAACGGTTAAGAACCGTCACCCTCTGCCGCTCATCCCCGAGACTTTGTCGCGTCTGTCCAAGGCCAAGTACTACACTAAGTTGGACCTTCGATGGGGATACCACCAGATTAGGATCCAGGAGGGAGCAGTGGAAAACCGCCTTTCGAACCCGATACGGGCATTTTGAGTACAATGTCATGCCCTTTGGACTGACTAATGCACCGGCCACATTCCAACACTGGGTCAACGATCTGCTCCGTCCCTACCTCGACCACTTCGCAACCGCTTACCTGGACGACATTCTGATATATTCGGAAACCTTGGAGCAACACCGACAACATGTGCGACAGATTCTGAAGGTCCTACAGATCCACGACGTACACCTCAAGCCAGAGAAGTGTGAATTCTATGTTCAGGAGACCAAGTACCTCGGCCTAATCATCACTCCGGAAGGCATCAAAATGGATCCTAGCAAAGTCTCGGCAGTCACAGGATGGGAAACGCCCACTAAGCTTAGGGAAGTCCAGGAGTTTTTAGGATTTGCGAATTTCTACCGGCGTTTCATATACGCGTACTCCAGAGTTGTCTCCCCGCTCACGGCATTAACCAAGAAGGACGTGAAGTTCCAGTGGTCCCCAAAGGCAGAGGCGGCGTTCCAGAAACTTAAGGACGCATTTACCTCAGCCCCGATCCTGGCACACTTTGACTACGAGAAGAAACCATAGTAGAAACTGGCGCTTCCGACTATGTCTCTGCGGAATCATGTCCCAATATGATGACCAAGGAATCCTGCACCCAGTGGCTTTCTTCTCCAAGCACTCACCAGCGGAATGCAATTACGAGATCTACGACAAGGAACTACTGGCGGTCATCCGATGCTTTGAGGAATGGCGCTCAAACCTAGAGGGATCTAGATTCCCTATCAAAGTTCTTAGCGATCACCGGAACTTGGAATACTTCATGACCACCAAGCTCCTCAATCGCCGCCAAACCCGGTGGGCCGAATTCTTATCTCGCTTCGACTTCGTCATCAAGTTCAGGCCAGGGAAACAAGGGGGGAAACCGGATCGCTCACTAGGAGGTCAGGAGACCTGCCTAAGGAAGGGATGAACGTCTCACGCACCAGTCGCAGGTCGTGCTGAAGAAGGAGAATCTAGACGCAGGAGTCAAGCTAAGTTTGTTCGCGGGTTCTTTGTTAAATGAATCCGCTGAAGGAACGCCCACTGTAAAAGAATTATTGACCCAAGCTTACCAAGTTGACAGTTTCCCCCACCAAGTCCTCACCATGCTTCGTAACGGCACCAAACACTCCAAGAAAATCTCGCTAGCAGAATGTATGGAAACGGAAGAGGGCTTCCTGCTTTACAGGAACGCAATCTACGTCCCCAACCTCGACGAACTCCAGCTACGCCTGCTACAGGAACACCACGACAAGCCCTCAGCCGGACACCCAGGACGTGCCAAAACCTTAGAGCTCATCAGTCGCAACTACTACTGGCCTAACATGAGGAGATACGTGGACCGCTATGTCTTGAACTGCAACACATGTTCCCGCAGCAAAGCCTCACGCAACGCGTTGCAAGGTGTTCTCCGCCCACTCTCAGTACCCAAAGGCCCATGGTCTGATGTATCAATGGACTTCGTCACAGGACTCCCACAGAGCAAGGGGTTTAATGCCATCCTCGTTGTTGACCGACTAACCAAGATGCGTCACTTCATACCATGTACCGAGGAATCCAACGCTATTGATGTGGCCAACATGTATCTAGAATACGTATGGAAACTACACGGCCTACCGGAAACCATAGTCTCGGATCGAGGAACCCAGTTCACAGCAGAATTCTGGAAAACCTTGTGCGACCGCTTGGAAATTGCACCCCGCTACTCTACGGCATTCCACCCCCAAACGGACAGGCAAACGGAAAGGATCAACGCAATCATGGAACAATACCTCCGGGCTTACGTCTCCTATCAACAGGATAATTGGGCCAAGTACCTACCCATGGCAGAGTTTGCAACCAACAACCACGTCTCCGAAACCACCAAGCTCTCCCCGTTTCAGGCAAACTATGGAAGCAACCCACGTATGACGTTCTCACCCCTACAGCATGGCACCACCACCAAAGAAAATGGTATGGCTAGAGAGATGGCACAGATTTTTTGAATTCTCTGTGACGAGATGTTTAGAGCCCAGAAGATCCAGGAAGACTCGGCGAACGCGAATAGGACCCCCGCCCCCAGATACGCGGTAGGAGATAAGGTATTCCTCTCGACTCGGAACCTGCAGACCAAGCGATCCTCGAAGAAACTCGACTGGAAACGCATCGGCCCGTATCCCATCAGGAGAATGGTTAGCCCTTACGCCTATGAGCTTAGCCTCCCCACCTCCATGAAAATACATCCGGTCTTCCATGTCTCGCTACTGTCCCTCGCAGATAACCCGTCCCAGGCCACGACACCCTCCGCCTCGTAGAAATCTAAGGCGAACAGGAATGGGAAGTCGACGCAATACTAGATTCTCGGCCCGACACAGCCGCTTAGAATACTTGGTTAGATACTCGGGTTATGATGAACCATCATGGCAACCCCTCGGACTTGGAGCATGCCCTGAGCTAGTGCAGAACTTCCACGACAGGTTTCCACAGCCTAGGCCTCTGGGAGTTAGGCCTGGAGGAGGACCTAATCTATCACGGCGTACCATGAGCTACTGCGGAGGAAAGGATATTGTGGAATCGGGTCTCGGGTCTAGGATTTCTCTTGGTGTTCTATGGGTTTCCGTTACACGGGTTATGAGTCATCCCTGGACAGGGATTAGGAGTTGTATATATAGTCGGCTATGAACCTTCCCTTTGTCTTTTCTCTTCTTTCCTTTCCTACGCAACCTTCCTGTTATCAACTCTACGTTTCTAGTTTCTTTAGTTGTTACTTGTTTCTCAGTTCTCGGAATACTATACGTCATAACCCTTAGTCATCCTCGTCCTCGTGCTACCTCGTCTTCGCCTAGCTTCTACCATAGTCTCCTCGCCTAGCCATAGTCTTAGCCCATGACCGTAGTGCGTGTCTTCTATTGGTATCTCCGTCTACATCACTTCGTCCGCACTGCCATCTGGACTATCTGTCCCACGACCTTACTCCTCGGTTAAGCTACTTTGCCCTCGTCCCTCATCTCCGCCTTCGTCTTCGCCTCGGTTGTGAACCTTGGCTAGTTCAGTTATAGTCTCCGCTTCGCCCCGTAACAACAATAGATAGGTTGGAGCAATTTCTAAACACACACGAAGCCGAGATGGCCGGACTGTCGGCCGCGGGCAAAACCATATGGTACCAACTGAACAGAACCCGGGAGAAGTTCCAGGAAGAGAACAGATTGTCGAACATCGCTGCCGGTGAAGACAAACCTCGACCAGTTGGGCCCGGATGTTCAAAGAGCTCGCTGAAAGCCGAGAATTCGAAAAGCAACAAGCAGCCGCCATCGCGGCCATGGAGAGGGAAGCTTTGGAAGCCGCCCACCTCCAAACCCAGCGACAGTTATATGCTACCCAGGTGGAAATTGAGAAGCTTAGGGAGCAGGCAAAACAGTCGGTAGGAGAGGTCATCGAGAGCCAGAAGAAGCAGGCCAAAGGGCATAAGGAACAAATGGCCGAGATGCAGAGACAGATAGACCTACTCCTGACCGCCCACCGGTCCAACGCCCCAGACCTATCGGTAATACCACCTGGCGACCTAGGGGAAGAAATTGTGATCGGAGGGGGAAGAGCGCCATCGTCGCTGGGAGGAAGTGATGGAGGAAGAGCGCCGCCGCCGCCAGGAGGAAATGGAGGAAAGAAGGACCCCTCGGATGACGGGTCAAGCCACCATGGAAGAAGGGCAGGAGGCGGGGGAAAAGGAAGACGGTCAGAGTCGCCGGAGGAAGATAGAGAACGGGACTCCATGGCCAAAGTGCCCTTTGAATTTGACAACCCCAGAAGCCACAACCTCTGCACTGGCTCCTAGAATGTGAGATCTACTTGAACAGCGACCCGCAAGTTCGGGCGACAAGCAGAAGGTCCTATTCGCGGGAACCTACACCCGAGGACTGGCCAAGGAATGGTTCGCCAACTACCATGAGGTTCACATGCGCGGACCAAATGGCTTGGACTTCTGCACCTGGGAACGATTTAGGCAAGAGATCCGGGAAAGATTCGTGAGCTCGCAGGAGGCGCTAGATGCCGCTTTCAAGATGGACCACCTAAGATACCAATCCAGCATCTCCGATTACTTCACCAAGATGGAGATCCTTAACCAACGAGCACAACAGAGTGGGGCAGCATATCGTAAAACATTGCTGACCGGCCTTCGAAGATTTGGGATAGACACTCGAAGTTTGAGCCGGCGGAAGACGATGCCCACTTTGTGGCTCAGCTGGAGAGGGCAGGAAAGGCCCATGAAAGTTTTTTGGAACAGAAGAGGTTGTTGGGGAACCCGTCGGCAAGGGCACCACCAAGGAAGGAGGAGAAGAGGAGACCTGGGTTCCAGATTAAGGGACGGGCCCAGGAGGGACAGAAGACAGAGGCCACTGGCAGTCGATCCGGAGGAGGGTCGAACACCCAGGGTAGCGCCCGTTCGAGCCAGGATAACAGACCACTGCATTCCAGCTTTGACGAGGCCACCAAGGGCATCCCCAAGTCCCTTTTGGACCAGAGACGGACGAAAGGAGAATGTGCTCGCTGTGGTAGGAAGGGTCACCTATGGCGCTGGTGCCGACAGAACCCCAACTCCGGCTGCTGTCTCTGCTCTGGGCCAGAAGCGCGTCGTGAAGAGGAGGATGAGGAAATGAAGGATTCACCAGCTCCCCACCGAGAAAAAGAAGAGGCACAGGAATAAGAAGAAGTCGGTTGCTGACTAGCTTGTAACCATACATCAACAGTCAAGCAGTCCAGCCTATGTTCCGGAGTTAGGGTCGGAGTCAGAGGTGGATTTTGATATGGGTTTTTAGAAGGGGACTCTGATGAGTCAGGTCAAGAGCTCCCCCAAATTGCAATGTTGTCACTGACAGAGAAAAAAACAAAAATATTGAAAAGAAAAAGGCCGGAAGAGGTGGCATCCTCTCCGATGAAGAAGCAACGATTTTCAGGCGAGCCCATTCACGGGTCTCGACCTATCGGTAAATTTTCTATTGGGTTTTTAGATTTCTTATTTCCTTGTCGGGTTTTGTTGGACACCGGGGCTACGGGTCCAGTTATATCTTCTGCTTTTGTTTCTCGTTTTCTGTCCCAAAGGTGAAAAAGAGCGTCCGGCCAGAGTTATGGGTTTTACAGGGAAGTAATGGAGGCGCGGGACAAGCCTTTACTGTAATGTTGAATATTATTTCTGGGGGCATAAGTCCGAGCTCTCCGAGATAGCACCACTACCTAGCGGCATTGACGCCATTTTACCAGCGTGGTGGTTACAGGAGCATGAGCCGGCTATTGCCCCAAATGGGGAAGTCACCTTTCATGGAGAATTTTGCAAGACCCGATGCTTCACTGACCAGAAAGAAATTTCAGTGGTTCTAGATGACGACGTACTGGATGATCCGGAGGCACTATTTATCGGCTCTATATCCGCGGACACCGGGGAAATCGACTTGAAAACAGTCATCCCAGAGCGATACCATCCAAAGCTCCAAGCCTTCCTCCAGTCGAAGCCGATAAGTTGCCACCGCACCGAGCCTCCGATCGCGATGTCGATCTAGAACCTGGTCAGCAACCTCCATGGGGACCCATCTACTCCCTTTCAGAGGTTGAATTGAAAGTCTTGCGGGAATACCTGGATAAGATGATGCGTCTAGGTAAAATTAGACCCAGCAAATCTCCGGCAGGTGCCCCCATATTATTTGTGAAGAAGAAGGACGGCAGTCTTCGGCTATGCGTCGACTACCGGGGCCTGAATCGCGTCACCATTAAGAATCGGTACACTCTACCCTTAGGGGAGGAATTGAGAGACCGTATTTCAGGCGCGAAGATATTTTCCAAGATAGACCTCAAGGAGGGATATAACCTAGTCCGGATTAAGCAGGGCGGCAGTGGAAAAGCGGCATTCAGAACTAGATATGGACACTATGAGTACCTGGTCATGCCATTTGGGCTGACCAGCATACATCGCCTTTCAGGCACTAATAAGCGATATCCTTAGAGAATTTCTGGACCAAGGGGTGGTAGCATACCTCGGCGACATCCTGATCTACAGCAACGAGGCGAACACGAGGAACTGGTCAATAAAGTACTGGACAAGCTCATCAAAAACAATTTAGTGGCCAACCCCAAGAAATCTTTCTTTCATCAAAAGGTCATCGATTTTCTCGGATTCGTGTTAAGTGAAGAAGGAGTAGCAATGTCAACGGATAAGGTAGAAGAAGTCTTGAAGTGGGAATCCCCGAGGACCGTCAGGGACGTCCAAGTGTGACGGGGCTCTGCCTCTACCAAACAAAGTATAGGAGGCAAGAGGGCCGATTGAAGATAGAAGTGAGTTTTGAGAGTAAAGATTCTTCTCGGTAGACTTAGAATAATCTTAAGGGTCTTCTTCCGCTTGTTACAACTGATGATGAGAAAATCCGAACAGATGGGCGAAAACGGAGATGAGTACTTATACTCCAAATCTCTCCTTTTCCTGCATTCCATCGTTCTTACTAAGTTCCGGTGAAAACTCTGTCTTTGGACCGGGAAACTATTCCTCCGCTACCCCGCTTCTCCCTAAGCTAGCTGTATTTCGATCCTAGAGTAAGCACCCTTAGCCGGGGTCAAGGATCACCTGCAGCCTGGCTGTCACACAGCTCCGGGCCTGCATTATATGAGTCTCCGCTCAGGTAATCTTCCCTAGGTGGCTGCAGAGCTATAATTCATTATAGATTATTCCGGGCATAACCTCTGCCGCTCACAGCAGGGCTACTCTTGCTCAGAGGGATCCTGGAGATGTCCGGCACTCAGAGACCTCTCTCTAGCCGGCCCTCTATTCATTGACAGGGCCTAGACTCGTCAGCCTGTCCCTTCATGAATAGATCTCCACCCTAGCAGTCAGAAGGTAGGTACTCTTGTGGCAGGTTGCGGTCCTCACTACAGGTACTTTTCCTATCACTGTAACTGCTGAATTCTATCAATGACTCTGAGCCTATAACAGGCCGGGCGAGAACTATTCTCCTAACCGTTAATGGCTCTGTTATACCAAGTTTTTATGGGATTCGCCAATTTTTACCGGAGGTTTATACGTAACTATTCCGGGGTCTGTAGTCCCATCACTAACTGTCTACGTGGCGATGCTAAGAACTTCTCATGGACTAGCGCGGCCGAAGCGGCCTTTTTAAAGCTCAAAATCCTCTTCACGACTGCACCGATCTTGGTACATTTTTCACCAGAACGACAGTCTGTTGTGGAAAGCAGACATAGCGACTTTGCATTGGGCGCAGTCTTCTCGCAGGTAGTTGACGGCAAGCTTCATCCTGTGGCCTTCTACTCCCGCAAGCTTAACCCAGCCGAACTTAATTACGACGTATGGGACAAAGAAATGCTCGGTATGGTTGCCGCATTCAAAGAATGGCGACGCTACCTTGAAGGACCCAAATACACTGTCTTAGTATACACCGACCACCAGAACCTCCAATACTTCACAACCACTAAGGTTCTGAATCGAAGACAGGCACGTTGGGCAGAAGTTCTTGCGGAGTTCAATTTTAAAATTATCTACAGGCCAGGATCGAAGAATGGGAAAGCCGATGCATTGTCAAGACGTCCGAGATACCGGCGTGAAGGAAAGCAGTCAGTTGAGAGGTTATTGAAGCCTGGACAGTTGGTAGGGATGGAGGAGTATATGATTTCTCTTGACATTTCGCCCGGCAAAGAAGTGGTAGACTGGTCTAAGGATTTTCTAGACCTGGTTAGGGAGGCAGGAGAGAAGGGCGAGGCATGGAAGTAGAAAGGAAAAAGGGGTCTGGGGAGTTGAAGGAATTCTGACTGAGGAGGGGTTACTCTTTTTCAAAAACCGCCTATATATACCCAACAGCGATGCGTTGAAGATCCGAGTTCTTAATCAGAACCGCGACTCTAAGGTAGCGGGACACTTGGTCAGGACAAGACATTGGAGTTGATCACACGCAACTTCTACTGGCCAAAGATGAGCGAATGGATGAAGCGACTATGTGCGCTCATGCGGCGACTGCCAATCTGAAATAAACCCAGTCGGCGCGCAAATATGGGCGTTACTTCCTCTAGAAACACCTCACACCATATGGTCGTCCATATCCATGGATTTCATTGCCCAACTACCAGAATCCAACGGCTGTCGCAAATATGGGTAGTAGTAGATCGGTTCTCAAAGATGGCTCATTTCATTCCCCTCCAGCGCACATCATCCCAGGATTTGGCCAAAGTATTCCTGGCTCAAATCTGGCGCATTCACGGACTACCTCTAGATATAGTTTCCGACCGCGATGCCAAGTTCACGTCAAGCTTCTGGGCCTCTCTAATGGAACTATTGGATATCAAGCTTCGTATGAGTACCGCTTTCCACCCTCAAACCGATGGTCAGACCGAGCGGGTCAATCAAACGTTGGAACACTACCTCCGGGCATTCTGCAATTACGAACAAAAGCGACTGGGCGAACTACTTCCGCTGGCGAATCGCGTACAATAACTCCGTAACCTCTCTGCGACGGGACAATCCCCCTTCTATACCAATTACGGATACAACCCTCGAACGAATTGGCCAACGGAGAATGAAGTAGTCAACCCCACCAGCGACCTCTATGCCCACTTTATACGAGGAGTGCACGACGCCGCCCGGCAAAAACTCACCATCGCCAGGGAAAGAATGGGAAAATACTATGATAGGAAGAGAGAGACACCACCGATGTTCAGGATAGGGGACAAGGTCATGCTCAATCACGGTCAACCTCCGACCCCGTAGTTCCACCAAAAAAATGGATCATAAGAAGATGGGGCCATTCATCATCAAAGCGATTGGCGGAAAAGCAGCGCTTGAGTTGGATCTCCTCCTCAAATAAAGGTCCACCCGTGTTCCACATTGAACTATTGGAACCATACCGAGTCAGCGCTATCCCGGACGAGAACAACGACCCCTACCCCTGGCGTGGTGGATGCGAAGGAGAAAAGTTGTATGAGGTGGAGAGAATTATAGGACGCAGGAAGAGTAGGAAAGGAGTAGTGGAATATCTGGTGAAGTGGCGGGGTTATCCGGTTGGGAAAGCACGTACCAAGTTATCGACGCGATGGATGAGGAGGTACTGACGCTTGTCCGAGACTTCCACCGAAAAAACCCCAAGGCCACGATGGACCAACGCCTGAGACTGTAGAGGTACCCTCCGCGGCTAAGTCCTTCCCCTCCACAGACACCACGGGTGATATGTGGAGAAGGTTCTGAGGAACCACAGTCGGTCAGAAGATCTCTGAGACAGAGCACCCTGAGAGGGGTAAGCTGTTACGGGTATAAGAGATGGCGATCCGAAGACACAAGAGGAGCCCTTCCACACCACTATCACCCACTGGGCGCGCCAGAAAGGCACGGTACTGCCAGTATGGAGCCCAAGTCTTGAGTTGCAGAATCCGTAATGCGAACCGTTTTAGACCCCAAAATAACCCCCGGGCGTCAAAGCGCCGGCACAGTCGCTCTGGACACCGGTGGGTATATGAGGGGCAATAGTGCGGTTGGAGTCAATCGGACCAAAACTGAGTGATCGGTGGAGGTAAAGAAGCTGGCGCTGGTGGCGCCAGGGAAGGTAAGACTACCCGACACCTCCGGTACCGATCGGTATCAGTCCTAATGTTGAGCCATGCTCATGGTGATAGATAGCGATAATGGGAAAGAGTTGGCGGCGAAGTCGAGCCCGGTACCAGGGGTTATCAGGTAGGCTGATCGAAGACTCCTCATGACCACTGGCGAAGGCTGAGTGCATGCAGCAGCGGATGTAACGTGAGGATTTCTGAAAGCGAATATATAGACATGGGTGTTTGGGTCTTAGACATGGGTGTTTGGTTTTTAGAAAAAGGGTGTATAGAAACGTTTGGCGTTCTTGGCAGGTTTTCGGGGTCTTCGGGGTTTCGCATCTAGAATCATATAATTGTAATAGCTAGTCCGCGTGACATTTGCGCGGGATATAAATACGGTGTCATTCTCCGACTTTGTTGAAATCATCAGCGACGAAGAAAGAGTCTTATCGATATAAAATCTATTCTATTCGATCTATACCCTTTATCTTTTCAGGACTTAGTGATTCTGCGAAGACTTTACTTGAACGCTTCGTTGAACTTTACTTGAACGCTTCGTTGAACTATACTTGAACTACTTCGTTGATTGCCATTGAGGACTAGCAGTGGACGACCGAGACTGACAGTGTCGAATTGACTGAAGAGACCTCGTTCCTTTCTACCTTTGTAGTTAGCGTTTCGAACTCCTAGCTCTTTACGAGACTGCTCGGGTTGTCTGGTGCGACACCCTAATACCACCCTGGAGTATGCGTATATGAAGCGGCGATAGAAATTCGCGAACCCTAAGAACTCCTGTACTTCCCTAAGCTTTGTGGGTGTTTCCCATCCTGTGACTGCCGAGACTTTGCTAGGGTCCATTTTGATGCCTTCCGGAGTGATGATTAGGCCGAGGTATTTGGTCTCCTGGACGTAGAACTCGCACTTCTCTGGTTTGAGATGGACATCATGGATCTGTAGGACTCTGAGGATTTGCTTAACATGCTCTTTATGTTCCTCTAAAGATTCCGAGTATATCAGGATGTCGTCGAGATATGCCGTAGCGAAATGGTCGAGGTAAGGGCGGAGCAGATCATTAACCCAGTGTTGGAACGTGGCGGGGGCGTTGGTCAGGCCGAAGGGCATAACGTTGTATTCGAAGTGGCCATAACGGGTCCTAAAGGCGGTTTTCCACTCATCACCCTCCTGGATCCTAATCTGATGGTATCCCCACCTGAGGTCTAGCTTGGTGTAGTATTTTGCCTTGGATAGACGGGACAGCGTTTCTGGGATAAGGGGCAAGGGATGTCGGTTCTTGACCGTGATCTCATTCAGCTTCCTATAGTCCACGCACAAACGAAGGGATCCATCAGCCTTTTTGACGAACAGGGGCGGGGCACCAGCGGGGACTCTGAATAACGGATGAATCCTTTTCCGAGGTTCTCCGTGATATAGTCTCGCAAAGCCTGTAGTTCCGGTCGGGACATTCCATAGAGCGGGCCGAAGGGGGGTTGCTTCCCATCCTGTAGTACTATCTTCAGGTCGTGAGGGCGATGAGGCGGCAAGGACGTGGCGTTAGACTCCTGAAACAGTGACTTGAACTCCGCTAGTTCCTGGGGTACTTTAGCTAGTGGGTCGGGGGCGGGGTTCCTGGTGAGGGCTTCGTCGATGGCGCGGAGGGAGGCCTTGAAGAGGTGGTTCTGGACGTCTGCGGGCGAGGCCTCTGACGGGGCTGCCCCAATGGCATAATGTGTATAAGCGGAGACTGCTCGGGCGAGATTGAGATTCCTTTGGCTGTAACCGGGGCGCGGGAGACAGAACAGTTGGTGGTGCAGAAATCAGAGTCGAAGATGACCTGATTCGTTTTCGGCGGAGGGCGAGGTCGTGGTGGCGCATCCAGGGGATACCCATGACGATAGGGTAGTGTCCCAACTTGGTGACGAAGAACGGAGCAGTTTCTTGGTGTCCATGGATATCCAGTGAAAGCTTGGCGACATGGGTGATCCTTCCTGATTCGACCAGTCTGCCATCAATTACCTCTAGCAGGCGTGGTTTCTTCAAGGGTGTCAGGGTGAGGCCGTGCCTGGTTGCGAAATCCTGGTCAATGAATGCGTAACCTGACGCCCCCGTATCGATGAGGGCGTAGGTTGGTACGAAGGAGGCAGAGTTCTGGGAGACCGAGCAGGTGACGACGAGTTGGTCCTCGGACATCTTGTCCTCAGACACGGCAGCAGCGGAGACGACGAAGGTGGGTGGCGGGACTAGCCCCTTTGGTTTGCCATTTTCTACCAAAGGGGCTGACCTTTTAGCGCCGGCTTGGTTGATACTTGTTCAACCGGCTCTCGTGGAAGCGTAGGTGTGTGTGCCTAGCTTGTGCGTTTTGGTGCTATTGTTTCAGGGGGAGCATCTCTAAGGAGAAAGGGGGGCGATTCGCCAAGGCGAATGTCAAGGGGAAAAAGGGGGATGTTGGGGTGGGGGTGGGGGTGAGGGTGAGGGTGAGGGTGAGGGCAAGTAGGCTCGAGTCCCTGATGTCTCTTGCTACAGTCTACGTTTATACTGAATAGGGAATGCTCAACCTATCAGGTGGACCTAATCATCTCTTGCTAGACTGCACGTTGTGTTGGACTTACAAGGGGACGTGTAGAGTATCTACTGCCGAGGGAAGGGTGCGGAGAGGGGACAGCGAAGGGAACAGCGAGGGGAACAGCGAGGGGAACAGCGCAGAGAACAGCGAGGAGAGCAGCGAGGAGAGCAGCGAGGAGGCAAGCGATTCATGATAGAATGTAAGTGCCTAGCCCTGCCTCCCGAAGGAGGGAGAGGCAGGGCTTAGGCGAACGAGTGTGAACTGAACCTCTAGTGAGTGTAAAGTATGTAATTGAAGTATTTTACTAGAGTTCAGATGAGAAGACGTTGCGTAGAGAGGAAAGGAAGACAGCATGGTGTGTCCGCGGCCCTTTATAGTCCTCCCTACTTGGCGCACGACTCCCTTCACTCGAAGAAGGGAAAGAAGGAAACAGAGAAAGATACATGTGACAGCGATCCTCGGAGCTCAAATGGCCAATCCGAGGATGATACAGCGTAAGGAAAAGGAAGAAAGAAGACGAAAGACAGCGATAGAATAACTATACAGGGGTCTTCGGGGCACAAGTGGCTAACCGAAGACCAAAGGCCCAATGATTCCTCAGCAACGTCTATCTGGAAGGTAGCATAGTGTACCGGCAGCCCAGCCTAGACGCACATCCGATTCAAAGGGGAAGAAAGAAGCGAAGCAAGGAGACACGAAAGGAACATACATCGGAATTGTCCCCCGAACAAGAACCCGTAAGCGAGTGCTCTCGGGGGATGTACAGGTTAAAGAAATGAAAGCATTAACGCCGAACAAAGGAAAACCCCGCACCGAATCACCGCACCGATTATCATTCTAATCCCCGATCTCTGAAGGAGATCGCCTAATAAGCCTGCCATTGTCCCTGTCAGTATGCTGACCCTCCAAATGCCTTCGTGTTTGTCAGGAGACCCGTGATCTGCCAGGTACCGAATGTATCCATGACACCGGCTTGTTGCGCCAGTTGTTGAGGGTGTGGGGATCCTGGGAGCGGGGAGCGAGATAGCGGGGCTGTGAGTTCGAGGGGGCAGGGCGAGGAGGATGTTGGTTGGTGGTACTGGGAGGGGAGGCCAGACGGCAGCGAAGGTCAGTGATGGTGGCGTTGGCTTGAGATTCCCAAGCTTTCGACGGAGGTGATGTGGCGGATGTCTTCTTCGGCGGCGAGGTCGGAGTCGGCGGTGGCAAGGGCATCCTGATGGAGTGCCAGGCGGTACCGGAGCTGTTCTTCTTCGGCCTGTTGTTCTTCAACCTCAAACTTGAGGTCGGCAATTTCTTGGCTGAGGTCAGCAATGACCTCCTCATGGGCCGTGCATACGGCGGGTTCCTGTGGAGCGGGGGTGTCCGGGAGGTTGGTCAACACGACCAGGCATTCAGAGATGAGGCTGTGGGCCTCCGTAAGTTCGGGACCGCAGTCCTCATCGGTGGGTAGTGGGCCATAGGTGCCCAAGAATTCGGCAAGGCGCTCGAGGAGCACGACGGGGACAGTGGCTTCATCGGCAGGGCGGCCGATGGTGTGTTGGGCGAGGACAGGGTCGCGAAGGCCACGAATAATGGCCTCAGTGTCGTGTGCGGGAAGTGGGACGTCGGTGGTGGGTGCCCCGATGTGGAGCTGCCCGGCGAGAGGTTGGGTGAAGGTGGCTTTGGCCCAGTGGGCTTCACGCGAAGCTTATATTTCAAAGCGTATTGGCGGAGGCGGAGACGGAGGGTCGGGACGTCACGGTGGCCCATGTTGAACCAATGGGCTTGGGGGACGAGACCGAGGTAGCAAAATCCTTTCCGTTCAGGAAAGAAACATTCGAGGGGACCGGGGGAGAAGACGAGAGGGTGGCGACAGTCCTCATTAGGGACGTCCCAACTAAGATCGACCATGATGGTGGTCGGAGCTAAGCGGAGCGGGGTTGGTGTTGTGAGGGTTGGCGTGGGAGACGCAACCTTAGTGTTACGGAGCGACGCGGAGACTATATCTAAACTAGCCAAGGTTACTGGCAAGAAGGCGAAGACGAGGGCGAGGCGAGTGAGGGGGGCGAGAACGAGGGACTTAAAGCAGGGTAGTGGGACACAGAGTCCAGATGGCAGTGCGAACGAAGTGATGTAAACGAAGATACCAGTAGAGGACACGTACTGCTGTATCGTACATGAACGAGGACTATGGCTAAGCGAGGACGAAGTACTGTTAAGACGAAGATGACTAAGAGTGATGACGTATTATATTCCAAGAGACGATACTAAGAAACAAGTAACAACTAAAGAACTAGAAACGTAGAGTTGATAACAGGAAGGTTGCGTAGGAAGGGAAAGAAGAGAAAGGACAAAGGAAAGGTTCGTAGCCGACTATATATACAGTTTCTAATCCCTGCCCAAGGATGACTCATAACCCGTGTAACGGAAACCCATAGAAACCCGAAGAGAAATCCTAGACCCAAGACCCAATTCCACAATATCCTTTCCTCCGCAGTAGCTCGTAGTACGCCGTGATATCGTCGAGGGGGCGTGTAAAGCCTCTACCGGTGCTATAGGAGCCTTTTAGAGTGCGTATGCTAGTGGTGCGGAAGAAATCGTCTATTTGCCCCTAAGATACATTCGATTGTAGTAACCAGCGTAATAACTGAAATTCCTCTGCTGATTCGAAAGGCTACCATGAGTTGATCAAAAGGCTTTCTGAGCCTTCATTATACTCCACTATGGGGAAAAGAGGCTCCCCTGCACCCTCGTATATGGTAGTTGCTATATTGAACTGCGTGGGCCCCAAAGTATGATCTTCATCATTTGATTGAGTATTGGATTCATTTTCGTCTGGTATGTCGAAACGTTCACCCTCGTGGGGACCCCCTGAGCCTTCGGGAAGGACATGTGGAAGGATATGCGAGAACGGGAGGTTTTGAAAATTGCCTGTCATACCATTCGGGGGCCTGCGCTGATTGAACTTTTGAGATATATCGATCGAAACTACCAGCATTGGCGTAGCTCCGTATGCAAAATAGACATTGTGATCTCATTGCTGATAGTCGATATTGGTGGAGGCTTCGGAGGCTTCGGAGGCTCTAGAGGCTCTAGAGGCTTAGGAGACTCTGGAGCCCTGGGAGCTTGGGGGGCTTAGAGGATTCACACTCTAAATGTGCTCGTGCACCGATAGATTATATCTTATCGTGCTAGCACCTGATCACAATATTCAAGTGACATCATATGGTTCAATATGATATTTAATTGATACTCCAACAATATATGACGTAGTGAAGTTTGATCAAAGATTCCCTGCGTTCTCCTATTCTCCTGCTTCCATTCCTATGATTGATACACTAGCTCAAGCTTACTACACTATCTCCAACTCTCCCGAAGCCTTCAAGAGTTTACAATACACAGTATAAGATGGTACCTTATCCTCTCTATTGCTCTATATTCAAACAATTGACATATATACAGGAGTTTTTTTACTTTTTCTATAAGTTGGCATCCAAACCGTAGCCCTAACCAGGCACCCCCGACAACACCCTGGAAGCCCCAGCAAGCCCTGAACAAGGTCAAAAACAAAGCCGCATATCCTCCAATAGTGATAAAATGCATCCGAAAAATACAAGGTCGAAGTATCAATCCCCGGGCAGTACATTGATGATAGTGAGAGCTCAGACTCCAGCCTTAGTTCAGTCTCTAGCAGCCTGAGTAGTGTCTTTGTATCCTACACAGAGATCGAGAACATCAGCAAACTCATATGTATCCGCCTGGTGCACCTGGCATTCCTGGCTCTCCAGGTGTTGAAAGCACAGACTGCGTCTCCAGGAAAGGGGCGCTCCGCCAGAGGGACCGGTTTCCGCCACCAGCGCCTGGTGCATACTATGAGCTCCTGACGCACTCTACTATATCCTGGGGCCCTATATTATCTCCTGGCGCCCACTGTTCTCTCCTGACGCCCTTTGGCTAGCCAAATTTGCTTCTGCTCTCGTAGTAGTCGCCAGTGCTCTCGTGGTAGTCGTCAGTGCTCTCATGGGAGTTGCGAATGCTCTCAGGGCACTCCCTAACCATATGTACGTAGTAGCGTTCGCTTCCTTGCTACGTGACCCGGAGCAGCTGTGTTTTATTGATATCTCATACTACTCCTGTACTACTGAATCCAGCTAAAGATAGATATGAACTAATAATAGTACCCCGTATCATACTCACACAGATCAGTGATTGCCCACCGCAGATCACCCTTCATATTCCTCTATGATCGTCTGCGCGTTGGAGCCGGGGTTTGCGCCTCTGAGTTGAGCGTCGATCACTGAATCATAGTCTTTGCCGTCATCCAAGGACTCCATGGGCCTGGATGCTACCCTGATTGTTTTCCGGGCATTCCGGAATGCTGCCAGATCGGCGGCAAGTGCATCATCATCTTCATTCAACCCCTCTACGGGTATCTCTTTTGCTGGTGATTAAATGCTGCCATCTTTTGATGGACCAGATGGTTGCATGCGCATGGGTTTGAGACATGCAAGTGCGTGAAAAGTGCAGAAGTGCTGGCAGGCCTCTGTTTGTTCTTACTGTATGGAGTTAGAATTTACTCTCTACAAGCAAACAATGATGGACCTTGAGATTTCAGATTGCGAGATTGAAGTGTTTGATCAAGAGGAGTTGCCTGTTGCATATGGAGAGAAGAAGAATTGGAGGTAGAAGAGGAGAAGATTGACAATAATCCAGTTTACATCCCCCCGTCCCTCAATGATCCGCCAGACCTCACTCCGCTGCAATCCCCTTTCCCTCAACATCAAGCAAAACATCAAGTTCCAGATACTGTTACCCGGGATAGTCCTTTAGCTTTCTTCATGCTTTTTATCTCAAATTTAGAGTTTGAGACTTTTGCAAAAAATACAAATTCCTATGCGGAGTCAAAGGGCGCTACCTCTGCTACCAGTAATACGAGCAAGAAGCCGAGACAATGGTTTCCTACAACTGCGAATGAATTGATGGTTTGGTTTGAACTATTGATTTTTATGGGTTTGGTGAAAACTGGAGCGAAAAATTCATGGATTGATGTGTATTGGCGGAAATCTATGAAGTTTGAACCTATGAAACATATGGGACTGGTACAATTCCAACAGCTTAAGCGATACTTTCATCTGTCTCCTCCAAACCCAACAACATCAATGGCCCTTTGGTATGCAAAGATCACACCAATAGATACACTTATCAAGAACGCCTCTATATGTTATCTCTTTTACCCATGGAACTCTCAGTTGATGTAATGATGGTCAGGTTTGCTGGAAGAAGTAAACATACTAGAAAAATGCCAAATAAACCAATAAAGTATGGTTACAAGATCTTTGCCTTATGTTGGCGTGGTTACACATGTTCTTTCCTTTACAATTCTCTGACTGTCACGGGTATGAGAGACGGGGACCCGAAGACAAGAGGAGGAGCCCTTCCCACGTCACTATCACCCCACTGGGCGCGCCAGAGAGGCACGGTACTGCCAGTATGGAGCCCAGTGCGGAGTTGCGGAATCCCTAGTAAACGAACCTGTTTTCGACCCTGAAAATAACCCCTGGAGCGTCAAAGCGCCGGCACAGTCGCTCTGGACACCGGTGGGTATATGAGGGGGCAATAGTGCGAGTTTGGAGTCAATCGGACCAAAACTGAGTGATCGGTGGAGGTAACGAAGAAGCTGATGCTGGTGGCGCTCAGGGGAAGGTAAGACTACCCGACACCTCCGGTACCGATCGGTATCAGTCCTAATGTCGAGCCCTGCTCCTTGGTGATAGATAACGATACAGGGAAAGAGTTGGCGAGCGAAGTCGAGCCCGGTACCAGGGGGTTATCAGGTAAGCTGATCCCGAAGACTCCTCATGACCACTGACGAAGGCTGAGTGCATGCAGCAACGGGATGTAACGTGAGGAATTTACGAAACGAATGTTTAGACATGGGTGTTTGGGTTTTAGACATGGGTGTTTGGTTTTTAGAATGGGTGTATAGAAACGTTTGGCGTTCTTGGCAGGTTTTCAGGGTCTAGGGGTCTCGCATCTAGAATCATGTAATTGTAATAGCTAGTCCGCGAGACATTTGCGCGGGATATAAATACGGTGTCATTCTCCGACTTTGTTGAAATCATCAGCGACGAAGAAAGAGTCTTATCGATATAAAATATTCTATTTCGATCTATACGCTTTATCTTTTCAGGACTTAGTGATTCCGTGAGAACTTTACTTGAACGCTTCTATTAGGGTGTCGCACCAGACAACCCGAGCAGTCTCGTAAAGAGCTAGGAGTTCGAAGCGCTAACTACAAAGGTAGGAAGGAACGAGGTCTCTTCAGTCGATGCGATACTGTCAGTCTCGGTCGTCCGCTGCTAGTCCTCAATGGTAATCAAGAAGTATACTTTGACGAAGTGTTCAAGTAAAGTTCTCACGGAATCACTAAGTTCTGAAAAGATAAAGCGTATAGATCGAAATAGAATATTTTATATCGAGCAAGACTTTTCTTCGTCATTGACGATTTCAACAAAGTCGAGAACGACACCAGATTTATATCCCGCCAAGAAACGTTCCACGGACTAGCTATTACAATTACATGATTCTAGATGCTAAACCTCAAGACTTCAAAACCTGCCAAGTTAACGCCAAACATTTCTATACACCCTTTCTAAAAACCAAACACCCATGTCTAAAACCCAAACACCTAAACATTCGCTCCATAAATCCTCACGTTACATCCCGCCGATAACCCTCGGTACCGTACTCGACTTCGCCGCCAACTCTTTTCCCTGTATCGCTATCTATCACCAAGCGAGCATGGCTCAACATTAGGACCGATACCGACGGCACCGGAGGTGTCGTAGTCTTACCTTCCCGGCGCCACCAGCGCCAGCTTCTTCGCATTCTCCACCGATCACTCAGTTTTGGTCCGATTGACTCCAAACCGCACTATTGCCCTCATATACCCACCGGTGTCCAGAGCGACCGTGCCGGCGCTTTGACGCCCAAAGTTATTTTCAGGGTCGAAAACGGGTTTGTTTTCTAGGGATTCGGCAACTCCGCACTGGGCTTCATACTGGCAGTCCCGGCTTCTGGCGCGCCCATGAGTAGTGGTGTGAAGGCCTCCTCTTGTGTCTTCTGATCCCCATCTCTTATACCAGAATAGCTTACCCCCCTCTCAGGGTGCTCTGTCCTCAGATCTTCTGACCGACTGTGGTTCCAGTAAACCTTTCTCCACATATCACCCGTGCCTGCTGTGAGGAAGGACTTAGCCGCTGAGGGTACCTCTACAGTCTCAGGCGTTCATCGCGGGCCTTGGGGTTTTTCGCTGAACTCTTGGACAAACATCAGTACCTCCTCATCCATAGCGCCGATAACTCGCAGACGTGCTTCCCCAACCGGATAACCCCGCCACTTCACCAGATATTCCACTACTTCCTTTCCTACTCTTCCTGCTTCCTATAATTCTTTCCACCTCATACAACTTTTCTCCTTCGCATCCACCACGCCAGGTAGGGGTTGTTGTTCCCGTCCGTGATAGCGCTGACTGATGGTTCCAATAATTCGACGCGAACACGCGACCTTTATTTGAGGAGGGAGGTCCAACTCGCAAGCGCTGCTTTTCCCGCCAATCGCTTGACGACAAATGGCCCCATCTTTTACGATCTAGTTTTTTATGGAACGACGGGTTCTCGGAGGTTGACCGCTGAAGATAACTTTGTCCCCTATCCTGAACGCTGGTGTCTTTTCCTATCATAGTATTTTCCCATTCTTTCTCATGACGGTGAGTTTTTGCCGGCAAGCGCCATGCACTCCTCGTGATAAAGATAGAGGTCGCCAGGGCTTGACTACTTCATTCTCCGCTACCAATTCTGCTCGGCGTTGTATCCGTAGAATTGAGATAGAAGAGATTGTCCCGCTGCAGAGGTTACGGAGTTGTTATACGCCAGATTCGCCAGCGGAAGTAGTTCGCCCAATCGCTTTGTTCAGAATTGCAGAATGCCCGGAGGTAGCGTGTTCCAAAGTTTGATTGACCCGCCGTCTGACCATCGGTTTGAGGGTGGAAAGCGTACTCATACGCTTGATATCCAATAAATCCATCAGAGAGGCCCAGAAGCTTGACGAACTTGGCATCGCGGGTCGGAAACTATATCTAGAGGCAGTCCGCGATGCGCCCAAACTTTGAGCCAGTAATACTTTTGGCCAAATCTTGGGAGGACGCCGTGCCTGAGGGGAATAAATGAGCCATCTTCGAGAACCGGTCTACTACTACCCATATCTGCGTGATAACCCTTGATTCTGGTAGCTGAACAATGAAATCCATTGATATGGACGACCATACGCGTGAGGTGTTTCAAGATGAGTAACGCCCATACTTGCGCGCTTACTTGGTTTGTTTCATATAGTCGCCGATGTAGCAGACGTAGCCTTCATCCATTCGCTCATCTTTGGCCAGTAGAAGTTGCGCGATTAACTCCAATGTCTTATCCTACCGGCGTCCTGCTACCTTAGAGTCGGTTCTGATTATGCCGATTCGATTTTTCAACGCTGCCGTCAAGATATATAGTGGTTTTTGAAAAGAGAGAACCCCTCCCTTAGCCGTGAATTCCTTCAATTCCCCAGACCCCTTTTTTCCTTTCCACTTCCTTCCATGCCTCGCCCTTCTCTCCTGCTCTCCTTAACCAGGTCCAGAAAATCCTTGACCAGTCTACCACTTTTGCCGGGCGAAATGTCAAGAGAAATCATATATCCTTCCATCCCTACCAACTGTCCAGGCTTCAACAACCTCCACTGACTGCCGCTTCTTCACGCCGGTATTCGGACGCCTTCGACAATGCATCGGCTTTCCCATTCTTCGATCCTGGCCTGTAGATAATTTTAAAATTGAACTCCGCAAGAACTTCTGCCCATCGCGCTGTCTTCGATTCAGAACCTGGTGGTTGTAAAATACGGAGGTTCTGGCGATCGGTATATATTAAGACAAACAGATGGGTTCTTCCAGGTAGCGCCGCCATTCTTGAAGGCGGCAACGATACCAAGCATTTCTTTTGTTCCCATACGCCGAAGTTAAGTTCGCTGAGCTTATGCGAGTAAAAGGCCACAGGATGAAGCTTGTCCAACTACTGCGAAGATCGCGCTTAATGCAAAGTCGCTATGTCTGTCCACAACAGACTGTCGTTTGGTGAAAATGTACCAAGATCGGTGCAGTCGTGAAGAGGATCTTGAGCTTCAGAAAGGCCGCTTCGCCGCCGCTTAGTCCAGGAGAAGTTCTTAGCATCGCCATCGCAGACAGTTAGCGATGACTACAGACCCCTAATAGTTACGATAAACCTCCGTAAAAATTGGCGAATCCCATAAAACTTGGACGCCCTCGACAGTCCTCGGGATTCCCACTTCAAGACTTCTTCCACCTTGTCCGTCGACGCTGCTACCCCTTCTTCACTCAACACTTAACCCGAGAAAGTCGACGACCTTTTGGTGAAAAAACGACTTTTTGGCCACTAAATTGTTCTCGATAAGTTTTGTCCAGCACCTTTATTGACCAGTTCCTCATGTTCAGCCTCATCCTCAGACAGATGTTGCCGAGATGCTACCACCCTTGGTCCAGAAATTCTCATGATATCGCTTATTAGTGCTTGAAAGGTAGCGCTTAGTTAGCCCAAATGGCATGACCAGGTACTCATAGTGTCCATATCTGGTTCTGAACGCTGTTTTCCACTCGTCACCCTCGCTTTGATCCGACCAGGTTATATCCCTCCTTGAGGTCAATCTTGAAAATATCTCATACCAAATGCGGTCCTCAATTCCTCCCCTGGGTAGAGTATACCGATTTTAATAGTGACGCGATTCAGGCCCCGGTAGTCGACGATAGTCAAGACTGCCGTTCTTCTTCTTCACAAATAATATGCACCTGCCGGAGATTTGCTGGGCCTAATTTTACCTAGACGATCATCTTATCCAGGTATTCCCGCAAGACTTTCAATTCAACCTCGAAAGGGAGTAGATGGGTCCCCTGCGAGGTTGCTGACCAGGTTCTAGATCGACATCGCGATCGGAGGCTCGGTGCGGTGGCAACTTATCGGCTTCGACTGGAGGAAGGCTTGAGCTTTGATGGTATCGCCCTGGGACGACTGTTTTCAAGTCGATTTCGTGTCCGCGATATAGAGTCGATAAATAGTGCCTCCGGATCATCCAAAGACGTCATTATCTAGAACCACTGAAATTTCTTTCTCATAAGCATCGGGTCTTGCAAAATTCTCCATGAAAGCGCATTTCCATTTGGGGCAATAGAATAGCTTTACGATGCCTCCTGTAGCCACCACGCTGGTAAAATGGCGCCAATGCCGCCAGGTAGTGGTGCTATCTCGGAGAGCTCGACTTATGCCCCCAGAAATAATATTCAACATTACAGTAAAGGCTTGTCCTGCGCCTCCATTACTCTCAGAAACCCATAACTCTGGCCGGACGCCTTTTTCACCTTTTGACAGAAAACGAGAAACAAAAGCAGAAGATATAATCAATTCGTGAGTCTCGTATCCAACAAAACCCGACAAGGAAATAAGAAATCTAAAACCCAATAGAAAATTTACCGATAGCAGGTCGCGACCCGTGAATGGGCTCGCTTGAAAATCGCTTGTTTCTTCATCGGAGAGGACGCCGCTTCTTCCGCCTTTTTTCTTTTCAATTTTGTTTTTTCTTCACAGTGACAACATTGCAATTTGGGGAGTTCTTGACCTGACTCATCAGAGTCCCCTCTAAAACCCATATCGAATCCACCTCTGACCAATTCAATTCCGAACATAGGCCTGTCGATGGGCGCTGCTATCAAGAACCGACTTCTTCTTGGTCCTGTGCCTCTTCTTTTTCTCGGGTGGGGAGCTGGTGAATCCTTCATTTCATCCTCCTCTTTCACGATCAAGGCTTCTGGCCCAGTAGCAGAGACATAGCAGCCGAGTTGGGGTTCTGTCGGCACCAGCGCCACAGGTGACCCTTTCTACCACAGCGAAGACATTCTCCTTTCGTCTGCCTCTGGTCCAAAAGGACTTGGGGATGCCCTTGGGGCCTCTCAAAGCTGGAATGCAGTGGTCTGTTATCCTGGCCGAACGGCTACCCTTGCTCGACCTCCTCCGGATCGACTGCCAGTGGCCTCTGTCTTCTGTCCCTCCTGGGCCCGTCCCTTAATCTGGAACCCAGGTCTCCTCTTCTCCTCCTTCCTTGGTGGTGCCCTTGCCGACGGGTTCCCCAACAACCTCTTCTGCTCCAAAAAACTTTCATGGGCCTTTCCTGCCCTCTCCAGCTGAACCACAAAGTGGGCATCGTCTTCTGCTGGCTCAAACTTTGAGTGTCGGTCCCAAATCTCTTCGGGAAGGCCGGTCAGCAATGTTTTACGATATGCTGCCCCACTTTGTCGCGCTGGTTGAGGATCTCCATCTTGGTGAGGTAGTCGGAGATGCTGGATTGAGATTCAGGTGGTCCATTTTGAAAGCGGCGTTTAGCGCCTCCTGCGAGCTCACGAATCGTTCCCCTGATCTCTTGCCTAAACTGCTCCCAGGTGCAGAAGTCCGCCGCTTTGGTCCAAGATGTGAACCTCATGGTAATTGGCTAACCATTCCTGGCCAGTCTCGGTGTAGGTTCCCGCGAATAGACCTTTCTGCTTGTCGCTCCGAACTTGCGGGTCGCTGTCAAGTAGATCTCACATTCTAGGAGCTAGTGCCGTAGGTTGTGGCTTCTGGGGTTGTCAAACTCAAAGGGCACCTTGGCCAGGGAGTCCCGTTCTCTGTCTTCCTCTGGCGACTCTGACCGTCTTCCTCTTCTCCCGCCTCCTGCCCTTCTTCCATGGTGGCTGGACCCGTCATCCGAGGGGTCCGGTTTTCTTCCTCCATTGCCCCCTGGCGGCGCTCTTCCTCCGCCAACCACAAACTCCTCTTCTTCTTCACCGGGAGGGTAGATCGATGGATCTGGGGCGTTGGAGCGGTGGGCGGTCAGGAGTAGGTCGGTCTGCCTCTGCATTTCTGCCATCTGCTCTTGATGCCTCGACTTTCAGAGCTTCTGGATGACCTCTCCTACCGACTGTTTTGCCTGCTCCCGAGCTTCTCGATCTCCATTTGGGTAAGCATGTAGCTGCCGCTTGGTCTGGAGGTGGGCGGCTTCCAAAGCTTCCTTTCCATGGCCGAGATAGCGGGCGGCTTGTTGCTTCGAACTCTTTGGCGGTGCTCTGAACATCTCGCCAGTCGGTCGAGGTTCGTCTTCACCGCTTGCGAAGCATGTTCGATATCCTTTTGTCTCCCTGGGCCTTCTCCTGGGTTTTTCGGAGTTGGTCCCATATGGTTTTGCCCGCGGCCGATAGTCCGGCCATCTGAGCTTCGTGTGCTTGTAGAAATTGTTCCAGCCTCATCTATTATGCTAGAACCGCCGGGCGCTTGCCAGCTCTTTCGCAGCGATAGTGGATCTGGGCTGTCATCTCGGCTGAAAACGGAGATTCCCCTACGACGGAGTCTTCCTCTCCCACAGTGCTTAGCCTCGCAGCCATTGCGGATAAAAGCGATGAGATTTGAAGTGATTCTCGAAAACCCAGCGTGAACTTGGAGTTATCGATATACTATTAGGTGTCGCACCAGACAACCTGAGCAGTCTCAGAAAGAGCTAGGAGTTCAAGCGCTTAACTACAGCGTAGAAATAACGGCGTCTCTTCAGTCAACGCGCATTGTAGATCTCGGTCGCCCACTGCTAGTCCTCAACGGTAATCAAAGAAGAAGCATGACGTAAGGTTGCTCAAGTAAAGTTCTCCGAATCACTAAGTTCTGAAAAGATAAAGCGATAGATCGAATAGTTATTTTATATCGAGCAAGACTCTTTCTTCGTCATGATGATTTCAACAAAGTCGGAGAATGGCAATCAGATTTATATCCCGCAAGAAACGCCTCGCTGACTAGCTATTACAATTATATGATTCTAGACGCGAAACCCTAAAACCCCGAAAACCTGCCAAGAACGCCAAACGCTTTATACACCCTTTTTTCTAAAAACCAAACACCCATGTTCAAGACCCAAACACCCATGCCTATATATTCGCTTCAGAATCCTCACGTTACATCCCGTGCTGCATGCACTCAGCCTTCGCGGTCATGGTGAGTCTTCGATCAGCCTACCTGATAACCTCCTTATACCGTACCGACTTCGCC
Organism: Morchella sp. 2018-W16; assembly: GCA_024713755.1. Taxonomy (NCBI): domain Eukaryota; kingdom Fungi; phylum Ascomycota; class Pezizomycetes; order Pezizales; family Morchellaceae; genus Morchella; species Morchella sp. 2018-W16. Next base: position 1,130,806 of record JAMGYY010000017.1, on the reverse strand, counting down.
GCCAACTCTTTCCCATTATCGTTATCTATCACCATGAGCATGGCTCAACATTAGGACCGATACCGATCGGTACCGAGGTGTCGGGTAATCTTACCTTCCCGCGCCACCAGCGCCAGCTTCTTCGCTACCTCCACCGATCACTCAGTTTTGGTCCGATTGACTCCAAATCCGCACTATTGCCCCCTCATATACCCACCGGTGTCCTGAAGCGACTGTGCCGGGCGCTTGACGCCCAAAGTTATTTTCAGGTCGAAAACGGCTTCGCATTAGGATTCTCGCGAACTCCGCGACTGGCTCCATACTGGCAATACCGTGCCTCTCTGGCGCGCCCAGTGGGTGATAGGGTTGTGGGATAGGCTCCTCCTCTTGTGTCTTCGGATCCCCATCTCTTATACCCGTAACATCCGGGGTCTGTAGTCCCATCACTAACTGTCTACGTGGCGATGCTAAGAACTTCTCCTGGACTAGCGCGGCCGAAGCTGTGACGGGGCTCTGCCTCTACTAACAAAGTGTAGGAAGCAAGAGGGCCGATAGAAGATAGAAAGTAGTTTTGAGAGTAAAGATTCTTCACGTAGACTTAGAATAATCTTAAGGGTCTTCTTCCGCTTGTTACAACTGATGATGAGAATTAACAGATAAAAACGGAGATGAAGATTTATACTCCAAATCTCCTTTTCCTGCATTCCATCGTTCTACTAAGCTCCGTGAAAACTCTGTCTTTGGACCGGAAACTATTCCTCCGCCACCCCGCTTTCTCCCTAAGTCTAGCGGTGTTTCCGTCCTAGAGTAAGCACCTTAGCCGGGTCAGTCGATCACTGCAGCCTGGCTGTCACACAGCCCGGCCTGCATTAAATGAGTCTCCGCCAGGTAATCTTCCCCAGGTGGCTACAGAGCTATAACTCATTATAGATTATTCCGCATAACCTCTGCCGCCACAGCAGGGCTACTCTTGCACAGAGGGATCCTGAGATGTCCCAAGACTTAGAGACTTCTCTTCTAGCCGCCCTCTATTCATTGACAGGGCCTAGACTCCAGCCTATCCTTTCATGAATAGATCTCCACCCTAGCAGTCAGAAGGTAGGTACTCTTGTAGCAGGTTGCGGTCCTCACTACAGGTACTTTTCCTATCACTGTCACTGCTGAATTCTATCAATGACTCTGAGCCTATAACAGGCCGGGCGAGAACTATTCTCCTAACCGCTAGTGGCTCTGTTATAGAAGCGGCCTTTTTGAAGCTCAAGATCCTCTTCACGACTGCACCGATCTTGGTACATTTTTCACCAGAACGACAGTCTGTTGTGGAAACGGACGCAGTTTACTTTTGCATCGCTAGTCTTCGCAGGTAGTTGACGGCAAGCTTCATCCTGTGGCCTTTTACTCCCGCAAGCTCAATCCAGCCGAACTCAACTACGACGTATGGGACAAAGAAATGCTCGGTATCGTTGCCGCCTTCAAAGAATGGCGACGCTACCTAGAGGGACCCAAATACACTGTCTTAGTATATACCGACCACCAGAATCTCCAATACTTTACAACCACCAAGGTTCTGAATCGAAGACAGGCACATGGGCAGAAGTTCTATGAGCTCAATTTAAAATTATCTACAGGCCAGGATCAAGAATGGAAAAGCCGATGACTGTCAAGACGTCCGAGTACCGACGGAAGGGGGGGCGCGAGTCAGTTGGAGAGGTTATTGAAGCCTGACAGTTGGCGATGGAAGGATATATGATTTCTGCGGCTTCGCCACGGCAAAGAAGCAGAGATTGGTCTAGGGACTTTCTGGACCTGGTTAGGGAGGCAGGAGAGTGACGAGGCGGAAGGAAGTGGAGAGGAAAAAGGGTCTGGGGAATTGAAGGAATTCACTGCCATGAGGGATTACTTTTTTCAAGAACCGCTTATATATACCCAACAGCGACGTTGAAAATCCGAATCGCAATCAGAACACGACTCTAAGGTAGCAGGACACTTCGGTCAGGACAAGACACTAGAATTAATTACACGCAACTTCTGCTGGCCAAAGATGAACGAATGGATAGACGACTACGACGCTCATGCGACGACTGCCAACGAAATAAACCAAGTCGGCACCGCAAGTATGGAGCGTTACTTCCTCTAGAAACACCTCACACCGTATGGTCGTCCATATCAATGGATTTCGTTGTTCAGCTACCAGAATCCAAGGGTTATACGCAAATATGGGTAGTAGTAGACCGTTCTCAAGATGGCCATTTCATTCCTCCAGGCACCGTCCTCCCAAGATTTGGCCAAAGTATTCCTACCAAATTTACGAGATCCACGGACTACCTCTAGACATAGTTTCCGATCATGACGCCAAGTTTACGCTGCTTCTGGGCCTCTAATGGAATTATTGATATCAAGTCAGATGAGTACCGCTTCCACCCTCAAACCGACGGTCGACCGAAATGGGTCAATCAAACTTTGAATACTACCTCCGATTCTGCAACTATTTAACAAAACGACAATAATCCATTTCCGCTGGTCAAATACGCATACAATAACTCCAGAATCTCTGCAACGGACAATCTCCTTCTATACCAATTACGGATACAACCCTCGAACGAATTGGCCAACGGAGAATGAAGTAGTCAACCCCACCAGCGACCTCTATGCCCACTTTATACGAGGAGTGCACGACGCCGCCCGGCAAAAACTGTTACGGGTATAAGAGATGGGGATCCGAAGACACAAGAGGAGGAGCCTTTCCCACACCACTATCACCCACTGGGCGCGCCGGAGAGGCACGGTACTGCCAGTATGGAGCCCAGTGCGGAGTTGCAGAATCCCTAGCAAACGAACCTGCTGACCCTGAAAATAACCCCCGAGCGCCAAAGCGCCGGCACAGTTGTCTGGACACCGGTGGGTATATGAGGGGCAACAGTGCGAAGTTTGGAGTCAATCGACCAAAACTGAGTGATCGGTGGAGGTAACGAAGAAGACGCTGGTGGCGCCCAGGAAGGTAAGACTACCCGACACCTCCGGTACCGATCGGTATCAGTCCTAATGTTGAGCCCTGCTCTTGGTGATAGATAACGATAATGGGAAAGAGTTGGCGAGCGAAGTCGAGCCCGGTACCAGGGGGGTTATCAGGTAGGCCGATCCCAAGACTCTCAATTAATCGACGACGGCTGAGCAGATGCAGCAACGGATGTAACGCGAGGGATTTATGAAACGAACATATAGACATGGGTGTTTGGGTTTTAGACATGGGTGTTTGGTTTTTAGAATGGGTGTATAGAAAACGCTACGTTTTGGCAAGTTTTCAGGGTCTTCGTCTCGCGATTCAGAATCACGTAATTATAATAGTTAGTCCGCGCGACATTTGCGCGATATAAATACGTGTCATTCTCCGACTTTGTTGAAATCATCAGCTTTAAGAAAGAGTCTTATCGATATAATAACTATTCTATACGCTTTATCTTTCAGAACTTAGCGATTCCGTAAGACTTTACTTGAACGCTTCGCTGAAAACTTGACTTGAACCACTTTATTGATTACCATCGAGAACTAGCAGTGGATTAATCGAGACTGACAGTACCGCATTGACTGAAGAGACCTGCTCCTTTCTACCTCAGTAGTTAGCGCTCAACTCCTACTTTACGAGACTGCTCAGTTGTCTGGCGACACCCTAATAAGTATATCGATAACTCCAAGTTCACCTGAGTTTTCCAGAATCACATTTCAAACCTACATACCTCTACCCGCGATGGCTGCAAGAGTAGGAACCGTGGAAGAAGACTCATGGTGGAATCTCCCGTTTTCAGCCGAGATGACAGCCCAGATCCACTATCACTGCGAAGAGCTGGCAAACGCCCGGCCGGCTCTAGCACAATAGATAGGTTGGAGCAATTTCTACAAACACACGAAGCCGAGATGGCCGGATTGTCGGCCGCGGGCAAAACCATATGGTACCAACTGAACAGAACCCGGGAGAAGTTCCAGGAAGAGAACAGATTGTCGAACATCGCTGCCCAAGCGGTGAAGACAAATCTCGACCAGTTGGCCCGGATGTTCAAAGAGCTCGCTGAAAGCCGAGAATTCGAAAGCAACAAGCAGCCGCCATCGCTGCCATGGAAAGGAAGCGAAGCCGCCCACCTCCAAACCCAGCGACAGTTATATGCTACCCAGGTGGAAATTGAGAAGCTTAGGGAGCAGGCAAAACAGTCGGTAGGAGAGGTCATCGAGAGCCAGAAGAAGCAGGCCAAAGGGCATAAGGAACAGATGGCCGAGATGCAGAGACAGATAGACCTACTCCTGACCGCCCACCGGTCCAACGCCCCAGACCCATCGGTAATACCACCTGGCGACCTAGGGGAAGAAGTTGTGATTGGAGGGGAAGAGACCATCGTCATGGGAGGAAGTGATGGAGGAAGAGCGCGCCGCCAGGAGGAAATGGAGGAAAGAAGGACCCTCGGATGACGGGTCAAGCCACCATGGAAGAAGGGCAGGAGGCGGGGAAAGAGGAAGACGGTCAGAGTCGCCGGAGGAAGATAGAGAACGGGACTCCTTGGCCAAAGTGCCCTTTGAATTTGACAACCCCAGAAGCCACAACCTACGGCACTGGCTCCTAGAATGTGAGATCTACTTCGAGCAACGACCCCGCAAGTTCCGGAACGACAAGCAGAAGGTCCTATTCGCGGGAACCTACACCCGAGGACTGGCCAAGGAATGGTTCGCCAACTACCATGAGGTTCACATGCGCGGACCAAACGGCCTGGAGTTCTGCACCTGGGAACGGTTTAGACAAGAAATTCGGGGAAGATTCGTCAGCTCGCAGGAGGCGCTAGACGCCGCTTTCAAAATGGACCACCTCAGATACCAATCCAGCATCTCCGATTACCTAACCAAGATGGAGATCCTCAATCAACGAAAGAGCAGCAAAGCGGGCAGCATATCAGAAACATTGCTGACCGGCCTTCCCGAAGAGATTTGGGATAGACACTCGAAGTTTGAGCCGGCGGAAGACGATGCCCACTTTGTGGTTCAGCTGGAGAGGGCAGGAAAGGCCCATGAAAGTTTTTTGGAGCAGAAGAGGTTGTTGGGGAACCCGTCGGTAAGGGCACCACCAAGGAAGGAGGAGAAGAAGAGACCTGGGTTCCAGATTAAGGGACGGGCCCAGGAGGGACAGAAGACAGAGGCCACTGGCAGTCGATCCGGAGGAGGGTCGAACACCTGCAGCGCCTGCTCGAGCGTGATAACAGACCACTGCATTCCAGCTTTGACGAGGCCACCAAGGGCATCCCCAAGTCCCTTTTGACCAGAGACGGACGAAGGAGAATGCTCGCTGTGGTAGGAAGGGTCACCTGTGGCGCTGGTGCCGACAGAACCCCAACTCCGCGCCGCTGTCTCTGCCCGCCAGAAGCGCTGGTCAAGAGGAGGATGAGGAAATGAAGGATTCACCAGCTCCCCACCCGAGAAAAAGAAGAGACAGGACCAAGAAGAAGTCGGTTATGTAAGAGCGACCGCCACATCGACAGGCCCAGCCTATGTTCCGAATTGGGGTCGGAGTCGAGTGGATTTCGATATGGGTTTTAGAAGGGACTCTGATGAGTCAGGTCAAGAGCTCCCCAAATTGCAATGTTGTCACCGACGGAAGAAAAACAAAATTGAAAAAGAAAAAGGCCGGCAGAGGCGGCGCCCTTCCGACGAAGAAGAAGAACGATTTTCAGGCGTTTATTCCCATTCACGGGTCACGACCTATCGTAAATTTTCTATTGGGTTTTAGATTTCTTATTTCCTTGTCGGCTTTTGTTGACACCGCTACGGGTCCAGTTATATCTTCTGCTTTTGTTTCTCATGCTTTCTGTCCCAAAGGTGAAAAGAGACGCCCGCCAGAGTTATGGGATTTACAGGAAGTAATGGAGGCACGGGACAAGCCTTTTACTGTAATGTTGAATATTATTTCTGGGGGCATAAGTCCCAGCCTTCGAGATAGCACTACTACCTAGCGGCATTGACGCCTATTCTACCAGCGTGGTGGCTGCAGGAGACAAGCGCTATTGCCCCAAACGTAAGAACCTTTCATGGAGAATTTTGCAAGACCCGACGCTTCACTGACCAGAAAGAAATTTCAGTGGTTCTAGATGACGACGACTGATGATCCGGAGGCACTATTTATCGGCTCTATATCCGCATGACACCGGGAAATCGACTTGAAAACAGTCATCCCGAGCGATACCATCCAAAGCTCCAAGCCTTTCTCCAGTCCGGCCGATAAGCTTGCCACCGACCGAGCCTCCGATCACAGTATCGATCTAGAACCTGGTCAGCAACCTCCTGACCCATCTACCCCTTTCCGAGGTTGAATTGAAAGTCTTATGGAATACCTGGATAAGATGATGCGCCTAGGTAAAATTAGACCCAGCAAATTCCGCAGGTGCCCCCATATTATTTATGAAGAAGATGACGGCAGTCTTCGCCATGCGTCGACTATCGGGCCTGAATCACACTATTAAAAATCGGTATACTCTACCCTTAGGGAGGAATTGAGGGACCGTGATTTCAGGCGCGAAGATATTTTCCAAGATAGACCTCAAGGAGGGATATAACCTAGTCCGGATTAAGCAGGGCGACGAGTGGAAAACGGCATTCAGAACTAGATATGGACACTATGAGTACCTGGTCATGCCATTTGGGCTAACTAACGCACCACCTTCCAAGACTAATAAACGATATCCTTAGAGAATTTCTGGACCAAGGGTGGTAGCATACCGACGACATCCTGATCTATAGCAAGGACGAGGCCGAACACGAGGAACTGGTCAATAAAGTACTGACAAGCTCATCGAAAACAATTTAGTGGCCAACCCCAAAAAGTCTTTCTTTCATCAAAAATCATCGATTTTCTGATTCGCTAAGTGAAGAAGGAGTAGCAATGTCAACGGATAAAGTAGAAGAAGTCTTGAAGTGGAATCCCCGGTGACCGCAGGACGCCCAAGTTTTATGGGATTCGCCAATTTTACCGGAGGTTTATACGTAACTTATTCCGCTGTAGTCCCATCACTAACTGTCTACGCCATGACGCTAAGAACTTCATGGACTAGCGCGTCGGCCGCCTTTTTTGAAGCTCAAGATCCTCTTCACGACTGCACCGATCTTGGTACATTTTTCACCAGACCGGCAGTCAATCGTGGAAACGGACGCAAGCGACTTTGCATTAGGCGCAGTCTTCTCGCAGATAGTTGACGGCAAGCTCCATCCTGTGGCCTTTTACTCCCGCAAGCTTAACCCAGCCGAACTTAATTACGACGTATGGGACAAAGAAATGCTCGGATCGCTGTCAAGATTCAAAGAATGGCGACGCTACCTTGAAGGACCCAAGTACACTGTCTTAATATATACCGATCACCAGAACCTCCAATATTTTACAACCACCAAGGTTCTGAATCGAAGACAGGCACGATGGGCAGAAGTTCTTGCGGAGTTCAATTTTAAAATTATCTACAGGCCAGGATCGAAGAATGGGAAAAGCCGATGATTGTCAAGACGTCCGAGTACCGACGCAGTCAGTGGAGAGGTTGTTGAAGCCCTGACAGTTGGTAGGATGGAAGGATATATGATTTCTGCGGCTTCGCCGCCGCAAAGAAGTGGTAGACTGGTCCAAGGATTTTCTGACCTGGTTAAGGAGGCAGGAGAGAAGGACGAGGCATGGAAGGAAGTGGAAAGGAAAAAGGGGTCTGGGGAATTGAAGGAATTCACGGCAAAGGAGGGGTTACTCTTTTTCAAAAACCACCTATATATACCCAACAGCGACGCGTTGAAAATCCGAATCGCGCAATCAGAACACGACTCTAAGGTAGCAGGACACTTCGGCCAGGATAAGACATTGGAGTTAATCACACGCAACTTCTACTGGCCAAAGATGAACGAATGGATAGACGACCACGACGCCATGCGACGACTACCAACTAAACAAACCAAGTAGACCGCAAGTATGGAGCTGCATTCTCTTGAAACACCTCACACCGTATGGTCGTCTATATCAATGGATTTCATTGTTCAGCTACCAGAATCCAAGGGTTATACGCAGATATGGGTAGTAGTAGACCGGTTCTAAGATGGCTCATTTTATTCTCTCCCAGGCACAAGGCTCCTCCCAAGATTTGGCCAAAGTATTCCTACTCAAATTTGGCAAGATCCACGGACTACCTCTAGACATAGTTTCCGATCTGATGCCAAGTTTACGCCAAGCTTCTGGGCCTCTAATGGAATTATTGGATATCAAGTTTCAGATGAAAGACCGCTTTCCACCCTCAAACCGATGGTCAGACCGAAATGCATTCAATCAAACTTTGAATACTACCTCCCAAGATTCTGCAACTACTTAACAAAACGACAATAACTACTTCGCTGGTCAATACGCATACAATAACTCAGAATCCTCTGCAACGGGACAATCTCCCTTCTATACCAATTACGGATACAACCCTCGAACGAATTGGCCAACGGAGAATGAAGTAGTCAACCCCACCAGCGACCTCTATGCCCACTTTATACGAGGAGTGCACGACGCCACCCGGCAAAAACTGTTACGGGTATAAGAGATGGGGATCCGAAGACACAAGAGGAGGAGCCTTTCCCACACCACTATCACCCACTGGGCGCGCCGGAGAGGCACGGTACTGCCAGTATGGAGCCCAGTGCGGAGTTGCGGAATCCCTAGCAAACGAACCCGTTTTCGACCCTGAAAATAACCCCGAGCGTCAAAGCGCCGGCACAGTTGCTCTGGACACCGGTGGGTATATGAGGGGCAACAGTGCGAGTTTGGAGTCAATCGACCAAAACCGAGTGATCGGTGGAGGTAACGGCGAAGCTGACGCTGGTGGCGCCAGGGAAGGTAAGACTACCCGACACCTCCGCACCGATCGGTATCAGTCCTAATGTTGAGCCCTGCTCCTTGGTGATAGATAACGATAATGGGAAAGAGTTGGCGAAGTCGAGCCCGGTACCAGGGGTTATCAGGTAAGGCTGATCCCAAGACTTCACGACCACTAACGGCGCTGAGCATGCAGCAACGGATGTAACGCGAGGGATTTATGAAACGAACATATAGACATGGGTGTTTGGGTTTTAGACATGGGTGTTTGGTTTTTTAGAATGGGTGTATAGAAAACGCTTACGTTTTAAGAAGTTTTCAGGGTCTTCGCCTCGTGATCTAGAATCATGTAATTGTAATAGCTAGTCCGCGACATTTGCGCGATATAAATACGGTGTCATTCTCCGACTTTGTTGAAATCATCACGATTTAAAAAAGAGTCTTATCGATATAAAATCTATTCTATTCGATCTATACACTTTATCTTTTTAGGACCTAGTTATTCTGCAAGACTTTTACTTGAACGCTTCGCTGAACTGTACTCAACTACTTCGTTGATTGCCATTGAGGACTAGCAGTGGACGACCGAGACTGACAGTGTCGAATTGACTGAAGAGACCTCGTTCCTTTCTACCTTCGTAGTTAGCGTTTCGAACTCCTAGCTCTTTACGAGACTGCTCGGGTTGTCTGGTGCGACACCCTAATAACTATGATAGGAAGAGAGAGACACCACCGACGTTTAGAATAGGAGACAAGGTTATGCTCAACGCGGTCAACCTCCGAACCCGTCGTTCGACCAAAAAACTGGATCATAAGAAGATGGGGCCATTTGTCATTAAACGACATGGAAAGCGCTATAGCTTGGATCTCCTCCTCAAATAAAGGTCCACCCCTGCTCCACATCGAATTATTGGAACCGCATCGAAGTTAGCGCTATCCCCAGACGTGAACAACGACCTCCTACCCCTGACGTGGTGGATGCCTAAGGAGAAAAGTTGTATGAGGTGGAGAGAATTATAGGAAGCAGGAAGAGTAGGAAAGGAGTAGTGGAATATCTGGTGAAATGGCGGGGTTATCCGGTTGGGGAAAGCACGTACCAAGTTATCGACGCTATGGATGAGGAGGTACTGACGCTTGTCCGAGACTTCCACCGAAAACCCCAAGGCCACGATGGACCAACGCCTGAGATCAGAGGTACCTCCACAAGTTCTTCCTCCACAGACACCACGGTGAGCATGTGGAGAAGGTTTACTGAACCACAGTCGGTCAGAAGATACTGAGGACAGAGCACCCTGAGAGGGGGTGCTGTTACGGGTATAAGAGATGGCGATCCGAAGACACAAGAGGAGGAGCCCTTCCCACACCGCTATCACCCACTGGGCGCGCCAGAGAGGCACGGTACTGCCAGTATGGAGCCCAAGTGCGAGTTGCAGAATCCCTAGTAAACAAAACCCGCTGACCCTGAAAATAACCCCCGAACGCCAAAGCGCCGGCACAGTCGCTTCTGGACACCGGTGGGTATATGAGGGCAATAGTGCGAGTTTGGAGTCAATCGGACCAAAACTGAGGATCGGTGGAGGTAACGAAGAAGCTGACGCTGGTGGCGCCAGGGAAGGTAAGACTACCCGACACCTCCGTACCGATCGGTATCAGTCCTAATGTTGAGCCCTGCTCCTTGGTGATAGATAACGATAATGGGAAAGAGTTGATGAAATGGGTCGAGCCCGGTACCAGGGGTTATCAGGTAGGCAGATCCCAAGACTCACGACCACTCGACGGCTGAGCATGCAGCAACGGATGTAACGTGAGGGATTTATGAAACCAACATATAGACATGGGTGTATAGAAAACGCTACGTTTTAGGTTTTCAGGGTCTTTGGGTCTCGTGATCCAGAATCATGTAATTGTAATAGCTAGTCCGCGCGACATTTGCGCGATATAAATACGCGTCATTCTCCGACTTTGTTGAAATCATCAGCCATTTAAGAAAGAGTCTTATCGATATAAAATCTATTCTATTCGATCTATACGCTTTTATCTTTTCAGGACTTAGTGATTCTGTGAAGACTTTACTTGAACGCTTCGCTGAACTTTACTTGAACTACTTGCTTGATTGCCATTGAGACTAGCAGTGATCTAATCGACAGTGTCGAATTGACTGAAGAGACCTCGTTCCTTTCTACCTTTGTAGTTAGCGCTTCGAACTCCTAGCTCTTTACGAGACTGCTCGGGTTGTCTGGTGCGACACCCTAATAGTCGTTGTTCTCGTCCGGGGATAGCGCTGACTCGGTATGGTTCCAATAATTCGATGTGGAACACGGGGTGGACCTTTATTTGAGGAGGGAGGTCCAACTCGTAAGCGCGCTTTCCCGCCAATCGTTTGATGACAAATGGCCCCATTTTCTACGATCTAGTTTTTATGGAACGACGGGTTCGGAGGTTGACCGCATTAAGATAACCTTATCCCCTATCCTGAACGCCGGTGGTGTCTCTCTTCCTATCATAGTATTTTCCTTTTTTCCTTTGCGGTGGTGAGCTTTTTGTCGGCGGCCGCAGACTCGTATAAAGATAGAGGTCACTGGTGGGTTGACTACTGCTTCTCCGGGCCAATTCGCTCGAGGTTATATCCGTAGTTGGTATAGAAGGTGATTGTCCCGCTGCAGAGGTTACGGAGTTATTGTATGCCAGATTCGCCAGCGGAAGTAGTTCGCCCAGTCGTTTGTTCAGAAGTTGCAGAATGCCCCGGTAGTGTTCCAAAGTTTGATTGACCCGCCGCCTGACCATCGGTTTGAGGGTGGAAAGCGGTACTCATACTGCTTGATATCCAATAAATCCATCAGAGAGGCCCAGAAGCTTGACGAACTTGGCATCGCGTCGAAACTATATCTAGAGTAGTCCGCGATGCGCCAAACTTGAGCTAGGAATACTTTGGCCAAATCTTGGGAGGGACGCCGTGCCTGGAGGGAATAAAATGAGCCATCTTCGAGAACCGGTCTACTACTACCCATATTCTGCGATAACCCTTGGATTCTGGTAGCTGAACAATGAAATCCATTGATATGGACGACCATACGGTGAGGTGTTTCAAGAGGGAGTAACGCTCCATACTTGCGGTGCCTACTTGGTTTGTTTCACAGTCGCCGATGAGCGCACGTAGTCGCCTATCCATTCGCTCATCTTGGCCAGTAGAAGTTGCGCGATTAACTCCAATGTCTTATCCTACCGAAGTGCCTGCTACCTTAGAGTCGGTTCTGATTGCGCGATTCGATTTTCAACGCGCTGTTGGGTATATATAGGTGGTTTTTGAAAAGAGAACCCTCCTTAGCCGTGAATTCCTTCAATTCCCCAGACCCCTTTTTTCCTTTCCACTTCCTTCCATGCCTCGCCTTCTCTCCTGCCTCCTTAACCAGGTCCAGAAAATCCTTGACCAGTCTACCACTTTTTGCCGGGCGAAGTCAAGAGAAATCATATATCCTTCCATCCCTACCAACTGTCCAGGCTTCAACAACCTCTCCACTGACGCGCCCTTCACGCCGGTACTCGGACGCCTTGACAATAACGATCGGCTTTCCCATTCTTCGATCCTGGCCTGTAGATAATTTTAAAATTGAACTCCGCAAGAACTTCTGCCCATCGTGCCTGTCTTCGATTCAGAACCTTGGTGGTTGTAAAATATTGGAGGTTCTGGTGATCGGTATATATTAAGACAGTGTATTTGGGCCCTTCCAGGTAGCGTCGCCATTCTTTGAAGGCGGCAACGATACCAAGCATTTCTTTGTCCCATACGTCAGAAGTTAAGTTCGGGCTTGAGCTGGAGTAAAGGCCACAGGATGAAGCTTGCCGTCAACTACCTGCGAGAAGACTGCGCCCAATGCAAAGTCGCTTGCGTCCGTTTCCACAACAGACTGTCGTTCTGGTGAAAAATGTACCAAGATCGGTGCAGTCGTGAAGAGGATCTTGAGCTTCAGAAAGGCCGCTTCGGCCGCGCTAGTGTTACGGGTATAAGAGATGAGGATCCGAAGACACAAGAGGAGGAGCCTTTCCCACACCACTATCACCCACTGGGCGCGCCAGAGAGGCACGGTACTGCCGGTATGGAGCCCAGGTGCGGAGTTGCAGAATCCCTAGTAAACGAACCCGTTTCGACCCTGAAAATAACCCCCGGAGCGTCAAAGTGCCGGCACAGTCGCTCTGGACACCGGTGGGTATATGAGGGGGCAATAGTGCGAGTTTGGAGTCGATCGGACCAAAACTGAGTGATCGGTGGAGGTAACGAAGAAGCTGACGCTGGTGGCGCCAGGGGAAGGTAAGACTACCCGACACCTCCGCACCGATCGGTATCAGTCCTAATGTTGAGCCATGCTCCTTGGTGATAGATAACGATAATGGGAAAGAGTTGGCGAAATGGGTCGAGCCCGGTACCAGGGGGTTATCAGGTAGATCCCGAAGACCACCACTGACGGGCTGAGTGCATGCAGCAACGGATGTAACGAGGATTTATGAAACGAATATATAGACATGGGTGTTTGGGTTTTAGACATGGGTGTTTGGTTTTTAGAAAAGGGTGTATAGAAACGTTTGGCGTTCTTGGCAGGTTTTCGGGGTCTTCGGGGTTTCGCATCTAGAATCATATAATTGTAATAGCTAGTCCGCGAGACATTCGCGCGCGATATAAATACGGTGCCATTCTCCGACTTTGTTGAAATCATCAGCGACGAAGAAAGAGTCTTATCGATATAAAATATATTCTATCTGAATCTTTACGCTATATCTTGATCTTTTGGACTTAGTGATTTCGGAAGGCTTCACTTGAACACTTCGCCGAATAACCTCTTTGATTACCATTGAGGACTAGCAGTGGACAATCGAGACTGACAGTACCGCATTGACTGAAGAGACCTCGTTCCTTTCTACCTTTGTAGCCGAACTCCTACTTTTACGAGACTGCTCGGGTTGTCTGGTGACACACCTCTAATAGCTAGTCCAGGAGAAGTTCTTAGCATCGCCATCGCAGACAGTTAGCGATGACTACAGACCCCGAATAGTTACGATAAACCTCCGGTAAAAATTGGCGAATCCCATAAAACTTGGACGCCCCTGACAGTCCTCGGGATTCTACTTCAAGACTTCTTCCACCTTGTCCGTCGACGCATACCCCTTCTTCACTCAACACGAACCCGAGAAAGTCGATGACCTTTTGGTGAAAAACGATTTCTTGGGGTTGGCCACTAGGTTGTTCTCGATAAGTTTGTCCAGCACCTTATTGACCAGTTCATGTTCAGCCTCATCCTTGCTGTAGATTAGGATGTCGTCGGCGTATGCTACTACCCCTTGGTCGATAACTCCCTCATGATATCGCTTTATTAGTGCTTGAAAGGTAGCGTTAGTTAGTTAGCCCAAATGGCATGACTAGGTACTCATAGCGTCCATATCTATTTCTGAACGCTGTTTTCCACTGCCACCCTGTTTGATCCGGACCAGGTTATATCCCTCCTCGAGGTCAATCTTGAAAATATCTTTATACCAAATGCGTCCTCAATTCCTCCCCTAAGGGTAGAGTATACCGATTTTTAATAGTGACGCGATTCAGGCCCCGTATTAGGGTGTCGCACCAGACAACCCGAGCAGTCTCGTAAAGAGCTAGGAGTTCGAAGCGCTAACTACAAAGGTAGAAAGGAACGAGGTCTCTTCAGTCAATGCGATACTGTCAGTCTCGATCGTCCACTGCTAGTCCTCAATGGTAATCAAAGAAGTTATTCGGTTGTCAAGCAAAGTCTTCCGAATTCACTAAGTCCGAAAAGATAGATATATAGCGAAAGATTCAGATAGAATATATTATATCGATAAGACTCTTTCTTCGTCGCTGATGATTTCAACAAAGTCGGAGAACGACATCAGATGATATCCCGCGAAATGTCACGCTGACTAGCTATTACCATTACATGATTCTAGACGCGACCCCAAAGACCCTGAAAACCTGCCAAGAACGCCAAACATTTTCTATACACCCTTTCTAAAAACCACACACCCATGTCTATATGTTCGTTTCATAAATCCTCACGTTACATCCCGCTGTTGCATGCACTCAGCCTTCGCGTCATGGTGAGTTCTGGGATCTGCCTACCTGATAACCCCTGGTACCGGGCTCGACTTCGCCGCCAACTCTTTTCCCATTATCGTTATCTATCACCAAGAGCAGGGCTCAACATTGGGACTGATACCGATCGGTACCGGAGGTGTCGGTAGTCTTACCTTCCCGCGCCACCAGCGCCAGCTTCTTCGCTACCTCCACCGATCACTCAGTTTTGGTCCGATTGACTCCAAACCGCACTGTTGCCCTCATATACCCACCGGTGTCCAGAGCGACTGTGCCGGCGCTTTGACGCCCGTTATTTTCAGGGTCGAAAACGGGTTCGCTTGGTTAGGGATTCCGCAACTCCGCGACTGGGCTCCATACTGGCAGTACCGCGCTTTCTCCGCGCGCCAGTGGGTGATAGTGGTGGAAAGGCCCTCCTCTTGTGTCTTCGATCCCCATCTCTTATACCCAGAACACCTCGGTAGTCGACGATACCGAAGACTCGCCCTTCTTCTTCACAAATAATATGGGGCACCTGCCGGAGATTTGCTCCTAATTTTACCAGACGATCATCTTATCCAGGTATTCCCGCAAGACTTTCAATTCAACCTCGAAAGGAGAGTAGATGGGTCCCTGCGAGGTTGCTGACCAGGTTCTAGATCGACATCGCGATCGGAGGCTCGGTGCGCGGCAACTTATCGGCTTCGACTGGAGGAAGGCTGGAGCTTTGGATGGTATCGCCTGGGATGACTGTTTTCAGGTCGATTTCCGGTGTCCGCGGATATAGAGCCGATAAATAGTGCCTCCGGATCATCCAAAGACGTCATTCATCTAGAACCACTGAAATTTCTTTCTGGTCAGTGAAGCATCGGGTCTTGCAAAATTCTCCATGAAAGGTTACATTTCCCATTTGGGGCAATAGCCGGCTTATGCTCCTGTAGCCACCACGCTGGTAAAATGGCCAATGCCGCTAGGTAGTGGTGCTATCTCAAGGAGAGCTCGACTTATGCCCCTAGAAAGAATATTCAACATTACAGTAAAGGCTTGTCCCGCGCCTCCATTACTTCTGTAAAACCCATAACTCTGGCCGACGCTCTTTTCACCTTTACAGAAAACGCAGAAACAGAAGCAGAAGATATAACTGGACCTCAGAGTCTCGGTATCCAACAAAACCCGACAAGGAAATAAGAAATCTAAAACCCAATAGAAAATTTACCGACAGGTCGTGACCGTGAATGGGCTCGCCTTGAAAATCGCTGCTTCTTCATCGAGAGACGCCTTCTGCCGGCCTTTTTTCTTTTCAATTTTGTTTTTTCTTCCGTCAGTGACAACATTGCAATTTGGGGAGTTTCTTGACCTGACTCATCAGAGTCCCCTTCTAAAACCCATATCGAATCCACCTCTGACTCCGACCCCAATTCCGAACATAGGCTGGGCCTGTCGATGGGCGGTCGCTGCTATCAAGAACCGACTTCTTTCTTGGTCCTGTGCTCTTTCTTTTTTCTCGGGTGGGGAGCTGGTGAATCCTTCATTTCCTCATCCTCCTCTTTCACGACGCTGCTTCTGGCCCAGAAAGAGAGACAGCAGCGCCGAGTTGGGGTTCTGTCGGCACCAGCGCCACAGGTGACCCTTCCTACCACAGCGAAGACATTCTCCTTTCGTCTGCCTCTGGTCCAAAAGGGACTTGGGGATGCCCTTGGTGGCCTCACAAAGCTGGAATGCAGTGGTCTGTTATCCTGGCCGAACGGCTGCTACCCTGTTCGACCTCCTCCGGATCGACTGCCAGTGGCCTCTGTCTTCTGTCCCTCCTGGGCCCGCCCCTTAATCTGGAACCCAGGTCTCTTCTTTCTCCTCCTTCCTTGGTGGTGCCCTTACCGACGGGTTCCCCAACAACCTCTTTCTGCTCCAAAAACTTTCATGGGCCTTTTCCTGCCCTCTCCAGCTGAACCACAAAGTGGGCATCGCCTTCCGCTGCTCAAACTTCGAGTGTCTATCCCAAATCTCTTGGGAAGGCCGGTCAGCAATGTTTTACGATATGTTGCCCCGCTTTTGCTGTTGATTGAGGATCTCCATCTTGGTGAGGTAGTCGGAGATGCTGGATTGGTATCTGAGGTGGTCCATTTTGAAAGCGGCGTCTAGCGCCTCCTGCGAGCTGACGAATCTTCCCCGAATTTCTTGTCTAAACCGTTCCCAGGTGCAGAACTCCAGGCCGCTTTGGTCCGATGTGAACCTCATGGTAGTTAGCGAACCATTCCTTGGCCAGTCCTCGGTGTAGGTTCGAATAGGACCTTCTGCTTGTCGTTCCGAACTTGCGGTCGTTGTTCAAGTAGATCTCACATTCTAGGAGCCAGTGCCGAGGTTGTGGCTTCTAGGGGTTGTCAAATTCAAAGGGCAAGACTTTGGCCAAGGAGTCCCGTTTCTATCTTCCTCCGGCGACTCTGACCGTTTTCCTCTTCCCCGCCTCCTGCCCTTCTTCTTCCATGGTGGCTTGACCCGCCATCCGAGGGTCCTTCTTTTCCTCCATTTCTCCTGGCGGCGGCGCTCTTCCTCCATCACTTCCTCCCAGCGACGATGGTGCTCTTCCCCCTCCAATCACAACTTCTTCCCCTAGGTCGCCAGGTGGTATTACCGATGGGTCTGGGGCGTTGGACCGGTGGGCGGTCAGGAGTAGGTCTATCTGTCTCTGCATCTCGGCCATCTGTTCCTTATGCCCTTTGGCCTGCTTCTTCTGGCTCTCGATGACCTCTCCTACCGACTGTTTTGCCTGCTCCTAAGCTTCTCAATTTCCACCTGAAGATATATAACTGTCGCTGGGTTTGCAGGTAGGCGGCTTCCAAAGCTGGCCTTTCCATGGCCGCGATGGCGGCTGCTTGTTGCTTTTAATTTCGGCTTTCAGCTTTCTTTGAACATCCTTAACTGGTCGAGATTTGTCTTCACCGCTGCAGCGATGTTCGACAATCTATTCTCTTCCTGGAACTTCTCCCGGGTCCTGTTCAGTTGGTACCATATGGTTTTGCCCGCGGCCGACAATCCGGCCATCTCGGCTTCATGTGTTTGTAGAAATTGCTCCAACCTATCTATTGTGCTAGAGCCGGCCGGGCGTTTGCCAGCTCTTCGCAGTGATAGTGGATCTGGGCTGTCGTCTCGGCTGAAAACGGGAGATTCCCCCATGACGGAGTCTTCTTCCACGGTTCCTAGTCTTGCAGCCATCGCGGGTAGAGGGTATGTAGGTTTGAAATGTGATTCTGGAAAACCCAGGTGAACTTGGAGTTATCGATATACTATTAGGGTGTCGCACCAGACAACCCGAGCAGTCTCGTAAAGAGCTAGGAGTTCGAAGCGCTAACTACAAAGGTAGAAAGGAACGAGGTCTCTTCAGTCAATTCGACACTGTCAGTCTCGGTCGTCCACTGCTAGTCCTCAATGGCAATCAACGAAGTAGCTCAAGTAAAGTTCAACGGTTCAAGTAAAGTCTTCACAGAATCACTAAGTCCTGAAAAGATAAAGCGTATAGATCGAATAGAATAGATTTTATATCGATAAGACTCTTTCTTCGTCGCTGATGATTTCAACAAAGTCGGAGAATGACACCGTATTTATATCCCGCGCAAATGTCACGCGGACTAGCTATTACAATTACATGATTCTGGATGCGAGACCCCAAAGACCCTGAAAACCTGCCAAGAACGCCAAACGTTTTCTATACACCCATGTCTATATGTTCGTTTCATAAATCCCTCACGTTACATCCCGTTGCTGCATGCACTCAGCCTTCGTCAGTGGTCATGAGGAGTCTTCGGGATCTGCCTACCTGATAACCCCCTGGTACCGGGCTCGACTTCGCTCGCCAACTCTTTCCCATTATCGTTATCTATCACCAAGGAGCAGGGCTCAACATTAGGACTGATACCGATCGCACCGGAGGTGTCGGGTAGTCTTACCTTCCCCTGGGCGCCACCAGCGCCAGCTTCTTCGCTACCTCCACCGATCACTCGCTTTTGGTCCGATTGACTCCAACCAAGACTATTGCCCCTCATATACCCACCGGTGTCCAGAGCGACTGTGCCGGCGCTTTGACGTTCCGGGGTTATTTTCAGGGTCGAAAACGGGTTTGTTTACTAGGGATTCTGCAACTCCGCACTTGGGCTCCATACTGGCAGTACCGTGCCTCTCTGGCGCGCCCAGTGGGTGATAGCGGTGTGGGAAGGGCTCCTCCTCTTGTGTCTTCGGATCGCCATCTCTTATACCCGTAACAACGACCCCCTACCCCTGACGTGGTGGATGCCGAAGGAGAAAAGTTGTATGAGGTGGAGAGAATTATAGGAAGCAGGAAGAGTAGGAAAGGAGTAGTGGAATATTTGGTGAAATGGCGGGGTTATCCGGTTGGGGAAAGCACGTACCAAGTTATCGACGCTATGGATGAGGAGGTACTGATGCTTGTCCGACTTCCACCGAAAACCCCAAGGCCACGACGGACCAACGCCTGAGACTGTAGAGGTACCCTCCAGAAGTCTTTCCTCCACAGACACCACGGTGATATGTGGAGAAGGTTTACTGAACCACAGTCGGTCAGAAGATACTCGAGGACAGAGCACCCTGAGAGGGGGTAGCTGTTACGGGTATAAGAGATGGGGATCCAAGACACAAGAGGAGGAGCCTTTCCCACACCACTATCACCCACTGGCGCCGGAGAGGCACGGTACTGCCAGTATGGAGCCCAGCGCGAGTTGCGGAATCCCTAGCAAACGAACCTGCTGACCCTGAAAATAACTCCCGGAGCGTGAAAGCGCCGCACAGTTGCTCTGGACACCGTGGGTATATGAGGGGCAACAGTGCGAGTTTGGAGTCAATCGACCAAAACTGAGTGATCGGTGGAGGTAACGAAGAAGCTGACGCTGGTGGCGCCAGGAAGGTAAGATACCCGACACCTCCGTACCGATCGGTATCAGTCCTAATGTTGAGCCATGCTCCTTGGTGATAGATAACGATAATGGGAAAGAGTTGGCGAAATAAGTCGAGCCCGTACCAGGGGTTATCAGGTAGGCAGATCCCAAGACTCACGACCACTCGACGAAGGCTGAGTGCATGCAGCAACGGATGTAACGCGTGATTTATGAAACTAACTTATAGACATGGGTGTTTGGGTTATAGACATGGGTGTTTGGTTTTTTAGAATGGGTATAGAAAACGCTTACGTTCTTGGCAGGTTTTCAGGGTCTTCGGGGTCTCGCATCTAGAATCATGTAATTATAATAGTTAGTCCGAGTGACATTTGCGCGGGATATAAATACGGTGTCATTCTCCGACTTTGTTGAAATCATCAGCGACGAAGAAAGAGTCTTATCGATATAATAACTATCCTATACGCTTTATCTTTCAGAACCTAGTGATTCCGGGAAGACTTTACTTGAACGCTTCGTTGAAAACTTTACTTGAACCACTTGGTTGATTACCATTGAGGACTAGCAGTGGACAACCGAGACTGACAGTACCGCATTGACTGAAGAGACCTCGTTCCTTTCTACCTTTGTAGTTAGCGCTTCGAACTCCTAGCTCTTTACGAGACTGCTCAGGTTGTCTGGTGCGACACCCTAATAGGCGGCTGGGACATAGTCGGATGCGTCTGTTTCTACTATGATTTCACACTCGGGGTCAAAGTGTCTGAGTATCTGTGCGGTGGTGAATGCTAACTTTAGGTTATCGAAGGCTTTTTGGGTTTTCTTGGTCCAGTCGAACTTCACCCCTGTCTTGGTTAGTGCCGTTAGGAGGGAGACAACTCTGGAGTTTGCATAGATGAATCTTCGGTAGAAGTTGGCGAAGCCTAGGAATTCCTGTACGTCTTTCAGACAGGTTGGTGTATCCCAATCCCGAATCGTGGCGACCTTCTTTTCGTCCATCTTGATCCCTTCGGGAGTGAGCCCAAGTCCAAGTTACATTGTTTCGTTGACGTGCCATTCACATTTCTCGGGCGTTAGGTGTACTTCATGTTGTTCTAGGATCTGGAGGACTTTGTCGACGTGGATCTCATGTTCGTCCAGGGTAGATGAGTAGATGAGTATATCATCCAGGTATGCCGTCGCAAAATGATCGAGGTGTGGGCATAACATGTCGTTCACCCAATGTTGGAAAGCTGCTGGTGCATTGGTTAGACTGAACGGCATGACGGTGTACTCGAAGTGGCCATATCCTGTTCTGAATGCTGTCTTCCATTCGTCTCCCTCCTTGATTCTCAACTGGTGGTAACCATTGCGTAGGTCTAGCTTGGTGAAGTATTTGGCAGCCGAGATGCCCATAAAGGTTTCCGGAGTTAGTGGCAATAGGTGGCGGTTCCTAACCGTTACTGCGTTCAACTTTCTATAGTCGACGCAGAGTCGGAGAGATCTATCCGCTTTCTTAACAAATAATACTAGGGAACCGGCTGGGGAGGTGCTGTGGTGGATTTTCCCACTGGATAGGTATTCCGCTAGATTGTCCCTGAGTGCCTGCAGTTCCAGCTGGGTCATTCCATACATGGGTTCGAAGGGTACTGTATTGCCCTCTTGGATGTCGATGGAGAGGTCGTACTCATGCCGGCGAGGTGGGAGTTTGGAAGCGTCTGGTTCATTGAGGAGGTGGAGGAAGTTGTGGTCTTCGGTTGGTACGAGGGCACGGGGGTCCTTTGGTGGTTGGTGAGGAGGTCATCGAACGCCTTAAGGGTAGTTGAGTAGAGTTGCATTCCTTTTCTCTTTTTGTTGAGGAGTCTGTGGAACGTGTACGATGTAATAACTGAAATGTTGGTAGTGGGCTTGGTGGGAGGTTCAATAGAGAAGCCCCTGGCTGTGACGGGGCTCTGCCTCTACTAAACAAGAGTGTAGGAAGCAAGAGGGCCGGTAGAAGATAGAAATTAGGTTTAGAGAGTAAAGATTCTTCTGGGTAGACTTAGAATAATCTTAAGGGTCTTCTTCCGCTTGTTACAACTGATGATGGGAAAAATCCGAACAGATGGCTGAAACGAAATGAAAGACTTATACTCCAAATTTCTCTGTTTTCCTGCATTCCACCGCTCTTACTAAGTTCCGTGAAAACTCTGCTTTTGGAGCTGAAACAATTCCGCTACCCCCGCTTCTCCCTAAGCCAGGTGTTTCCGTCCTAGAGTAAGCACTTAGCCAGCCAGGGTCAAGGATCACCTGCAGCCTGGCTGTCACACAGCCCGGCCTGCATTAGATGAGTCTCCGCTCAGTGGTCTTCCCTAGGTGGCTGCAGAGCTGTAACTCATTGTAGATTATTCCCAAGATAACCTCTGCCGCCTGCAGCAGGGCTATTCTTGCTCAGAGTGATACTGGAGATGTCCGCACTTAGAGACCTTCTCTAGCCGCCCTCTATCCATTGACAAGGCCTAGACTCTCAGCCTATCCTTTCATGAATAGATCTCCACCCTAGCGGTCAGAAGGTAGGTACACTTGTAGCAGGTTGCGTCCTCACCACAGGTACTTTTCCTATCACTGTAACTGCTGAATTCTATCAATGACTTGGGCCTATAACAGGCCGTGAGAACTATTCTCCTAACCGCCAGGCTCAAGTTATACTACTCCCTTCTCTCAGGATCTTGGTCTCCAAGATTCAGTAACAATTTATTCAACCTATTTACAAGAATTTTCGTGACTAGGTATAGATAAAGAATTTCAAAGGAATTACTCTCTAGAGCCGCTTGTCTCTAGGTTTCTTAGGGTACCTCATGTGAAAATCCCGGAGGGCTTCCTCAGCACTCTCCTGGAGATGTTCATAGGGTTCCCATGTAGCATCCTCATTCTCATATCCTTCCCATAGCACTAGGTATTCTACTCTTCTCCTAAGCCTATTGACCCGGCTATCTGCTACTTCCCGGACCTGCCAGTTCTCTTCTCCTGCAATCTCCTCTGGTTCCGGGGGGGGAACTCTTCTCTCCGGGTCTACTGGTGATCTATAGGGTTCTAGGAGAGAGACATGAAAGACCGGGTGTACAGCCATCTGAGGAGGAAGAGAGAGCTTGTAGGCACGGGTGCCTATAGCTTCAATGACCTTGAAAGGTCCCATCTTCTTCTGATCTAGCTTTCCCATTGGCCGCTTTGTTTGCACATCATTGATCTAACATTACTTCATCTCCTGGCTTGATCTCCGGAGGTTCCAGTGCATGTTTATTATACCACCGGGCCATCCTGATCCTAGCCTTTCCCAAATTTTCTTGCATCATTTGCCAGATAGATTCCCATTGGGAGATCATGACCTCACTTGCTGGTTGTTAACTTCAACACCTTCCCGTGGGTCGGCCAGTTAGTCCTGCTCATAACCATAGTTGGCATAGAATGCCGATACTTTGGTAGACTCAGAGACCGCCGAGTTGTAAGCATATTTCTGCCAGAGGCAAGAGATCTGCCCAGTCATCCTGTTGATATGAACAATAACTCCGCAGGTAATGTTCAGGGTCTGGTTAATTCTTTCTGTTTGGCCGTCTGTTTGGGGGTGGAACGAAGTAGACATTTTCAGCTTCACATTGAGGAGGCTCATGAGAGATTGCCAAAAATGAGAGAAACTTGCTATCTCTGTCGAGACTATGTCATCAGGTAACCCATGGAGTCTCCAGACTTCCTTCAAGAACAATCTAGCCAGATCTTCTGTTTTATTAAGTGTAGGGAGCGGGATGTAATGGGCCATCTTAGAGAAGCGGTCCACTATTACCCAGATCTTGGTGAATCCCTTAGACTCCGGTAATCCCACAATGAAGTCCATTGAGATGGAAGTCCATGGCCGATAGGGTATCTCCAAAGGTTGGAGCATACCAAACTTCTTGTCTTGAGATGTTTTGTTCCTCTGACAACTGTCACAGGAGCGGACATACTCTTCCACATCTTGATCCATTTTAGGCCAAAAGTTACTTTTCACCCGCTCTAGTGTCTTAAATTGACCATAATGTCCAGCCACTTTAGAGTCATGGGTATCGGTCAGGATATCCATCCAGACTTCTTGTCATTAGGGATATACCATCTATTCTTAAAGAAGATAAGGCCGTCCTTGACAGACAAGTTCTGGTCCAAATTAGGTCTTCCTTCAACCAGAGAGCGGTGCACTAACTGCCAATCTTTATCCAACTTAACTGCTTCATACAAGCGGTACATGAATGAAGATTGCAACTGGTTGATTTTTACTGCCGCTAACCTAGCAGTGTCTAAAACCAATTGACCTGGCCTAAAAAACATCTGTGGCTCCAGCTGCAGTGGTTCACTCCCTTCTCCAAGGCGGTGATCCCAGCGCCTAGATAGCACATCAGGTTTGCCATTCTTCTCTCTGGGCCTGTAGACAACTTTAAAATTGTAGCCTGCTAGGTCCTCAGACCATCTAGCCTGCCGTCTAGTGAGAACCTTGGTAGAATTAAAATACTCCAAGTTCTTGTGGTCTGTGAAAACCGTGACCTCATGCTCACAGGACTTTAGCATGTGCTCCCATTCCCGGAAAGAGGCTACAATAGCTCCCATTTCCTTATCATGAATGTCATAATTGATCTCAGCAGGAGAGAACTTCTTAGAATAGAAGGCTACCGGATGTAGTTTCCCATCATCTCCATACTGAGAGAGCACCGCTCCCTTAGCAAAGTCACTGGCATCAGTTTCAACCACCGTTCTCCTAGTAGGGTCAAAATGAGCAAGCACCGGAGCGCTAGTAAACCGGTCCTTCAGATCCTGAAAGGCCTGTACACAAGCTGCGGTCCAATGCCATTTCTTACCATCTTGAAGGAGATCAGTTAGGGGTTTGCAAATCCTACTGAAGCCTTCAATAAAGCGCCGGTAGAAGTTGGCAAATCCTAGAAATGCTTGGATCCCTTTAACATCTTTGGGTTCCGGCCATTCCCTAACTGCCTCAACCTTCTCTTCTGACATTGACACTCCTTGATTCGAGATGTGATAGCCCAGGTATTCTACCTCCGGGGCATGGAAGGAGGTCTTGTCGATGGATGCACATAGCTTATTCTCTGATAGCCGCTGCAAGACCTTATTGACAAGATCAACATGCTCTTCCATAGTCTCCGAGTAGATGAGGATATCATCAATATAGACAATCACTCACTCATCCAGTAGATCCCTTAGCACATCATTGATCATAGCCTGGAAGGCAGAAGGGGCATTGCACATAGACCAAGGCGTCACATTGTACTGATACAGGCCATAGCGGGTTCTGAAAGCGGTTTTCCACTCGTCCCCTCGGCTATCCTGATCAAATTGAAGCCATTCTTTAGGTCTATTTTGTGACCTGGGCTTTGAACAACCTGTCCCTGAGCTCGCTCATGATAGGTAGCGGGTACTTGTCCTTTACAGTAACCTTGTTCAAACCTCTGTAGTCAACACAGATTCTCCACTTGCCATCCTTCTTTGGTATGAACAATATGGGCGCCGCTGCCGGGCTATTAGACCTGGAGATTTTTCCGGTAGCCAATTCCTTGGTCACGTACTCCTTGAGAGCCTTCAATTCAGGAGCGGAACATGGGTATAATGGCCCAAATGGGATTGTAGAATCAGGCAGGATCTTGATCTTCAGATCATTAGCAGAATGCGGAGGTAACTCCTCTGCCTTCTCTCTGCTGAATACATGTGCCCATTGCGGTGTGCTTCTGGAATTCTCACTTCCACATTCACACCATTCTCATCATGCCAAATGGTCGCTACTAAGTGGTACACCTCTTCCTCTTCTAACATTTGGTAGATAGAGATGGGTTCCACAGTAACGGCCGCTGGGAGACAATTCTGCTTGCAGTAGTCACTCCTCCAGCTTATGGTATTGAGTTCCCAATTAATATTCGGGTTATGTTTCCTGGCCCAAGCAATTGGCAGGTAACCGGAGATTCCAGCTTCCAAAGAGGCTACTTCCCATCGGAGAGTCTCCTTATGATCTCCCATGCTCATGTGGACTGGGTGAGTGTAATACTCTCCGCTTCCCATCATGACATCTCCTTGAGCATCATACATTGTCAGTGGTTGATCCCTCCGCACTAAGGGTATTCCATTCTTTCTGACAAACTCCTGGTTCAGGATGGGTCCTGTACACCCGGTGTCCAGAAGGAATTTCCCTTGGGAGCCTTCAACCTTACCCTTAATTGTCCAAGACAATTTGGCTTCTAGCACAGGTCTCTTGCCGTGTACGGGTAGGGGTGGAAGGCTTGCTTCTCCTCTTCTCCGTTTGGAGGTTTTCTCAGGGGTTGTTTCTCTCGTTCTCTTTAGGCTTTGCATTATAAAGTAGATATGGAAAATAGATATGAGTTTCTTTTTGAAGGTTCACTGATGATGGAGAAGGAATGCGGCAGCTGCTGCTCTCTTTATACTTTTCTCAAGTAAAGAGGCAATGCTATGTAGCAATCTCCTTCCCTGTCATTCTCCGCATTTCCGGGAACGTACTCAAAATAACAAATATATATTCCAAATAGAGAAAACAAAACCCAAACAATAATATGAAGAAATAATAATATACATAGACTTTTCTTGACAGACACTACCAGATAATATCATCATCTGACCCTGCTCCAGGTTCAAAGACGAAGTCATCTATCCCTTCTGGAAGTACATTGAGTGGTTGTTCTGCCGCTACAGCAGCAACCTTTGCTTTCTTTTCAGAGGGTTCCTGGGTTTTATCCCCGGAGCCAGATCCTCTTTTCCGCTTTCTTTGTACTTTCACAGCTGCCACTCGGACAGTTGTAGGTTCCTTGGACCAACAAGTGGTCCATTTGTGTCTGGACTTGCCGCACTATTGCACAAGTCAGTCTATGCACTCTACCTCACAGGGGAGTACCGGAAGGTCTTACCTTCAAGCATACTTCAGCCTTTCTTCTTTCTTCCAGAATATCCCCCGGGATACCCTTCAGTTCCACAGCCTTGTCCTTAGATCCGTGGTCTCTTTGGGTGCAGAAGAGCCTGAGGCTTCTTTCTTTCCCTTGGATGGCGGGCCTTAGCATTGCTGGGTTCCTTTTGGGTCCTGGCCGGAGCTTTATCTGCTGCCGCCTGGTACCGCTCATGTGTGTGCCCCAGCTCTCTAAGAGCTGTGATCCTTTCCATCAAGGTCCTAGGCTTGGGATTGAAAAGAGCCCAACTTAAGCCTAGTTCCGGGAGGAGGAGCCTTGGATCTTATCATCTACCAGCTGTCCTTCGTGGCGGTCTTCCACATCAACTGAATAATAGTATTCAGGAAGAGTCTATTCCTTCCTTCTTGGTGTGGGTAAGGGTGTTCCATTGGGCTACCGCCTCATCCCTAGAGATGGCTTCACCGAAGGCTGCCCTAAAAGATTCCACAAAGGAATCCCACTTCTTCCAGCGCTCATCTAACCTCACCGGCCTTCCAGCTATCCGGTTGGCAGAGGCTTGGTCTATAGAATTGTGGTAAGCCTCATACCACTTGATTGCTGCCGTTCCTTCCATGAGATTCCCGGCATACCGGATCTTGACTTCATCTATCAGGAAGGACTGGCTCTCAATGGAGAACACATTCTCACATTGCCGGAGGAAGGTCTCCACCTGTTCTGCTTCTCCCTTGAATTTAGAAGGTGGAGGGGCCTTAGGTTCTCGGGCCTTGGTGGACTGAGGAGGGTGGGGGTGCTCAAGAGGTGGCCGATGACTGACCAAGAGAGCAAGCAGATCTTTCTGCTGTTTCTCAAGCTTCTTCTTGAGGTACCTCCGCCAGGCTTTCCTGTCATTCCCTTCTGGCTCCGAGTCTGAGCTGTCTGGATCATCTCCGGGGGCACCACCCTGGGCCACCGGAGGAGGAGGAGGAATATTGCCCCCACTCCCACCTGACACTGCCGGAGGTGGGGAAGGAGGGAGGTTCGGTATCTCCGGGGGTTCTGTCTGATCACCCGGGGTTTCTGACGGAGGGGGAGCTGGAAACAGAGGACTTCCTTCCTCTTCATACTCTTCCCCATCAAAACTGAGACCCAAGCCTGAGAAGGGCTGTCTTCTCCTGGGAGGAGGAAGCGGTGAGGCTCCCACCTGAGGCATGACCACCGGGACTATGGGGCCTTGCCGGTGTTTGGGGAAGGTGGCAAACAGGGACTGCTGTCTTCTTGGAACCCTGCTTCCTGCTCTGGAGGATACCCGGGAGGAGGCCTGGGGGTCCCGGGCCTCGCTACCTGTAGCTTCCCCTCATTAATGGCCTTCTGGATCTCTGTTATATAGTTGGGAGGGATGACCGGGTTAGACCATTCAATTTCCATGGCATCCGG
The DNA here is from genome assembly GCA_024713755.1 of Morchella sp. 2018-W16. NCBI lineage: Eukaryota > Fungi > Ascomycota > Pezizomycetes > Pezizales > Morchellaceae > Morchella > Morchella sp. 2018-W16. The sequence goes on along the minus strand of JAMGYY010000017.1, from coordinate 1,102,684 downwards.
GTCTAGGTCATCCTTCTCCACAAATCTCCTCAGTTCATCCTGAAGAGAGGTGACCTGGTCCCTCATGAAGGTCAGAGCTTGCCTCATGAGTTCTGCCTCCGCTTGCTGCCGCTCATGGATGAGAACAAGAACCTGAGCTCCTTTGTTCAGTTCTTGTTGTAAGCGGTGCTGGAGGTAGACTTGGAGTTCTCTAAAAAACTCCTCATAGGTGACCGGGTCCGAGTCTTGCCAGGTAGGCTCACAGCCGGGAATGTAGGCTTGCAGAGCTGTCCTGGGATTCTTGACCAACTGTGTCTGTGCCGAGGCCTCCAGTTGTAAAGGTCTGGGTTGCCATTCAATCTGAAGTGGCAGTCCTGGGGCTGGTAGGGCGGACATCTTTGGTCTTGGAGGAAGATAATCTCTAAAGGTAATTGAAGCCTTTAAGATTATAATGTGACGGGGCTCTGCCTCTACTAAACAAGAGTGTAGGAAGCAAGAGGGCGGTAGAAGATAGAAATTAGGTTTAGAGAGTAAAGATTCTTCTGGGTAGACTTAGAATAATCTTAAGGGTCTTCTTCCGCTTGTTACAACTGATGATGGGAAAAATCCGAACAGATGGGCGGAAACGGAAATGAGTACTTATACTCCAAATTTCTCTGTTTTCCTGCATTCCACCGCTCTTACTAAGTTCCGGTGAAAAACTCTGCTTTTGGAGCGGAAACAATTCCTCCGCTACCCCGCTTCTCCCTAAGCGTCAGCGGGTGTTTCCGGTCCTAGAGTAAGCACCCTTAGCCAGGGTCAAGGATCACCTGCAGCCTGGCTGTCACACAGCTCCGGGCCCGCATTAGATGAGTCTCCGCTCAGGTGGTCTTCCCTAGTTGGCTGCAGAGCTGTAACTCATTGTAGATTATTCCGGGCATAACCACTGCACGCCTGCAGCAGGGCTATTCTTGCTCAGAGGGATACTGGAGATGTCCGGCACTTAGAGACCTCTCTCTAGCCGGCCCTCTATCCATTGACAAGGCCTAGACTCGTCAGCCTATCCTTTCATGAATAGATCTCCACCCTAGCGGTCAGAAGGTAGGTACACTTGTAGCAGGTTGCGGTCCTCACTACAGGTACTTTTCCTATCACTGTAACTGCTGAATTCTATCAATGACTCTGGGCCTATAACAGGCCGGGTGAGAACTATTCTCCTACCCGCTTGTGGCTCTGTTATAGTCGGGTAGTCTTACCTTCCCCTGGGCGCCACCAGCGTCAGCTTCTTCGTTACCTCCACCGATCACTCAGTTTTGGTCCAATTGACTCCAAACTCGCACTGCCACCGGTGTCCAGAGCAACTGTGCCGGCGCTTTGACGCTCCGGGAGTTATTTTCAGGGTCGAAAACGGGTTCGTTTGCTAGGGATTCCGCAACTCCGCACTGGGCTCCATACTGGCAGTACCGTGCCTCTCCGGCGCGCCCAGTGGGTGATAGTGGTGTGGGAAAGGCTCCTCCTCTTGTGTCTTCGGATCCCCATCTCTTATACCCGTAACACCGCCATTATGTCCCAATGAGATAACGAAGGCATACTTCACCCAGTGGCTTTTTTCTCTAAGAAACACACGCCTGCAGAATGCAACTATGAAATCTACAATAAAGAACTACTAGCAATCATCCGAGGGTTTGAGGAGTGGGGATACTTCCTGGAAACAGTCTCCTTCCCCATCAAGGTCCTGACAGATCACAAGAACCTTGAGTACTTCATGTCAACAAAGCTGCTGAACCGACGACAGACACGTTGGTCAGAGTTTTTATCCCGTTTTAATTTCGTTATACAATTTCGACCAGGGAAACAAGGGGGAAATCCAGATGCATTAACTAGGAGATCGGGAGATCTACCTAAAGAGGGGAGGGGATGAACCCCTAGCGTACCAGTACCAGACCGTGTTGAAAAGAGAAAATTTGGATTCTAAGCTAAGTTTGTTCGCGGGTTCTTTGATAAATGAATCCGCTGAAGGAACGCCTACCATTCAAGAGTTAATTGCAATCGCTTACCAAGAAGACAGTTTTCCCAATAAAGTCCTTACCATGTTAAAGGACGGCACCAAACAATCAAAACAGATCTCACTCGCCGAATGCGCTGAAAACGAGGACGGGATTCTCCTGTACCTTTGAAAACTCTTTGTACCAGAACATGAGGAGCTACAACTCAGACATCTACAAAAATATCACGATAAACCATCAGCAGGACACCCCAGAAGAGCAAAAACACTTGAACTCCTCAGCCGCGAATATTATTGGCCAAACATGCGGAAGTATACTGACCGTTACGTTATGAACTGCCATACCTGTAGGAGGAGCAAAGCAAACCGTAATGCCCCCAGGGAGTGCTCCGCCCTCTCTCAGCATCAGCAAACCTGGATGGTCTTCTCAGACGTTAACGGCACTCAGGGCGCTCAGGGCGCTCATGGCGCTGTTAAGACAAACTCCATCTCCGGAGGTCTTACCCTACCTCAGGGCGTGCCTGGGCGAGGACCCGCACGCTATGACCCTCCTGACGCATATCACTCCCTCCCGGCGTACTCTATGTTCCCCTGGCGCTCCACCTTTCTCCTGATACCCCCTGGTGTCTTGTTAAATGCTCCTGAAGACATCGAGATACCCCTGGCTTCACCTGAAGGATATGGAATCAACCTGGAGCCGCCTGACGCTCTCACCCCTCACCCTGAATTAATAGCATACCCTAGATGCCCTCAAATAATATTCCTATTGCACAACGCTCTCATAGTACTCACGATACCTCTGGTAGCTATTGGTGGTTGAATTCCGCTACTAATAATACATCCACGTCCACCAATCTCTAAACACTCAATAATATAAACAAAAATAATAAAAATAATAGTAATATCAATCGTACAGTACACATCATGCCTATAGGCTTCCAAAGGCTCAGAGAGCTATCGCGACATCTCGTAGGAAGTTGCTCTTCTCATTCATCTCGCTCGAGATCCTGTTTATCCTGCTCTGACTCAACCGGGAGCTCCTGTTCTTCCTCCTCCTCAGACTCTCCCCAGACATCGACGTGAACTTCCCGCAGCTGGGCGCCAACAACATCCGGATCAAGACTGTCCTCATCGTTAATCCCTTGTGATGCCCCTGGAGTCACCGTGGTCCCCCTTCTAGAATTCTGGAATGCTGCCAGATCTGCAGCGAGAGCATCATCATCTTCCTTGAGACCTTCTACTGGTATTACCTCCAGCATGATGCCCTTCTTGTCTCTTATCTATTTCCAAGGTTAGTATGTTTCGGCAACATCATTCTGGTATAAAAAACTACCATATCCCGAAGATTCTCCTTAATCAACTCTAGCATTCCAGCCTGATTTTCCGGTGTCCGGTTTATCCATGTGTTTGTCATTCTCTTGAATGTCTCTGGGGCGCACACCACATCAGTATGAGCATTACCGATAGCTCCCTGGCGGTGGCCATTACTTACTCACAACCGTCTCATTACGGACTGAAAATGGTCTGGTTTCACGTAAACCCCTGTAGACCAGGCGCGCAACCCATGCCAAATTGCAGTAGCCACCAAACAGATCAGGGTAGGGTTTATTCGCTCGAGAAATTCGGGATCTCTGACTCGTCGCACCCAGATACCTTCGAAGAAATTATAATATAAAATATCAACTATCTCTGGTGCTAGCAACCGGCAACGATACTCCTAATAGCTGTAAGAGTTATACTCAATGCCCTGGTAGGTATGTGGAATTCCCACCTCGTAGTGATCTGGATGGCTGATGAAATGGTCATTCTTCAAAAGATACTGGACACGGCTCGCCCGTTCGTGCGGTGTTGGGAGCTTAGCAAACCGATAAAGAGATGAGTCGGCGAGCCGCCCTTTCACTTCATGCATCAAATGTGAACAAACTCGGAAGTGAAGACTTCTGACCTACGCTTGGTTAACATCTCTCAGAACATTGGGGAGTGCTGCTCGAGCATTCGGGAATGTTGCTAGAGCACTTGCCTGCTTAATGATGATCTCATCGATATCTGTTTTACACCCGATGTTACTAGCCTTTTTCCACATATTTATTGATAGAACCGTTAGTCTTGCTGCGCGAGCAGTTCACGGAGAAATATGCTCCCGATCAATAAACTACACTCGCGTTCTCTCTCGACCTCGAGGATAATACACTAACACTCCTGGAACTTTCGCTTTGCCTTTTGACTGGTTTTTCTGAGAGCTCCCAGAGCTATCGTCAGTGCCTTCTTGGGACAGGCTTGGATAAGGGTAGAGAGTGCTCGGAGGGGGCATATGCGGGGCGACCCGGGAGAGCACGTAGTCGTCTATTGTGTCCTCGCTCTCGGGGACCGAGGAGGCCTGCTCACGAGGCGCAGGGTGTTACGGGTATAAGAGATGGGGATCCGAAGACACAAGAGGAGGAGCCTTTCCCACACCACTATCACCCACTGGGCGCGCCAGAGAAGGCACGGTACTGCCAGTATGGAGCCCAGTGCGGAGTTGCAGAATCCCTAGTAAACGAACCCGTTTTCGACCCTGAAAATAACCCCTGGAGCGTCAAAGCGCCGGCACAGGCGCTCTGGACACCGGTGGGTATATGAGGGGGCAACGGTGCGAGTTTGGAGTCAATTGGACCAAAACTGAGTGATCGGTGGAGGTAACGAAGAAGCTGACACTGGTGGCGCCCAGGGGAAGATAACGATTCAGGGAAAGAGTTGGCGAGCGAAGTCGAGCCCGGTACCAGGGGGTTATCAGCAACGGGATGTAACGTGAGGGATTTATGAAACGAATGTTTAGACATGGGTGTTTGGGTTTTAGACATGGGTGTTTGGTTTTTAGAAATGGGTGTATAGAAACGTTTGGCGTTCTTGGCAGGTTTTCAGGGTCTTCGGGGTCTCGCATAAAGAATCATGTAATTGTAATAGCTAGTCCTCGTGACATTTGCGCGGGATATAAATACGGTGTCATTCTCCGACTTTGTTGAAATCATCAGCGACGAAGAAAGAGTCTTATCGATATAAAATCTATTGATCTACAAACTTCTATCATTTCGGACTTAGTGATTCCGCGAGAACTTTACTTGAACGCTTCGTCAGATTACTTCTTTGATTACCATTGTGGACTAGCAGTGGGCAACCGGGACTTACAGTAACGCATTGACTGAAGAGACCTCGTTCCTTTCTACCTTTGTAGTTAGCGCTTCGAACTCCTAGCTCTTTACGAGACTGCTCGGGTTGTCTGGTGCGACACCCTAATACGGGGCTACTCAAGGGGGCAGGTCGGTAAGGTCGACGTTGACTCGGGGGAGGATAAGGAGTGCTCAGAGGAATTTGGGGAGAGCTCGAAGGCATCTGAGGAGAGCTTGGAGGCATATCTTCCCCAAATCCGCTAGGCAATGGTGAAGACGGAAACATCCCGTGCGCTGGGTCACGATAAGCAGGCGAAGAGAATTGCATAGACATAGGTGAGGAGTCAATAATATGGACAGGAGGCGCCTCTGGTGCCCGGGAAGCACCCGCGGAAGCTGCTGGAGTACTCCTGGGTTCTGCTGGATTATTGGCGGAAGTTCGCCCTCGTTTTTGCATTAGTTTGGCAGGCGGCCGATTGCCTTTCTGACTCGTCATCATTAACCATTAGCAGGATCAATCAAATCAAGGACAAGAGCCACATTCACGAACCTCAACTACGTGAAGATTAACGTCCGATGAGGCAATTGCTTCTGCGGCTGCAGCTATGGGTTTCTTTAGGGCCTTTGCCAATGCTCTCGCAGTTGTGGGGGGCACTGATGGAGGCTTTTTTCCACTCATTTTATTAGGGTGTCGCACCAGACAACCCGAGCAGTCTCGTAAAGAGCTAGGAGTTCGAAGCGCTAACTACAAAGGTAGAAAGGAACGAGGTCTCTTCAGTCAATTCGACACTGTCAGTCTCGGTCGTCCACTGCTAGTCCTCAATGGCAATCAAGCAGTAGTTAAGTAAAGTTCAACGAAGCGTTCAAGTAAAGTCTCCACAGAATCACTAAGTCCTGAAAAGATAAAGCGTATATAGAATAGATTTTATATCGATAAGACTCTTTCTTAAATCGCTGATGATTTCAACAAAAGTCGGAGAATGACACCGTATTTATATCGCGCAAATGTCACGCGGACTAGCTATTACAATTACATGATTCTGGATGCGAGACCCCAAAGACCCTGAAAACCTGCCAAGAACGCCAAACGTTTTCTATACACCCATGTCTATATGTTCGTTTCATAAATCCCTCACGTTACATCCCGTTGCTGCATGCACTCAGCTCCGTCGGTGGTCGTGAGTCTTGGGATCTGCCTACCTGATAACCCCTGGTACCGGGCTCGACATTTCGCCAACTCTTTCCCATTATCGTTATCTATCACCAAGGAGCATGGCTCAACATTAGGACTGATACCGATCGGTACCGGAGGTGTCGGGTAGTCTTACCTTCCCTGGGCGCCACCAGCGTCAAGCTTCTTCGCCGTTACCTCCACCGATCACTCAGTTTTTGGTCGATTGACTCCAAACTTGCACTATTGCCCCTCATATACCCACCGGTGTCCAGAGCGACTGTGCCGGCGCTTTGACGCTCGGGGGTTATTTTCGGGGTCGAACACGGGTTCGTTTACTAGGGATTCTGCAACTCCGCACTTGGGCTCCATACTGGCAGTTCCGTGCCTCTCTGGCGCGCCCAGTGGGTGATAGTGGTGTGGGAAGGGCTCCTCCTCTTGTGTCTTCGGATCGCCATCTCTTATACCCGTAACAGGGGGGGTGATGTGTTTGGAGGAGCCCCCGACCTTGTGCCCCTGATTTTGAACACAAGGCTTGGCATGGAGCTAAGCCTAAATTGGAATGACACTAGTACTAATCGGGTAGTGTTAGATCACAGTTGCTCACTCGGTAACCTCACATCCCCTATAGCACTGGCTATTGCTATCTGAACTATCGCGGTGAGATAATTAGATATTTTTTTTGATTAATCAGGTTGATATTCAATCACAGTTGCTCACTCGGTAACCTCACATCCCCCCTCCCATAGCACTGGCCATTGCTATCTGAACTATCACAGTGAGATGATTAGATATTCATCAGCAAGCTTTACCATTTGTGACTGAAGTCTCCTGAGTCTCCTGACAGTCTCCTGAGTCTCCTGAGACCCCTGTAATCTCCTGAGACTTGTAAAACTGATGTTTTTTTTGACTAGGCCTTGATTAATCGGGTTGATATTCAATCACTGGTGTTCACTTGGCAACCTCACACACCCCCCATAGCACTGGCCATTGCTATCTGAGCTATCGCGGTGGGCAGTTTAGCTTTTGGTTTGGCTATCTCTGATATTTTGTTACGCGATAGTGTTACGGGGCGGGGCCAGAGGACAGGTTCAGGGCAGGATGGGATTCGAGACGGGGGGCCTGGCGTGTAAGCGAGGTGGACAGATTCAGGACACGGTGTTGCCAAGGGCCACAACCGATAACGAGGTCAGGAGCGATCAAGAGTATAGTAACCAAGTATATTTAATAAAAACTAGATATAAGAGAAACCAGGGAGGAAACTTGAGAAATAGAAACCTTATAGGAAAGGTGTATAACAGGAGGTCACGCAAGGAAAGAAAGGAAAGAAAGAGAAAGAGAACAAAGGGAATCCCAGCCGATATATATAACCCTGAATCCTACCGCTGACTAATCCATGTTGCGGAATCCCATAGAAATCCAAAGAAAGAAATCCGAAGTCCATAGCTGATCCTCGTAACAAAGCCCGATCCCTACCACACGATACGCCGTGACAGTCTCGAAGCTTGAGCCTTGTGCCAACGATCCTCTACCAGGTCATGTCCCCCCTCCAGCACCCCCAGTCATAGTTGATGGTGATGAAGAATGGGAGGTAGATGAACTCCTCGACTCCCGCCTCCGCTACTCCCGCCTCCAGTACTTGGTTAAGTGGAAGGGCTATGATGCCCCTACCTGAGAATATGCTGAGAACCTCACCAACGTCCCCCGCCTGCTGGCCTGCTTCCATGCGGCCTATCCCATCAAGCCGAAACCTAGCGGAGTTCTCGCGGAGCTCGAACCTAAAGAGAGGGCTACTATCACGGCTCAGCCTCCACTACCTCGCCTGCCACCTAGGCGCCTCCGAAACAAGGTTGTTGGGGAAGATCGGTCGATGTCGGAATCAGGGTAACAGAATAGGAAGGAGCTCAGGTGATAGAATGTAAGCGCTAGGGATATTCGGGATGTTACAGGATGGATTATCGGTATTGGGAATAGTATGAGCGGCTCGGTAGTGAAAGGGGTTCTATGGGTTTCTATGGTCTGACTCAGCGATGGAAGAAATAGTTGTATATATAGCACTCCGTTTCTCCTATGTCTTCGCCTCTCTAGGCAATGTCTTCTTCTTGTTAGCAATACATCTCCTTTGACTTCGGTCTTCTGCTCCTGCCTCCTCCCTGAACCTGAATCTGAACCTGAACCTTATCCCGAACCGACTCTGGTCTATCCCGAGTTGAACCCATCTCGTCCCGGCCCCCATCCCTGTCCCTGCTCTCCTCCCGAACTCCGACCTCGCCCCATTAGACTTCCTACGAGATATCGCGATAGCGGTCTGAGCTTTTGGAAGCCTATAGGCATGATGTGTACTGTACGATTGATATTACTATTATTTTTATTATTTTTGTTTATATTATTGAGTGTTTAGAGATTGGTGGACGTGGATGTATTATTAGTAGCGGAATTCAACCACCAATAGCTACCAGAGGTATCGTGAGTACTATGAGAGCGTTGTGCAATAGGAATATTATTTGAGGGCGTCTAGGGTATGCTATTAATTCAGGGTAAGGGGTGAGAGCGTCAAGCAGCTCCAGGTTAATTCCATATCCTTCAGGTGAAGCCAAGGGTATCTCGATATCTTCAGGAGCATTTAACAAGACACCAGGGGGTATCAGGAGAAAGGTGGAGCGCCAGGGGAACATAGAGTACGCCGGGAGGGAGTGATATGCGTCAGGAGGGTCATAGCGTGCGGGTCCTCGCCCAGGCACGCCCTGAGGTAGGGTAAGACCTCCGGAGATGGAGTTTGTCTTCACAGCGCCCTGAGCGCCCTGAGCGTCGGTAACGTCTGAAAAGACCATCCAGGTTTGCTGATGGGTCTGAAGTAGGACGATGATACGGTAGGAGGAGGGCAGGTAGTAGTCGGGATTACTGGGTTTGACTAAGATGACCCCATTTGTCCTTTTGAGGGTGAGGGGGTGGTAGCCGTGCTTTAGGAGGGGGTTGAGGAGTGAGAGAACTTGAAGGATAAGGGGGTTGGCTTTGTGGACGGCTTTCCAGACTGAGTAGGGGATGCCGTCAGGGCCGGGAGCGGAGAGGTCGCTGGTAGTGCTTAGGACGGAGTGGATTTCCCCAGTGGTGATGATGGGGACATCACTGTAGTAGAGGATGGGAGGGGAGGGGAGAGGTCTTGCCGGGGGGGGAAGAAGGCGTTAACCAGGTTTGTGTTGAGAGCATCGGGCGTGGGAGAGTTGGGGAGTGTGGGGATCCAGTCTTCGGTTCTGGAGGCGGACTTCTTGAGCTTCCACACGTCTTTGACGGCCGCGTTGGCCACAAAGTAATTCCAGTGGTTTTGCTTAGCACGTTTGATGGCGTTCAAGTAGGCGTTTTTTGCTGCCTTGGCTTCGAAAGGGGGGGCGCGTCCTTTTCTACAGGCGCGCGAGGAATGAGATCTGATTCCTATATACTATAATGACAGGAAGACGAGGTGAAGAGGAAAGGAAAGAAATCTACAAAGCTCGCTACCACCTTCCCTATACATAGTCTCCCTCCGCTATAACGAACGTGCATATTGGGCTACTTTTCGTTCGGTACAACAAATATTCGGTATGGTGGCATTCGTTACATCGGAGGGCGACAGTAGAAACCAGGGCCTAAAAACAGGGTTTAGGTGGCTGCCCCAGCTAATAGGACCTGTACTATACCTCTACAATAATTTTCCGCTGTACTAGGGTGTCGCAAAAAGTGATAAGATGTTTACACGCACTCACTACAACATTCACTTATCAGATTCTGATCACACCCACACACCCGAGTACTGTTGCGCAGGGGATCGGTTGGGCGGCAACCCTCCTTCACCGGAACAAGAAATGATGCCTAATGTCTTGGCCAATCATTTTACTGTATCACACCTGACCTGGGCGAGAACGGTGATGGCGCACCCCGAAATGTCCGAAACAGATTCGTACCTTGCAGTAGTGTCTTCCCCACTTATTTAAGATGCATACTAAGAATATTGGTTCTGCGGTGATGGACTCAACCATATTTCATGTAGAGTTGACCTTGGTCACCAACGCTTTAAGATTGTCTAGAGAGCCGTTTGGGCCGACCAGCTTCCGAAGATGTACCTGTAGTTAATTAAATCCTAATCCAGATGAGGAAGCCACGAGACCAAGCAAATTGCGCTATTAACTTAGCCGGGATGTGGGAAGGATTTTATCTCGCTTGGCTGGGCACTCATCCCCCACTAGCCTGTATCATTGGCTACAGGTTTATGGGGTGAAAGGGGTGAAAACGATGCGTAGATGACGGTGGGGTAGTGTTAAAAAGGTTGATTAGGTGCGCCTACATGTATTTACTCTAATTACTGCCGTAATGTTAATTTTGCGGGGATATGCTAAGAGGCTGGGGATGAATGCAAAAAGGCATTCCTCGTGCCGGAAACATACAAACAGTTGTCTGCTTCAGTGTCCCAGAGTATGCTACACCACCTACCTACGAGAACAAGGCCTTGAGTTTTGGAGGATAAACCGTTCAAATCCCACACTTTGGGGGCCTACCCCCCCACTGTCGAGCGCAGAGTACGAAGACTAGAACCAGGTTTCTAGAGTACCAGTCGTGCATGAATTAGGACATACTACATGTAATTCCACACCACATAATAAAGTACATACATGTAATTCCACACCCCAGTCAATCAAACTTGTGCCTGCCGTGAGTGAGTAACGTACAACGAATCCATGTTCAATCAATGCCCTGCCAGTTCATTCACAGCTACATGTAGTTACATTGGGCGCCATCATTCGCCATAATAAAAACCTGCCTCAGCGCCGGGCCCCCTTTTCTTTCTCTCCCCTCTTTCTCCTACCCTCACCTACTTCTATCTTTCATATCTACCTCTACTGCCTCCAGGCATCCCTTCTTTTTTCCTATCACCACAACTCCGTCACTCTTTGAAAGTCACTCATTCTTCTCTCGTGTCCACTCCTTCACACAGGCTCTCTCTCTATAAACGGTTCTTTATAATTTATTCCCAATCTTTTATTTCAATATAATCATAATGCGTTTCGCCTCTACTCTTGTTTTGGCAATCTCTGCCTTGACCTCCCTGGTTGCCTCCGCAACTACAACGTCGTCGGGCGAAAACCCAATCACTTACCCTCTTGGCGGCAGTATCAAAGCCGGCTCTGATGTTACAATCACTTGGTATGATCAAGCCGTCATTTAGTACAACATATACTATTATCTTAACAATCTCGCTGACTTGGTGGATTTTAGGAGCGTTACATCTGGCACTTCTTGCGACCTTATCCTCAGGAAGGGCAAAGACACCGATTTGGATGAGGTCCTGAACATCGCAAGTGAGTATTAAAGTTCCATTATTAATTATATCTACAAATGAATGGCAGACCTTATCTTCACACTTACTAACGCACCTAACAGCCGGTATTCCTAACACTGGTGCTTTCACCTGGTCCGTCTCCCCCAAGATCCCAGCTGGCAACGACTACTCTATTCAGATCGCTGCTGGTGACAAGGACAACTACTCGCCCATGTTCACAATCGAGTCTGATGTGACCTCTTCCTCTTCCTCCTCCTCCTCCTCCTCTTCCTCCTCCTCATCCTCCTCTTCGGTTTCCGTCACCTCGACCTCTTCCAAATCTTCTTCTTCCAGTGCTTCCTCGACCACCTTGGCTACTTCCACCACAGCATCTACCACTATTTCACCCAGTGCTACCACCACCACCACCACCACCACCGCAGCCAATGCCTCCACAACTGCCACTGGATCATCCAACTCTTCTTCTATTCTTAGCACTACCCGCTCTGCTTCGTCTGCCACCCCTGAGGCCACCGTTGTGGCCGCTAATGTCAACAGTGGCGCCCAGATTGCCTCCCCGTTAGCTTTGGTCATGTGCATCCTCGCCGGTCTCATGTACCTCAACTAGGTTATCGAAAATGTATTGTTGAGCTAGCGGTGCTTGTGGGGAAGGAGATGATTGAATTTTTTTAATGTTTCACAAGTTATTGTATGATGGTACCTTTTTTTTCCTATGGTGACATGCATTATCCGATAATGACAAATGCTGTCGCGTTGGCTTCACAGATTCCCGACTAGGATTCCTTTCGCCGTTTATTCTTTTAACATATTTTATATTCTTCTTCTGTCTATTGCTATTCTTCTTGTTCATTCGGTGTTTGTAGGAATAATGATTGAGCGACATTCATAGTCAAACAGTTGAAAGGTTCCTATGAGATATGAAGATATTTGAGATTCAAGAGAGCACCGCAAAGCCTATTGGAAGAGATTGGTCATCTATAAAGGATGTAGATTGGCCAACGGTGCAATTCACTACCTATTGTTGCTCAAGTGGTGAAGCGAGTGGTCTCTTCCAGAAATCTGAGTCCTTTGAAGCCAAAAGTCTTCACCAATTGTCACTCGGCTTGGCAGCCCAAGGCTTGATTGTCGGCCGAGCCAATCAGTCTCCTATGGCTCATTCGCACAGTCAGCTTCCAACTTACATAAGATTCGTCTAAAGTCAATTTGGGGCAACGACGGACCTGGGTTTCAGTCAATCAAGCGATTAGATACCAGAGCGCCTATGCTTTGTCCGCCAAATATCCCTATTCGTCATTCAACCAGTTCCGCCGTTGTCCCTAAAATGACTTTATCCTAGGACTGAGCCTTCTATATATAGATATACACCAAACCCCTGTATCTATTCATTCTAATCTATACCCATTTTACGTAAGGAGATATAACGCGTGAAACAACCACAGCGGAGTATAATCGCGATATGTTCATAGGTTATCACTCGGTAGCTAGATCAAAGAGTTGCCTACAGCCTCCCACATTTACTTTATATTATAGTATCAACAAGCCCAAAGGAGGCACCATTGCGAGGTCCATGCCCTTAGGCCCCGAGAGTGTATGGTCATCAACCACCCATTCTACAACTATATTCATATCGAGCCACCCCAAAGCTAAATTTTCCAATATCCATACATACTCTAGTCAATCAGCGACAGCATCGGAACTGGAGTCAACGACGAGCGATTGCACCAGCCGCCTTACCTCGCGGGATTGACAGTCCTCAAGTTAATTATATGTTTCCCCTTGACTCCGATGCTAGCCGTCTGGCGTATTTGAGCTCACTCCACTCCCACCTTTTAAGATGGTCTCTAATTTACAATACCTTCAAACTTAAGGAGAAAAACCTAGATACAGCTTTGTTGAGTAATATTGACATTGTTATAGTTTCTCAATATTATTACAACATGAGACGTAGTTATAGACTAAGACATGTTTGATATCAAGAAATCTACGAAGAAAGGGGTTGGAAGCTTAAACTTTCTACTGGGGGTTTCAGCCACGCGCGACCCTATTCCGACCCCAACGAAGTCTCAATAAATAGATAGGGTTTATAGAGTATATAAAATTATTAACCACATTTACGTTAGAAAGCAGTTACGAAGACCTTGACTAAGGCGAGGCCGTTGAATCACTTTCAGGGCCTCGGGTATATATCAAAGTAGAGCAACGGCTTGTAGTGGGAGCACGAAAATGTACGCCACGCAGAAAAAAACACCCATGCTTTATGACAAATCAGGCAAGGGAGGCCATTAAAGATAGTCAATACACTTCAAAAACCGTAATACCTACTCTCTTTCTTCTTTTGTAGTTAAAGTACTTCTCGTCATTTTTTACGGGTTCGTCGCGCGGGTGTAGATTACATGCATTACGCCGCTTGTACCGAACTTAATATGGCAAGCCAAGTGAGACCATATGATTACGCGACCCGTAGGTTGTCACAGGACCGCACTAGATTATGAGCGAACTTATCTGATTACTAGATGAGCAGATCGCAGGGCTAGCCATGGGCTGTGGCTGTAATGTGAGGGCCATACGTGTGATGGTAACTCCCAAAAAGAAGCAACAGAGTGGGTTTTTGAATACGTAAAAAGAAAGGTATAGCAGGGCGGAGAACGTTTTAATACACTTTACGGAGCATCGCTCCTATCGTTGCAAAACCACCAGTTAAAAGGAATACAACTCTGGATATTTATGCAATCAGATTATTTCAAATAATGAGCAACAAGCTCGCGTCTCAGTTACTTGCGCAACTCTACGTAATTTGCGGGCTGCTAATGTGTTAGTAACCTGAAAAAAATACGAAGTAATGACATGACATACGAAGAGACCGCGCTTTCCGCCATATGATCCCAACCACCAATCATCGTCTGGGAATTCGATATCTTCGATAATAGCTTCATCAGGGAAGCTGAGCTCATTATCTTCGGTTGCTTCGTAGTCATACTGAGCAATCGCCGATGGGCCATTGGAGGCTTCATGTTCTCCTTCATGCGGCGGAGTTGGTTGTGTGGACAGTCCATCCTCTAGTCGAGAGATAGGAGGGGCATGTTCCTCGTCCCTATCGATGAGCTCAACATAGTTGCTGGGGAAGAGGCCGTGCTCCCCCTGAGCGTTGCGCCCAGCCCACCAATCCTAAGCAAATATTAGTACAATGCCCGTACTTTGGGTGATGTTGCAAGAAATTTATACCTCATCCACCATGTCGACCTCCCCAACGATCTGCCCTTCGACTAAGTTTATTTCGTTCGCCTCAGTTGCTTCATAGTCAAATAAGATAAGTGCACGCTTTCCTGCGCTGCCTTCGACTGTTTCACCTCCCGCACCTACGCCTACGGTTTCAGATCTAACCCTAGCTGGCTCTTCCTCCTCGAGGTCATCTTCCTGCGGAACTACTCTACTCAAACTCTCTACAGGGATAGCAGATTCTGGTTCTGGTTCATGTCGTGTTATGGGCTCTTCCTGTTGCCTGGATACAGGCATAGCAATCCTGATAGGACTACCGGGGATCTCAGGAGTAGGAGGGGTAGGAGATCGTGGGGGTTGAGGTGGCGGGTGGGGAACCCCGGCTGCGGTTGCTTCTTCCTCGTCACCAGCGGGCTGGGGGGGGAAGCCAGGGAGAGCGACAGCACCCCCAGCAACGATAGTAGGCCTAGAAGAGATATCAACAGGTGGTGGCGGAGGAGCACGATCGCCTGTAGTTTGCTGGAATTGGTAACCACCGGTCCTGGGAGGACTCTTGGGTGATGTTGGCGCACCCATAGGAGGGGCACCTGAAAATTTGTTTCTAAGTGCGCTAATACCACCGGTGGGTGCTTGTACATCCTCGTGATCATCGATATTTTGCTGAGAAAACTTATTGGATAGGCCATCATTACTCCCAGAACTATGCCCAGTGTTTGAGGTGCTAATTGGGGGGTACTGCTGGCCGAAGTGGCTCGGTGGAGTAGTTTCGCTAGCGCCTGAGAGACCTCGTTCTCTTGCTTTCTTCTCAGCCCATAGCTGGGCGGGTGTTTTACCACCGGAGGAGCCAAAATCTCTACTTGCAGCACCTACAGGTGCTGCCGCTGGTACAGGAGGGTTCAATCCGAAGCCACCAGGTGTGGGCGGCTTAGTACCAAAGTTGGGCGCACCTGTTCCAAACTTCTTTGCAGGCTTTGGTTTTGGGAGAGAAGTAAGCCGCTCGCTTTGGGAAAATGCGGCCGATCTCTCCGATACTGGTTTTGGTTTTTCTTCCTCTTGTTCATGCGCCGGAGACGGCCTGGCCTGGGCTCTGATGGCTGCAATATCTACTTTACCCACTGGCTCATATGCGCCTTTTACGATCTCCGGACGGTCTGATTTCTGCTGTGCTTGAGCTCTAATGGCGGCAATATCTACTTTCCCAACAGGTTGATAGGCTCCCTTCACAATATCCGGTCTATCACTAGCGGATGAGGAACTTCCATAACCAGATGTGGTGGATGTGGGCTGAGCACGTATTGCAGAAATATCAACCTTTGTCGGTTGGTAAGCAGATGCTACCTTTTCCAACTGGCTCCTGGTGACGGGTGGAGCATCTGCGCCCCAACCGTCGCTATCCGTCTGCTCATCACGTTTGTAGGGAGCTCTTGAGCCTGTAGCACCAGTAACTCGAGTGGGCGTATAAGCGGGCTTAGACGATGGGGCCGGCGGCTTCGGGGGAGCAGTAGAGGTGCTCGAGGAGGAGGAGGAGTATTTAGCTCCCGAAGCATCACCAACCTTCTGGACAATGGATTCGGGTGAGAGATCAGATTCAGAGCGGGCGGTGACTTGTACATGATAACCCTAAGATATTATTGAGTAAATCTCCGGTGTGCTGTATAATACATAGCTCAATCAAGCTATTACTAGAAAACTCACATGCAAAACCTTGGCAGCCGCGTTTAAATGGCCCGTAAAATATCCTTTAACTCTCTCCGGTACACCCTCACCACACTTACCTCACTAGTCAATGGAGGTTGCCCGGGAAATGATGGGGGTAGAGAGCTTACCCAGGCAATCAGAACAAATTTGGGCAACCCAGAGTTTGGATCTTTAACCTTGACAAAAGCAAATTGCACTTTACCGTCATTGAACTCTTCGATGAGTGCTTCAAGCTCCCCCTCTGCAGAAACGAGAACAGCGAGTGTCAGTATTGTTTGAGCTACAGTAACAGCAGACGGTGGACGAAAGGTGTTTAAACCTCCTGTGCTGTGCACTTTCAGTGTGCTAGCCTTGGATTTGGAACTAGCGACGAATGCATTCTGCAATGGTGCTGAGACAGTAAAGACAGCCCATTGAGCATGAGTTGGGGACTTGTTTGTGGGGGGTGGGGATGAGACGAGGTTTTTATAAGAGCGGCCAATCTCGGGAGAGATGTCTAGGGAAGCCATGACGATGAGAGAGTGTTGACTGGGTTTGTATATAATTGATAGATAGCAAGCAGGTCAAGAGCGAACTTCCGGTGGATAAGGAGGGGGGGGGAGGAGGAGGAGGAGGAGGAGGAGGAGAAAGGGGAGGCTGAAGAACAGGGACCGCCCCCAACAGGGCCACAGGCTCGTGGTGATGAGCTTCATACGCTCTGACGACGACAAGCACGTGGCGGGACCAAGGGATGTGGCTGTGCAAGCTACACCATCGCTCTCTCTGCTCGCGAACTCTGGGTAGTCCACATACAGTATACATATATTTATCTGGAGGTACAATACGAGAAATGGGGGTCAGCTAGCTATTCTTCATGAAGGCTGCACTTTTGAGTTGCTCGGACACGCTAAAACTAGTAGAGTTGACAATCTTTAATTGGTTGGAACAATACATACATATTAATATGGCCGCAATACTGCACGTAATCCTAGAATCTGAATCCCATATAGGATAGGGAAATAGTGGACTACAAAAAACATTGTATTAATTCAGTTTTTCTTTACCTTTCACATCAACTGTCCATTAGCATTGCGGTGAGCGTTTTAATATCCTTTGTGCTTTTTGTTAGCAGTGTTGAAAGCTTATCATTCTCCCTCACTTTCCCACACATTTCAGTTCACAGCCTTCTTTCATTCTTTCTGATACTCTACCAGCTTAGATTCAAGCTCCAAGTCTAGTTGCGATACGTTACAGAGTGCCATATTGGCATGCCTAGCTGCGAACCAATCATTGACACCACTGTTTTATTAGTAGAAACGATCATAAATAGATCCCAACAAAAGTCTACCCACCCCAAATCTACGATTTCTGTTTATTTGAAAAATTTCTGTAGGCCGAATATATATATATATATTATATTTATGATGTGAATAATTAAGGTATTGATACCTAGTCCGCATAGTATTAAGCTTGTCATGGTAAATACAGTCGTGAGAACCGTGAGCCTCTATAAAATTTCATCCAGATACCATTTTCTAAACCCCCTATATTCACATCCGCCCCGTCATACTTGAATATTCTTTAGTTTCTGGTCAACCGAAACCTAACCCGTCTTTTCGGTGTTCCAGACGTTTCCGATCCCAGTAGACAGGGCGTTATGAATAGCAGGCAGATCCAGCTTTCAGGAAGTTGAAACTTCCATATACGTCCGGGCACAGCACGGGACACCAACATGTTTTTCCTTCCAGACTCCAGGAAAGATATAAAAAAAAAAGGAGGTAAAAAGGGGAAGTATATGATTTACACTGATGACCAACAAACCAACCCAAGGCATTAGATGTGAAGGGGAGAGAGGGAGAGAGACTATCGAGCTCAAAACTATTTCGACCTCGATGCACTTCCCGACCAGGTACAACCCTCTATGAGGATAGGATGAGCGGCTGGCTAATAAAAAAAAGATATATCAGAAAAACGGAGGAGAAAGATAGGATAGCCAGCATATTGGGTGAGATGGCTGAAATGTACGCTGCAGAAGACATTGAAACCTCCTGCCAACAAGAAAAACAGTTTTACATGCTTGCAACGCTTGGAGCCCCGAAATATCAACAAGCAAAACAGGTAGGTAAATCCTGTTGACTGAGATAACCACTGCGTGAGGGTTGCAACGTCCAAAAGCGCGCAGAAATTGGGACATGACTTTCATAAGTGGCAACCGAAACTTTAGGCTGCATCGAAGACAATGATGCATGAATTCGTAACCAGTTTTTGGTTTACAGTACCCTATCATTCAGTTAGTAAGGATAGTTATATTAGGCCTAGATTTTTCCATTACCCAAGGTAATCCTAGAGATTTGATTAGCATATGAGAAAATGTGTAACGTTAGCCGAAGCGAGTAATATACCTCTTTAATACTTCCAATAGCATGCATTTTCCCAACGTCACTTCTTGTGCCCATGAGTTTGATTCGAATCTGAGAGCCCTTGTTGATGATTTGATCACCATTGTCTGAAAATTGTGGAGGGTTCGAGGTAGGATCGAATTTGATTTCCCGAGGAATGAGCTGGCTAGTGAGAATGACGTCGCAAAATGAAGCAGTGGTACTTACATGGCTGGATACAAAAACGGTAAGAGGTCCGACTTCAGCGAAGAAGCCCATCTTATTAACAGAGCTCACAACTCCGTCCACCTGCCAGGAGAAAATAGCGCCGTAAGCTTACTGCAACCTCGCTCTGGCGAGAACGTATCACAAAAGGGTAGAGTAGACTTACTGTCTCGCCCTTAAAAGGTCTCCATACAACAGCCTTGTAGGTGATTGTAAACTCAGCATCACCTTTGCCCGGAATGATTCTCCCTAAGGTGAAATTATCGTGTTCAATCACGCAAATAATGAAGTATCGACCAGTACAAGAGCCTTCGACATCTGCATGGAGCTTGTGGATAAGGTACTCGCGCATATGAGGACCAAAATAAGAAGGATGGAGCGTGATGGTACGCTGGAGCTCGTGTATAAAGAACATTATAGCCTGTTGAGACGGTTGGAAGGGAGTCCGTGGTTTCTTTTTCTTTTGAATATAATCTCCTGCCGACGGGAGGGTTGAGGTGATGTGGGGTTGAAGGAGAGTGAGGGTATATTATAGTGGGTAAGTAACGCGTTTTGAAGCTTCACTGGGATTAAGCCGATGAAGACGAGGATGTACCTACATGTATGTAACAGCAGCCTGCCGAATTACAAAGGCTTTGTTGCGGCGCTGTCAAAATTAATATGTAACACTGGGGGTGGCAACCACGGATTTTTAAACCGGTAAAACTAAGGGCCCGTTTGGACAGCCTGACAACCGCGATTATTAACGGATTATAGAGTTTTGAATTATTTTAATAAGTAGAGATGTTCGGGGGAATGAATAATCTATATTCTCTAACTTCTGCTTATTCAAATAGTCTGCCAAGAAAATAATTAGCTCGAGAGGTGATTATTTTTCTCTTTCTTCTTCTCTTCAATGACACTGAGCTTCTCAACTTCGCAATATTGCAATGTACTGATATGAGATTATCCTCAAGTTCTGATTATTTGAATTATTTCACCAATTGACACTTTGGAATAATCCATCAATATAACGAGCCGGTCCGAACGGGCCCTAAGACAACCATCAGAATAACCTATGCTGTTTGTGTAATTGAATAATCCACATTCGGAACTTCCGATTAACCACCGCCATGAAAAAAATCAATGCCTTTAATGCACTCCTACACAACACAGATACCCTGAGAGCCTAATAATCTATTTCACCGATTATGAGCCATTCTCGCTACCTGATAACCTAGGCTGCCAATAATCCGGCCCAAAACGGCAGCCGAACCACCGAGAATCTTAAAATTCATTACCGACGATGTATTAGGCACACCCGAATCGTCATCTGCACCTACATGTACTTGTAAGTACTAGTACGGCTTCCGCTGTCCCGGAAAGTACCTGCTCAAAAATAGCAATGTGAAACTGATTGATGATTGCACATCCCTACAATGTTATTGTCGTTACTGCAGGTCTACATGTAGTTACGCCACACTTCCACATCCAATCATAGTTCGCTCCGAATTCTGCCGCTGCCCACCCATCCAGCCGCCGCCAGGCTTGTCCTCGTCTGCAAAATTCATCATTCTTTCCCCGCCGTCCGTGGTCTCAGAACTCTCCCCTCAACCACACCTCCCCCCACCCACCTTAATTATCATCATCGCCATCACCATTAACAATGTTTAGATCGGCCCTGCGTCAGTCTACCCGCTCTCTCGGGGCTTTCTCTGCTGGCAGAATCACTGTGGTATGTTGATTCTACTATCGAACTTTTCCACCCCGGCCCTCCGGAAACCCTTTTTCCCTTTTCTTTTTCTCCATCCGGAAATACTATCAATTGACCTCTGATACTACCAAGATGTTTCTAAATTGTTTCAATCACTGGTCAAACGATAAAATGCTGATGTTTGGTTTATTTAACCACTAGGCACGAAATGTCGCTCCTGTCATGATCAGCCATGTCCGCTCCTATGCCGGAGAGGCCAAGGCATCTCCAACAGAGGTTTCTTCCATCCTTGAGCAGAGAATCCGTGGTGTCTCCGAGGAAGTTGGTCTAGCTGAGACCGGTCGGGTGCTGTCTATCGGGTAGGATTGTAATTCATCTGTCTGTACGAAACGATGCTAAACCGACTATTTTCGAATTACAGAGACGGTATTGCCAGAGTTCACGGTTTGGCAAACGTTCAGGCCGAAGAATTGGTCGAGTAAGTACAATTATATCTCAGATATCGACGAAGCGTGAAGCGTCTTGCTGATTTTTTTATTAGGTTCGCATCAGGTGTCAAAGGCATGTGCTTGAACCTAGAAGCTGGCCAAGTTGGTGTTGTGTTATTCGGTTCCGACCGTCTTGTCAAGGAAGGAGAGACTGTTAAGCGTACCGGTGAAATTGTATAGCCTACCATATAACATGCTGTATCTTTGATGCTATGGTGTCCACAATTGCATTTGCTGATTTTATATCAGGTTGACGTCCCTGTGGGAGAAGCACTTCTTGGGCGTGTCGTTGATGCCCTCGGCAACCCCATTGATGGAAAGGGCCCTCTTAACGCCAAGGAGAGGAGACGTACCGAAGTCAAGGCTCCTGGTATTCTCCCCCGCCAGTCCGTCAGAGAGCCCGTCCAGACTGGATTGAAGTCGGTCGATGCCATGGTTCCTATCGGACGTGGACAACGTGAGCTTATCATCGGTGATCGTCAAACTGGTAAGACTGCTGTCGCTCTCGACACAATTCTTAACCAAAAGCGCTGGAACAGCGGATCCGACGAGACGAAAAAGCTTTACTGTGTGTACGTTGCCGTCGGTCAAAAGCGTTCTACCGTTGCTCAGTTCGTCAAGACTCTTGAGGAGAACGATGCGATGAAGTACACTGTCGTCGTTGCTGCCACAGCTTCCGAGGCAGCTCCTCTGCAGTTCCTTGCTCCCTTCACTGGATGTGCCATTGGTGAATGGTTCCGTGATAACGGGAAGCACGCCGTCATTATCTATGACGACTTGTCCAAGCAGGCTGTCGCTTACCGTCAAATGTCTCTTTTACTTCGTCGTCCCCCCGGACGTGAGGCTTACCCCGGAGAGTAAGTTGTTGAAAATTCTCGGGGCTCTTCTGTAGATTCTAATTATTTTAGTGTCTTCTACCTCCACTCTCGTCTCCTCGAACGTGCGGCTAAGATGCACAAAAACCACGGTGGCGGATCTCTCACTGCCCTCCCCATCATTGAGACTCAGGGAGGAGATGTATCTGCCTACATTCCCACCAACGTCATTTCCATCACAGATGGACAGATCTTCTTGGAGTCAGAATTGTTCTACAAGGGTATTCGTCCCGCTATCAACGTCGGTCTTTCTGTCTCCCGTGTTGGCTCTGCTGCGCAGGTTAAGGCCATGAAACAAGTCGCTGGGTATGTATTTCCCTCGTCACTCAAACCAATATAAACAGGTCACTCATTTTGGAGTTAGTTCCCTGAAGTTGTTCTTGGCCCAGTACCGTGAAGTCGCTGCTTTCGCCCAGTTCGGTTCTGATTTGGATGCATCCACCAAGTCCACCTTAAACCGTGGTGAACGACTTACTGAGCTTCTCAAGTATGTTCTTCTCATTCGCGTCAATATATCATTGCTCTCTAACACCATTAAAGGCAGAAGCAATACTCTCCTATGGCCGTTGAGGAGCAGGTTCCTTTGATCTATGCTGGTGTGAATGGTCACCTTGACAGCATCCCCGTTAACAAAATTGGCCAATTTGAACAAGGCATGTGCCCCGAGCGCAAGATCTAGGTGGTGTAGGAATACTAGCTAACCATTTCACAGACTTCCTTGCCCACCTTAAAAGCAACGAGTCTGGACTAATTGACACAATCAACAAGGAGGGTGCACTGTCCAAGGAGACTGAGGCCAAGCTGAAAGAGGTGGTCGTCACCTTCGTAAAATCATTCTTGTAAACATAAGCCTCATGTTTTTCTCATGGTAAATTTGGCCTCATAGCATTTTTGTACACCCTTTCTTTGTTACTTTGCTCCAATTCGCATAAACTTTATTGACAACAAAATATATGTTTACACGAGTGAAGTAAAAATTTATGTGTCTCTTTGGTTAGTCAATGTTAGAGGAAAAAAAGTCGTGACACGGGGACATAAGGTTGCTGTATTTACCGTGAATTTTACTAGTTGCTATTTGTGTGTGATTTCCTTCAAGGGATCGGATGTTGCAAAAGTTCTCATCACAATCACTCCAATTGACTCGTCTACTATAACCAGCGGTATCAGGTGGTAGAGCTTGGCGGTGTGGCTTATGCTGTTACCGTCGTTCAGATGGATACTGGGTATTGACGGATCCGCCCAGTATTCGTCAATACCCATACCATCCCTATTTTACACCACCATATTCTACATACCGGCTTCAGGGCGTCGCCAAGCGTGGCGCAGCTCCAGTAGGTACATGTATGGCGCGAGAAGGCATAGGGGGCGGGTGTGTAAACCTCAGAGGAACGTTTTTTGTATGGGAATTAGACCGTTAGGCTAGGCGCTAATAAAATTATGGGAGTAGATCTCCCAATTTCTATAGACTGATTGGCTGCAAACACCGGTTTACACACCTACCCTCCATAGCTTCTCGAGCCATACATACATGTATGTCTAGGATACATACGATGATTATGTAACAAAGTGATCGTCAATGCATGTATTTATGTAGTAGAGTAGATCTCACCGGACAGGCTTAAGCCACTTCCTCATCCTCAGGGGTCAAGTTCTCTTTCAGTAACCTTAAGATCCCACCCCCACCTGGAGTTGTGCTCTGCTGGAGAACAGCTCATTCTAAACACATTATTCAAGATGTACGATCTGGCACCTTATCGAGACGTGGAGGGTCAACCGTCAGGAGATGCTGGTGACTCCCCTAGGTCCTCTATAGACTCTACTTCAACGACCTCCCTTATTCTCGAAAGAATAAACCGTGATGGCGATGACACAGATTATAACCCAGCCGCGCCCATTCTGACTAGAGAGAAGCATAGTGATGACGACCTCGAAGGTGGTAAATCTCGTCTTAAACCTGCCGAAAGGAAAGTTAGAAAAGCTGTGTATATCCTTGGGGCAGTGATGGTTGGAGCTTGGGCCCTAGCGCTTGTGGTATACATTGCTAGAGATCATTATAAGTGGGCAGATCCCCCCGGTTCGACACTCCCATCGCACCTGGGGAAGACTATCACACTTGATCAAGTAATGGGAGGGCAATGGAGGAGTAAAAGGCATGAGATTCAATGGATAGATGGTGCTACTGGCTCGGAGGACGGCCTACTTTTAACACAGAACCCCCCTTTATCCAGCAACTTTCTTGAGGTACACGATGTTACAAACGCCAGCAATACGATCGTATTAATGCAAAGCAGGTCCTTGCAAGGCAATGGACAACTCATTCATATTGCCAAAGCGTGGCCTAGTCCTGATCTAAACCGCGTTCTTGTAGCATCGGATGTTCAATCGGTAAGCTCTCTTTTTCGTTATTATAATTTCAGGCCCTGCACTGTATTAACACCTATTCAGAATTGGCGACACTCGTTCACAGCTGTATATTGGATCTATGATGTCGCCACAAAGGTTGTTCGGCCCCTTGTACCTTCAGATCCGGAGGCTAGATGTGCATTGGCAGTATGGTCTCCTCAGGGAAATACTATTGCCTTTGTCCTTGACAATAACCTATACATTCACCGGTTAGACCAAAAGACCACCTCAGATGTATTCAAAGTTACGCAAATTACTAGAGATGGCGGGACACAACTGTTCTACGGTATCCCTGATTGGGTTTATGAGGAGGAGGTATTCTCTGGAAATAAGGCACTTTGGTGGAGCGCGGACGGAGGTCATCTTGCCTTTTTGCGAACAAATGAAACAGAGGTTCCCGAATATCCAATTCAATATTTCGTTTCACGACCTTCAGGCGAAATCCCTGAGCCTGGCCAGGAAAACTACCCCGAATTGGAGTTTATTAAGTATCCAAAAGCTGGCGCGCCGAATCCTGTGGTTGATTTGCGCTTTTATGATGTTGAAAAGCAGCAAATATTCTCAGTCGACATTGAGGATGATTTCCCTGATGATAATAGACTTATTACAGAGGTCTTATGGGCTGGAGGGGAAAACGTTCTTATTAAAGAAACAAATCGAGAAAGCGATTTACTAAAAATGGTTTTGATTGATGTTAGTACGCGGACTGGGAAGGTTGTGAGAGAAGTAGATGTGGAGTCTCTTGATGGAGGGTGGCTTGAGGTGGTGAGTATAATCTCTCTATCTCATATCTCAATAGCGAAGGCATCTAAATCATGGCATAGACGCAAAACACGAAATATATCCCTGCGGATCCTGCTAAAGGCCGGGAGAATGATGGATATATTGACACTGTCATCCATCAAGGATATGACCACCTTGCATATTTCACTCCTCTTGACAATCCAGAACCCGTCCTTTTAACATCCGGTCAATGGGAGGTTGTTGATGCCCCTTCTGCTGTTGATTTAGAGGACGGATTGGTATATTATGTTTCTACAGAGCGTTCTCCGATCGAGAGACATGTCTATAGCGTCAAACTCGACGGCTCTGACAAACGCGCTCTGACAAACATATCAGCGGACGGACGATATGATGTTTCGTTCTCAAAACTGGCTGGTTATGCCCTACTAACATATTCTGGACCAGATATTCCTTGGCAGAAAGTAATTAGCACGCAATCCAAGAAAGGCGATTCATTCGAGAAAGATATCGAAAAGAATGAAGGGCTTGCAAAGCTTGCGGCGGCATATGCACTACCCACCTTCCATTACTCAACTGTGAATATCGATGGCTTCGATTTGGAAGTTGTCGAGCGACGCCCTCCAAACTTTGACCCGAAGAAAAAATACCCCGTTCTTTTCTACGTTTATGGGGGCCCAGGAAGTCAAACTGTCACAAAGAATTTCCAGATAGATTTTCAGGCCTACGTTGCTGCAGCCCTCGAGTATATAGTCGTCACTGTAGATGGAAGAGGGACTGGGTTTATCGGGAGGGAGGCTCGTGTTGCCGTCCGAGATGATCTAGGGTCTTGGGAGTCAAACGATCAGATTGAGACTGCGAAGATATGGGCAGTCAAGGATTATGTTGACGAGAAACGGATTGCCATCTGGGGATGGAGTTATGGTGGTTTTATGACTCTCAAGACTTTAGAGCAAGATGCTGGTCAGACATTCTCTTATGGCATGTCAGTCGCCCCCGTTACCGACTGGAGGTTCTATGGTAAGCCCATTCTCTATATCTTATTTCAAAAAGACGCAGGTTGGAGAGGAGTATTTGCGGCTTGGTGTGAAAAATACTTAACGATACTACCAAGATATTCCCTTTTGGCGTAGGCCCATCTTTTCTACATGACCAAAACTGATAACCCTTTTATAGATTCAATCTATACCGAACGTTACATGCACACCCCACAAAACAACAAGGACGGTTACGAAAATTCGGCAATCAACAATGTGACGGCGCTATCCCAAAACGTCCGCTTCCTCCTGATGCATGGCATTGCCGATGACAATGTTCATCTGCAGAACTCTCTTACCTTGCTGGACAAACTAGATCTTGCCAGCGTAGAGAACTACGATGTTCACGTCTTCCCTGACTCTGACCATTCGATTTATTTCCGTAAGTTTCATTAACCACCATCTACCTGTGTTGCGGGAACCCCGACTAATCATTATTATCATTACCATAGATAATGCAAACAGAATGGTCTTTGACCGTCTCAGCCAGTGGCTCATCAGGGCCTTTAATGGTGAATATTTGAAGCTCGACCACCTGAAGCCAAAGGAGATTGAAAATGAGTAGTGGGCTGTTTGATTAGGTTCAATTTTTTGTTTTTGTTCCAGTGCAACAATTTTGTTAGTAACAGTTTACTTGCTGGTGGCGCTTGACGGGGAGGGGGATATGTTGCTATGGCCCTTTGTTTTTGTTTTGTTTCTTCTCACCTATTTCCGTATATTTTCACTCGATTTCATTCAAAGCCTAAGATTCTCGATCATTGCAGTCACTTCTTTACGTTTCCGGCTAGGTCCATGCATGATATCAACGAAGTTATGTGCGCTATCATGTACCGATGATCTAATGTACAACCGAGTGATAGTCTGTGAATACACACTCTCTATTCTCCTTTTGCGTCCGTTATAATGAATATCCCCCCTTCTTTTATCGCAGCCAACTACCTACATACCTACCTATCTACACTTCAGGTTCATCCATCGCAAACCACTTCGCCCTACAATCAACCGCCTAGCACACACCCCATCAGCACTCGTCACCCCACACTCGACTCCCCCCCCCCCCGAAAGGGAAGGAAAGGAAAGGAAAGGGAAAGAGAAAAATACATACCTCCTTCCTCACCCCCCTCTTAGGGTCATCCAGCACTCCCGCCAACCCCCTCAACACTGCCTTCTTATACGGGAGCACCAACTCACCCCTGACTCTCCCCGGTAACGAGGCCAAGCAGCGCACTGCGGCCGCCCTCACTCGCGGCGGATTCGTGCTGCGGTCAGCACATACAGCTATCAGGCGCGTGATGAGCGAGGAGACATGCTCGCGGACGGCCTCGGTCGATTCCTGCACGGCAGAGAGGAGCGTGGAGAGGGTGGCGAGTTTGACGGGTGCCGAAGGGAGGTCGAGGGATTGCAGGAGGAGGGGGAGGATTGTGGGGAGGCTAGGGAGGAGGACGGTAGCGGGTACGGCGAGGAGGATGTTGGAGAGGGCGGTGAGGTAGTGGGGTTTGAGCGCTAGGGAGGTGGGAGGTTAGTATGCTTAGTTATGTTGGAAGGTGGGAATGGAGGGTGGAGGGTGGAGGTTAGTTATCGATCGAGGGGAGGGCAGGAGAAGAGGGGAGACATACCGGCACCAGCATCTTTAAACCCGTCCACAATCCTCGGCACACAGAACGCAAACACACGCTGCTTCGTGAGCAGGCGCACAACAGCATAATTCTCTCTCGTCAGGAAGTCGTCTGTCTCCAAGAGTGCGGCGAAGCCGCGGGCCGCGGTGGGGCCATACGTAGCGTGCCCGAGGAGGGCAATAAGCCGGATTGTGGTTTCGGTGCCGAAGGGGTCGCCGCGCAACACGAGTGCTTTAGAAAAGAAGAAGAGTGTGCGAAGGTTGTTGTCCAGTGAGGGGTCATTGGAGGTGGTGGAGATGATGAGTGGCGTGAGGAGGGTGTCGGTGAGGGATTGGAGGGAGGGCTTATCGGCCACGGTGAGCCATTTGTTGGTGAGGAGGGAGATGGTGTGGAGGTGGCTGATACGATGGGCGGGGGAGGAGGGGGCCGCGGCGAGTTGGACGTTTGTGAGGAGGAATTTGGGGAGTGAGGGGTGCGGGAGTTGGATCTGGGGTAGGTTAGTTAACTAGGTTTTATGTGCGGGTGGTGGGATGGGAAGGGAGGAGCTTACCTCTCGTCTGATTGCCGCCAGGACATATGCGAATATAATTACGCACCCCCCCTGTCCCTTCGGTGCCCCTGCCTCAAAAGGCCTAAACTCTGCCGCCACCTTCCCTCTAGTCGCTGCAATGCTATCCTCACGCAGTGAGTCGTGCATGATATACTCGCACGGCTCGCCGTGCACAAAAAGTCTAAAAACCTGCTCTATGACCGCTGTCTGTACCTCGACATCCAGCGGGCGGATGAGGATATTAAGCAGTCGTCCCGTCACATCCAGCACCGAGTCATCCGCCATGATGCCAGAGCTGTTCTCCGACTCTTGGCCGACGAGCGGCAGAATGGTCTTGCACAGCAACCGCGGTACTAGCCGCGTGAAATGCGCTTTCATGTCGGCCTGGTTGCGCTCGGGCATGTTCTGCAATACGTAGAGGATCGTTGATAGGATTGCGCGCGGGTAGGCGGGTCCGCAGCCGGCTGCGTGGGTAATGGGTCAATGATTGTTCGGCAGAAAGATGGGAGGGCTGTGGCTTACGGTAGAGTATCACTTCTAGCTTATTGACCATCCGCGTCAACAGGACCTCGAACACCCCTCTTTCTAGACTGAGCTTCGCCAGGGCCTCCAGCGTCCTGGTATAGACGCCGCCAGCGTCCTTATCTGAGTCTGGAAGCTGCGCCATGAACGCCGGGAATGTGATGCTCATGATGAGCGCGGGTTTCAGCCTACTCACCTCCTTCAGCCCCTTCAGCGCCTCCTCGCGCAGCTCCGTCTTCTCGCTCTTCTCCAGCGCAACCTCGTCCAGGTATTGCACGACCATGCCCACCTCCCCCTCCTCTAGGAACCTGCGTAGCTTCGCGAGCAGTGCAAGCCCACGCAATGCAGTGATCCGGAAGCCAGCCTCCTCCGGTGACGACCCCATCAGCGCCTTCGAGTACATCTCAAATAGCTTCTCCCGGAACTCGCCCATGTGGTTCTCGATCACCGGGAACGCCTCCATGGCTCCCCAGACGCCGTACACCTTCATGGTGCTCTCAAGGAACAGATTGAGCACATCGAGCAGCGCACGCTGCTTCGCGATTCCCTCGGCGTCACTGTAGATCAGCAGCAGCGCCGGCATCGTCGTCTGCACCACATACGCGTGCGCGGCCGCGCTTGCCGTCGCCACCTTTGCCAGTATCTGCCCGGCAGGCTTCGCCTGCTTCTGCTGCGGCTCCTGCAGCAGCTTCAGACACTCCTTGACCGGGCCCTTGAGGAATCTTGTCAGTGGAGCTGCGGATGGCGGTGCGACATTGAGGCCAAAGGAGAGGGTCTTTGTGATTGCATGTGCGACGTTGAGGGCCTCCTGAGCGAGCTCGTCCTCGTCGGTGGAGTTGAGGATCTCGAACTTGACGGCGTCCCAGAGCTGTACGGAGTGTGTTGCGATCGTCTGGGCGCCGTATGAGGAGGCACAGGCGGCGATGGTCTGCAGGACGTCTTTCTTGACGCTGGCAGACGTGGAGTCAAGTTTCTCAATCAGTTGTGGAAAGACTTGGGCGGCGAAGTACCGTGTGGAGGCGATGCAGGAGCGGAGGCGTGTTTTGAGATCTTGGGCGGTGATACCGTAGGGATCATCAGGGGGCGGGCGGAAGGTGATGGGGAAGTAGCAGTATACAACGTCAAATAGAAGCTATATGAGGGCGGGTTAGACTTCGGGTGTGGTCAATTGGTTTGAGTGGGCCATAGGGCAGTTTGGGGGTGCATGCCTCTACATGCATAACAATATCGAATTCCACCAGCACGGCCTTAACGACCGAGAACACAATCATAAGATTTCGGGGGTCCTTCTCGCCACCCACAAGATCTACCAGGCCCGTCACAAACTTCCCACCCATACTCTTCAGCGCTACACCATCCGTCAGCACCGCGCCCAACCATCACCACTCAGAGCACACATATCACATACCATCTCGATGCCCCCCCATAAGCCCGTCCAGTAGCGTCAGCACGATGAACCGCGTGCCTTGCGGGTGCTTCTGCAGATCGACCTTACACAGCGCCTCCGTGACGGCGACGGCCTCCTCATTACTGAAGCGCGCCATCTTCTGCAGCGCAATGAGGCCCGTTGAGGTCTCTTTCAGCCCGCTTTCATCTTCAAGCCGGTCACAGAGGAATCGGGCAATCAACACCACTTGCCTGTTGATTAGTTCGTGGAGGCATTTGGGGGTGAGAGGCAGAGGGAGGAAGTGAGAGGACTAACCATGTCGTCGGGTGAGAGCTTTTGGGTCGAGAGATGTGAGTACGGCAGAGAGGTAGGAGATTGCTACAGAAGTCGCGGGTCGGTCAGCCACTAATTGCGCGTTAAGTGGGAAGGGGGGGGGGGGCACCTTTAGCACGAACGGTCCTATCTTCATCGACCAAATACTCTCCGAGCGACTGCACGACTTCCAGGAGCTTAAGTTCCTTACTTTCGATACCTGGATAGTCATGGCTGTTACTACTGGGTGACTTTTCTGACTTGGAATAATAATAATAATAACAATAATACGTTTTGCAGATTGTGTGGCTATGCGTGCGGCCTCTGTGGGGTCCTTTTCGACATTCAGCATGTACAGACGGGCATCCATAGCTCTTTAAGAGGATTGAATTTTTTTTTTGTTCGTGGTGGGAAATTAGTACTATGGAGGGGGCGCGGGGTATTTTGGATTTTGGGCCCGTAGATGTGGGGAGGAGGGAGGGAGAGATAGCAAAAACGCCTTATCCTTATCGATAAGCGAGAGGTGGGGCTCGACTGAGCATAGAATATCACTCGGATTTATAGTGGGGAGTGCACTCTCACCTACCACATTTTACTACTATGCTCTGGGCAATCCATAACAGAGCCAAGAACGATATATCTACACGCATAGGCAGGCGCATACACTCTCCTTCACCAGGATTATGAGACCCTCTCTCCGCACAACGAGATCCCAATCTATATGTATGCAGTAATGTATACCACCAACCACCAAACACAACCCACCAAAGGTCCACATAACTGAAAGGAAAGGGGAAGTAGATAGATAAACATATAAACAGATAGATAAAAAAAATACTAAATTGTATCATCCCACTGTCCCTGCCTGCGCCAAAACATACGCCTCCACCTCCTCCGCATCCGTAAATCCACCCTCCACCCCCGTCTCCCCAAAACCTTCACACCCCCACACCAGACCCCCCTCTACCGCC
This sequence comes from Morchella sp. 2018-W16, assembly GCA_024713755.1. NCBI lineage: Eukaryota > Fungi > Ascomycota > Pezizomycetes > Pezizales > Morchellaceae > Morchella > Morchella sp. 2018-W16. The sequence continues at coordinate 1,071,002 of JAMGYY010000017.1, read as the reverse complement.
TTCCCTAGTCCCACCTGGTACTCAAGGATGCCCCTAGAGACCTCCTCCAGATCAACACTCGCCCCATTGAACGTATTCCCCACGCCGCCGTCATCAACCTTCACACACAGTCTCGCCGGTATGTCCGCACGCGTCAGATCGCTGTATGTAAAGACCCTAGTGGTGTCCCCCGCGTGTTTTCCGTCCTGGTGGAACACGTTCCCGCTCACCAGAACGCTGCTCTGGTTATACACGCCGAAATGGTACTGGAAGGGGTGGACGTCGGTGTCGGCGTCGTCGCCGTCCGTTGCGTTCGATGATGCCCCGAATAGTGGTGCCTTGTTGTTGGTCGATGCGAAGAGGTTGTTGACAATGTGGAACGTGCCGAAGCGCATTAGCGGGTTGCGTGAATCGCTATTGTTGAAGTGGTTCCCGTAGATGGTGAAACGCATCTTCCCCAGGTCGCGGTCGGCCTCCTTATTTCCGCCACCAAAGAGGAGGGACTTGTGGTGGTTCCGGACAATGTTCTACAGCCCCATTATATTGCGTCAGAAATGACCGCGCTACGGTGCCTTTTGAAGGGAGTGGGGTTTACGTGGGAGAAGGTGATATTGTCGGACCCGTCCTCGGCGTCGAATAAACCGTCGAACCGGTCAATCAGCCATCCGTCGAGGAAGGGCTCCAGCGGGACATCCTCGGGACCATCTTCAAGGATGAGGCCGTCAAGCCAGATGTTGGTCGCCGTAACGGCAGAGATCGCATCATATCTTGCGTTCCTACATAGAGTAGTGTTGGTCAATACCTGTCGCAAAATCATTGACACACTGCGCCAGTGATCGTGATCGCACATACCACGTCGCCGGGAACGTCTCCGGCGCTGGAAAACAATCCCTCGGGGGCACAATCCTCAGATTCCTGACTACACCCATCACCAAACCACACCGTCAACCACCGTCCTCTCAAAAAGGGCCTACCAGCCAATAACACAAAACTCACCATGAACATTATCCACACTACTCAACTTCACATTCACCCCCACGAGCGCGTCCCCCCCCTCCTTATTCCACCCCACCAACCCCGTCCCGCCCCCCACCTCCACCGCCTCCCATGCCTTCTGCCCATTCTGCGCCTGCCCCCTCCACCCATTCATCTTCCCCAGTCTCGTTCTATACGCTGCTGCATCCTCGCCCTCCCACATCCCATTCGCCGCCACCGCCGCGTTCACCATTGCCACATACGTCTCATTCAGGCTCAGAACATACATGGTGAAATTAAACCCCGGCGACGCCGAGTGTTCGATGTACCACTGGCAGTCCGCATAGGTATTAGTGCCGTTGTCGGTGATGTGGTTTCCTAGCAATGTGCCGTTCACGTAGATTGTCTTGGGTGAGGGAAGCTGGAGTGCGGACCGTAGCGAGGGCATAGTGTCGACGATGTAGGAGTTGTTTGAAGAGTAGCCGCCGGCGGTGGAGAGGCGGGCGGCGCCGAGGGGCGCGCGGGCCGCGAGGTACGGGGGAGGAGGCCCTGTGTAGGGGGCTAGGGTGCAAAAGGCACCAGGGAGAAGCAGCAGAAGGGTGGGAAGTTTCAACATCATTTTAATGGTGGATTAAACTTTCCTGATTTCTTTTTTCGTTGCTCAGGGTAGAGCGTAGCTTCTGGGTTTTGACTTTTAGTTACTGTATGGAGAGGCCATCTTATATTACATACTTATGTATTTACAGAGGCGTTTACTACTAATATGCACACGCAGATAGACAGCTCCGTCGGAGCCAAGGGAAGCTCTTCCAAAGCTTGGTATGTCCCCTCGGGCTATAGGATCCCATACTACCGGTCGCCCCATCTGCTGCAGGAACATGCCAGTATATAACCTCGAGGGGGTTACTACTTTTGGACAAAACAGGCATGCAGTTTTGGGTGTTGTAAAGGCCGTATTTTAGAAAAGCCCATTAACTCCCCTATCCTCTAGGGCCGATTGTCCCGTGTTCAGAACGTACTCATGTTGGATTCCATACGCGAACGAACATTATATAGACGCATATTTATTGAATAATAAACAATCTAGCAAGATCTGCTCTTCGCTCATTTCCCTGGGTTGCCGAGATATCCGGAGAGAAATGGTCGGAATCCCGGGATATTTAGTCCCGAAGGTAGAATTTCCCGTTTTGCCTCATTTCGTATTGTTTTGAGTTGTGGGTTATGGCTTGGATCATGGAGGGTCACTCGTGATGTGATTGATTGATGTGAAGAATTGTGGCTTGTGGCGAATATTCTAGACTAAAACAGATAGTATCGGAACCTACCCAACTGCGTGCGCCTTGGTCTCGCCCGGACCCGGATATGCTATGCTAACCCCAGACAAACTAAACCTTGACGAAATTGAAACGAAACAAGTAGTCGTGATAATTCGTGGTGTACTTTGTCGAAATAAACATTGTAAGATATGAAAACTATGCCGAACGAGAAAGGAAAGGTATAAAAACTAGGAAGAAAGGAGAAAAAAGGATAATTATCCCGCCCGCCCCGGTATCGCTGTTCGTTAACTCAAGCCTCTTCTGGAGTCTCCTCAACAACACTCCCCGACCTCTCCGCTTTCGATTCCTTCGTGATGCTCCCATCCTTCTCCGACAAGCCCGTCTGGCGCCTACTAAATGCACCAGGCCACACCCTTGGCTCCGACCCACTGATATGCAGATCCTTCATACCCTCAATGTATCCGCCCGGGCTTCTCGAGCCTCCGCCCTCCATAGTTGCTAATGTATTCGCCCTCGAAAGTGTCGGAATAGTCGGTGTATGGGTACCATCGACACTATTATTGTATCCTCTGTCGGTGCCAGCAATGTTCAGGCCCGTGTTCATGGAGCTCTGGTAGACCTCGTGCGGTGTGAAGGATGTGCTGAGGCGCGACGAGCCCGGCGAGACTGCGTCGAGGAAGGCGGGGCGGACGCTGCCGCCAAGGGAGGCGGTGGTAGAGAAGTTGGCGGCGGATGTGGGGTTGGTCTGCATGCTGGTTGTGGGGGAGTGGGGGCGGGAGCCTTGCATTGTGGAGGTGGGGAGGAGGAGCTTTGTGGGGAGGGTGGCGTGGGTGGGCTTTTGGGAGTTGGCCTGGGATGTGTAGCGTTCGATCCTGGGGCGGCTTGTGTTAGTCTCGGGGCATTATGAATAGGTTGGAGGCGGGGACGTACATTGCGAGCTCCTCCATCAGAGTTTCGTGCCTGAAGGCCATTCTGATATTTGGGACATTGGATTTATCCATGAGGTTACCAGCTACGCCTGGCAGGTGGTAGTCATTCCCTAGCCACCTGGCCTTGACGGCACCTTCGAAGCCGGATTGCAGAACACTGTTTCTGGCAAGCTCACACATGTCGACAGCGCTCAGCTTGTAAATTTGTGCGGCGACGGAATACTCCTCGATCAATGGCTCCTTTGTAAATGCAAACTGGAGCGGATCGTCTGTTGATAGCGATACGTTCAACCCCCGCTTGAAGTACGAGAGGAATGGGTTCTTGTCGTATGCCAAGAATAGCGCATTGTTGGACAGTGGGGACATGGCAATGCCAATTCGATCAAGATAGAAGATGTACTGTAAGAGTGGAACCTTGCGCAGCAGAATACCGTGGTTGATGGAGTGACAACAGAGCAGTGCTGCAGCAAGATGGTCTGTGTCTCCTGCCTCCCCGCAGTGAGGTCGGAGAACAAACGTGTTGAACCCGCGCTGCTTCCTCCACACGTTCAATGACGCGATGTTCGAGAAAAGGTAGTAGACCCAGTAACTGTAGGGAGGATTTGTCTTGAAGTTCCAGGCTGAGGGGAAGGGAAACTTCTTGAACGTCCTTCTCTCAACTTTGCTCTCGTCGTCTACACTGTCAAAGCCAATAACTCTTTGTAAAAAGATGTGAAGCTTTGGGTGAGAGGTTGGATCCTTGGTAGCCTCAAATAAGGGCTTGAAGATGTTACGAATGAGCTCATCGAACGAGCCGAGGAGGTTGGTAGACTTGTAGACATCGTAAAGCCTGGGAATCTGAATCAACCAGCGGACGTTGTGGGAGAAGAGCTTATTATCTATGACCCATGCGGCTAGTTTATCCCACTCATCCTCAGAGCGTCCATAAATTGAAATTCGATATTCAGCCATTTGGTACTTGCTAGCTTCCAAATCGACAAAAACCTCTAGATATTTATTGCTATTAGGACCGGAAACCAGTCAGTGTATAGAATTTCCGTACCTTTTGTAATCTCTGCCAAGTAACGGCCTTTGATATCATTGTCGGTCTTCAAAAAAATGGTTCTCAAGCGTGATTCTCCAACTGGGTTATACTTAAGATTGAATTTATCAAATCGATGAAAGGAATCTGTATGAGCCTATGTAAAATATCAGTTATAGTCCTAAAAGGAATTGTGAACATTTTACTAACATGCATATCCAAGGTATCAATGCTGAGATCGTAGGCGGTCAAATTAATACTATGGAAAACTTCGGCCAAGGTCAAGTGTTTTCCATCTCTGAACAGCACAACCTCCTACGATAAATTAATATTTAAAGCTACAATATTAATGGCCAGGTTGAAACTAACGTCAGGGCTCCTCTTCATCTTGTGTTTGATAAACCGCAAAAGGTGCTTCTGGTTCATGCAAGCCGAGTGATGAACGTGAGTATCGACTTTTCTGACATTGTAAAAGTCTCTGTGTGGTACCCTCTAGACACACAAGAGTTTAGCAACTGTTGGGCGATGAGTAGACCAATACCAGGTAGGGAACAGATCAACCCCCAACCGAAACCCCTACCTTTGAGTCGGCCATTTCTTGGTGTTCGTTCAGTAAGATGTACAAGTTCCATTTGCCTTCAAGATACTGTAATCTCCTAAAAGCGAAACTTTTACTAGGGCCATCACTGGAAATATCAAGCACTTGATCCAGGTCCATGTAGTACTCCCGGAGTGTTGGAATAGCAATGATTGGCATGCTGACATCGAGGGCTATTTTTCACCCAACATTAGATCTACGCTCGGGTTTACACTATGAGAGGCTTGGTGAATACCTTTCTTGTTTTCATACACCTGATACACGCCATATTCATCCAGCTTAAATTCCATTTCGTCTTCTGTCGGGATCTCACACTCCTCAAGCACAAAGTCTTCCCCGATATTGTGCCCTGGCTTCCTCCCCTTCTTCTCAAGCTCAGTCCTTGGCCTCAACTCCCCGCTACTAGTTCCCCAGTTAGTGCTACCAGAGGCTTCGCCCTGGCCAGTAGTGGGGCGTTGTGCATCTTCAACCCAGACTGGCGCTGGTGGAGGTGGATAGATATTCCAGCTGGGGTCATCTTTAGGATTGTCGGCGTGACCTTGAAGGGAAACCCGCAGATACTTGTGACGAAGGTCCAAGATCTTTTGCACATTTGTATAGATGGTCGTGAGCTCGTTGGAGAGCTGGGGATCTTCTATTTCAGTTGAAAAGGGGTTACTGATATTATCCCTTGGTTGAAATTGGAATACTGGATACTCAATCCAAGGGCACCTACTGTCTACATATGATCCTTTTGAGGCACCTGGGACCTCTCCTGCATACTGGGGATTCGCAAGATCCTGGGCACTTGAGATGACACCGTGGGGGTCAAAACGGCCCATCTCAGGTGCCTGTATACCTCCGTGTTCCTTGGGTTTGTCGAGGGAGGCTAATCCCACAGGAGCTACTGGTGTACCCATACCTCTGGAGCCTGCAACACCAGACCCAACTGTTGCTCCTGCTGCCGGTCCCAAGTATTGATGTCCGTGGGAATGTGTGTGTGGATGCTGGTACGAAGAGTTGATTGATTTGACGCTGGCGGCTCTACTTACATTCCCTCCACCACCCCAGGTCGATGCTCTGATTATAGGAGAGTTCCATCCACTACCTCCTGGCTGCTGCGGCTGGTAGAACAGCTTTGCATCTGTTTGCTTCAATATCTTTTCTTGTTTGTAGTCAAAAAAAGCAGATTTTCTCTCGCCATCCCTCCCACTGCTATAATTTCTTTCCGCGTGATCATCTTCGGGCGACGATGAAATAACTCCATCATTTTTCCCGAGGTAGGTGCTATCATCGTCAGTAGATGTCTCACGATGCATAGACACATCTTCATCTATTTCCGAGCCGTCTGGGGAAGCCACCAGAGGTACACTGTCGGGGGATGGCATTAATTAGAAAAAGGCAAGTTACGATAGGATCTTGGAATTGAGGGTGAGGATGCAATCTGACTCTACTGAGGAAGTAGGTGATGTGGAACGTCGAAAGCTTATGTAGGATATTTAGGCAGGTGTACGGATCCGTACCTGCGGGCTCTACAGCTGATCGAAGACAGTGCCTTTTGATTTGTTTCTGGGCTCAACGCCAAGTGGCCCCGCCCGGAAAAATAGTGGGGTACCGATAACTACATGTAACTGGACTACATGTAGTTAAACACGGGTGATATGACTAATATCACCCAAATTCAGTAATGAACTAAACGAATGTTACTCTTTGTAAGAATATGGGGAACGTTTTTTTAATTGCCAGGACCCAAGAACATTGCTTTGTTGAAAATTTTAACCAAAGGAGCAAATGGAGCCAGCTCCCGTAACCTGATTGATGCCGATCCATAGCCTGCCAATCAGATAATTGAGATATAGTGCTGGCCTAATATCCGGCTCTTATGCTGTTAAGCGAGTACATGTATGTGCTTGATCTATTCCTACTGTCCATCGCTGTGGACTCGAATTGGATGCTGTGATCGGTCTACATACGCACAATACTTTGCAGCATTCTCAATGTTTGTGCTGTAAGTTATGGTGATACCATAAGAACCAGTTGCTCAGGTCAAGGATAATTTGTATGGACTAGCGATGATCTCTCCTACAAATCATCCCTGATTCAGTCACTTGCATTTTCTGTGGTAAACGAGTAGAGTAGCCTAATCCGGCCATCTTCGACCAAAGTACTCTTGCAATTGAACTATACTCACGTATTAGTTAAGTCCTGAGAATTCTTAGTAGCAACAGGCTCACGAAATTCCCCAGGACTTAGCGCGCGAGTAGATGGGCTATGTATCTATCACCATATACATGCAACTCAGCGGCATCGAAAGCTCCCCTCGTAAATTCGTTATAAAAGTCATACAAATACAATAGAAAACAAGCCGTTATAAAACGGGAAGAAAAGCAACGTCACAAGTAACTACGAAAAAGTATTCCATGCCCTAGTGTTTTGTCGCGCACAACTATTGGAGATTTTACAAATGTCTCCTGCGGCGAGATCCGGGAGTTCTGCCGTTCATCATCGCATTCCCCTAACACCCTCATGTTAGGGAGGGACAATAGCAAATATATAAACTATTGCGGGCGTGCTTACCTGGGCCTTTTTACTCCTGGACCCTGTAAGAGTTCCGGCAACCTTCTTTGCCATACCTTTTGAGATATGTTAGTGAGTTTTTCATACTAAATAAAGCTAAGCAACAAACCATGAATCCTAGCACCAAGGGTAGGCTTTGTGCGAGCACGACGATGAGTCGATACTGGGGCTGGACCAGTAGCCTTAGTTCTTCTACGGGTCGCCCTAGTCCCCACTGTTGGGCTGGTCCCTACTGTTCTAGTTCCAGCAGGGTGAGTAAGGCGATACATTAGGGATGGCTTTCTGGCGACAGTGGTGCCAGGAGTAGCATATGCGCGGCGGGTAGTCAAAGGCATGGCTGATTGTAATCTAAAATTTAGTTGTACTAAGTATGTAGTAATAGGGTAGAAATATAGAAGATGTATAGTAATTCAAACGTTTGTGGGGTATAGAGCAAAAGGAACCAGGACGAGGGTAAGATTCCACCCTATTATATACATCTGCCGTGTTAACCACATGTAGCTTTGAGTAATAAACGTCATAGAACCCGAATGCAGGATTCTCGAATGTTGAATACCTGTTGATCCTGCAGTAGCCCTGCGTCAGTGATCGGCAGCCCACTTAATTAATTCTTGGCATTCTAGGAGATTGTCCACAGTCTATGGATGGGATGTAAACAGGATTCAGTGGGCTTTTTAGGGGAGGCTCCACCGCTAGGCTAGGCGCTAGCACTGTTATGGGGGCAGATCTCCCGGCTTCTATAGAGTAGATTGATTAGCTACAAACGCCGAAGTTTACTCGCTTACCACGAAAAGAATCAAGTAATGGAAACGGGGATGACTTGGTAAATGAGTACGTACTACGGTGTCGAGGTAAGTGAGCAGAACGTAGCAACGTAAACCGCACCGCCCTGTTCTACCCACTTACCCTTAGCACCGAAGTACGCACCATAGCTTCTCGAGCGAATGCGCGACGCCCTTTCCTCCAATCCTTGTGGCTATATCCTAAAATTCCTGATAATTATACAGCGGCGGACTTCATTCTTGATTTCTGGTTCTAGAGAAGTTCATATTCCCTGGATCTTCTATTGATATATATATACTCGCGCGTTAATTAAGTCCTGAGAAATTTTGTGAGCGCGTTGCTACCAAGAATTCTCAGGACTTAATTAATACGTGAGTATAGTAAACCAGAAACGTTGTTGAGATAATTAGACTTTAAGTCACTTAGGTCTGCACTCTTTTAAAAACGTACGCCAGAAATATTCATTGATTGGCCTCTTAGTGTCAATATTATGGAATCTCTGCATGTAATAAATAAACATTATAATTAACAGAGTTTGTCAAGCTAGCTCACGATCGCAAATAGATCTGTTTTTGTGCCGAACTTTCCCCCGTCTAAACACCCATAGATATCGATAGTTTATTCCAAAAGTGTAAGCTATCAATCAATACATCATAAATCAATCATACCATACATATACATATATTGATTAATAAATTAAAAAAAAAAACTGTTAGCTCAAGAAATCCTCGAGTGATAAAATATGATCAACTTTAAGTATTTTCACGTGATCGGAGCACTCCGCACAGGGCCTACGTCATACCGATAACCCGTTTCGATGATAACAATATAACCAAATCCAGACAGCAAACCTTCTCTCAAACCCCAACACCACGGACTTATCACTTTGAATCTATCAAATACCAAATACTATCAAAAATGCCTCCAATCCCTACACCAACGCCCAAGGAGCTCCTCATGAGGGTCAAGAAGTTCATACCGCCCCTATTGGAAACTATGCACAAAGGTTTTATCTTTCGTCCATGAATAAGAAACAATTAAAGGGGTGCCATGAATCTCATCGATGTACCGTAGGACAACAGGGACGGGTTGCTGTGATTGGTGGTTCTGAAGAGTTGGTTCCGAAAACCCTTATTGATTGGCAAACAGCTTATCTGTCGGGTTTAGCTATACAGGAGCACCCTTCTTCTCTGCAAACGCGTCTGCGTTAATGGGTGGGTGTCTATACACAAAATTACAAATTGTTACATATACATGAAATTACCCTAGCTAAGTTTGACATACAGGCGCGGATATGTCCCATGTTATTTGTGAGCCCCAAGCTGCTCAAGTAATATTTCCAGATCCTAAAATCTAAAACTAGGGCCTAACGTTTATTTTCCTAGGTGATCAAAGCATATTCTCCCAATATCATGGTACACCCTTATATGCGGCAATCCCACCACCGCGAAAACGGAACGGACACAGCCGAAGAGATTAGCAGCAAGATTGAGCAAGTACTAGATCGACTTCATGCCATCGTCATCGGGCCAGGGTTAGGGAGGGACTCCTTGATGCAAGAGACGGCTAGAATGATCATAGAAGCAGCAAAAAAGAAGGGAATGCCTTTTGTCGTAGATGCCGTTAGTAACCCCCATGCCCAGACAGTAGAGGGTACTCAGTTTGCAATAGGATGGACTTTTCCTGGTCCAGAATCATCCATCGGTGGTTCAGGGTTATACACACGCCATTTTAACGCCCAACAAAGCAGAGTTTGAACGACTGTGTAAAGCCATGAAGATAGAGCCCATGGATGGGGGCGAGACAGAGGTCTGTTCAAGACTTGCCAAGGCATTTGGTGGAGTTACAATTATCCAGAAAGGGCCAAAGGACTACATATCAAATGGGAAGCAAACAATTGTCTGCGATCTTAAAGGTGGATTGAAAAGAAGCGGTGGTCAAGGAGATACGTTGACAGGGTGTTTGGTCACTTTCTTGGCTTGGAAAAGGGCATATCAGGACAGACTCTGGAAGTACGTTTACAACCTAAGTTTCTATATAAGATGTTTCGATTACTTACGGTGTTTCTTAGTCACGACAACTCTTTATCCGATTCTGAATTAACTGCACTGTCAGCATATGGAGCTGCAGCAATGACAAGAAATTGTTCACGGCTGGCGTATGAGAAGAAAGGAAGGGCTTTACAGGCCCTCGATCTTTCACTGGAGGTTGGGCAAGCTTTTAAGAATCTGTTTGAAAGCGAGGATCCAAAACTTTAGGGAAAGAAATTCATCTAGAAACTTTTACCATAAATAAAACGTTTCATATAAAAGACATCGTTACAGTACCATCAATTAGTCAACGCTATATATAAAGCATGTACCTAATCTCAACATTTATTTCTTATCACTATTGCCAGAGTGCTCCGAAGTAGGGTTGAGATCTTCGGGGCCAAATGACATAGGCAGGAGCTGACGGCCACAAGGTGAAAGAGATTTATCAGTGCACAATTCTAAAAATTCTCAGGGTTTGTTAAGACTCTTTTATTCTCACCTGCTCTAGTGTCCTGACCACGTATTCCGCGTTCTTGTCGTACATGAAAATAGGTGTATCAAGGCTCGCGAATTCGCGAATGAATTGACGGCACATCCCTATTGACCCGATTAGATTGCAATTATGTAAATACATGTAATCTGGATATTCTAAGCTTGGAAATTTCGAAAGAGTGCCTCTTACCGCATGGTGATGACGGCGGGGTAACGTTCGTGGCGACACCAATTGCCCTATACTTTTTTTTCCCCTCCGTCTAAAATGCCCCCCGCCTCATGTCAGTATCAGGTTCAGTCACTCTGGAGATTCCAACCTTGAACCTACAATCGCTTTTACCAGAGCTACTCTCTCAGCGCAGATAGTGACCGGGTATGAGGCATTCTCAATGTTGCCACCAATGACCCACGAGCCATCTTCGCAAAGCAGGGCACAACCGACCTGAAAGTTTGAGTAAGGGCCTAGAGTTGAAAAGACTTATATCAATATACATTCCGAAAGAGCCGACGTGAAGCCCAACCACAGCAGCAGCGGCAGTACGAAAAGCACCTACAGTATGCAACATCTTTAGCCGCAATCGTCCGCTTAGTAAGTTCTGTAACTTCGGTGGCGTTGAGTCCGTGGAGAAGATCGCTCATGATTCCGGAGGAAATACGGTTGGTTCGAGAAATTTTATAGGTTGTTAAAGCTGGTTGCTTAAATGCGGGGGTTACGATAGCTTCGGTGATACTTTGACAAAGGCAAGCAATATCGCCAAGCAAACTAAATAAGATCACGACTTGCAGATCGCAGTCGAGTTTCTTCAAGAGCGTCCAAGGTTGTGTAAAGGTCTAATAAAAGGCAGCAACTTCCATCAGAGTCGGTAGTTTTAAATTGAGGTTTATTCATTTTACTAATATCGTGTCTCCGTTGGGTATCGGTGATTAAATTAAAGTCTACCTACAGAGATAAGAAGGCCCTCTCGGGGCGCCAAGTAACCCACCAGACCCGCGAGGTACATATATACATTCATGTATCTTTGTAAAATGACTCCCGAAATTCTACGCACTTTACCATACCAGCTACTCCGCAAACCTTGGTAGATGGCCCCTAGACTAGGAGAGGTATCAAAACGCACCAACCACCGGAAGCAAAGAGATCGATAGGCAACACATGGCAGTCACTCGAAGGCTCTCCATACTGCACATAGCACGACCATACATACGTACATTACATGAGGACATGTGCTAAGCCAAGATAAAAGATCGTACTGGGCCTTTTATCGCATCAGTGGTAGGCATATATGCAGAGATACTCAGATGTGTGGGAGGGACGCAGGCAGGTTTCCAGCCCGCGTGGAAAGTACATGTAATAAACCCCCGATAAATGTTCACAGATTATCACTCGTGTCCCTTCCTCGCGATTAACATTTGAGTAATCGTAAAGTCGGGCAAGCCGTTTGAAACAATTGCCTAGGAAATTGTATACATCATCTCAACGATAATTCTTGTTACTAGTCGGACAGCTGCACCATCTCCATGCTGAGACCACTATCTACCAATGCCCCGACCTCCCAAGACAACACCCCCATCTAGCCAAAGTTATGCATCGACTGCCAACCATTTTGGGCCCGCATGTCTTGCTGCGCACCATACTCTACCTAGGCTTGTATCAGGCAGGTCATACGGCCGTGCAGATATGATCCTCTCAAGAGCCTCTTACCAAACCCCATATCACCGACAGCTCTTGGTACCCGTCGATCCGGAGCTAAAAGCCCAATACACATAAACTCAAATATTCTGGGCAGATATCGCCGATTAGCAGTTATTTCGTCAAATTATATGTCTAGATAATTGTCGCCATTGCCGGTCTGTGCGTATAACTAACATTTCCCTGGTGATACCAATCATCGTCCCAATGGAACAACCCATTACACGACATATCGTGGCTTACATCGCCCCGATGCTAGTTTGCCCTTTGGAAATTTAGGAGCGGGGAAACCGGAGGTGCGCACTATGAGTGAACGAGAATATTGTGCAGTGATGCCCAAGTAAAATGATCATTGGGAAGGTCTTAGATGGCTCGTCGTTCCCCAAGGCTCCATATCTTGTCTAAATCTACCTAGCTACTAAAATCATGCTCACGTGTACCCGGCGCCATGACACTGGAGAGCGGAGCTATTACGGGATACCAAGGCACTAGGTAGATAGGGAACTACAGCAAGTAATATCAATTGGAGTACCAGTAGGTTCCAGGTGCAAGGCAAGGGGATAAATGTAGAGCTATCTACTTACCTTCCTACATCATGTCCGAATAGCGCCATACATACGAGTTAGCCGCCAGAAGACGTAGTACGATCCACCCATCGATGGCCCATGATCAGCGCATTTGTTTCAAAATTGTCCAAAATTAGGGCCGAAGTTCGTATATGCTGAGATCTTCAATGAGTGCTACAAAAAAAAAAAGTCATATCAGCCTTTACACAATCCGTAATTAACCTTTTCAAACGGCTGTGACGTTTGCAATTCTTATTCACCGCGAAGAACGCCTTTATATCATATATACAGGGGCCTTCCTTGGCTAGGCAGGTACCGGGCTACGGCGTAGCACTTTCCTAAATATCCAGCCCCGCCCTCCTACGGGGGGGGGGGGGGGGGGGTTTGCGGTCACCGCCAGCAAAAGATGGTCGCTTATCGCCGTGAACTTTTTACTGCAGGGGCTTAGTCTTCTATAAAGAAAGAGCAAGGATCGACTTGTTCTTCCCGAACAGTCAAGTATCACGAATGGCCAACGTGCTCACGTGGGGTTGAGACAACCATTTTAGGGATGTTTTCAGCGGATCTCTCATTAAGTCTGTCTATTAAGCCTGTCTTAAGCCTGTTCAGCTTCGCATGGTGATTCCTATGCTGGTAGTCATTCCTGGGGTCCTCCAGCGGAAGGATTTCGGCCAGTAGAGAGTTCATCCAGTTAAATTTTTGTTTATTTGGTTTGTTTGCCTCCACTTGCTCGAATATCGACACGAGCCCCGAGACTACCATTCCCCGGAAACTAACCAGTCAGGTTTTTAATTGGATCACAGATAAACTGTCAGGATAAAAAAAAAAGAACGCGTCTTGATCTCAAGGTACGTCTTTCATATGATTGGCTGAACGGACATATGTACGACCTTCAGATTTGTCAAGCGAGTGATAGGGCTGTGAGGGGAAGGCCTCCTGTTGGTTGGTTTAGGCGCTCGCCCTATTGACCTCGAAAACAGGTTCACCGAAGGCACCGAAGGTAATCGAAGCTGGTTAGATATGGGTTGCGGGGTCCAATTGCTCCCAACACTCACAGTCTCATCAATTTGGATCTGGCGGCAGCATCTAGCATGGTCATAACGAAAAGTGTTTCCGCGCCATGTAGATGCACAACCAAACATTCTTCCCTCCTCCTCCTTCCCTTTTTTTTTTTTTTTTTTTTTTTGCAGCCGAGCAAGCTTAAGCCTTGCAGAAAAGGTGTGGCTATGGAGGTACTACCCATGGAATTATTATGGGGGAAAGTTAAGACATTTTATAACTTGCGGCGGCGGCGTGGCTTTATTGCATGTCTACAAATGTGAGTGAGGTTGAGGAAGAAAACGGGGATGGGATTCTCTCGGTTCCACCGCAAATTCAGTCGTGGAGATGCGAAAGGGATCTGAAAGTGGCATGATTCCTAATAAAACCACGACCCTCCAAGTGGAGATCTGTTTATTCCTAGTGTCGAAACCCTGGTTGGAAAGTTTAGCGTTGGTCTAGGGCTGTACATGTATATGTGTAGTGGCGCCGGTATAGTCGAGACTCTTGTGCCGAATTGAGTAAGCATATGCGTAAAAATTGACCGGGTGATGGACGTCCAGAAGGACTTCAGTGATGCCATGATGCATACAGAGGCCTAAGTGGTTAAAACCTCTACGCTTTTGTCCAGAACCTTACCCCAACTCGATACTTATGCTGAGGTACCGCGTAATTAAGGGAGGCATCTTACACTGTAGCTATATAACAGTGCTGACGCTGAACTGTATCAGATGGCCTTATTTTATGTATTCTATCTACACGTATTCAAGGTTTACATGTACCTACAGTGGAAGGGGGAGACAGAGATAAGCTACTCAATTAATCAACACGAAGAAACACTATCAGATATATGGGGCAGGATACCTTCCGCGTCGTTTATTTTTTGGTGAAGGGCAACTTATGTGCGCGATACTGTGCACAGGACACATACTGCCAGACGTCCTTCCAGCTCTTTGGATATTCAGAATCATCCTCCTGTCGTTGAGGAATCAAAAAATAGGAACTACATCAACATGTGTTGACGCTTGGAGTAAGCCGCCGGCTTGCGCGCCGGGTTACTTTCTGTATGCGCACGAGCCAGTCGTGCCCCTGACCTAAACTGCATCTCAACACACCCCCAATTTGTATCCATGGTAGCTTGCCCCTGCCCAAATTTAGGAGTACTAGGCTAATGTGGTTAGTGGTCCACGGCAACACCACTGCGATTCGCGCTTCAATGTTCCACAATCACACATAGAGAGACTCTACAATTGCAAGAGAACGACAGCAATTGTTGGCCAAGGGCCCAGGATAAAAAAATCATTTATTGATTTTGTTTTGCCAATTGAGTGTCCGGTACATGGTACGTTATTAACAGAGTCTACATACAGCCCGCAGTAGACGTCCCTGTTGGGGCAGGTGTCGTACCTACATGTACATCTAGTAATAGCGCTTTTATAATGTGTCTGTAGGATTCGGAATCAAAGGAAAATAGATCTCCAGGTCTTATGGGGAGCGAGCTGCTTGTCAAGATACATACATGTGGTTACCCCCACCACCATACCTTTCCCCTCAGATACGAGCTCTTAGGACTGGAGCAGGTACTGGGAGTTGCCGGGTTAACCAACCTGGACTCGAATGAGCAAGCGAGCTGTGGGACGACTGGTCACTGGTGTGGGCGTTGTGCGCGATGTTTGGCTCGGTCCCGCGTCGTGCAGGGCGTTTGCGTCAAAACGATGCAGAAAATTGCACTCGCTGGCAGGTGGGCCCTGACGTTCAACGGAGTGTCTCAGCCGAAAGCGCTGTGGTAATTCCTCCGGGACGGACATCTCATACATAGAGTACAGACAGACCTAGCTAGCCATTTTACGCTACCTCCCTACATATCGAGTTGGGTTTTCTATCTGGTACCGTACATACATACCGGGGTGGGAAAGACAGAAAGCAGAAGCAGCAGCAGCAGCAGCACCTCCACCACCTCCACCACCAGTGTCAAGAAGGGGGACTCGGCAGCAGCCAAGCGTACTACGCTGCATTATTATTACCTACAGCTCAACTCAACCAACGGGATACTACGGAGTGAGCACAAGAACGTCTTCTGCTCCTGCAGGCCGTATCCCATCTCATCCTCACTCCTTCAGAGGAATAACCCAATATCACGCCTACTTACTCCCCCTCCCCTTCGTTCCCGTTTTCAATTATTTGGGATAGGGTGTTCTTCGACTCAAGTTTCGGGGAACTAGCAGAGCAGCATCTGACCATTGAACGGGACGGTACCAAGCAGTAACTTGCACCAGGCAGCAGCATCAGTAGCAAAAGAGGAACACTCTGATGCACATTGGGGCTGTCTGTCCTTGGATACGTAAGAAAAGAAACAACCGCTACTGATCCTCACTCCCTTCAACTGCAAGTAAAACCCTACTAGTAAGCTTCAGCGTCTATCAGTCTGATATCCGATCATCATCCAACATTACCTCCTTCTCCTCATCCCTCCTTCTCATCCCACACACCCACACATCCACCAACCCACTCACTCACCCATCCACGAGAGGGAATATCAAAAATACACAATAAGTGCACAAAAATGCCTTCTGCACGCCCCGTTATATCACAACCTGCCCGCCCACCGAGGCATCATACCCCGGCAGTGACTCGTAAGATCTCCAAAAGGCGTTCTCTCTACGACGGTTCTTCTTCATCAGACGAAGGTCCTCGCCCTACATTCAAACGTGTATCGTGCTGTACTGCCGGAATAAGTTCAAGCAATCCTGAAATGAAGATGAGAGCACCTATTCCCGCAATGGACCCTGTTGATTTCGACAACCTTCCTCCCGCTGTTCGACGTAAAGTAAGTCCACAAGTAGCATTTTAATATTCTTTCGTTGAAACCCAGCTCTTATCCCAGCCAAAAGGTCCAATTGTGTAAAAATACATGTAAGGATCTATATCTAACAATTATTTGTGCAGTACTTTTCGTCGCTTGAAAGACTACGGTATGCACAACAGCAACACATTGGCTCCTCATTACCACCCTCTAGCCATGGTAGAAGCCAGAGCTCACACAGCGCAAAGCCCAGCAAACCAAAATCAAGGGCCAGGCCATCCTTCGATAGCTTTCGAAGCAACTCTTCACTACCTCAAACATCGAACTTTATACTAAGTAGACCACCTGGCACAACAGCCGATGAGTTCATTTTATCACAGGCAGATGCTAAATGGTATCTCGAGCTCCCCGAAACAATCAGGAGGAAGCACTTTTCGAGGGAGGAACGCATCTTATTAGCAAGCAAGTGTGAGAGCATAATTGTGGATGCAGCAGATGAAACTATTTACAGAATTGGGCGGCAGGCGAACCGAAGCCTAGACACTCTAAACAGCCTGTCATCAAGTTCAACATCACGGGCATCATCTCTAGACCTGGATGGGATGAACGCTGTTGAAGAAATTAGGAAGTCGTTTAGGTGGATGGAAGAGGATGGTACATTGGATTTACGTCTGGATGAATTTTGCAATCAAGTATCAAGAGATCCAGTAAGATCTCAGGGGAAACCGTCAATTCAGAGGGCGATGTCATTATCTTCAAGACCATACAGGGCACCTTCATCGCATTCGTCCTCTCCTAGTCGGCCGTCGCTAGGGTCAGCTCGTCGTCCAGCGTCGCACAGCATGGGCGGTTCGAGGCAAAGAAGTATTCATTCGATCGATAAAGATGCGGCGTACTATCAAGACCCAGAAGCGCGATTGAAGCTCCGAGTTTACCTTGCATCTCCACAGAAATTTGATGAGGCCATTGAGTTTGGGTTTCCCTCAGCGACAGGATGTAGGGACTTTTTCAAGTGCCGACCAAACACTTCGGCAACTATTCGTAGGGTCGATCCTGGGCTCGACGATCACTCAAGCCTTGATAGTCCACTCTTCGACAACTTCGATGATACTGAGACATCTTCAGCGCAGAACGAGCTGCTTGCCCACCACAAGCTTAGGGAGAATAAATTTAGAGAATTCGGCGAGCCATTGATGGGTACAAATATATTACCTTCACGCATCAACAATGGCACTCTATTTGACCCTTACCTTCATGCGGAGCCTGGTAATAGGGAGATGACGTTGAGAATGACGCTCACAAGGAAGGATCTGCGAGCGGATGAAAATGAGCTGTATGGTTGGAAAAAGGATACCGATCCTCTGGCGCTTGAGGAATTACCTCCAGTGAGTGATTCTGACGCTGGGCAATTTGATTGGGGAAATGCAGGGAAGGACTCGGATTCAGGGCTGAAACGACTTTGGCGAAGAATCACGGGAGGGAGTCGGTGATACAAGCGATTGGCGCTTGAAATCGGGGCCTAGTTTCCCTTTTTTTTTTTTTTTTTTTTTTTTCTCATTACACCGTTTCACATGTCTACTCTTCTTTCCCTATTGTCACTCCTGCTGCAAGAACTGCGGCGATCATCGAAATTCTTCGCTTTCCTTAAAATCACTTGTTTATTTGTCTATTCATCAGGGTTGGCGGCGCATGGTCTTTTTTTCCCTTTTTTTCCTTTTTTTCCTTTTTTTTTATTGTGGCTATATTCTCTTTAACTTCACGTCTATTATGAAATCCGGTATATTGTTGGGCTGCTTACATTTTATACAGCATTGGCCTGTGAGGCCGAGTCACTTCCTTATGCGTTTTACTATTGTTTCGGGTTTCTTCATCTTGGTTTAGCTGCATACCTGCAAGCGATTTGGGGTCTTTCTTGAAAAAATTTACCAGGTTGGCGTATTATGCATTTTCATTCTCACCGCTCGTTTTCCTACTCGTTCGCATTCCTAGTTTTCTGTCTACACATGTAAAAAATTCTTACTTGAGCCCCCTTCTGAGCTATTGATATGGGGAGTTTTGGCGGGGGCATTTTTTTTTTTTCGTTCATAAGGTTCATAGGTTGCTGTCACCATAAGACAGGATAATTGAGCCGGATGGCTTTCGATGGGGAAAGGCTAGGAGAAATTCAATCAGTCGTGTGGATGAACCACAGTACTCGTTTATTGATATCTGATACCTCAATTGTCCCGTTTCCTGCAAGTTTCCGACTGGCCTTCGCTTATAAATGCTTGCTTGAAACCTCCCAAGAATTACATTACATACATCAACAAACATGTATGTACTTTGTATGTATGTACGTTTTCGCATGTACGTGCAATCACCTTCACTGATAGGCCACTGATATATATGTAATCAAAGGAAAATTGTGCGTCCATCTGAGCTGGTTACGGATCATTACATGTACACAAGTGAGAAACACTGTACATTGAGCCTATTTTCCATAATGAATTGTTTTAGCCCACGGGGCACATCTAGAGCCCATGTATGTGCGAACGGATTTTGTTCTTCATTTTATTTTAAGCTTTTCGGGAACGCAGTTATATAATCATGTGTGTAATCTCGCAACTGATGTCAGGACGAAAACAATGATCTACCAAGGCTGGATTCGACTCAGATCACGGACCCTGCAAGGAGTTGAGATGCCATCGTGGGGTGGGGGGTGAGGGTGGGGGTGGGGGAGAAAAGAAGCTTAGAATTTGGGGGCCTTCTTCGACGGGGCCAGTACCCTACAAGTATGTTTGGTCCGGGGCGTAAAAGGAAAGAAGGGGGAAGGATAGAACATCCGGTGCGAACGGTCTGTGAACCCGACCGGGCATAAATGTCTCGGGCAGTAAGAGTACACGTACAGAACAATCCATCACGAACATTATAGAATAGTCCAGACTTGTGTTTGTTATTGTTTCGACCCGGAAAGTGCTTTCTTGTTTACTCAAGGATCTTCAATCAACTGAGATCACAAGATATCACCCGAATCACATGACTCGTGCTGCATCGCATTGCATGGCGGCTCCCATCCGATCCCGCTATGCTTCAGATTCCCGAGTTGGAGGTTGAGAAAAAATTTTCTTCCCTGTTCAGATCCACGGGTCGGTCTCATCTCCTATACAGGGCTTGCTTCACGGATTTATAACTGCAGGCGTCCTGTATGATAACAAAAAGGAGATCTTGGAGAGTAGGTACATGTATGGTACGTATATTCCTGTTATAACTAAGATTTGTGAGTTCTCCAATTTACCCCATCTCTTACGGCACATACAGAAGTCTTATGACAAATAATTTTCCTGATATCAACAACGACAACCCTCTATCTCTACTAAGGAAGCAATATAAATTCACCCCAGGATCTTTCTAAGGTTGGTGGTTCTGGGGTGAGCGCTCACCGACAAGGCGCCCTAAAAGTTGCGATCTACAGATTGGAAGAGCTTGATTTCTCGCTACCCCTTACACTAACTGAGTTGTACACTACTCGGGGTACCTTAGGATGTATCAGGATCCTAGAAATCCAGGGGTATAAACTCGTCCAACCATGTCGAAGGAGTGAAATATTGAACACAAAACACAAAAGAGCAAAGCGAAACTACATGTATTAGCCTTATTGCCTTCTTGCCCTTCCCGAGTTATTTTTTGCATGGCCAACCGAAATGTGCCGTATGTGAGCTTAAGCCCTAAAAATTATTGCCCGTATGTTTCGGTTTCGGTTTCGGTTTTGTATTGCGATATCCCGTGCTAGCGATTGAGATTCTTTGACAGCCACTGAAAGGGCCGGAGCAGGAAAAAAAAAGCCACCTATATCATACTGCAACGTTTCGGGCATCCGTAGAGCGGACGGTAAATACCGAAGGAAATATCTCAACACGGAGAACTTCCAGAACGCTCGGAGGGGATTCGGATTGCGAAATAAATAGGGGATGTCCGGTGCGCTAAAGATATCCGTCGCAAAATCCGTGTATCGAGAAGTTTATATGTAGTCTTTTGGGTTTTAGCACTGTCAGAACTACTTTCGGGTTAGCAACTAATCCTGGATAGCCGTGTAATATTTGATTAGTCACCTACTCTTCTCCACTCTAATCCGACTTTACTAAGCCGCATGTGGGAAACAAGTCCAGTGCCCTAAGGCCTCTGCTAATAATGTTGATAATATTAATGCAAGTCTTTTCGGTATAGGGCTTTCACTTTCGGTAAGGGCGGTGCTTCTCACCCGGAGGATGGTATGTGACCGTGAAGACGGCGATCTTCATTGCAGGCATCTCCTCTCTATAAATTGCGCTGACTTTTAAAAACATAATTATATAATATAATCCGCCCTCTCATTACCATGCACTCCACACGCTCTCCCGGCCAGACGTACCACCCCTGAAAATCTAGTCGATGTGTTAGTGCAGGGTTTCTAGCCCCCAAAAAACTCTAAATTAAAAGCTCAGGATTCTTGCAGATATATAGCTCTAGCTCGCCTCTGTTTTACGATACGTGCTATGTAATAATGATGATGTGGAACAGGAGGCAAAGATTATTACGGTGGAAGTGACGTAAAGGTACGTGATGGACCGCCTAGGGAAGTCGTTATGTTTCAAAGGTCGTGTTCTCGAATATCATTCCCCTCAACCGTTTGGCATAGCTCTCCTCCTCGAAGAGACGTACCTAGGAGACTGCTAGCTAAATACTTACATTGTTCAGCATTATCCATGAAGTTAACTACTACAGCTAGACTGCAAATATCCCGATCAGGTATTTAAATTCACAGCCCAATCAGCCCGGAATCCCATATTGTCGCAAACACAATTATAGCACCCCACCTTCTATAATTATATTATAACTCTTTGATCTACGGTTAAAACGATAGATAAATTAGAGTCTTTAAAGAACGTGGTTGTTGCATTAGCAGGAAACGATCTTACGAATGGGGCTTGAGTTTAACATGACAGAGACCTCGCATCGGTCCGCTTGATATCAAATTTCACTCGTCTCAGCGAAGGCGACAAATCCTGGTTACCTTTACCAAAGGAGCAATACAATGACGGCCAACTCTCGATGCTAATGGCGCGCGCCAACTCCCTATACCCTAATCACGTTCGGGGAAGATTTATTTTTGAGAGCCCAAGTACTAGCTAAAAACGAAGATGAGGGGTCTTTTCTGCTAGCTAAATTATAAAGCTGGGATAATACGGGTATGTGTATTCTGTTATTCCAGCCCTTCGTATTATAGGGATAGATGATGATTCTAATGACGATAGCACCTGATAATGGGAAACATGTTCTAGACGGAAGGAAGAGCTTTGGCCTAGAGTGTCATCTTGAGCAATGTTCAGATTAGAGCCCTAAGTAGCAAGGCATGTGGTTTCCTTGAGGTGCGGCACTATTATCTCCGGAACTAAAGTACTCTACTTACATAGCTCATGGCATCTGGCATGACGCTTGTCTATCTGGGATACGAATTGACCAGGCAATGCCCCCTAAGTATCCTCACTCGGGCACTCTAATTTACGGCTTTCGCTGTTGTATCTAAAAACAATATGCCCACCCTCAACACCCCATTCTTATCATTCTCTCCAACTAAGTAGTTTGAGGCATGCAGACCAGACTAAAACCTGCATACATAGAACCTTGAAACCCGCCCTACGGTGAGCAGGCAAGCTGCTCCACGCAGTACTTAATACAAGGCCCTACTCTCATTCGGCTTAAAAGGGTCAGGGTTGGTCTCATCCTTGTAGTCTCTGTCGTGACTGCAATGATTAGTGTCCTAAATGATACGGCCACTATCCAAAGTGTTCATGATTGAAAACCATGTGCTATGCATGAGTCAATATTAATACTTGCTGCGAGGGGGTTGAGATTTGCGGAATAGGGACATTATTTAATCTTAGATTCTCGGGGTCCGACTGACTACATGGTTTTGTGGGTGGCACTCAACCCAAATATTTCTTAAGAGTTGAAAGGCTCAACGGAGCTGCGGGTTTCTGTGCCTTAAATTAATACCTTACTTCGACTCTCGAGCACTTATTTCTCTCTACGGACTACCTAATGCGCTGATTCAAGCTGTAAAAAGCAATGCTTGATATTTGCCATCAAAAACCCAAATAACTACAATGTGATCTATGCTCTAATCTAAGCTCTTTCGCTACCCCTCAACCTGACAGCTTGACCGAACTTTTGCAGCTTGGTAAGCAACTGATCCCCCTGCTTCACCACATCCTGATATTGCTTGTTCTTATCATCTGGCCGATTTGTCTCGATGACACCGTTTACACGGTCGATAGTGCAATTAAGCTTTTTGGATGGAATGAATTTCGAAAGGTCACGATCAAGCCATTCCACGGAGACACCAAAGGCATTAGCCATGCTTTCTAGTCCAACGACACGGTATGACTCAAGGAGTTGTGCATAAGCTCTTCTCCTCATTTCACGAACGTACCTGTATCCATGTTAGTTCATCTAAAGTTATCGCCAAGTAGGTAATGTCCATACCAAGCCTTGTGCTCAGCCAATACGCGGTCCTTGCTTAAGAATCTTTCTTCAACCTCTGCAAGTGCCACAAAGAAGCTTTTGTAGTCACATAGATATAAGCTGTTTACCAATGTCTCCAGAGAAGAATATCCGTCTGTGTTCTCCATATCGGCATCAATCATCTCAACATCACCCACAGATACAGCTCCACCACTCTTGGATCCAAGTACAGCCAAAACCTCAGCTGAATCAATAACCTTCGCCTTGAAATCAACACGATTTAATGATATAGTACCGGCAAGAACCGCATATAAGACTAATGTGGAATATGTGCAAATTTCAGTAGATGTGAATGTTGATAGTGAATCAAGCAACAACGGCGCGGCATCAGCATATTGACGGCATGAGAGGAGATGAAGACCTGTGTAAGACTTGAGGCGGTTGCGGCGATCCCAATCTCCACCAGTGTCAATCAACCTAAAAAGAAAGTTAGATCATAGTTCTAGTAAAATATTACATTTGAGAAAGAGATTGAGTACCGTCTAGCACGCTCCACACTTTTTTTTACAGCCATTTTGTCGTCGTAAAACATTTCCATACGGATTATGGCAAGGACAATGTCAATTTTGGCGCCAAGAGTTGGAGTTTTTGTGTATAGCTCTTCATAGGCAGCCAGAGCTTTCTCCTAAGAATGAAGGTCGTCAGATTTACTTAGAACTAGACGGCGAGATCTTCTCTGTATCTGGGGAATAGTTGCGGAGACGGGGCGGATTTGAAAATACAGATAAAAGCAACGGCCTACCTTGTCAACAACCCTGGCCCAGAACTCTGCCTTCTTTCCCATAGCTTCAACGACCTCTGATTCCCCGGCCTTCTCCTCTACCTCCTTTAACTCCTTCTCATATCCCTCAAGCTCGTTATCGTTGCTTTTTTTGAGCTCCTCGTAAAACTTTTCGTCCCAATTAATCTTGCCTGAGAGAATACCATCCGCTGGGTGCGCCAGGTAACGGTACAGCGGCGCTTGGGACTGTTCTTTGATGGATGTAGTCAAAGTCTTTTGAGCAGCAGCATGGCTAGAGCTTAAGGACGCAGTTTTGAGAGTGAATATATGTTGCGAGAGGAGTAAGTTGGGATACGACGCATACTGAGGGTCCGAACCCATGTTGGAGGGGTACCGTGGGGGTTTCCGTTAAATGGTGGAGAGCTATAAGCTGGACACCGTTGAGATGGAGTTGATGGGGAAGGTTATGAATGGAGATTCCCGCGAGGATGGAGATGAAGGCGCAGCTGGATGGAGATGTAGGCGATGAAGATGGAGTGAGAGATCGTAGAGGGACCCATAGTTCAATTGAGGCGGATGACATAATCATACACTAGCCACATCATCCAGCCTCATATCACGTCGACCAAAGCTGACCGCTACCGCCTCTACATCACGAATCTCACCCGGAACGCTCACGAAAACACGTCTTTTACAGAAAATCGCCTAAAGACCCTACGTAGACACTTTCACCCCCTCATTACGAATATAATAACAATGGGGTACTACGGCTCTTACTCTCGTTACGGAGGCCTCACCACCGCGGTGGTTGTTGTGGGAACTTGTACGTCTGTCCTGCTTGCCGCCCCCCGCGAGTTGGGCCCGAGTCGTCACTAGCACTGTAGTAGCTAATGTGGATAGATAGATATGCTCTTCAATGGTGACGGCGAAGCCTTTAATGTATATTCTTCCCCTATTTTTCTCACAACCCTCCTGTTTCTCGCCTAAGTGCTTACGAATGCAAATCCAGGTTGGTCGCTTCCTTGAAGAAACATCGCCATACGCGTGGGCCTCGCTGGGAGTGGCCCTTTGTATAGGTCTTAGTGTCGTGGGAGCAGCATGGTATGGCACTTCAACCTCTACCGCCGGTTCACTTCTCACAATGCTGCCGCAGGGGTATCTTCGTCACCGGCTCTAGTATAATTGGAGGAGGAGTACGGGCACCGCGCATCCGCACCAAGAACTTGATTTCTATTATTTTCTGCGAAGTTGTCGCTATCTATGGGGTCATTATGAGTATGTACTCATTTAATAAGCTTCCCACATGCAATCTTCCACTGACACTTCATAAACAGGTATTGTTTTCTCGTCTAAACTTGGCAATGTACCCTCCGCAGAACTTCTTTTCACCGAAAAGAACTACTATACAGGCTGGGCCATCTTCTGGGGAGGCCTCACTGTCGGTATCTGTAACCTTGTTTGTGGTATTGCCGTCGGTATTACTGGTTCTTCAGCAGCCCTTGCTGATGCTGCCGACGCGGCCCTGTTTGTCAAGATCCTTGTCATCGAGATCTTTGGTAGTGTGTTGGGATTATTTGGGTTGATTATCGGATTGTTGATTGCCGGAAAGGCCGAGGAATTTAGCTAAACTATCAGTTTTCTCACCCTGGGGCACGAAGAACAAGGATTGAAGTTAAGAGAGGCTTTTCTTTACTTCACGGACTGACGTGGATTTGTTTCAACAGGCTAGTTAGGGCGTATATATAATGACATGCAGGGTCAGGGGATGGAATGGTACGGTTAACTGAGATTCGAAGGGCATTTTTCAGGCGCGCGCGGTTTGTCTGTATTACTAGGTTTCTCGAGGGATCTTGAGGACAATGATATATATCCAATAGAGCCCCATTATTTCTTTCTTTCTCGTTAGATCAGGGCGAACACGTATTAATGTTTGGTGATGTAAGTCTTGGTTACCCTATTGTGACATTGGGGAAGTGAGTGCTGGGCTATGATTGAGTCTAGTGCACTGTTCCTTCCTCCACCCAACGTCATAATTCTATAAAGTTCTGCGGTGCCGATTACCCGAACTCAAAGTATTCGAGTATCTTGGAGTACTAGTACCTGGATGCTGAGTTTCACACGGTGTCTTAGATTAGGGAAAGGCTTCTGCTCGTGGGCGTCCCTTAGTGACTTTGGGGATACATGTAGGTAACAATAGCGCTGCTTCAATGTGAACCCTATTTATCAACTTGCCTGTTGACTAATGACTTAATAAATACTCTCTTTATAATGTAATTTGGCACCCCCGTTTGCGGCCGCCCGGTTTTTATCTATATAAGGATCTAAAATAAAGTTTATCCGCCCGTAGAAAATAATGGCTAGTGCTAGATGTAACTTTATATATTGTGGGGCAGTTTGACGATTGCATATGTGCTTATAGTTACTGAGCGACTTGGGAAAGTGTAATAGTCTCCAGCAGCTGGCCGCCCTTGGGGAGTTCAGCTACATTGATTCGTATACACACCTATAATTAATATCAAGAATATCATTCAGCAATAGAAGGCTCTAGTTAGTTGTTAGTCTACATAAATATAAAGGAGTAACTAAAACCAAGAGAACAATCCAAGCTACTCATATTAACACGATATGATAAATTCGTAGCGCCATATACCGGACCAAAACAAAACAGAGAAAGAAAAAATCCTAATTAAGATATAAAAGAAAAAGGAAATTATCGACTGCATAAAGCACAAAAGAAAAGGCAATAGTCTATCAGGTACCCCGCCCTTCCCGATTAAGAAAAAGAAGCCCTTCTATGTATGCAAATGCACAAACCGCCCAGACCTTTCAAGAAAGAAGAGAAAGAAAGCTGGCCAGATAGCTTAAGCCTTTGTTCCTTGGACATAGCTGCTGACCCTTTCGAGTGCACCAACGATATCATTAATAAGATCCTCGGAGTCCTCAATGCCAACGCTCAACCGAATAAGATCATCAAAGACTCCACTCTTCTCCCTTAGCTCTACGGGGATCCCGGAATGGGTCATGCCAGCTGGCAACTCGCAAAGACTCTCAATTCCGCCGAGTGACTCAGCAAGCGTAAAGATTTTGGTTTCCTGGCAGAACCTCTCGGCGGCAAGAAGCCCACCCTTGACCCTGAACGAGATCATACCACCACCCATCCCCTTGCGGTGCTGCATTACGGCGATTTTGCGCTGTGGGTGAGAGCTGAGACCAGGGTAGTTGACTGAAAGAACGTGTGGTGAGGACTCGAGGACTGTAGCAATGGCGGTTGCGTTTTCAGTTGCGGCTTTTGCGCGGAGGTGGAGAGTCTTCAGACCACGGTGAGCAAGCCAGCAGTCGAAGGGGGAAGGGACGGCGCCGATTGCGTTCTGGAGGAATGAGAGACGGTCGTTGAGCTGCGAATCATTGAACGCGGCAACACCCATGAGGACATCCTAACAGGGTGTCAGTGGAGTTTAAGGCTAAAGAGAAAAATTAAGGGATCTTACAGAGTGGCCATTAATGTATTTGGTGACTGAATGGATGACAATGTCAGCTCCATGGTTGAGGGGATTCTGAATATATGGTGACAAGAAGGTGTTATCAACCACTACAAGAATTCCGTGCCTGTGTGCAGTCTCTGCAATGGCACTGATATTCACCAGCGATAATGTCGGGTTACTTGGGGTTTCGATCCAGATAAGCTTGGTGTCTGGCCCAATCATGGACTCTGCATCGACTTCAATGGCCCCCGTGAACGACACACGGACACCATGGGCAGCTGCAACTTTGGTGAAGTAACGATGGGTACCACCGTACACATCACTAATGGAGATGACATGACTACCAGCTGCCAAACTCTGGAGAATTGTAGCTGTGGTTGCAGATCCGGACGAGAAGGCAAGAGCATAGCTGGCGCCCTCGAGCGCGGCTACAGCGTGCTCGAAATTGTCACGGTTAGGATTGGACGAACGAACATATTCGTAAAGACCGACCGGATTCCCTACTGATGTTTGAGCGTAGGTTGTAGCAAGGGAGATCTGTAATGCAGGATTGTTTAGTATTCTTATTTTATTTAACTCCTGAACGAGGTGTGGCGGGGTATGGAGGGGCCTACAGGCGCGATAACAGCCCCGGTTACAGGGTCGTGGGGCGAGCCAGCTTGGACAGCTCTGGTACCAAAGCCACGGTTGTCCTTAGCAAAACGGGGTTCCTCGTCGATAGCAGGAACATCTTGAATAGATTGGATAGTCATTGTCTATTTGAACGGAGAATTGACTTTTATGGAGAATAGATGGATGGCGGTGACACTGGTACTAGGGAGGTTGGCAACCAACTGTGTAAGTATAATTTTAAGCGAAGTTTAGTAGGGCAGCCTGTAGATAGGAAGGGGGAAGAGGGATGGACGAAGAAAGATACTGGTCTTTATAAGTAGGTGGATAGAAAGAAAAAAAGGTCATGTAGCTGACAATGTAGCTATGGTTCCTGCACCTTTCTCAAATAGATCTCACCAATCGATGGCGACATCTCGGGAATAGCTGATGGAAGCTTCCGACTGAATCCGTCGGGAGTTAGTAACCATATCTTGTCTACACACCCTCAACTTCTTTTGGTTGCTTCCCTCCACTTCCCCGTCTTTGAGTTCCTCCGAGTTGTAGCAACCCTTACAAATCAATTCACCTGACAAATCTACGGCAGCTTAATTTTCCCTCACCACCACCATTTTTTTATGCAGGAGTGTCTCGGAAATGCCTGATGTAGCAATAATCTGTACTACATATGTCAGTGGCGGTCACTTTGAGTCTTTGCCGTATGTACTGAATTTAACAGTCCACTGAGTTTAGCTTAGGTATCCCCCCGAATAGGTACTGTCCTACCTTTAAGCCCTCGAGCATCAACCACGTACAGAGACATCTTCTCTGCTAGATAGATAGGGTCTATCGGTCGAATGAGAACTCGCAATATACCTAGCCGATGGTAACCATTGTATAATATCCGCAACTTTATCTACTCCGAGTATACCAGAGCATATCAACCGTCGATCAATTCACGACTCGCAGGGTCCAGCACTTAACTCCATACGGCGACCCTTTAAATAAATAAAGGTTGCTGCACGCGCATCCTGCAGAGTGCATCACTCCATATGGCGGACGGCAGAATTAACCTAGATTCTATGCCAGGGTACAAGTTATCCTAGTCGCCCTCATGAATCATGTCCCTTCGCTGAAAAAGAAATACGGCGTATAAACCTACCGATACACATTGCAATAGTGATCTTATGTAGGTATCTACTGGTGCCCTATGTGATATAAAGATGATTGCTTTGTGGCTTTCAAACAAGGAAGTGTCACATACTCTCGAGCATGAATATTGGTACTAAGAAGATTGAAAATCCATTGGGGGATTCTCTATCGACACCTAACTAAGGCGCAGTACATACTAGGAGATAGGGTACAAAGGAAAACCAGAAATTGACAAAAAAAAAAAAAAAAAAAAAAAAAAGGCAACTAAGGAATAAAAAGTAAGTGTTTAAAGTTCAGCAACAGCCCTCCACCCCTATATTTGTTACAGCGAAAACAATATCCACAATTTCCCAACCCAAAAAGAACCCAAGCAAACCGACCAACCAACCTGACTAAAGAAAGCTTAATCGTACCACCGACCAACCCCACCAACCATACGTGCAAGCAAAGATTTCGTACCGGTACCCCCGGCTAGTGGGATGCTCTACTCATTTACCCCACTAGGCTACTACCGAACCGACCCCGCTAACTAAACGAGAGGAGTAAAAGAAGAAAATGAATGGAAAGGACTTAAAAAATGGTATCAAACATCTCCTGATTAATCATTGATTGTTTTAATCAACAACTAAAGAAGGATTCCCTGCAGCTTTCTCTAGTGTAATAAACAAGGCAACCTAAGCACAGGCTAAGGGAAGTCTCAACTTAAGGCCGCTATGTGGAGATGCCACGTTAGGATGGAAATTTTCTCTATAGAGAAAGGTCTTCTGTGCTCTCATAGCATACCTCCCACTTCAGGCTCGACTCATAGTCCCTAACAGTAGGATGGTCTCTCACAAAGTACGCAATAGCAGCGCCGCCGAGCGAGATGATGGTCATCGCTGCCCACAGGCTATAGTTTGTCGTCTCAATTGAGACATCATCACTGAGCGAGAAAGCAACTCCAGTCCCTGCAAGAGCAAGAGACCGGAACGCAGTCGCGCCTTGCATGAATCCCATAATGCTACCAAGGCTGTAAGCATCAGGGCTGGCATTTGTCACAAGAAATGCTACAAGTGTCTGTGCAAATCCTGTGACTAGCGTCTTTGTGAAGATAGAGCTCGCAGATGAAATCCATACTGCGATCTCAGAACTACGAGCAACCTTCGACACAAGAGGTGTCGCAATGTAGATCAAGGGGAAAACCCAGCAGCATAGCCGGTAAAGTCTCAGCAGCCCTAGTCGCTGCACTGATTTAGCAAACCCTAAATAGATGACTGTACCGGCAGCGATACCGGCGAAAAGAACAACGAATGACAAGAAGAAGCAAGGCAACCCAAGCCCACCGTGTTCGGTCGGTGAATTGCCAAGGAGGGGCAGTAGTTGGTCAAAAGACGCCGAATGAAGCGAAAGGAAGGAATAGGAGCATAATAGGATCATCAAAGATGGCGCCTTCATAATCTCGCTAAATCTCATGGGGTCCGGTCTGTCGTTCTGGAAAAACGTGACTCTGCGGCGCGGTGTCGGCAACGTCTCTGATTGGCCAAGGAAGGTGTCTTTCTCGGTCAGGAAGTCAGACGAATCGCTACGGCGACCGTACAACGGTTGTGTTTCCTCATCGAAATTCTCGGAAGCAGAGGTGCTCGGTAGAGTCTGTATCCAGTAAGCAAATTGCACTAAACGGGAAAGGAAAACCAAAACCCATACTTCGTTGAGAAAAACCAAGTTGATAAGGAAAATAATAAACATCAAGCTTGCGCAAGCAAGCTGGGAGCTCAGAATGGGGAATCTCTTCCAGATCTCATTTTCGGATGAGAAGCGGTGTGCAAGAAGTGCCTGAATGAGAGGCCCAATGACACCACCTGTAGCCACAAGGGGCAGTCTAGAGAAGTTGCGAGCCTTCGCGCTTGACGTCTCGCTGACATCTCCAATCATGGTCGCGGTAGAAACACGGATCGAAGAGCTCATGAGTCCACCAAACGCGCGGATCAAGCAACAACTCAACAGACCGTTGCTGAAGCCCATGACCACACAGGATACTGACAATCCCAACATTCCAACCAGAGCGACGGGCCGTCGTCCCAACTTGTCCCCCATCCATCCCCAATAGAGACCTTAAACTGTCTTAGCTTTTTACTCACTTCACCAACACTTTCCAAGGGGAGCTTACCAGCAATTGAACCAAGAGCGAAAACCGTCTCAACCAAGCCAGTCCAGTATGCAGAGTTGACGCTCCCGCATAGCTGGCTGTCACGAAGAAGAATATATAGCTGTGGTTGAAGACTTGATGCAACGATACTGCCTAAACGTCAATATCGGAGCAACTCAGTGTGAGAGAAGCACAAGTGGACATACGCTTCCGCCAAATGCAGCGAGTAGATCAGCCAGAGCTGCTTCCTATCTTTACTCGAGACCTCTCCGTCTACCTTCTTCAACAGGTCCTCGTCCTCCAGAATTTCCTCCTCCCCTATCTCCGCTCCATACTTCTCAAACAACGGGTTTCGGTAGCCCGCATCGTTCTCCATATCCATATCCGCGACATGGATTCCAAGGGACTGATCTTCTTCACACGACGACAATACTGACATGTTTGCTGGATAAGCGTGGTGTTTGTTGTGACCGGCACAGAGTTGTAGTTTGAATTTGCTTGTTAATGAGTGGTATTTGGACGTGGTCCAAACGGTAGTAGTTAATGAGTGTGAAGGTGATTTACAAGAGCCTCATGAGACGGTATTTCTCATTACTCACAGGCGGTCCGTGGGAAAAGGAAATCAGTGACAGCGGACTGCTGTAAAGAGTGTGTGATAATAGTTTATTCCTACGGGGATTTCAAGTGGATGTCGACGGACGGTTCTTCCAACACACAGGTTGGAGGGGTGAAAAAAACTAGGTAGCCAACTATTATGCAACAACACAGGTAAAGAGCGTGAGATGTTAAGGAGTGTGGAAGAAGAAGTCGGTGTCTATGGTGGTGTTCGGTCTTCAAGACTCGAGACAGGAAATGAAATTCTCTAAGCTCCGTCCAGGGGCCTGCAGAGAAAGAGGAAAGGGCCCAGGAAAGGTCCCGCGCGCAAAAACGGCCTTAGATGTAGTTTATGAACCAACAGGCAAGCGTGGGATGGCCACTGCCCAATCATGGCCCGGTGAGGGCAGACAAAAGGGAGAAGGCACTGTTGATCGGTGGGGCTAGGAGCATATGCCAGGGGTAAACATTGTATCAGATACGCCAAGCCGATTGGCTCCTCCTGTGCTTGGTTTGGCGACATGTCTGAGTACAGCAGAGCAAGGGCTTCATTTAGCGCCTCTGTCCATTCAGAAGCGCTGAAAAGATGGTGGGATAAAAAGATCTATGCATGTACGGTGTACCTTACATGTGTGCATTGTGTATGAACAACGCTTCATATGGCCAGGTGTTTCAACGTCTATTATTCACGGTTGGGCGTTGAACGTCGAAAGTTTGGATGACACCATGAGCCCCTTGATCACACCATGAGAGAGAAAGAGAGGGCAGCTAATGGGGACTGTAAACTGCCGCAATACATAGCAAATTCTCTCCCTGGGTTACCTTTCAACGATTCGCACCCTTCCTCTCTTTCCTACTAGCTATTGTCCTTGGACGTCAGCGGCTCAGCTAGAAACAAGGTTGAGCAAGGGCCCTATAACTGCACTTCCAGGCATGTATTTGCACCTCACCTCACGTCCCCAACCTGTTTACAAAGGTACATACATGTATGTATTCATCTCGGGGCACTTTAATCATCACATATGTGTACCTACATGAGGTAGGTAGATAAAGATCTCTATACTATCGATATCGGGTTCTTCTAATATGGATAGAAATTTTATCTCGGAGTCTTCAATCAACAATACCAAGGATATCCTGGCGCATTTACCCATTGACCTCGTCAAATTACCACCTTTGATCAATTGAGCTGCTCGAAGTCCAAGAAGAGTACCGAGTACCGAAACAACCCCAGAGTTGCGCTTGAGCCTTAATCACACACATCTACTATATGATGAATCTACAAATGATCTATATTGATACATGTAGCTACTAGCCACGAAAGACTAGTCGCTATGTAAGTAATTCATTATATTACCACCGTTTAATTGGGCTTCCATATAATCGAACCCATGCGCCACCTCAAATGGCGAGGAGTGTCGACTTATCAGGTTTGTATTATGCATAATTACCCCGCTGCTTACACCTCTAGAGAGCACTATGCTGGCAACACTCATACAAGTCAAGCTCTGAAATCAATACCTGGGTAATCTCTAGCAGCTGGGGTCTTTAAAGGTCTTCAAATCTCAGGACATGGTGAATTTCTCGAATCCTACAGCCTCCCGAAACCTTCTGATGAGCACCAGGGGTGTTATTAGTTCCGGGCACGTAACTACTGGTTCGCCTTGAAGATCGCAGCCAACAAATGGTACTGAGAAAAAAGACTTCAGAATCAGACGTGGAACCGCGAAATAATCAATTCATTCCGCGATCACCGCTGCCCGGTTAATCCGATGTTGTGTACTCTATATACTAGACAACAAGCATATTTGGATATATAGGTGTTAATTACTTTCCTTGAGTGGATAGAGGTCTCGGTACCGATCTCAAAATGAACGCTTAGACGGCAGTTACGGAGGAATCCATATCGTGAGTAAGACCATGGATGTCAACCAAAAGACAGCCTTTCCCATTTCTAAATGTATCACTATAGGTTCTAAAATAGACCCTAAACCTCTCCTATAATTTCCACAAGAACCACATTCTCCTACCATAGGTATCTCTCATATCGGGATTCCCCGCGGTCACCGCGACTATGGCGTTAGAGAACGTGCGCATGGATGACAAGAAACATTTACATATGTGTTTACATACATACAATACCACGAGGCACAAATCTCCTACATGTGCCACCTGTTTTACGCGGAGATGGATGACACCAAAACTGGAGTCATGTCTGAGACCCTGGATCTTTAACCTTACCGGAACAACCCGAGAACTGGAGACCGGGCGGGGGAAACCTAGTAGCTGTCCTCTGCTCTCCTAATAAAGAACAGTAATGCTACAGGTTGATCCTTGTAAAGTGAAGTTATCCGGATGCTTTAGAGCATTCTCTCCCCCGCTCTGCCGGTTTCACGGACCGAGGACACTATCTACAGGTAATTCGGTGGCATCCACACCTAAACGGCGGCAATTCTTCTAGAAGAAGTAGAGTGTCGGCTTACATGTAGCGATCAATCTACGGCTTTGGGGCTTTCCCGCCGGAAATACTTGTGCTAGTATAAGTGAACACCAACCATAAAAGCCACTAGTCCCAACCATGGAATGGATGAGCCCACGCAGGATTGCCATCCTCTTCTTTTAGGGAACGATTTCTTTCCTAAGCTCATCTAGTCAATTAAGAAGAGAAGTTCAAACAGCAACCTTATTAGAGCCAGCTAGGACTCTTGTAGACGAACTCCTGGGGGTATGGTTAAACGGAGGGTATGACTAATACCACCCAAATTCAGTAATGAACTAAACGAAATTCTTAAGAACAGATGGTACTCTTGTAAGAATATGGAGAACGTTTTTTTAATTGTCAGCACCCGTCAAGAGCATTGTTTTGTTGAACTTGGTTTTAATTTATGAGGAGTTAGTCGTACCCCCAGGATAACCATACCCCCAGGAGTGCGTCTACACAGTCGCTAGTGTCACCAACTCAATCACTACATTTGGTGATTGGATAAACTAAGGTTAAGCCTAAAACGACACACTATATACTCTGTCAGCGCCGTGAGGGAGATATCCCAGTACGCTTAATGAGTGCGTGTGAGCTTTAGGAATCCCGGACATTTACCGTCGCAATGGTTGCCTAACGGCTCTGATACCTCTATGGAGCTCTTTTTCTTTGCCCAGCTATGAGTTGACTTTCGGTCTTTTTAAATGTGTTGCAAGGCATGCCTCTAGATCGTGAATGATCAGAATCATCAGATGTCACTCGCTCAATATGAGGGTTATTTATTTATACCTCATACATGCATGCAGCCTTTCGGTTATGGCAGTTCAATATGAGGGCTTGTTATAGTATTTGTTTATTTATTTATCTTCATATATGCATGCAAACTGTAGGCTACGGCAGCCGCCCCTCCTCTTCCCTAGGGTTGTTGTAATATGTTTGTTATTCTTGTAATATGTTTTGCTTTCGAGCATTGTTAACTTTAGTGCCTAGGACTATTTTTCCGGTACACACATACAATTACAACATGTATTATAATTATATGGATACATGTATATACTTCTATAAGATGGCTCCCCTGTCATGTAGTTAGTCAATCAATCAAGTCTCGTACTGTCTAGTCCTCTCTAATGAGGTTACAAAATTTGATCGATCCTGGATAACTTATACATGCATGCGAGGGCTGCCTGTTGTAATATGGTTGCTTCCACTGATTGATTAATTAATTGAAAATTTATATTGTATGCAACCCGTAAGTTCCATACGGCAATGGTAAATTCCATGCCTCAGAGTCAAATAAATTGGGGATTTGTGGCCTATATCTATAGTATCTGGTAGAATTATGATGAGGAATTAGGGGTGCCTCTGCATCTACCTACAGATCGTGGAGCTGTGTCGAAGCTTAGACTGAACGTTCCAACAATGTTAAGAGCAATTGCAACTGAGACAAATATCGAACAGAAAGGTGTTCTACATAGCTTTAGTACTGCTGATCTGGTTTAGCAGTCTCCGTATGATCTGTACTCCGCTCCAGATTGCATATACATTAAGAAGTGACGGCCAGTTCAGATAATGCTCGTTACCCACAATATATACATAGCTAGTGGAAATGTGTACGTATATTACACACGCTGCCGCCAAATACAGTAATGCTGTGTTCCCTGGCTCTATAGATCTGTGATTCGGCGCGGACAGGCCATACGGAAACAGCTGTAACTCGAAGGCTATGGAACAGCAATTAGAAGGGTGGGTCGATCGAGAGCTCGTTTATTTAGCATGGTTAATCCCAACATAATTATATACATGTAATAATGATAAGAGGCATTGGTTTAGCATCTAATCACCAATAATCACTCGCACAGAAATACTAAGCATGCTATTAGATATTTCTCGCTCAACACGGTGAGGTCACAGTGCTAAACCTGTATATTCTTGATAAATCTAAGAACATGTAGCTAAGTAAGTAGATATCGACAAGAAAAATGAAGTTTCATTGCCTACATGTAGATACTTTATGTACTTATTGGTTTGTTTCGTTAAATTTAGATGTATCCTTCTTCTTCTTCTTCTTTTTTTTTTCTTCCTCAAACATATGTAGCCACAATTCCTGCGGGGCCCTTTATTATCAAAAGTGAAACTATTGTACATGTACTTAAAGTACTAAATAAATATCAAGTCATCCTGTTAAATACCATCGCCCTCACAGTTGTGTTATTGCAGCTGTCCATCCATCCTTACCATCTGCTATTGCAACCACAGTCATTTCAACCATTCACTCATTCACGACCCGTTCTCTTTCACGACTCAAGACTCACGACTTGACTTGCGACACCTCGCGACTTCGCACTCCTTTACCTATTACACCCTCTCAACACCGTCCCTGCCAAGCCCTACTGCACTACTACATAGTAAACACACCCGGGTAACTGGAAAACCGTGTAGAGCTATTCTATCGTACATTCTCGGCCACCGCGCTTGACAGGACAGCACTGAGCTTCCTATAGCCCAACCTCTCGCACAATGTCGGGCGGAAACATTCGAGGGTAAGTCTCACACGTAGCTCTCACCATTGCTAGGTGTGTGCGCGCGTGTACATAGCTAACACCCTCTGCAGTTTCAGCTACTTGGAGGTTAGTCTCTCGGGGGTGTAGGGCGGGCGAGCACTTGTGGATGATATGGAATTAACACAAATGATGCGGTACTATAGAACCTCCCTCCGATTACATTCCGCCGACTATATCAGCAGCCCGCGACCTCCCTCGCAATCTTCCGTCGTATGCTCCCAAATTTAGGTATGTGAAATCCACGCACTCCCGAGGTGCCCCTCCACTAAGCACTACTAACCCCCCCCCCCCCCCCCTCCCCCAACAGCTAAAGTAATAGTAACTACACTTCTCTATAACGATATCCCCATCCCACTATCCGATCTCGAATCCCTCATCCGGCCAGAATCGCACCGGCAGCGCGAAGATGCCTTCAGCAAGCTACGGCGCTTGCACATCATCATCGAGGAATCGGGTAACATCAGCCTCGACCCCGTCTTCAAGAAGAACTTCCGTCTCGCGCTCACGGGCGGTGGCTCGCACAACTCATTTGGTGTTCCGTGCACCACGCCCGATAAGAAGAATGTCACTGTGGCCTTTCTCGACGAGTATGCGCAGAAGAAGTTCGAGAGCATTCTTCACTTCATGGTGGGCACGCACAATGACACGAAGCCCGGAGACGGCGTCATTGAACTGCTATGTATTGGGAAGCTGATGGAGCGACAGTAAAGCCCCCTCCCAAAAAAAAGAGAGAGAGAGAGAAAACTCCGGAGGAGAGGAGAAGCTAACAGCGATGACAGAGGCAAGGGCTCGCAGGCAACAATCACGAAGAACGGCTTCTCGTTCTTACTACAGGAGGGAAACTCGCAAATCTGGGCGCTACT
Source organism: Morchella sp. 2018-W16 (assembly GCA_024713755.1). Lineage (NCBI taxonomy): Eukaryota > Fungi > Ascomycota > Pezizomycetes > Pezizales > Morchellaceae > Morchella > Morchella sp. 2018-W16. Next base: position 1,033,157 of record JAMGYY010000017.1, on the reverse strand, counting down.
AATTCAATACCTAGACTATGCGGAGGACCTCAAGATGGAGAAAACGGACGTGCTGCACTTCTTCCTCATGCTTGGGTCGCTGGAGCTTGGGCAGGCATACGCCGTGGATACACTGACTATCACGCAGCGCACGATGCTGACGGATATGCGCGACTACGGGATCGTCTACCAGCGGAAAGCATCTTCGGACCGCTTCTACCCTACTAGACTTGCAACGACACTGACGAGCGAGAGTGGTGGTTTACGAAGCGCCAGCCAGACGATGGATGTAGCGACGGGCGTGGATAAGGCCGATGATGAAGGAAAGGGATTCGTAATTGTTGAAACGAACTATCGAGTCTACGCCTACACCAGTATGCCCCCCTCGTAGCCGTTGCAATAGTTACCGCTGCTGATTAACACGCCCCACAGACTCCCCGCTTCAAATTGCAGTCCTGAATCTCTTTGTGCGCCTCACTACCCGCTTCCCCAACCTTGTCTCTGGCCGCATCTCGCGACACTCGATTCAAGAAGCTATCAAAATGGGCATTACGGCCGATCAAATCATCAGCTACCTCACCGTACACGCGCACCCACAGATGCGCAAGAACCTTGTCGTCCTCCCACCCACCGTTGTCGACCAGATCCGGCTGTGGCAGATTGAAGGCGAGCGCATGAAGACGACACAGGGTTTCCTGTTTCGAGACTTTACGACGGCGCAGGACTTTGAGGATGTGGCGAAGTATGCTGGCGAGTTGGGTGTGCTCAAGTGGAAGAGTACGGCTAAGAGGGAGATGTTTGTTACAAGGCATGAACAGATCGCCGAGTGGTTGAAGAGGAGGGCGGCGGCAGGGGGCGGGGGGAAGAAGGCTTAGGAAGGAAATAGAGGGGGAGGGGGTTAATAAATTTTATAGCGGTTCTTTCCCCCTCTTTCTTCTTTCTTCTTTGTTCTTTCTTCTGTTTTTATTTTTCTAGCTTCTAGCTGTTAGCTTCTTTCCTCCCTTCTCTCTATCCTTTTTTGGGTTTGGCGGGTTCTTTAAGGCCTAAATGTGACGTATGATTATATGTTTGTGTCGCTGTTGGGAGAGGCTGAGGCGAGGTAAGTTTATAGAAGGTTGGCAACTATCAACCTGTAATTTTATCCGGCAATTGTCTAGTTTGTATTCTTATAGAGATCTCAAACATTTAATTTATCCTGTGTGTGATGTGGAGGTGGGGGGGGGTTTCGGGGGGGGTGGAGGAAGAGAAGTGGGTTGTATGAATCACAGAAAGTCACTCGGGTACGAGGAGAGTTGTGACGCAGGGGATCACAGGGGATCACTCGAATTTTGAGCCACAGGTAAAGAACGAAGGTAAGCAATGGACCAGACTGTCGCCTTCTCGCGACTCCTTCGCTACATGTTTCCCGCCAACCCTCAAACCAAAGCTACTAACTCCCATGTTCAAAGCCCCCAACCCCTACAAAGTGGCCAAAGAAAGAAAAATTGTCCTAAGAAGACCCACCCACCAGATATAAACCTACTGGCCCTGCCCCTGAACAAGTGAGTTACACCACAAGTCGAGATCTGGCCCCAAAGAAAGAAAGAACGCAGTACTTGTGCTAGCTAGAGAGTATGTATTTATTCGCCCCTACGTCTGTGGGGAGGGGGGGCTCTGTGTTTCTCCTCTCTCTCTCGGTTTGTTAAGATGATTGGTTGAATTATTTATACAATAGAATCGGCCCGCTTCTCAAAGACCACTCCAGGTTAAAAAGGAAAAAAAAAAGGAAAGAAAAGGAAAGAAAAGGAAAGAAATAAGCTATCTACACATGTACTTCTCAAGTAATTTTATACCACCGCCTCGCATTGCACTCTAGCCCACCAGGAAGAGGAAGGAGAGGAAAGAGAGGAGGGATACACGTATTTACACATATACACAACAAACCAGCTAAACAAGACCAAAAAAAACACCCGCAAAACTTTTTTAATCCCCAAAACAACAGAAGCAGGAAAATAAAATATTCGCAAAAAAATATTTAAAAAAGGGGAAATGAATTAAGCATTCTATTTAAACGGCGCAGAAATCGGCTCGACAACAACCCCCTTCTTGACGATGACCCTGGGCATCGTCGACTCCTGGAACGTCGTCTTGGTGGTCCACTCGGGCCCAATGGGGATGCGCAAGCTCCGCTCGTACTGCTGCTTGGTCTCGAACATGTGTGGGAGGCTTGAGGCATGGTATTTCAAGTTCTGTAACCACCACCACCACCGTCAGCTTACGCACAAACAGATAGAAAAATAGAAAGAAAGAAATAAGAAAAAACAGAAAAATACCTTCTTAACCCTCTTCTCATTAATAATGACCCTCGCCAATTTTGCGTCCTTCCTCTTATCCTTCGCAATACCCTTTACAGTCTTCAGGAACCTATTCGGCTGGTCCCGGTTCTTCTGCTTGAGCCCTTCACCTGTCCAGCTCCCCCACCCGGGCAGGCTCTCGTCAATGACCTGGTCGCCCTCGTCCTCGACGACAGCCCTCTTCTCCGCAGCAAAGTCGGCCACTACATCATCCCCCGCAAACGCCCTCTTCACCAGCTCCCTCTGGGACCTCGCGGCCTTCCCGCCTTTGGCGGGGATGAGGCTGATCTCCTTGTCGTCGACGTCCTCGTCGTCCACGCCATCGTCGTCGAGGTCCGCGACCTTTGTCTTCTTGAGCGTAAGCTTAAGCGTAGCAGACGTGTCGATCTCGACCTCTGTGTTCGCGGCGGGGTCGGCGTTCTGTAGAGCGGCCTTCTTGTTCTTGGCGAGCTTCTTGCTGCTGCGCTCGGTCTTGGAGTCGGATTTGCCGGTGGTGATGCTGAGCTGCTTAGGCTTGACGAGGGTGACTTCCTGCGGGAGCCATGGGTTGCCACCAGCGGGGGCGTCGTCTTTGCCGCCGCCGCCGAAGGAGGTGTGCTTTCCGCCGGTGGTTCCAGAGGTGGTCTTGGGCGCGGGGAAGGGGTTCTTGGGTGCTGCAGTGGTGGCCGCGGCAGTGGCCTTGTTGATGAAGGTGACTTCTTCGTCCTCTTCGTCCTCCTCTTCTTCTTTGTCGTTGCCCTGCTCTTGCTCTTCTTCTTGGTCACTCAGGTCCCGTTCTTCGAACTCGGATCTTCCGGTGGTAGTCTTGGTGGCGGCGGGCCTCTTCTCCTTCTTGCCGGGCCTGAATGTCATTCTACCGCCTGTCTGCTTGGGTTCGTCGTCGTCGCTGCCTTTGCCGTTGTTACTCGGCTGGTCGTCGTCTAGTAGAGAGTTCTTGAGCTCCTCTAGCTGCGCCTCATTCTCCTTTTTCTTGGCTGCCTCTGCGTTTTGCATGAACTTCATGCCCATCAGACGCCCACCGAGCTTACTGCTAGAAGAGGCATCCAAGGAGGCCTCCGCCTTCTCAATGTCCTTCATCAGCCTCTTCCTTAGCTCTACACCCTCCTCATCGAACTCGTCGTCGTCCTCCTCCTCCCCACTACTACTCTCTTCAAACTCGGAGCCCTCACCGCGGATGTCCTTGCCCTTGATACGTCTCCTGAGCTCCTCCGCGCGGCGCGCCATCTCGATGGCACCATCCTGGGCCTCGTCGTCCCAGATGTTCCGGCCAGACTCCTTCATTCCCTTCGCCCACTTGCTCTGCTTGTGTCGCAACGTCATGCGCTCCTCGGCACGCTTGCGCTCCTGCTCCATGATCTCCTCCTCGTCCATGACGCCGCCCTTCTCGAGCCTGAGCGCCTCCTCGATTGCCTGTTCCTGGCGCATGCGCTCCTTCTTGTGCACGCGGTGGTAGGCCTTCGACTTGATCTTCTTTATGCGCTTCGCCTTGAGCTCTTCCCTGTACAGGAGCTCTCTCGCCATCCTGAGCTCGGCTGTCCGCTTCTGCACCTCATCTATGGACATCTTGTTTGTCTTGAGCTCCTCAAACTCGGCTATCTGCTTCTCGGACTCCATGTTTGACTCCTTCAAGATCCCCGAGATGGTAGCCTCGAGCGCCGACAGCGGTGTCGCGTTCGAGGAGGCTGTGATGGACGGGAGGCGGCTGGGCGCCTTGATGGGCGCGTTGGGGGCGTTGGCCAGCGGGAAGCTGATGTGGTCGGCCTCGCGGTTCATCTTGACGGTGTCGACCCAGCGGCCGAGGGTTTCGTTTGTCTTGACATATGCCGCTGCGCGGTCGATGCGGTCTTGCTGGCGCTTTGGGAGCGGCGCGGAGAGCTTCCCTTGCACGCCGGAGGTCTTAGTTCCTGCGGGGGTAGTAGTATCGGTGAGGGTCTTGAGCGACTTTTTAAGCGTGGGGTCGGTGATGGTTGGCATGAGGTCGGCGAGCGTGAGCTTCTGGGAGTCGTCCGCGATGGAGAGGTTGTACTCGTTGGGGGTCTTGCCTTCGTTGGGGTCGTCGAGGCGTGCACGTTTTGCGGCGGGCTTGGAACCGGTGGGGAGAGAGGTGATGAGGGATTGGAGGGCGGCGAGCTTCGCGGGGTCCTCGGGGGTGGAGTCTTCTTCTTCTTCCTCCGAGAAGTGGGCGAACGAGTCTGCATCGGAGTCCTCGCTATTGGAGGGCTCGTCGTCGTCGTCTTCGGACATGGACTCTGCCAGATCCAGCCCGCCTTCATCCTCATCCTCATCCTCCGATTCAGACTCAGGTGCAGGCCGTTTCTTCGACTTATTCTGCGGCCCCTTGCTGGTCTTCTTGGCCTTGTCACTGTTGTCGTGCTCAGGCTCTGAATCGCTGGGTGTGGCCCTGTCAAGCATATCAGAGAGGTTCACGAAGCCTTCTCCGTCCTCCTCCCCATCCTCCTCCTCCTCCTCGTCCCCCTCGTCCCCCTCGTCCCCCTCCTCACTCTCATCCAAAGTCACCTCCTTCTGCTCCTTCTTCGCCTTCTTCTTCGCCCCCACGGAACTGCTCCCACGGAACGAAAAGTCCGCAAACCGCTCCTCGTCACTCTCGCCCATCGCCTCATCAGAGTCAATGTCACTCTCGTCGTCACTGTCAACACCCACCTTCCAATGGCCGCCGTCAGAGTCGCTACCACCATCTATACTGTCGTTATCGTTGTCGTCATTATCGCCGTTGCCATTGCCACCTCTAGCATCTTTACCGCCCCGGCCCCGGCCCCGGCCCCGGCTGTCTTCTTCGCCGCCTTTACGGGCAGGGAGGCGGTTCCTGGGGGCGCTGTTGCTGCTCTGGTCGCGGGCGGTGGCCGTCTGGGCGATTGCGAAGGCGTTGAGGGAGCGGTTCTTGGGGTTCCTGTGGGGCCGGGGGCGGGAGCCTGTACCGGGCGGGCGGGGTTTGTGGGAGCGGGGGTTTGTGGAGCGGGGCATTGTGGTGGTGGTGATGTTTGGTGATGGTGGTGAGGGAAATTTTTTTTTTTCCCTCTTGTATGAGTGTGGGTTGGTTAGTTGAGCCGCATTGCTTGGCGGTGGGTATGATTTGGGTTAGGGTTAGATGCTAGGTTGTGGCTAGAACTTGGCTGCTGTGTGTATTTTAGATCCTGGATTGAGTTTATCTTATCGGGTTAAAAGAGCAAAGAAGGACTGTGGGTTAGGAATATCTATCTCCCTTCATGAGCCTCTTAGCCCGCGTCTACAACATAATCCCCCGACGGCGCGGTGATATCCAGCAAATCCAACAATCCACAGACCAAAATACATGTGGTCAGGACGGGGTCACAGCAGGTAAAGAAAGGGGTGGGGGGGTTGGTTTCTATAGCCGAGTACAAGAATGGCGAGTTTACACATTTACACATTCCAGGCATCGAGTGATAGCCCATGACTGCCAGGTCACAGGGTCTACGGACTACAGCGGTTCTGCCTTTTGCGGATTTGCATTTCTGTGCCTTCTGCTAGTAAGTGCTATCTGCTTCACAACCACCGACCGGAACTAAAAGGGAAAGAGAGAGTAAGAGATAGTAGGGGAGCATGGAAACTCCTCTGGCTGTAGAATCGATGCTCTACATTTAGATACTAGGTGTAACAGCCCAGCCCAGCCAATCCACCCCCCCCCCCCCCCCCTTACAAAACCAACGAGCCCGGCATCCCAAAGCACAAATAACCAACCGGCACGCAGCGAGTGATCCACCATGCATCACTCGCCGCCTACCACCACGGCCTCTCCGTCGACCTCTTCACCTTCCCTACACACACACACACACACATTAGCCTTACCCCCTCCCCTCCCCTTACCCCTCCCCAGCACCAGAACTCACCGTCCCTCCCCCTCACGCCGCTCGCAATCTCGCTCTCAACCTTGCGCATCCGCGACCGGCGGATACGCTCGTTGTTCGCGCGCCGCCGCAGCGCCTCGCGCTCGTCGATATCGGCCTGGCCACCCACATTAGTGCAGTCCGGAGGAGAGGGGGGGGGGGGGGGACATACACGTTTTGTGGCCCTGGGCTTGGGCTTGGGCTTGGGCTTGGGCTTGGGCTCTCGGGCGTGGGCGCGGGCGCGTGTCGCTGTCGCTGTGGTTGTGGTTGTGGCGTCGGGTTTGGGGTTGTCTTTGGGGGTGGGGGTGGGGTTGGGTTCGGGGGTGGGCTTGCGGGCGTTGGTTGTTTCTGCCATTGTTGTGGGTGCAGTTGTTGTTGCTCTGTGTGTAGGTGTGAAGCTCTTATGAGCTGTGATGAGCTGTGATCGTGAGCTCTATTGATCAAGCTCGCCCCTTATCTTATCTTATCTCCCCTTACCCTTACCCTTACCCTTCCTTTCCAACCAACAAACAAAGCCATGGCAGACCTCGCCCGCGATCACTCGCAACACACAAAAGTCCAAAGACCGGATCGTAGAGCAGATTACCGTAAATACCCTTCAATTACCCCCCCACCCATATAATAATAACAACAGTAATAATAGCAGCAGTAATAATACATGCAGCTATGGTGATGATAATCCTCACCCCCACCGTTCCACCCAAAACACAAAACAGAAACAACGTACGAAAAGACTCCCGCGCAGCCAGCCATGGGTGTGCATCTATCACACGCCAAGGGCTAGTCCGCAGATAGATGGATGGTGATAATCGACAAAAGGGGCAGGGAGAGTAGTAAAAGCGCGGAACCAAAAGAAAGAATAGAAAAGAAAAGAAGGTCATCAGTCAATACAAGTTACAATCGTCAAAAGTTAAGAATATCCCACCCACCCAACGCAACGAAAGAAACCCATCATAAACATATGTATATATAAAAAAAAAACACGACTCCCACCAAAAAAAGACAAACAAAAAAGAAGAGGACATAATTCACAAAAACTGGGTATTTATAAACCAAAAGCCCTCAGACCGCTAAAGGAAAAAAAAAAAGAGGCAAGAAAAAGAAAGAAAAAGTACAATGGGTACATACACATCACTGAATCTTCCATGTCTACAGAGCTCTCTAACCACACCACCACCATTACCACCACTACTACCGCTGCCCGCCTCTCGACTCTAACATCCTCTTCTCCAGCTTCGCATACACATCCCTAGCCCACGCCGCGACATGCTCCCTATCCGCCGCCCCATTCTGCTGTACATGATCGACCGTATTCTCCAGCAGTAGCTTCAGCACCTCATAGCTAATATCGACCACTCCCTCCTTGACCGGGCGCCCATATGTATCGGGATGCAGAAACGGATCCTCCATCGACAGCATCATGCGTATCGTCGGCCTTACATTCTTATCCCTCTCCAGACAGCCCTTGATTGTATTAATCAGTGATAGCGGGACGGGCGTGCCGCCAATCCCCGTGGAGGGATATTCGATGGGGTAGTTCGGGTCCGGGATGGCACTGATCTTCTGGTACATTGATGTGAGGTGTGCGAAGGGCCCGCGGCCATACGTCATCTGGTAGAGTATGCACCCAAGACTCCATACGTCACTGGGTGCGCCGAGTTTCATGAGGCGGGGAGCGCCGACAGAGGCCATGGCCTTGCCAGAGGTGGCGTTGATGTCGACAATGGCCTCGGGCGACATGTAGTTTAGGGTGCCGACCTGTGACTCGCGGTGGACATTGACGGTGTCGTCGGCGATCGCGTTTGCGATGCCAAAATCAATGAGTTTGAGGCGGCCGTGAACGACGAGGAAGTTTGCGGGCTTGAGGTCAGAGTGGATGATGTTGAGCTTGTGGACGGCGTCGACGCAGAGGAGCATCTCGCGCCAGTAGTAGCGGATAAAGGTGATGTCCATCTGCGAGTCTTCGTTGTTGTGACGCATCATGAGGACTTTGGCAAGGTCGGTTTCGCCGCATTCCATCAGCTGGCCCCCGGAATCAGAAGAAATATCCCCCCAAGAACTCTAAATACCACGGACTAATGGGAAGTAGCTTACCATAGTCAAGCACTGTTTGGAATCATTGATCTCCCAGTCATACAACCGCACCACACGATCCACATGTGCCAACTTCTTAAGCAGGTCAATCTCACCCTTATACCCTCTTATGGCTGACTCGCCATCCTGCGCTGTAAAAGTAACCTTCTTCATGGCGAGAATCTTGAAGTTCTCGGCCATGACTTTATATACCTTACTCGACCCACCCTTTCCAATGGCATCCAGACGTCGATACGGTTTCCCATTCACATGCACCACCGACCGCTGCTTCCTCGACGACTGCTGCGACGCTGTCGCCGACGCCCCCGCACTCGCCGTGACCGCCTCGAGCATCGACATTTTCGGTGGGGGAGGAGGCGGCGCTGGGCGTAGTGGCGTGTTGTTGCTCTTCATCGACAGTACATTCTTCCTTTCTGGCGAACCAGCGGATGAAGCAGGGGCCAATGATTTATACTCCTTCTCCTCCGGCGGAGACGGCGCCCGAGCTACCACAGGCTTTACCTCCTCCACAGCGAAACTTAGCCTCTTCGAACTCGATATAGTAGACGTGGGACGTCGAAACGTGGGTGGTGGTGGCATGTTCTCCTTATCCTTTGCTGCCAAAACCTGGGGCACTGAGGCAGCGGCAGCAGCCGCAACCGCCGCCGCCCTCGACTGCGCCGAAAACGCCGATGAGCGCCTCGACGAGTCTGGCGATCCGGACCTGGTCTCCTCCGCACTCGAAAAAATGTTCATCCCCCTCTGCTGCATCATTGACGTCTCTGGACTCGACCTCCTAGACCTCCTCGACATCATCGAGAACGACGCATCGCCGACAGCCGTCTCCTCGCGCATACTCCCATTCCCAACTCCATTCCCACCAAAACTCTTAGAGCTGGACCCCGAACTTGGCTCATCCATCTCCTTTATGTCCGTGGGACTCTGCTCGTCGCCGCCGCCTCCATCCTCCCCACCATATGTCTCATATCCCTCCATATCCTGCGGATCACTTCCTCTCCTTGGGCCCCTTCTCGGTGGCCCCGCCAGTCCCCCCAATAGCCCTCGCCCCGCACGCTTCCACCGTATCGCTGACGCCGTCGCTGATGGCTGCATCGTCATTGTCTGCTGACTCGTCCTGGCAACACTCCCACTACTGCTACCATAGTACCCCTCCTGCTTCATCTCTTCCTCCTCGGAGCCACCCGAGGTATGCACGCGGCGCGAGTAGCGTCCCCCAGTCGGCGCGGGCGTGACAAGCTCGCGGGCGGTTGCGTACTCGAGACTACGGTGTGCGTGCGTGTGTGGCTCGTCGTCTTCTTCGTCCCGCGGCGGGGACTGGTCCCAGCTAATACGTTTCCGAGGTATTACGGGCTCGATGCCAGACATAGAAATGGATGACATTTTTGACCCCCCAATGACGCCGCCGCCGCCGCCGCCGCCCTTGTCCGACTCGGACGACTCGGGGAAGTCGTTTAGCAGCATCTGGGCCAGCGCACTGAGCTGCGGTGCCCTCCCTTCATCATCCTCGTCGTCTTCGTCAGAGTCGTTGTCGTTCATGCGCCGGCTGCGCGATGAGGAGGAGCCAACTGAGAGGGGGGAGCTGCGGCGCGAGTGCGAGAGGTAGGGGCTCTGGCGGCGTTGCTTGGATGTGCGGGAGAGAGCTGAGAGGGGGGAAGGTGAGGGCGTGGATATGCTTGCTGACATTTTCGGACGTGGATTGTGGCGGGTAGGTGTTGATATTAGATGCTGCTTACTGGCTCAAACTGCAATCAATGGGTTGCAATCAATGGGAGATGGGGGTTCAAGATGAGCTGAGTGAGATTTTTTCGTGGACGAGATTTTTTTTTTATTTCAGTTTAGAAACTTGTGTAGATAAGATCATCGACTAGCGACATGTGTTATATCCACTTAGCTGGAGGAGGAGGAGGAGGAGGAGGAGGAGGAGGGGTGGAATTAAGAGGAAGTGAGTAAATGGTGATGATGATGATTGTCCGTGATGATGTCTGTAATGATGATGGTGATGATGATGGCAGAGAAGAAGAGGGGGAAGCTCAATCAGTCAGTCACTCAGTCAGTGAATCGTTCAGTCGCCCAGTCGTTGTCGTTTTCTGTTGTTTGACCTGCGGGGGGGGAGGGGAAAGGAAGGGGGGTGGAGGGGGGGGAGGGAAAGAAGAAAGGGAGAACAGAAAGAAAGAAAAGAAAGAAGAAAGAAAAGAAAGAAAGGTCAGAAGCGAGAAATTGCTTCGTTGGTTCGTTGGTTGGCGTTGCATCGATCGTTCCCTTTGTTTACGTCTCGCTTGAAATGGCCATTGGATCGTTGCCGTAGCAACTCTGCCTATCTGTCTGTCTGTCTGTCTACCCTAGAGTTACTCTCTACTTTCTATTTCTACCCCACCACCACCACCATCACCTGCAGTCTTTCCTCTTCTTCTTCCAACGAACGACCACTCAACACGTGTGCTGCACGGCCTAGTTATGAGAAAAACTCATAAGGTACTACATGTACCTACCTACTCTAGATAAAAACAATTCCAATTCCAATTCAAGAAAAACACTTGATGCAGCAATTATCGCGAACATAGATTTTCAATTGAATACACTACAACAGGGTATTATTTTTGATGTTGCCCTCAACAACAGCTAGCTACATGTAGTAAGTTAAAGGGGGGTGCTTGGTCAATAAGGTAAAGAAAGAAGAAAAAGAGAGATTCATGCGGGTGGTATTAATATTCCGCATTGTGCACCTCCGATGGACTATCCATCGCAACCTCCTCATAATCTACACAAAACGTATCAGTAGCTGTTAGCATTCTCAAACGCGGGGTATGGTATTAATTCACTCACCCCTCTCCAGCGCCGCCAGATCCTCTCTCGCCTCCGAAAACTCTCCTTCCTCCATGCCCTCCCCAACATACCAATGCACGAATGCGCGCTTCGCATACATTAGGTCGAATTTATGGTTGAGCCTCGACCACGCCTCCGCGATTGCCGTCGTGTTCGACAACATGCTCACCGAACGGTCGACAGATGCCAATTCACCGTTTGGCACTGACATTGGTCGTTGGGAGTTGATTCCGAGCTCTGCAATATATCCCAATTAGCTATATAAATATCTACCTCTCTAGGGGCAACCTTAAAAACATACTAAAGCCCGTGGGGCACCACTCAACAAGGTTGAAGGTGGCCCGAGACTTGATCGACGCCACGGCGAGCGTGCACTCGCGTGGCACCACATCCCCGCGGTAGAGCAGCGCAACGGCCATGTACTTCCCCTTTGCGGGGTCGCAAACCACCATCTGGTTGTGGCGCTCGAAACACTGGAACGTCAGCTCAGACACCTTAAAGGCCTCGTGAGAGCTCCTGGCCGACGAGATGACAGGCGCATAGCTGATCAGTGGGTAGTGGATGCCTAGCGGCGACTCCGTCAGCAGCTAACTCTGTACATACAGAAGGGGCGGGCCCATACGAGGATATGGCACCAGGTTCGTCTGGAACTCGCCCAGGTCCACATTCAGATGCCCATCGAAGCGCAGCGAGGACGTTATAGATGAGACCACCTGCGCAATCAGGCGATTCAACGAGCCATGGTCGGGACGGGGGATGTCGAGGTTGCGCTTGCAGATGTCGTAGACCGCCTCGTTGTCAACCAGGAACGTGCAGTCCGCATTCTCGATGGTGCTGTGCGTTGATAGGACGGCATTGTACGGCTCGACAACGGCTGTGCTGGTCTGCGGGGCGGGATAGACGGCGAACTCAAGCTTGGACTTTTTGGCATAGTCAGCAGAGAGGTGTTCAAGGAGGAGGGCGCCGAAGCCCGAGCCAGTGCCGCCACCGAAGGAGTGGAAGACGAGAAAGCCTTGAAGGCTCGTGCAGTTGTCGGCAATGCGGCGAATGCGGTCGAGGACGGTATTGAGAATCTCTTTGCCGATTGTGTAGTGGCCACGGGCGTCTATATGTCAATAGAATCCACTCGTTAGTCTACCATTCACTCACTACATGTATTCCAGCTACAGTTTTTCTTCTCCTTGATAGCTACTACTAGCTAGTGAGATTTGAAACACCATGGGTCCTATTTACAGTTATTGGCCGCGTCCTCCTTCCCGCTCACCAGCAGATCTGGATGAAACAGTTGTCGGTACCGGCCAGTCCGGATCTCATCAATGGGCTGCATTTTCATTATCACTGCATTAGCAGCAGCACTCTAATATATTCCTAACCAATGCCTAAGAAGCGGAACCGAACCGAGGGGTCCAGGTCCACAAAGATGGACCGCGGCACATATTTCCCATTCCCCGCGTCCGAGAAGAAGGTCTCGTTTGAGCCACCGCCCACCGCCGTTGTGTTTGCGTCGGGCCGCCCATCCATTCCCAGGCCATGTTCCAGGAGGTATCTGGTAGTAACAGCACCCTTATGAACCCCAAATCTCTAAACGAAAGGATGAAGGAAGCGAAAGTTGAGCAGGCCTACAGTTCCCACGCACTGTTCCCTAGCTGCACACCGGCCTGTCCGATGTGGACGTGTAGGATCTACGGGGGGGAGGGTGCGTGCGTTATTATTTTTATTGAACCAGGAATCAAGTGGAGGGGGGTAGCATCATAAGCGACAAGATATACGAGGATTAGGGTAGAAAGAAGTATAGATATTACTCTATATAGATACACCCATAGACGATCGTTGTCAGGGAATGAACGGGGGGGGGGAGAAGAGGAACTGGACTACTTACTTCACCCCTCATAATATTTGCAGCAAGAAATATTCTATTCTGGAGTCGTTATTTTTGATGATGATGATGGTGGGGGGAAGAAAAGAAGGATGAAGAGAGAAGAAAAAAGTAAAAAAGCTGTCAGAACTAAATCTGAGATAGAAGATCAGTTAAGCAGAATGAGTCTTGGCATTCTGCGCTGTTTTGAAGGGAAACCGATGAGTCGTATCCAAGAAATTTACTCTTCTCAACTGTTTCTTTTCTAGATACTGATGACGCAGAGAGAAAGAGGACTTGTCTTAATTAATGCTCAATTTTTATTTAAAAACGACACTAAATCAAATCGGCCCTTCTCATCGGATAAACTCACATGTCACATTTTTTTTTATTGTGGCTTTCTGGACGCATGTCTCGGCAGGGGGAAAAGCCAGTTTCGGAAACAACTCTCCCGGCGGGTAGACCCTGTCACTTCATACTTTCCAGGCAGGCAGGTAAGTACTTACATGTACATGTATGTACCTACTTCTTACAAGTAGGCAGAGGAGAGAGTCCAGCCAGGGCGGCCACAAAGATGCTGGATTATGCTGGAAAATGTCTCCAGATAAAAGAAGCTGACGAATCAGCGTAAAGTCTTTGTTTCTTTATTCCTTATTTAGTCTCATTCTTTCCTTTTTCGGGATTGCTCTCTTTGTTTTCTCTTTATGGACATCTCTTTCTGTATACAGATATTTCTGGTTTCTATAAAAGTAAAAGACAATATCCACTTTGGATAATTATGATAGAAGTTAGTCTCGTTCCCAGACCACAGCGGTATATTTTTGGTTGTATGGTTCAATACCGGAAGGGTCTGGTGTGCTTGCCCAAAAAGTTTGTACCAGTCCTTTTTTTGCCCGGTTGCTATGCCAAAAGTCCGGTTTGTATGCCAAGGGGCCCCCCAAAACTCCGGTTGCCCCCCAAAATCCCCGGTTGCTATGCCAAAAACTCCGTGTTTTCTACTAAAAAATGTCCGGCGGGGTTACTTAGAAACCCGGTTTTTTTCCGAAAAGCTATTGCTCCAGACCCTACTATGGTGAACCTAAATTATCTATCGGTCACAACCACTAACATCACACCGTAAGGGCTTAGATAGAAGTCAGTAATTCACTCTATTCAGTAATCATACTACCTATTAAGGCAGTCCATACCCCTATTCTATCAAAAGAGACACCACAACGGTTTCCCGTTCCAACCTTCCAAGCTTCCGTCCAATCTCCATCCAAGCGTCAGCCATCGAACGCCCACCGCTGTTGCAGCCGGCCCTGTCTGTCTGCACGCATCACATCTAAATCCGACCTGGTCTCTCCCTATGTATCACCCAAAAAATCTTGGGATCTACAACCTTATGACGACAGTGGCGTCATATTTAACCCAAAAAAGTCTCCTCCTGTCCTTTCCAATTTAGACCCTTTTAGACTTCTTGTTAATGATCTTCGCCTTTCGTTATTCGATATCCCCTTTCTACAACTCACCCACACACCAACTCCCCATGTCGATTTACACAGAATTGGCTGGCCGTACATCAGTCCCTGATGGGGAGACTTCCGGCGGGAAGGGGGAAAAATGGGCCAAAACACTCTAATGCCCAAAAAAGAAATACCAACTAACGACGTCGCATTTTCTCCCCCCCCCCCCCCCGGAGTGGTGGGGAGTAAGAGTATAGATACGCAAACGCGTATCAGATCAATTAGAAATATGTACCAAAGTACCTCCAATGCCTGCACATCTCATTTCCCCAGACTACTTCATTCTGCAAAGTAGAGTACCGTTTTACTGATACCGCGGAACCCCCCAGGAGTTGGGAGTGGAGATATGAACATCTTCTATGCGAGATTTCAGAATGCTCTAGTAGGGTATAAAAGACGGGACATGCTCCTTGTCCCGGTCTAAATAGAGGGTACATAAATATTTAACAAAAGGACCCGGCCTCGACCACTAAAACAAAATCTGCTGCACCATAAATAACTAGCTCTTGTTCTTAAATACTGATCCCTCCTCTAATTAAATCCAGATCCTCTAAAACAATCGCTTCCTGCTCTGCCTTGTCTACTTTCCCTGCTGCTACATTTCACAATAACTGCGTCGAGAGCCACTCCCTCCAGAGGCCAACATCTTCTCTATATATCTTCTTTTACACAAACACACACATATCTAGATATAGATATATATATCTACGCACTTCCCTTACCTTTTACAGCTCTCAAGTTAATACAAGAGGAGTTTGATACTCACTCTCCACAATGTCGACCCCTATGCACGAGATCCCCGAGCCATCCTACCCCGAATTTGGCCCACCAGGCAGCTACCAATCACGGCCACCACCCCCGGCCTCCCACCCACACGCCGACGGCTCCTCCGATACACACACCGAAGAAACGATTCCTCGTCACCAGTTGCACGACCGGCGGCCCACCACTGCCACCACTGTCTCCGACGACCTGAACCCCCACCGGCACGTCTCGCAGTCGCGGAGGCGCGAGGAGAGCCACCGCCTCGACGACGACCTGGAGCTGCTGAAGGCCGAGCGGGTGGCTACTAATGCGTCTGGCACGGGCCCGGACCGGTCAAGGAGTAGACGGCACCGCTCGAGGTCAAGGGTCAGCGAGGTGGTGGACCCCGTGGATGATTTTGATATTGCAACGAACCCGGTGCATGATAATGGCAAGGGGGTGTGGAGGCCGCCGGAGAAGCCGTCGAATAAATTTGCGCAGTTTATGAAGACGGTGGGTAGCTAGTTTTATTTTTTAGCGCCCCCTATTAATAATTGTAGGTTGTGGCTAATGATGGGAAATTATAGGTGCATGAGTCGTCGGTGATTATAAGGTATTTCACGTATATCATCCCGTTGGTACTGATATTACTTATCCCATTGCTGCTGGGTGGATTGGTATTTCATGAAGCGGCAGTGGGGGATGTTTATTTAATGTGGTTCATGGTCTGGCTCGAGGTGGTCTGGTTATCACTTTGGGCTGCAAGAGTAAGTAGTGTATATATATATATATATATATATATAAATATAAATACCCAATTGCACCGCCATCTGCTAACACCCCCCTCCAGATCATCGCCAAATGCCTCCCCTACGTCTTCTCCCTCCTCACCAGCGTCTTTACCAACAACAGCAAGAAATGGAAAGACATGGCCCGTATGCTCGAAGTGCCCGCCACGCTCTTCTTCTGGTGGCTCGCCATCTTCGTTTCCTTCCTCCCCACAATGACCAACCACCACAACAACGGCGACAAATCCACGCGCTACTGGGAGAACCGCGCGAACATCGTGCTACTATGCTTCTTTATCGCCACGATCCTCAACTTTGTCGAGAAGATCATCATCCAGCTGATCGCAATCTCGTTCCACCAGCGCACGTACGAGGACCGCATTGAGCTCAACAAGTTCCAGATTGGCTCGCTGGCGAAGCTCTACGCCTTCTCGAAGCAGGTCGAGAAGGAGCGGGACCTGGACGAGAAGCGGGACTCGAACCTGGCGAGCGGCGTGCGGACACCCCTGGTCAGGCTGCAGCAGGCCAGGGCTGGCGCGCAGAAGACGTTCAATAGGGTTGGTGATGTGTTTGGGAAGGTTGCGGGAGACTTTACGGGGAAGCAGGTCTCGAAGAGTACCTCTCCGCAGCAGGTCGTCCTCACACTCCTCTACACCACCGAAGGAAGCCAAGCTGTAAGTCCGATCATTGACCCCACCATCACAACGTCAGTGTCAATGATAATTGATACATGTAACTAATACCGCCCCCACAGCTTGCCCGTAGACTCTACCGTACCTTCATCCGCGATGAGTGCGAGAATGTTCTCGCCGACGACCTCAAGCACGCCTTCTCCTCCGAAGACGAAGCCGACGCCGCCTTCGCCATGTTTGACCGGGACCTCAACGGCGACATCTCGTGCGAAGAAATGGAGCTCGCCTGTGTCGAGATTGGGCGCGAACGCAAGGCCATCGCCGCCAGCCTCAAGGACCTGGACAGCGTGGTGGGGAAGCTCGACGATGTGCTCACCTTCATGGTCGCCGTCATTGTCATCCTCGTTTTCCTCAGCCTGATCTCAAAGTCCACGGCCAATGTGCTCGGCTCCGCCTCCTCGGCCGTGCTCGCGCTCAGCTGGCTCTTCTCCGCCACGGCGCAGGAATTCCTGGCCAGCATCATCTTCGTCTTTGTGAAGCACCCGTTCGACGTCGGCGACCGCGTCGACATCTACAACACAGGCGCCGGCACGATCGACACCTTCTTCGTCAAGGAGATTGCGCTCATGTACACAGAGTTCAAGAAGCTCGAGGGCCACGTCGTGCAGGCGCCCAACTCGCTCCTCAACACGCTCTTCGTGCTGAACATGCGGCGCTCGGGCGGTCTCGCCGAGGCCATCCCCGTGGTGTGCAAGTTCGGCACGACGCTCGAGCAGATTGAGGACCTGCGCGCGCGCCTCGTCGACTTTGTGACGAGCGAGAAGCGCGAGTACCAGCCCAAGATCATCACGGAGCTGCGCGACATCCCCGACATGCACAGCGTCAAGCTCAACGTCGTCTTCTTCTACAAGAGCAACTGGCAGAACGAGCTCGTGCGCCTGCAGCGCCGGAACAAGTTTATGTGCGCGCTGATGGTGTCTGTGGCCGACGTGGGCATCGAGAGCCCCAACATGCGCTGGCCGGGCCAGAAGATTACCGCCCCCGTGTTCCTGCAGTCCGTGAGCAACGACCAGCTGCAGCAGTCCGTCCTCGACCGCGGCGCACCCCCGGACAAGCAGGACGGCGAGTACCGCCCTTTTGTCCCCGGTGGCCCACTACCATCACCACCACCACCACCATCCGGAATCCTGCGCGCGGACTCCGCAGCGGGACTCAACCGCTCGACGAGCAGGAGCAGCGTGTATGGCGGCGGTGCGAAGAAGGTGGACTTTTCGCTGGGCGTGGCCGACATTGCGTCCTCGGACGACACGGGCGACGTGTTTGAGGACCGCCGGCGGATGGCGCACGTCCCGATGGTGAAAGTGATTGAGGAGCGGGAGCGCGAGGAGGAGGAGGCGGAAGCGGAGCTGGCACGGACGACGTCGCGGACGAGCTCCGAGGCTGGTTCTGGTGCGTACCGCAGGCGTGCCGGGAGCGTCGTGAGCCACCGGAATAGGTTCTTTGGGTCGAGGAAGCAGAGCCTTGAGTCGCAGGACCTGGAGGCGGCGGCGAGTGGGCAGGCAGTGGACCGGGGGAGGTTGAGTGTGGAGTATCAGAGACCGAGTGGGTACGGGCAGAGGGCGAGTGTGGAGCCGGCGCCAGACGAGGTGAAGGGGTTGTGAGACTACATGTATATTAACGGACGAGGGCATGCATTACTGGTTTTTCCTTTTCCTTTTTTAATTGATCTTTTTGTATCACGTAGATAGTTCTTTTTACTCCGCTGATGAGCATACGACATCCTGTATTTATTTATTTATTTATCTATTTCATGCCTCAATTGGTCTGTTTCTAAAAAAAAAAAAAAAGGTTGTATTATATATTTATCTTCATTTCTAAGTATGTAGTCAGCAGCAGCAGTTAGTAGCAATAGTAGAAGAAGAAGAAGAAGAAGCACGATGCAATATAAAAATGCCCGCACCAACGCCAGTTCATGGATATCATACACTCCCTACCCCAAAACGCCCTACTTATTATGCCACAAAAAGTCCTTCACCCCACTCCACGTCTCAGCATTATCATACCTACACCCGTTAGCCCCAGCCCCGCCCCCACAGATCTAGAACCCAGCACGCGGGCAAGGAAGAAGACCCACAAATAGACCATACTGCCCCTCAAGCTCCCCTGCAGCGTCTCCGGATGCCACCTAAACAGCCACATGACGGCGCCCCAGCTCCCCGCAGCAAACAGGGGCCACGCCGCCCCGCGCACCCTCTCCCTGCCGGCCTCGCCGCCAAGCACCACGCCGCCCAGCCCCTCGCTGTTGACGGCCAGCTTCGCGAGCGCCAGCACCACCCGCGCAAACACGTAGACCACGATCTGCATGTTGACGGCCTCGCCGCCGCCGCGCCCAAACACGACGTACCCGCCGAGGAGGCCGGCGACGAACGTGTCTGCGCTGCGCTCCTTGCCGCTGCCGTGGATGCTGCGTAGCGCCAGCAGCGCCGTCTTGTATACCAGGACGTAGAGGCCGAGGTTTGTGGCGTGGCTACGCGTCGCGGCGAGGATCTGCGTCAGCTTTGAGCGTAGGCTGTTGTGGTGTGTGTTAGTTTGGTTCTTGTTGGTGAGAGGGGGGGGGGGAGGGGGGAGCCGGAGCGGAAGAGGAAGACCATGACGAGGGCGTGGGGGAAGCGTACTTTGGTGCCGTAGACTATGCCGTTACGGAGGCCCTTGAGGAGGGCCAGGAGGTCGTGGTGGCGCGGGTCGAGGAGGAGGGCGTTGGCGGCGTCCTGGGGGGTTAGTTAGGGTTATGGACATATATAGGGAGGGGGGGGAGTACATGGAGAGCTTGGAGCTTTGAGGGGGATACTGGGACGGGGAGGGACATTGTGGTGCTGTGTCTTGTCTATGTCTATGTCTATGTCTGTCTGTCTGTCTGTCTGTCTGTTCCTAGGCACGTGTAGCAAGAGAGAGGAGAGAGAGATCTAGAGGAGAGGAGAGAGGATGTAGACGCAGAGATAGATATAGATATAGACAGTAAAAGTCAAGGAGCGGGTGTGGAGCAGATGTGGATGTGGGGAACCCTGCATGGAGGTTCGATTCCCGTCCAGAGAAGAATCCATTTAATTAATTGCTGCACCGCACATGAAAACTCGGCCCGGCGTTCGGTTCGGCTGCGCGATTCTGTTTTGGTGTGTGCGTTTTTTGTTCTTTTGCATGTGACAGCGCACGGATCAACAAATCTGCGCGGATGATCGATCATTGGCACTCCGCACTACCGCACTGGGGGGATCAGATAAAAATGATAATAATAATAATAATAATAAAAGACAAAAGACTTCCGTGATCAGTATCATCCCTCAAGAGCGTCGCTACCATGTTGGGCATTCTGATCACCGCTCCCACCTGGGTTTGAACCTGGGTGTCATCGGTATGTAGCCAAGTGAATCACCACTCGGCCACACGTCGGCGGAAATTATTCGTAAACATGGTATTTGTATCCGGATATGTAGACCGATGGATTGACGAGGGAGGAGTGAGAGAGGATTAATCAATGGACTCTAGTAGTCTAGTATACATAGTGTATATAATATAGGGCAGTATATAAGTATTATATTGATTCTAGCTACTTATTGTATCGGAGTATGGGCGGAATACATGTATCATTCACACGAATGCCTGCTTACATGTCGGTGTCAATGATCATGCCCGGATGACTAAGGAATCACTGCCAAATCCTGCCCTGCTGAAATTTATAATTAATACATACAAACAGAATTGGAATAAACAACAATCAATGTCCTTCAAATTCAACTTCTCCACCGGCGCCGACAGCGACAGCGACGATGACACTCCCCTCCCCGCCGCCGCCTCTCCAGTACCCACCGCCGCCCCCACAGCCCCCGTCCAATACCACACCCTCGCCTCTCTAGTCCGTCCCTCCCTCCCCTCCCTCCCCCCGCTCTCCCCACGAGTAACTAACCCCCCCCCACAGATCCCCACCCTCCCCCAACATCTCCTACACCACCCTACGCCCCACGCCCCACATCCGCCTCCCCGCCGCGAGCTCTACGACGTCCGCATGCAGCTCATGTCCGAGGACCCCCTATCCACGCACCCCACCACCGCCCCGCTCCTCACAACCTCCGACATCCACACCTCCGTCTACGAGGGCGGCCTCAAATCCTGGGAATGCTCACTAGACCTCGTGCACCACCTCTCGGCCCACCCCCCCACCCCGCCCCCCCCACCCCGCATCCTCGAACTCGGCTGCGGCACCGCCCTCCCCTCCCAATTCCTCTTCCAAGCCGCGCTCACCACCACCACCCCCACCAGCGCCCCATGCAGCTTCACCCTCGCCGACTACAACGCCGACGTGCTGCGCCTAGTCACGCTGCCCAACCTCCTCCTCGCGTTCTGCATGCTGCGCGCAGGGGCCGCCTGGGCCGACGAGGGCGACCTAGAGGTGACGGGCGCGCTGCTCGACGAGTTTGCGGCGGCGCTGGCGGCGCGCGGCGTGTCTGTTGCGTTCGTGAGCGGGGGGTGGGGGGCGGAGATGGCGGCGCTGCTTGGCGGCGGGTTCGGCCTGGTGCTGGCCAGCGAGACGATCTACTCGTTGCGCACCACGGAGGTGTTTACGGATGTTCTGGTGGCGGCGCTGCGGGGTGGGGGGGGGCGCGCGCTGGTCGCGGCGAAGAGGATCTATTTCGGTGTTGGGGGCGGGGTGGGCGAGTTTGTGGAGGTGGTGCGTGGGAGGGGTGGGTGGGTTGTGAGGGTTGTGAGGGAGGAGGAGGGCGTCGGCGTGGGGAGGTGTGTGTTGGAGGTTGTGGGGGAGGAGGGGGCGTAGATAGATAGATTCTGTATATAGACAGTAATAGTTAGAAAAATGGTAGGTGCAAAAAAAGGTAGTGAAAAACTTGTACATACACCGAAAAACATGTCCCACCGACCATTGCCCCTGCCAGAAACCCTGACCCTGACCCAACCCAGCGCTCACAAGCCATCACTCGACACATGCCCTCAACCCGTACATCCACCCGCAACCCAGATTGGCCAGCCCAACTACATACATACGGCCAGACCCGTATGGACCCGATAACAGGCGCCCGAGTAAGGTACACAAGCAAGATCTGCTATGACCCATGCCGTGATTTGTAATTAAGGATATATCCCCCAGTAGGTACAGACCAGAGACCCCCGCTCGAGACGCCGTGGGGACGTGTATACCTCGAAATATCAAAGCCGTCGCTGGGGCCGGGGAATGTCAATATTCTGGCCGTATCAGACGCTGAGTTTACCCGTCGCCCATTCCAAGCGTATAGAGTGGTGGGGGGGGGGGGGGGGGTTCACAATGAAAGGGCATCAGCTACACCCTGCGTCTGGTGCCAACCAACCAATTAACAGGCGTGTTGTCTTACAAGCCCATGTCAGAATCATTGCACCCAGCCTTCTCGAGGACCAGGCAAATGGCTTGGTGCGCCATTTAATTCCCCTTGTATGTACAGGAAATGTCATTCCCACGGCTACTGGAGACCCGGCAGTACTAGGAAGGGCGGTGCGGGTGCGGGGTTCGTGGTGACAACAGCATCCCCGCAGCAACGGCGAGGGATTGGTACATTGGGTGGGGGGGAGGGGGACCTCATGCGGCCGTGTTGGGTGCTGCGCAAGACCGGGGAAAGGGTCTGGGCTGGCTGGCTGGCTGGCTGTGGGTTGGGCCGTTGGGGACTACAAAAGGCCTTGAAACCCATAGCCCAGCTCATACATACATAACGTAGTCGTCGAATGGGGCCAGAAGATGGCAGTGTATAAAAGAAGTGCCGCATACGTTCAATTGGACCTGCCCAGTTGCAATATACCGGGAGTAAATGTATAAATGTATATATTGACAGCTGGATGCACACTCACGAGCCATCACTCGCCCTCTCGTGCGAAGGTTGCCCTGTGTCTGTTGGCGCTGTGGCTAGACGTCTGATGAAAAAGTACCCGTAGATAATTCTACCTGCACTTCCACAGATCTACCTATGATCAGCCTATCCTTTCACCACCTCTATCCATCCCTCTCCCATCCCTCTCCCATCCAAATGTCAGTCAATCAGCAGTGGATACATGTAGGTAGGGTGTGTCCGCAAGACGCCATGATGATGATGATGGTGATAGAGGCGATCATGATGATGGGGGTTAACAATGAAGTTGGCAGTGGATAGAGGATGGAAGAGGGAAGAGGGGTGAGGGAGGGATGGAAGAGGGGCCTCAAACCGGGGGGTCATTTTCTGCGAGGCCCCCCCCCCCCCACCTCTCTGCCCCGCCACCACGTACAAACCCGCTGCATCCCCGCCCCATTCGTCCCTGCTACACCCCAGCCTCCCCATCGTCTACTCCAGAGACCAGCATGTAGCAGTCTAGTCAAGCAACGGGTTAGTTATTCTTAACCCTACAGCCACAAGGCACCGCCCCCCCTCGCTCCCATGAACAGCACGACAATGTAAGATGTAGCACTACAGGCCAATACACGTATCCCGCCTCTCTTTCATCATCTAGAGCGGTCATACAGTTAGCGTCTATAAGCAGCAGAAACACTACTTGTAAGTGAGATAGCAGCCGGTCAAGTAGGGTAGAGCAAGGGTTGATCTATTTTATCTTTGTAATCTACATCTAAGCTTCAAGCCTAGGCTACCCATGGGGCCAGGTTGTGCTGCTCGTAGTCTTCTAGGTGCGGCCTTGGTACTACTACACTTCTCTTAAGCTTGAAGACCTTTCTTAAGTGTTTGGGGGCATTACTGCCCACCAAACACTGGCTTTGCCTCTGCCTAGTATGTGTGCACGTGGGACTGGGTTAGTCCGCGTCACGGGGGGGTTACGGTGCATGATGTGAGTGATATTTCATGACGGCGACTATTGTTAACTGTTTACAACCCCAGGTTCTAATAACGATGGCTAGCTAGCTAGCCATATATCACCCATTTAGGAACATCGTGTTGACCCAACTGGACCACATGAGCTTGATTTGCAGATGAAAGCTCTAGGGTACACGCTACGAAAGTACCTTATTTGATCAGGGAAAGTCTCGTTGAACCACAAGCAGCACCTTTGTCTTTGGATAATAGATAGTGCATACCCATGGTACAAGGTTTTTTTTCTTGCCTTTACCTACCACCTGGATTTAGTACCATTGGCGCCCTCACGAGAGAAAAAAATAGAATTAGCACTAAACTTTACTTGAGGGCTGGTAAGTCCGTCGGAAAGCCTATGCAGATAATATGAGGGTTCTCTTCGTGAAGAAACCCCCTACTGGTTAAGCTAAATCCATCTGGCCAACACCACAATAACCACACACGAGTGATACCCCATGATACAACCCCTTGGTACACATCTCCTGCCGTCCTGGTCTAGGGAGAAACACGCATATCCCTCAGAAACGTGCCTTCTAAGGGTATCCACTGGGAATATGTCTCTACGCCCGGGCCATCGTAATCAATTCCCGAACTATTAGCATCTGGAACACCTACACCCGCCCTGCCCCATCAAGAGCTATGGAAATATTTAAGGACCTGCTTGTTGGAACCTACCGAGTCACATAAACTACTCAGATACTTTATGGGCTGGTAGTGTACGGGGCCCGGCCCCTAGACAGATCCACCCATTACGGATTGTATCGATTATCCGGGCCGAATAACCAACCGTACAAGGCGAATAAGCAAAATAGAACGCCCGGCTTTTGTCAATGATACGGAATTGACCCTGGTTTTCTAGCTCAAATGCCACAAAAAAAAGAAAGAAAGAAAAGGCAACGGAGTGGATCCGTTTAAGCCTCTAGGGGTTTATACGGGACCCCGTTAATTTCCGACTCCTAATACCCTGGGTCACGTTGGACTGGCTCTATTCTGCGTAAAGCTTAGAGCTTCGGCCCATTGCTACCATAAAACAAGGGCGTTTAGAGGTTTATATCGGACAACAGCGTACCGCCGACCCGCAATGTCCTAACTCCCATGGCTTTAGAAGAAATCAACAAATACACTATGCCCTGGATGCATCCAACTTTAATTGGCGCTTGTGTCGAAGGACGGGCTAATAATACATAATGACGCGCAAAATTAAACATAGAATACGGATCCCATAATGTATATTTGAGAGTAACTACGAGGAAACAAACCATAGGATACATCAAATAAAGCGTCATAAACAACAGAACCTAAAGGACACTAGTGAAACGCCTAGGACCTTACTTGGAAATGGGCAGAAAAAGTAATAAACTAAGTACCGCATTTACAAAATTAAAGGTCTTAGTATCGATAATTTCGATTACATGATGCCTTTGCAAAAAAGCCTCAACGTCTAATGAACCAATATGGACATTCTGTCGTTTGGGTTAACAGCCTTGACCTGCCTTGCCTCTACCGCCACAACCACAGCACGATGTAGTGGTCCGCGCGACTGCGTAGAATGTGAGGTACATTCATTATGTATTAGCCTCATTTACCTTTCACTTCGCCCGGTCTCGATCTTTTGAGGGGTTTTTTGAGGGTACGAATTAGGTCATATTTTTGTTCGAACCGTATGGCCAAACAATCAACAAAGGGAGGCTTATGCACCAACTATCAAAAGCTCGCGCAATTTTATCGGGAACTATTCCATTATGTAGGCTTGTGTGCGAAGCCCTCGGGCGGGGGGGGATACTCCGAGGGCCACAATAAAGTCTACCGTTTAGCTCACCCTCCAATGAATGGGAAACAAGCCCGCAACCAGCAACCTGCCTGTATTGAGGACTTGAGGCATATTTTTACCTGAATCCGAGGCCAGAGCACAGGCCTTACTCGGTCCGTTCGGCATTGTTGTGTAGAGGTTTGGGCTGCATGAAATAGGATTCCGAAAGCTAAGGCGTCATATCCGGCTCTCAGACCGACATGTCTCACCTCCTTCGATCATGAAAACTCACTCACTCACAGACGGATTCCGATCATCTGGACTATTTATAGATTGATATATATATATATATATCACATGTCTATAATGGGTCAATCCAAGACGAAGCATTGCACTGCGCATGGTGAAAATCGCGACGTTAGAGTAAATATCTGGTTTTTCTTTCGCGCGCGGAAAGTTTGAGCTAGCATCCCCCCCCCCCCCCAGGGCCTAGGCCTTACCATCACAAATGCGCGAAGAAAATAAACCCGTGTCCTGTGCCCTCTTGACTCAAGGCGCTTTTTGAGGAAAATCCCTCAGAAATTCGCTAAACATTGAACTGCAGATGCTGGATAGCGCCCGATCCACGACAGACTGACCGGTAACCCACTTGCCGCAACAAGATATAGTAACGGCATCACCAGCATGCATATACGTCGTAGAAGATCATCTCCGTTCCGTGATGAAGGCGATGAGGAGGATCTGGTGGGTAGCGTCAATCTGCTTGCTGGCCGCCAGGACCGCCAGCTACATTTCCTCACTCTGGCGTCGACTTGGTACCTAGCTCCGGGAAAGATGCTCGAATGCCGGTTTATTTATCGATGCATCATGCCTGCGCCTGCCACACGTTTTTTCTTTCCAGAGAGATTCGCGAAGCACATATATTAAATGTGTGAGATAGACTTCCATGAAAAATTGATAAAGAAAGTCCCTTTATAGCTAGATAAGGGACAGCAGATAGCCTCGTTGCTTATCATGAAAGCAAGTCGCCGAGTGATATCTCATGCCGCGGAATACCCGGGCAAAGTAGCGGGCTTATCAGAAAGATACAACCTCCCCCCCCCCTTGCTCTGGGTAGACTTCCCCGACTGATCGCCCCCCCCAATCTCTTCTCCATGCTGCATGCAGTAAATGCATATAACGAGATCTATAACTAGACATTGCAGACCGCATTGCGATAGAGACTCTCCACCCCCCCCCCCCCTCTATTTCACCCTATCTGTTCCTCTCCTCCGAGGGAGTTTCGTTGCGAACAGGCCCTGCTGTTTCTTGTTTTTCCCTTTCTTTCTTTTCAGGTAGGGAGGGGTGGTGGTGGCTTTTTCTCTGGGCACGCATATCGAGATGAACCACTCTGAAGTGTGTAGAGCACACAGGTGGAGTACCCTAGAGTAACTGATTGGCCCCGATCAGAATCAGAACTTCTTGCTCATCAGCATCAACTGCATGTGCGTCTACTCTACCTCCTCTCCTCCGACCTTCGGCGCACCTCTGCTCTGCCTACGACCGCGGGAGGAAACCTGGGGAAAACGCCGAAGCTGCTGCCTAGGTCCTAGGTAATGGCCAATGCACGACCGTTTGACTTTCACTCCCCCCACTCTTCTCCCCCCATAATAAGAACAGGAAACAGAAAAAACAAAAACAACAATAAAATTAAAATAAAAAAAAAAAAAAAAAAAAAAAAACAATAAAAAAAAACTGGTGTCGAGAAATCCGCCGTGCCGGAAAAACGTTAACCCCCCACGCGAAACAGGTTTTACCGGTGGTATCCCCCCCCCCCCCACCTCTATACGGCAGTTTTGCCAACGCTGAGGTTCTACTCTAGTGAGGCTTACCCAGAGTCCCTTACCAAGAACCAATGACCGATTCCCATTCGATGGTAACAGGTGCGTGATATTCCCAGGGTTGCAGTTTGTAGAGGTGTCATATCGATATCTGGGCGGGTAGGAGAGGGTGTACTGAACGGCTGGTAAAAGCACCAAGGGCAGAGTATCTAGCTTCTCTGGGTCTCCCGGCAGCTATCACTGTCACAAGGGTCCCTGTCCTGTTTATGCCCGAGATAGAGTATGTAGGCACTCTACTTTACCGTCCACCCAGTAACGGTGGCGGGTGTAAGTATAGCTACCTACATGTACATACAACCCACTTTCTCCATACGGCCGTGACAGGCTGCTTACCCTAAAGTACATGTTACCTACTCCACTGACAGCCCCCAGTACCGGGCAGTGCCGACGGATGGATCAAATGGAAGAAGGGGGGGGGGGGGTGGTTAGGACTTGGAAGCAAGCATGTAGGACGGTATCGGAATAATAAAGCCTGCCCGTCCATCCCAGGGTACATACACCCACCAACCTCCCCAAGCGAGCGGTAAATAAGCGCATCAAAACGGAAGATCTACCTGCTATCCTGATCCCAGCTAGCCACGGTAGCAGGGTTTTTTTTTGTAGCTTCGAACGCTTCCCATCGGACTTCACGACATCGAGATTCGAAATTGCACGTTCCGGCCACATACATGAGTACATACGGTAGATATTCACATATTCACACTGCATACCGCATGGAGTGGAGAAATGGAAGAGTGGAGCGGAGTAAAAGGCAGGTAGTAGATGCTCGTATGATATACTCTACACACTACATGACACTTAGTACACACACCCCCACACACACAGAGAGAGAGAGAAAACTACCCTCGGGGTATATAAAGCATATGCCAACATTATTAAGGAGATAGAATTCTCAGTAGCAAAAAAAAAAAAAAAGGCTTCATGTCTCGCGTATTACCCATCACTTCTCCTCAAGGCTTAATCCATAAGCACCATATCTTATCTTGCAAGCAACAAAGGAAAAAAAAAATATAAAATAATATAAAAAAAAAATACAGTGAGAAGGAATTTGTCAAAAATAACTTTTTTATACAAAACTTTCCAATACCATATGATACTCCACCCCCCCCCCCCCCTTTCCGCAATCGCCCTCCCTATGACAACTAACCTATAGCAAAACAAGAAAACAAGAAAACGAAAGAAAAAACAAGAAGAAAAAACCGGCCCCCCCTCCCCAGAGGAAAGAAATAGAGAACCCCCCAAACCGAAAGACTGACAGACCAAGACGATACGATAGATAAAAACAAGTTGCCACGCCACCGAGAGAGTAGTAGTAGTGAAATGATAAGTGGGTAGAAAAAAATAAGCAAATTGAGGAATGCAAAAGGAACGCGAATATTACATGGAAAAGGAAAAAAGAATATAAAAAAGGAAAACAGAGTGACGGTAATATAATAAGAGAGAACCAAACCAGCCCAACCTATACCAGACAAAAGAGAAGCAAAAGAAAAACCAAAAACCAAAACCACACTGTAGATCCAATGTAGAAAAGAATATTGTATGATATGCTATGCATCCAGCAATCCAGTCTCGACCAACCGCTTTCAAAAAAAAAAAAGTTTCTTAGGGAAAGGTTCCGGTAACTCGGCTGTCGAAAGAAAAAAATGATAATTCGACACCAGTTTTTAAACGCCCTGCCTTTGCCCTAAGGAGATAGGCAGGCGGTGGGTTGTGAAACTAGTTGAAAGAGAAGAAAGAAAGGGAAGCAAAAAAAAGGATAAAAACGCCACGACCAAAATACCACAGAAAAAAAAACTCCTGCCATTTGATGTATTAACCGAAACCGGAAGCTATAGATCTTCATCTCCGTACGCGCGAACTTTGTCGGAACCGAGCTTTTCCGGCCAAGACTACCGAAACCCTATCCCGGCCACACCCGCAAATTGCACCATACCCCCAACTACCCGCGCTCATCTGCTCCAACCAACGTTCCAAAGCACATGTGCGATGTCCCTAGCAGTGTTGACTGCATCAACAGCTCGTCCGAAAAGTCCTGCTGCTGTTTCATCATCCTCATCATCGTGAGTGTAATTTGGTAGTTCAAAGTCTTCATCCTCTAGAGCGGCCGTACTACTGGCCCCAAAACCTCGAGATCCAAAGTGGTCTTGCGTAACTGCTATACTATCTCTTCGAGTGGCGAACGAAGAGTGACTTGGCTCCCAATCAAGTTCTGCCATATCGTCGTCGTCGTCCTCCAAGATGTACGACTTTGTCCCCACTGCAGCCAAACCATCTGATTTATCCGTTGCCTTGGCCTCTGATGAACTACCCCCGAATGATGAGAAGAAGCTGCCAATGTTGCTAAAAGCGTCGCTCTTCTTAACCTCCACAACTTCCTCGACAGCTTTCAGTGTTGTGGATGGCAACATCGCGATCGTCTGGTGGTCGCTTGTGCTCCCCTTTGAATTTAGTTTGTTTGACCCTTTTTTCGGCATCATAACCAACCCATCCTCATCGGACGAACTATCTTCAATATTCTCCACCTCAAATGCATCATCCTCATCTTCATCCTCCTCGTCCTTGTCAACGGCAATACACTGCTGCACCTGGTCGTTAAAATGAATATGCTTTGCACATGAGGGTGACTGGGACCCGGTTGAAAGCGCTGAAGGAAGCTCCTTGGTGCTGATGGCGCTAGTACTCTTAGAGTCCTGAAAATATGTCGAAAAATCGGAGTTTGCACGTGAGACCATAGCGGGCCGACTTAATCCCGATTGCTGGGATTCAATTGCAGCTGCAGCCTGTTTGAGTAGACTCGAATTTGACAAAGACCTTTGCAGCATTACTTCAGACATGCTTCTCTTTTTCAAAATTGGTTTCTTCACCAAGAAAGACCCTGAAGTTCTTAATCGCGATTCTGTCGGCGAAGCAGTTGGTGAGGGTGGATCAGCCAGTAATGAAGACCTCTGATTTCCAGTAGATAAAGGCCCATACAACCATGTGACATCGCAATCTTTAAGCCTACATATCACAGTCAGTAAAAATTGTTATGTTATCAGGAAAATTACCTCGGCTTGATTTACCAATTTAAAGTCTCTGGTGACACCGTTCTCAACTTGAATTTCGATTTTGCCCATGTTCTCCACGAAGCATTTTCTAGCCGAGCGGCATTACTATACACCTTTCGCTTGCCCACCATGTACCTCCATGACGCCCAAATGTCCTCCTCCTTCCAGTCATGAGACAGATAGTCGACATGGCGTGATGGCTCATGCCTAACAACGCTGTCATCGGCAGGCACCACAGCCAAATGCGAGGGCTCTGCAACCAGCGGATGCCCAAGGGATGTCGTCGTCGGTGTGGGGTAATCACTAACACTTGGCGAAGAAAGTGTCTCCGACTCTGGTGACGAGGAGCTTGTTCCTTGATCGTAAACCGGGAATAAGAGTTGATCATCAAGATCTATAAACGAACTGGTATCCAAACAAATGCTGCTTGCAACTGATGAAGTGACGGACGAGCTGGCAGAGTACGAGATACTTGAAAGTGGTGGTGATGAAGATGCAATTGACGATGGCGGTGGTGACAATTTGCTGGTGTCGTAGTGACTGTGGTACTGCGGGCGAGGTAGAGAGGAAGCGTAGACAGGTACGTATGGGGGTTGCGGTGAACCACATCGAGGGGACGATGAATAGTATCCATCCAGGGAGTGTATGGGTGCAGCCATAACTTCGGCCATTGTTGATTAACTTTTTTTTTTCGATTTGTGGTGGGGAATTGCTTTAGTTAACAGTAGGGAGCGGGACAAAGTGATGGTTTATGAGATCAGTAGTAGGGGACTCGTTAGACCAATGGACGGAAAAGTCAATTCGATATAGTCAAGAAGGTTAACCGTTGTAGGTCTGGTGGGATTTTCCGAGTGTGCTGGCTGATTGACCACACAACAAGTAGAGGTGATAGAAGAGATGGAAACGTTGTAATGGCTTTCCTCAAGTTCTATAAAGCAGACGCCCTCTCTCTTTAGTATTTTTGCTGTTTCCCTCTTTTAGAAGAAAAGAAAAATAAAACGAGGTGGACGAGGTGGTAGATATAAGCGTTGGTGTGGGCAGCAGGTGTTTTGACCGGTTCCCAGCAGATGATGCACTTATGCGAGGGAACAAGACCAGGTGCAGAGGGATCCAAAGGGGGCAGGCCACTGGTAGTAATAGTTGCAGATGGTTTGTGTGGTTAAATGCCGAGACTATGGACGACGCAAGGAGAACAGCGGAATATCAGATTGTACAGCGGCGGTAGCATTACTTAGTTACAGACGTAGTATGTGAGTGAGTGTGATAGGGTAGGATGGGGGGGGGGGGGGAGGATGGTGGGAATGGAGGAGAGAGAGAGGAGGATAGAAAAGAGTCTGAAAATATTAAAAAAAAAAAGAGAGAGTAAGAGAGAAATAGCAGTGAACGAGTGGGAAGAGTGACACTACGGAAACCGGAAAGGAAGGAGTTGGCAACAGTAGAGAGAGAAACACCCAAGACAAGAAAGAAGCAAAAGAGAGAGAGTAGCGCAGCTATTGATGCAGGCGCAGGTCATGGAAGGGATGCTGAGGTGAAAAAAAAGCAAAGCTCCCCGAAGCGAAATGTAAAGCTAGGTTTCGGACAGGGATTGAGGGCGTGGATAGGATCCTCGTCCACTGGGTTACGGGGGGGCGGTGAGAGACAAGAAGGCGTTGTTAGGTGTGGATGCCTCAACTGTTGTTTTTGGAATATCCAGAGTAACTTCACCACGAGGGCACTACTCATCCACATAGAATATTACCATGACATACCTTTAAACAAGTGTATCATCTACATACACACTCATACAACTACTCAGTTACAGCTGCTTCATGTAATTGCAATTTGCAGTGATACTTAGCTAGATAGACCCCGGGAGCCATCCATCACCAATGGTCACTCAGCCAAACAAGCACCATCGATCTTCCCTTCCTTCTTTATTCCTTCTTTATTAGCACACCTATCTCCACCCCGACAAGCCGACAAGACTGCATTATTACGTTAAGATGACCAGTACTCTCTCTATATAGTGTATATCTTTGTACGCACATTTACCCCTTTGTCTTAGTTCCTCTAGAGTGGAAATGATGGGTCCAAAACATACACAATCCAGAGCAGATAGAGTAGATACATGTATGCTGTGCATTAACGGGTTCCTGCTCCCCCTCCAAAAACCTTCCTGACCAGCAAGCACAAAACTCTATTTTGGCCTCGGAGCTAGAGTAATTGTGCGATAACGGGTGGCATGGCACCCTCGCAATCCTTTGCTTGATAGGGCTGGCCAGCCAGATACAGATATGATACCAACCGTGAACGGTGGTGGTGGGATAGAACCGTATAGAGCATGTACGTACATGATAGATAGGGCTTTCCCGTATGTGCGGCGGGCGGTTACGGATCACTATAACAATCTACACTAGGAATGGACTGTACATACATATGAGCTATCTCCGTGTAGGTATGTAGATAGAGCACTCATCTCAATATCAAACTGCGAGTCGAGACAGGAGGGAGTAAGGAAAAGAAAAAGGGAAATGGAGACATTGGGCGACCGCCAAATTCCAATCCAGACGAAAGTGTCGACACAAGGGAAGTTGAAGGGAAACACTTTTCTCTGACCGACGATAGCAGTTGAATTCCAACGGCGGTAGTGGAAAAGAGGGAAAAAGAAAAAAAGTAAAAAGTAAAAAGTAAAAAGTAAAAAAAAAAAAAACCCGTGGAGTGGGAGATAGGTCTACAACAAGTCGGGGCCGTACAGACTGTACCTACTCCGAACGGAGATTCTTCCCTGCGGGCTTCTGTTCGCCGCTCTCTCTCAGGGTTCAATCAATCACTTCCGGAATTACTCCCCCCTGGAACTGTCCCCCTTCCACGACCCAATCGTTTCCCACCCCCTCAGATGCCCCCTCCCCTGCGAAAAAGGTTCCAATTGATATATTGACTGCGTCAATATGCTGTCGCAAGCAGACGCATGAAAAGAAAAGCACCGCTACTACCTAGATGAAGTGATAAGTAACTCAGTATCAATTAATCGTGAGCTGCCCCGTTGCTGTTATTATCTCATTAAAGCCGGGTGCGCGAGATTGCACTCGTAGCTCCCTAGATGCCTACAACAAGTACCTGCCTTCTCCCTCCCTATTCACTATTCTCTCAAATTCTGGCAAAGTTCCTAATTCCAATGAGTAACCCAAATCTCACCCCCTCCGAACTTCCACCCTCCCCACCCCGCCCCAAGTTTTTTTTTTTTTTTCATTAGTACCATAGATGCCAAGCTAACACCTGTACGGTGTACCACCCCTGTGGGTTCAACAACCACCTCCCCAACCTTTTGTTGAGCGCTCTCAGACACAACTAGGCCAACGAATGGCCTTGCGAAAAACGAGGAAGAGAGAGAGAGAAAAAACCCGGGGAACCTGCTCCCTGGTTTGCCGCCACATTCACGGCGATCCCTTTCCCTTTCCCTCCACGCTACCAAAGCAAAGATGATCTTTGTGATGTCGAAGTACCTCAGAAGGTTCTACGGAAACCCGTACAACATTCACCCCATTACGTTTCTTTCTTTCTTTTGACCCTACCTTGCCACAACAACATCCCCAGGGCAGAAGTCACGTTTTGTTGAGATTCCTCACCCCTAATTAGCTAGCTAGTTAGGCCGGTGACCCAACCACGATGATGCTCCATAATCATCATTGATCTTTCTCCACTCCCAACTGACACAAGGTCCGTTCTCTTCCCCTCGTGATGGTTCTATAGAAGGTAACACATAATGTCCCCGTATTGCGGGGGCGGCCCCAGGGGGGAGGGGGTGTGGAGGAACACTCCAGGGAGCGGGTTCCTTCGGCGACAGAAGTTGAAACACACCGGCCAACATGTACAATAGACGTAGGGAGTAGGTAAGTACATATGTAAGTACCGTAAGTACCGTAAGTATGTGGGAGGAGCTAGAAGTAGGTACATCCGGCTACTGTATCCTGTAGGTATTTCTGAAGACGAATCGGGGGTCACACCTATCACCACCAGCGGAAGCCACAGAAAGCATGTTTTTACTTAATTATTATCATTATTAACCATTTTAACCACCACCACCGTCAGCAATCGCGGAGGAAAGTCCACCAGCGCACTCACCGCCGCAGAAGCAAGTAAGAATGCGAAAAGAGGAAGAGACGTAAACGTGGTGTTTGTCGGAACGAATCTTGAGTAGGTGCAGTTTCAAGATCCTAACTTCATGTCGGCCGTCACAGCAGCAGCAAGTAGCAGTGGCAAAGAAGAGAAAGGGTCCACAAAGTGAACACCCACGGTCCATCATCTGCAAGGCTGAAATGTCACCAAGCACGTAATTTTAAACCCTTACCGCCCCCCCTCCCTCTTCCCTCCGATCTGTCCGTTTGTCCGGGGGTCGTTGTTGTTGTGTTTCTTTGCAGCAGTTTGTACCACAGGTACCAAACGTTTAGGGTTTATAGAAGGCTTAGCCTCGTACTGTTGTAGTTGCAGCAGCTAGAGTACTTACATAGCAGTAGGCACTCTACTTCTGGAGGTGAGGATGTATATGTACAGCATGCACCGTTGCATTGCTTTTAGTGCGGAGGGGTCAATGATGATAACAACATGCAGGTTCGACGGACATGCCGCTAAGCAATTCATCCTTCTTTGACCCAAACCTATCGGTATCGTTTCTCCTTCGCAGGTCTAGTTTAGAATTTTAGGCGTCGCTGCTTTCTGCAACCTGATATTCATGCGCACCGCCATTGGAGCACTTATGAAATCTTTCATATTGGACCGCCGCTCATGCCATGCCATGCGCCTCAATAGGTTCCTCTGCTGCAACCTCATGGCGATCCTACATAGCATAAAGTACTTTATGTAGGAAGACCGTATCTTGCTTTGGCTTCCTGAATTTCCCCTCCCTTCACGGTATCATGGAGAAAACATATCATCTGAGTACCGGTACATAACCGAGAGTACATAGTCAGACCGGCTTCCCCGCCCCCTAGGGCGAGTTACAGCGCAGTAGTCAATTACATGTAGTTTAATTTTACAATGTAGTCAGTGCACTACTCTACGCACTATGTACCTACACCAATGATACCCAGCACACACAGAGTACTTGGGATAGGAATGATCCCCCGACCAAATATCTCTCTCTGTTTGTCCATATATACAGAGCTCCATCTTCATCGGAGTTGTATAGAGTCCAAGCTTTTAACCAGATCTCAACCCCACAATTCCGCCCCCCCGTATCCAAAAAAAAAAGGCCACAAGTCAGTCGTGATGTCTTATCCTACACTCTCCTCCCTCTTTATCGCCGATACCTCCAGAACAGGTTAAAAGAGTTAAGCTGTACCGAGCTTCAATAACTCGAGGTCTTTCAAGGAACGTGACCCCCGGAATCACAAATCCGAAATCCACGAGCAAGATCAGAGCCCGGGTGCCGAGGATGTCAGTAAGATGGCAAGGTAAGGTAGCTAAGGCTCAGCCCCCCCCCCCCCCCCCTGTCCTGCCGACCGGGCCGAGTCCATAAAAACGGACCGACGCGATCTGTAGTATCCGCGTTTAGACTCTTACCCTAATTTTACACATGTCCTTTGTAACCCTACCTGGACCAAGTGTACCTAGGTACATACAACATGTACTCTAGTTAGGGGCCGGGTGGACCTTGGGGGGTAGGAGCGTGTGAGGGCACGCGACCTGTTGTTTTATTGCGACATGATATCATGCAATTTCCCCCGCAAAAAAACCGCACAAAATGGAACAGATCGATACTTCGGACCCTTAATCTGGGCTGGGTGGTTGATGGCTGGGCTGTCTGTTCACTCATTCAGTCAATCAATATGTACACAGCGCAGCCACGAACAGCAAACAACAATAGTATCGAGGGATCCGAGTGAAATGGGGAATTGTCGTTTCCACATAACTAGCTAGCGTTGCGATCATGACGTGTTTTGCTGCTGCGCGAGTGTGCGCGAGTCAGTGGGTTTTCTTTTCTAAATTATTTTGGGAGCGAGTCGAGGTGAGTAAGCAAGTCTATGCTATGTGTAAAAGTCGAATCATTTCTCCGAGTGAGGAGCTGTGATGGGGTCAGTATTTAGCGTTTCGAGTTATGCTTGGGAACGGCGTAAAAAGTTGATTGCCTGACACAGCACATGACAATTCCGCGCAGCATCTTTTGCTGCCGCGGGTAGGTTATTCTGGAGTTCTACCTGTATGTAGATCGTGAGGAAAATCCGGGGAAATAATTGGCGAAACATGTGTTTCTTACATGTCCGAAAGGAAACAGATAGAAACCTTGATCGAATGGATCTAGGTTGTGTGGCTCGGTGCTACACGGAGAGAGCTGAGAGTATCATGTAGAGAGTTACATGATGTACGGTGCAAGCCCGCGGGCTGGAATCGACAAGGGCCACATGAACCCCTCAGTTGAGCCTCAATCTTGACTACACGTCCCCAAATAACCCCCACCACCACCACCACCACCACTATTGAAACACAGCTCAGCTTCTATCCAAAAAAAAATAAAAAATGGCCGACAACCACGAAGAAGCAGCAGCTCCCCAGGAGCCTCAAGCCAGGATTATTCTCTATTGCGGAGGTAAGACCCTCGATTGGAACCCTTCTTCTCTCCCCCACCCACTACCCTTGATGGCCGATTTGCAATACTGATGAGTTACGTCGGTGATGGTGGTAGTATGCACATTACCTCCGGAGGTACTCAACCTATCCCACGGGCTCAGCTCCCTCTGATTCTGCGAGGCAGTACATCGCTAACGCTCGACACCGAGTCAAAAAGTACTGCGAGTTCGGCAGCTCCGCGAAGAAATGCAAAGAATGGCTCGAAGAGCACCACCCTGACCTTGTGGCTTCCGTATACAACACTGGTTAGAGCCCCCCCCCCCCTCGCCCACTCATAGCCCCCCACACGTCCTTGTCTAGATATCCTCAAGCTTAGTGGAATTTCTGGCTGACTGTGGTTCTTTTCTTAACCATCTTCTAGAAGCCGTGGAGGCTGCGATGTCTCACCTAACCGTGGATGCTCTTGCTCGCGCGGAAAAGGCCGAGCAGGCGGCTGAGAAGAAGGCTATTAAGGAGACTGCTAAAGCCGAGCGCGAGCTCGCTAAAAAGCTCTCGTCCAAAATCATCCTCAAGCGTGTAGAGCGTGCGAAGCGCAAGCATGTGATCGTCGTCACTGGACTTGAGGCCTTTGGGCTGGATCTGAAGAAGGTTGCGAAAGACTTTGGGAAGAAATTTGCGTGTGGGAGCAGTGTCACCAAGGGCGCGGTTGCAGGGCAGGACGAGATTGTGGTCCAGGGTGACCTGAGCGACGATATACTAGAGTACATCGAGGAGAAGTACCCAGAGGTGCCCGTGGATAATATCGAGCAGGTGGAAGAGAAAAAGAAGAAGAAGGGCGAGGGGCCTTAAATTTAATGGTGATTTTTGTTTTGTCTGCATCTTTCTTTCTTTTCTTCACTTTACCCTCTGTGGCTGTTGGCCTGCTTACGATTTGGCCGTTTGCGAATATGTTTCGGCGTGCAATAGCTTGATGGTTGAAGATAAATCAACCCATTAAATGAGATTCAACCACTTGTGTTGGTTTAAAAATTTTAGGGTCACGGATATGACTCTTTTTCTAGATACCCGAGCAATGAATCAAAGAACAAATTGAGCCTTCATGATTAGCATACCTAAAGTCCTATCTCAACAAGGTACACTCGCATCATGCTCATTATTACCGACAGGCGAATCGGGTCAAATTTGCGCTCGATAACTTATACTTGACCCCAAAAACCATCCTCCGAGAGGCTAAGGGATGAAGGGAATCCTCAAGTCTAGGAAGTCCTAGCTGGTGACGTACCTGTCTCACCTGTAGCGGCAATAGTAATAAAGACAAAAGTAATTTTCATAATACTAGTATCCATAACGCTACACTAAATAACCAATATAACCTACCAAAATCCGAGCCCAATAATCATTGTTGGAATACCTCATTAAGCACCTATCTACTATGCAGCTACCAGACCCTAGCTTCCTCCTTCCCCACCTTCCAAATGACAGCATTTTAATTAAATCTGCAGGTACGTACACACTCCATACTCTAGACTATTCCACGGTCTCTCAATCCGCACCCACATTTGCGAATATGAAACCCGGTACCAGCAAGATCTGAGATATCGCGCGGGCTGCGCTGCAGCTGACGTTGCTCCCAACAAAAAACCCTAGTGTGGTACGGATGGACTCAACAATTTTTTTTCCTTCTTCTTGACATAGTCACATGACCAGGTAGATTAAAGCAGTACTGAGGATGGGGAACACTTATATAACCCTGGAGTACTGCGTACGGGTCGCGGTTCACTGCTGAGGTACATACGTGGTGGTTGTTTTTGTCGGGTGTCAATGATTGTGGTGCAGGTTATTGGGCTCTTGGCTCAACAATGGCCGTGACTTAGGGGGCTTTTGATTAGTGTGCTAAAGAAGAGGGGTTTGCCTATCGTATGTCTTCTAAAGCGGACTGGCTACTGTAATGTAATAAGGGCTCCTCCCGTGCTCTTGCGCCTCTGTCCATGGAGGGGAAACCCTGATCCAAGTAGAACAAAATGTGATACCGCGAGGCCACATGTAGGTACACATGTAAGTATATATAATGATAATATTTTTGTCACGCCAAAACGTTATTCGTGGCCCAGAAACATGTGTATGCGGTTGGTAAGGACCGTAATAGAGCTCTTTATTTAAACACATACTCTAAGTACTAGTACATACATGTATGTGTGTGTGTGTAGTGCTTAGTCTCGTGCCCATCCCCTACTTTGGTGTGGTTGGTGATGTAGTATTCTATGTATTGGTTTGAGCACACCACCTAAAGAAATACCGATTGGGTCTGGGAACGGGACTATGTAGTGCTGTGTTTTGTCTAGCCTACTACATGTAGGTACATGTAGTAGTGTCTGAAGAGGTTGTGAGGTGTACTATACGTACTGAATGTAATGTTCTAGCCACCCACCCCGAACGTTATAACGGGTGGTAACCAATTCTTAGATAGGAATTTTATCGGACAGTTCGATCATGAGTAAGATACATGTAAGTACTCCAACAACACATCCGTGACTTTTAATAGGTATATGGTGTACAGTCATACAATATCATGATGTCAATAATGCCAATGACAGCTCCTGCAGGAAAACTTATCACAGTTATTTTCGTCAACTGAATCCTAGTTGATCCAATTCCCCCATTTAACTTTTCTTCACCTTAGTATATATTAGAATTCGAGGTTTAAAATTGTATTGGGCTAGCCAGGCCTGCAGGCCGAGTGAGCTAGAGGTCAGCCTGGCCCCGCCTGTTAAATTTCAACTGCGCTCGGCCCATGAGGCTAGATGGCTTTTAAAGTGAACAGCCTATAAACTCCCACCCCTTATATAAACCTCCTATAACTAATGATATTGAACCTCCGTTGGCCCTGACTCTAATTATAATAACCTGAGAGATGTATGTTTTTTATCTTCTCTTATATAAAAACATTAGTGAATTTAACGATGCAAATGCATATATCCACAGATGATTTTGCCTACACCTTTGCCTACACCTTTACTAATGAGCTTTTTGG
The DNA here is from genome assembly GCA_024713755.1 of Morchella sp. 2018-W16. Classification (NCBI taxonomy): domain Eukaryota; kingdom Fungi; phylum Ascomycota; class Pezizomycetes; order Pezizales; family Morchellaceae; genus Morchella; species Morchella sp. 2018-W16. The sequence continues at coordinate 993,421 of JAMGYY010000017.1, read as the reverse complement.
TATACAACTTTACGTACACTTTTGCCAACGATCTTACATGTAACGCTGTTTGTAAAGTTGTGAAAAAATGACTCCATCTCCCGAATGTGCGCCTAAAGTTAATTAAATTGTATCAAAATGATAGTATAGTGGCTATGGATAGTCTCTAAGCGTCAGATATCGCAAGTCAAGCTGATCCTGATGTAGTAAATACTTAAAATGTAAGGTTTTTCCTATAGGGTTAGGGTTACAAAGTTGGAATGTGTTATATAAAATCGTCCAATTTCCTTCGTTACATATTTACATATACTATATCATTTACATGATTCATATACTAAAGATTTTACAAGATTCATTTACCTAGCTATTAGAGTGATCGGCCTATTGAAATTGTTGAGTTCATCCCGATCCAATCTGTAGGCCAGGCTCAAATAACTAGTGTCCAATAAAAAAAGCCTATTAGCACTATAATATGAGGTACTATGCCTAGTGTAGTTCACCCATAGGAAACCAAACCATCCAACCGGCGCACTGCGTCAAATGGATCGGATTCTGGCTCTCCCCCTCCTTCAACCCCAACGAACACTTCCTGAGGAGACTTGCAGCCGCAAGAGCCTCCTTCGGCATCACCCAAAGATTCTCCTCGGCCGGCAAAGGCCTCATCCTCAGCCTAACTGCAGGAAAATCGCCTACTCGCAATCCGACCCATGCTCACCCCACGGAGCTACGGTCCTCACTCCCACTTCTGCAATCAAACCCACGAACACCTTCTAACTCCGCCCTCCGGTGGACCACCGGCGTTTCAAGAATTAACCGAACGCCTTCTCTGCAGAAGCATGCTCCCCCAGAGCTCTACCTCCACTACCTCAAATGCAAATACGCAAGATACTACAAGCACCCCTCCTGAACCCAGTCACAGGAAGGACAAGAATATCATTCCCCACCTCCTCACCAGCATCCGCCATACTCCCACCTGCCCTCCTCAAAGGCCGCCTAACCCACCTAAAAAGTGGAACTCAAATGCCCGGAAAGGAGTCACCCACCTCCCAATCGAACAACTCTGTTTCACCATACGCCTCATAAGAAGCGCCCCACCACATAAGATGCCCCTAACGCCAAAAACCCAACTCATAGCCAACTGGAACTTCCACTTCCCACCACCACAATACTACCCCACCCCATCACCCTCACACCCCCAACCTTACCCACCTCCATAAGTTCATAGCCTCAGATCCACCAAATGAGCCGCAAAAGTTACCTGCGTGGTCAAAAGATCCTGATCAACGCCCACCTTCCCCGAACGCCTAAAATGCGGCCTCAAGAGGAGACCCCTTCCCACACCATCCTTAGATGCCCGCCTAGACAAATACAGAACGGAGGACATCCACAACATCCAATCACTCAATGAGGCATGGGATAACCAGGACCTCACCATCATCCCGAAGCTTCATCGCAGCCAAGAAAGATCAACTTCCCAATACAGACACACTATCACCACCCTCACAGGGTCATCCCTCTCCTCACTAAGCTCAGCCAGCACCAGCGAGTCCCAAATCCTCGGGGTCCCCTTCAACCCCATCTACGCATCCTAAGAAGTCCCACCCTAAGGGCACCGGCCCCGGCCAACAACAACTTTCCTATGTCATTCTCCCTTGTAGGTGTTTGGGTCTGCTTTTATTTTCTTTAAGGGGATAGCGAGTCGAAGGAGCACAGAGGTCTTTTATGCCATAGTTTATACTGCACGCAATGTTTTGTACCTTAAACAAATACAACTGATTTAAAAAAAAAAAAAAAAAAAAAAAAAAGCCTAGTGTAGTTCATAATCCAAGTCAAATAGACCTACTTTTGGCCCGATTTAGCCGGGTCCCCGTGAATCAAAAAACCAAACCCCCCAGACCTAAGCCATTTCAACTACTAGAACGGAACGAAAGAGTATTAAAAAAGGAATTCACCAAGACGTGAAGCATGACAGAGAAAGAAATGAAGTAACAAGAAAATAGTTCGTACTCTCTTAAAATTAGAGGCAAAACTGCATTCCACGTTCCTCTCCCTTATGTAATTAAGTGGAGGCGCATGTCTCACCTTAAATGCGCACCTAATTCCATACCAGATGTTATTTGGTTGCTGATTGCTAGACGTTCAGCAAAAAATTGAAACCAACTCAGCTCGGGCCTGGAGAAGAGCGCTAAGAACTCATGATCAGTAAGTTGACTAACAGGCTTTGTTTGATATCCTTCGAGCTGAGATAGGGTTCAGTTTCAGTTTCACAAACCTTTATATCGGAAGGATATTCAGGACATATTTTAAGAGCAAACCTCCTTTAAAACAGCAATTTCCATCACTAAATTTAGTCATTCCGGTCATTGATCACAATATCGTCAGGGTTAGGGTCGAGTGATAGTTTTGTCACTGGTTGTGCAAGGAGCTGTATAAAATCATTATTATAGCTGTAGTGAATGGCATGTTTCAAAGCAATATGCAGGCGGTTGATCGGAATGTAAACTGGTCGATGGCATTTTTATACGATTGTCAGGCCAACAATACGTACGTACGCCACCATGATGGGAACCTCCGGTTGGATTTGACATTGTCTCTCTGTTTAAGTCCTGGTAATAATCAATGAGACTTGCTTTAAGGAGTCTTATGATCCTGTATATCATATGATCTAAGTATCCGAAAGTCTCTGTAAAAAAGAAAAGAAGAGAACACCGAGAATGATTTGTACATAACATATTCAAAAGCAAGGGAAATTAATGCCAATATCAAACAAAACTTAAACCCGCCTTAAAACGTGAAATTATAAGCCCCAGTAACCTATCCAGTTACTTCTCGTAACCTAACGTATCATCATATCAAGTCGTCTAGCGTTTTTTTCGAAACCGGACTCAGGCCCGGCCCTAATCATAAACATAAAACTCGTCGAAACGTCTCTCTCCCCTACTCTCCAATACCCGCATCACCGTTCTCCCCTCTGGGGCGTCTTTTCGCGTAAGGAGAAGGTTCATATTGTGCCTCACTTTCATGCCACTCGAACCCGTGACTACGATTGCGGAAACGAGAGGGCAGAAAGCTATCATAACAGCTGCGTAGCCGGCTGTTTTTGGTTAGAATTGGGTATATTGTACGAAAGAGGAGAGTAGCTAGAGTGTACGTACGGTCAATCAGTCTTTTAAGGATGGTTGCCATTTAGGAGGGTAAATTGTGGGGTGATGGTCGAACGATTGGTTAGTCGTGTTTATATACTCTGAGGTTCAGGCGAAGCTAGCTGAGCATGAGGAGTTCGTGGATAGCCACAGAGAAAGACAACTCGGGAGGTTTATGAGGTTTTTATAAGAGGAGGAGTACTAGTGCCGTGAAGACGCGTCGACATTCGTGAATGTGGAGTGTTCGCAACTATTTGAATCAGATCATTTCGACAGCAATACTTTCAGTCGCAATTTAGTAGTCTTAGTTATAATACTGGATTATAACGACTCTATACGATTGGCTACCAACAACTTTCTGCGGGTAAAATCGTACAGGGGCCATGCGGAATCATCAGATATCAATGGCTAGAAAATTAATGATTTTTGGGTTCTCTGGTTCCATAAATTTCACCCGTTGTTTGGGGCCCACCGCGCAGAGAAGTTCCAAAATGAGTGATTTGCCGTGGATAATGGGATAATATATAATGATACGATGTCCATACTTAATTAAAATGCCTTTTGATGGTTTCCCCGCGTTTTATATCGGGTCGCTTAATGGGGTCGTTCTCGGGTTATAATTTACTAAATACATGAAGACCGGAGGGTCTGGTACAATTGCGCAATCAATGGTTTTGCCTCTAGAAAAGGTTCTTGGGGCTCGAAGGGAAAGGATTGTAGCTGATGCTAGAGTATAACTACATATGTTTTGTTATGAGTACCCGCTCTTTGAAGAGGAAAAGGAAACAAGGTTCTCCAGGCCCTCGAACTAGTCGCTGAAGTTCTGATATATTGTGGTGTCTCACGCTGTGGGTGTACAGCCCCCTGTTGTCTACGTACCGTATTTTACGTGTAGATTTTCGGGAGATTTCGGAGTAATAAAGGATCAGCCAAATAATTTAGGGTAAACTGGGAGAAAGGAGAGTGTTAGGGGGTGTTAGGTGGCGGATTCTTTGTGGATTGAACCTCCGACCACTCGATTTCAAAAAAAAACTGTTTAGCTCATCTTTGTGAAGCGTGTCATCCTTAGTGCAGGGGCCATGCTAATCTTCTCTGTATCGTTTCAAATTGACCAAATGTCCCGAAGGACACACCTGCCTAATTTTTGGTCCCCTTGACAACCAATTCTGTCACTGCCACACCCCAGCCACACCCCAGCCACAGAGCCCCCTTATCACACTACAAAGGAGTTCGGTCATGAATTGAACCCCCCCCCCCTTTTGAAGAACCATTCAAAAGCATACATGTATATTTCAGATGCTAAATAACTAATCCAACAAGGCCAAAGTTAAAATATCAGGCAGTAATATTTCAAACTACTTTGGAGGCGCTTGAACTACGAAACCTTCGTGCCAAGACTCTAAAACTCTTAAGTAGATCACGTGAGTAAGGTCTACTAGAATGGTTAACCCCCCATATGCTTATAGTAAAGTATATTCGGGCCCAAATACTAAAGGTGAGCTATTCGTGCAACATGCCTTTGTGAGAGAAGCGCAGATCATGTAATGTCACTCGGAGATCACAGTCTTGGTACTTCCTCAGGGGAATAGCTGTAAATAATGATTCATTTCATCCGATAATAACATTTTGCAACCAAAACACCCTACTCCAGAGTACCCTTCATCCAATAGACGCTCGATTCAATTGTGGACCTGCAGAAAGCCAACAACAGCGGGAGAGGGAGGTTCTTGGCAGGGACGCGAGGCCTGTGCGCCAATCGCGAGGCTCGCAACTCAACTTCATCCATCAGGGCACAGACAGGGAAGCTCCGTTTGTCCCCGCAAGGAAAAAGAGAGTGTTACCCTTCATCATCGCTTGCGCATTCATTCGATTCACTGAAAACTTCACACCCTCAGCCCTCGGAGAATTGGTCGCGGGGATTTCCACCCCTTACATGTTGTAATCGCTACCTTCGTCTGCTGTGCCTGTACAGTTCTAGCTTCTATTCTTTTTTTTTTTTTCCCCTTCTCGACATTCCTCTAGTTCGCCCCTATTCACCCCACGGAACCGAACCAATACTACGAGCTTCGGCTCTTCAGGAAACATGGATAACATATCGGAACTTATCGAGCGGCTATCCAATGACGAAGTAGGTTGCTGCTGCATAGCTCTCTTCATTCCAATCTATGCGGTGGATAGGAGCAGGCGGAGGTGTCGGGGGAGATAAAGAAACATGCATTGACTAAGCATCAACAGGACGCCGTCAAAAAAATGGCAGTCTTCAAGCTTCAATCAAATATCGGGGACCCTTCATTCGCAGAACGATTCATTGCTCAGGGAGGTCTATCGAAGTTACGGGAACTAGCGTTGACAGCAAGCGGTAATACCCTGGCGTATTCGCTCACCTCGTTCTCACGACTACTGGAACTCGATAAAGGATGGGATTACGTTAATGCCGAGCTTATATCACGGGTAGGTCTCAACTCGGAATGTTTGTCTGAGGAGTTTGGAATTTTGCTGACAGGAATCATTATCAAAGGTGGTTGAACTGATAGTAACCCATCCTCTGGTAAACATCCTCCGCGGTGCAATGTCTATCCTGGTTTCTATTGTATCACATCCACACATAACCTCAGCACGTGGTTCATACACTGGTCCATTCGGCTTCCGGGCGTTAAAGCCAGCAATTGGGGCACATCCACAGTTCTTGGAGATGTTAGTCAGTCGGCTATCGTCGGCAGATCATGCGCTTTGCGCGAACTCCCTACAACTAATCAACTCGTTGATGCGAGATGCCATCACAAATGATGCGGATAACGAGTGGCCAAGGTTTATCAAAAGGTTACAGGACCTGGGGGTTATCAAGGCCGTCTTTGTAAGACCAACGTATACGCCTTTGGTTGACATACCATATATCTAATTAGATTGTCCTATAATAGATCCTTATGCAAAGCTCGGCCCTACAAGATCTTGCCCACCCACTGCTTGAATTCCAGGCTCTTACGAAGGTGCTGCTGCGAAGATGGAGAGACGTAAGAGTGGACTTAGAGGTGAAGGAACACCGGATAGCTCTAAAGGGCCTACACTTAGCCAGCGCCCCAGAGAAACCTTCAGATCCTTCCTCGGCAAAGAAGAAGCACAACCCTGAGAAATGGAGGAGGTTAGGATTTGAAACCGAATCACCAGCTTGGGAATTCGGGGAAGTCGGGTTTCTAGGGATGATGGATTTGACGGATTTCGTGAGAAAGGATGAGGATGGGTTCCGGAAGGTTTGTTCTCCTGCCTTTGTCAACTTGCACTCACTCCTTGAGGTGGGCACATTTCTAATGTCCGGTAGGTTTTGCTTGAGCAAAATGCAAAAACACTAGACTTTCGCTGCCCCGTTGCTCGTGCTAGCATCACCGTTACACTTATCCTATACCACCAGTTCCAAGTCGATAAATCTGATCTTGACGACGCAAAAACCTACGCTGTCCTCGAATCGCGAACGAATTATGAACGTGCCTTTCGTCCTCTCCTTCTTCAGTGGTCACGTCTTCATACTGCCGGTCTCCAGGCCTTCCTTCGATTATGGACAGAGACAGGTGCTAGTGCAGAGGATTTTGACAAGGTTGCAGAACTCGTAAGAGTACTGATCTATCATGTCGTCGGCCAAGCGCCTCGGACAAAGGAAGTGCAGGAAGTAGAGGAGGAATTGACGCTATTTGAGTACCTCAGATTACGGGATCTTCAAATGGAAATACTAGAGCAGTCATATGAGAGCGCGTGGGGGAATCATTTGAAGCAAGTTAGGGAGGAATTGAAATCTGAGGCTTTCCAGTTCGTGAAAGAACAACGAATAAGATGTCTCTTGCACGGCGCATGGTTCCCTGTGACAGTTGCTCCACGGACAGAGAATGGAACGACACAGCCAAAGGAGCAGAGGAAAACTCAAGGTCACTCAACGGCATGGCGGTATGTGAGACTTTCACATAATCGCCGGTACCTGCATTACTGCGATTATGAGATGGAGACTGCATATGAGCCGAAACTGGAGGAGCTTCCCGAGAAGAGTGAGTTACTCCTCTCCTCCTTTTGTCACTGGAACTCTCACTAACTTTTTGCAAATAGTCGACCTCTCGATAGTTTCTAGTGTAGTCTCCAACGTTGTCCCTGCTTCCATTATCTCCAACGCGTCCACGAACACCTTAACACAGGCTTCAAAACTTGGCTCCACCAAGATAACGATACATGGATACCCGCCACACGACTCGCTGGACCGCAAACATGCTAGAGAAGTTGCTTTGCTGACTCTGCACCCGCAAACTCATAGCGTTGCGTCTGAGTGGTTGGACGGGCTCCTGATGTTACTGAACCAACAACCGATCACTAGTGAGACGAGCAAACTTATTAATCTGGTGACGAACTATGGTCTCAAAATTCGGCTGTTGAATGTGAGATACACGGATGACTTCCATACAAATCCACCAGATTTGCCGAGTAGGGAGGGTGTCGATGATGATTACTATTACAGTTTGTTTGTCTGATTCTGTAAGGCTGTGGTTGTGTGCAAAACGTGCTGGCATGGTGATTGGCACATGGGTGTAGGGTGTAAGGAGCTTTTAATGACTTTAGTTCTTGTTTTTATCCCATTCTCGCCTTTACTCTTCTTGCTTATATTTCCTTCTCGAATAATGCGAATAACGCGAATAAGGCTTTGCGTCTGTACTGAATTCATTTTACCTTGTATGATTCTTTCTGTCTGAATGAGTCCACCAATAGAAAGGTGGCAGTTAGTGCTTAATATGGATATCTCGACTTGTACGAGTGTAAAAAATTGTCCCCGACAGAGGTTTTAGGTGGCACGGTGAGAGGTGACGTATATATAGCATGACCTAAAACGATACAGGGTTGTTTTTCTTTGAGGGGATAGTGTTTTTGTTTTGTGGATGCACAGGGTTTTTTTTTATGCCATAGATTATAACTGTATGTAATGATTTTGTACCCGTAAACTAAAATTCAACTGATTTTTTTTTTAAAAAAAAACGACACAAGGTTACGGATAGACCTTATATATATATATATCACTTCCCCCACTCTTCCTTCTAACCAGCTACCTATTAGTTCGTCCCAATCCATACGGTTAGACATACACTTCAAGGATCCATGTGCTTAAACTTCATATGGCACTCTTGATCGTATAAATTAGGAAGAGGGTAGATGGAGTTACGGCGAACACTAACTGCCATAGAAAACTGAAACCTCAAAACCCACAGCTAAGAGTCGAGAAGCTCCCGCCTAGATAAACGGTCAAGTCCCTTGTCGCCTTAAGCGGAACAGACACCTAGAAAGACGTGAGCACGTATCATTCTGTTCAAAGACGCCTGCTCCTGCGAACCCTAGATACATGTACTCAATAGAACAACGGCTGTATCCCTCAGAGGGAATTTATAGACTCGGTGAGACTCCACTTTGTTGTCCGCAGAAACCCCCACCCTCATCTAGTTTTAAACTATGTATCTCTTTCCCCCCAGGTCAGGGCCATCTTTAGTCCCCTTAGGTTAATCTAATTCCACGGCCTTTCAGACCCTACCTGTGCTAGTCAAATACATAATCCTCCAACAAATGTCCTACACAGCACAAAAGACGAGAAGGAAACGAGGAAGAGAGAGGGGAACAAGAGACGCCCGCCGAATTAAAATCAAACTCGGTCATCAAATCGTTGGTATTTTAAACATAGATCATCGAACGAATGACCACAATTCAATATCAGTTCCTTCGGATTTATTCCCACGGAACCTGGCGTTTTAATTTATTTAATGTTAAGATGTGACTTATCAAGAAATCCATCATTAAGCTGGGTTAGCTGTTGCTGGCGTTGAGAATCAAGCCTTAGTTGCTCTAAGGTATTGATTAGTTTCAACTCATATTAGATTAGAATATCGCATACCAAGCTCAGACGACAGATTTGCAACATCCTTCTTCATTTTCTCCCTTTCCTCCAGCGTCTTTTTGTGCTCCTCCAACAGCTTCCTCTTTTCCGTCAATAACTCCGCATTCTTGTGCTCTAGCGCCCCCTTCTCCGCCAATAACCCCGCATTCTTGTTCTCCAGCTCCCTAATCTTCGCCGCTAGCTCATCGGACTCCAGATCCTTACGAGTAAGCACCTGACGTAACGCGTCACGACCCTGCGATATTCCCTCCTTTTGACGTACATGCCGCATTAGTAGTCCTCTGAGATCACCCGCAAAGGCTGTTAAGTTCACATTGTTCCGGTCCAGGAGTTTAAAGGTGTCAGATATTAGGGTTTCCTGAAGCCCCCGGCCGGGACTCCCAAAACTACGAGTCCCGGGAGTGACGGGCGGGTTGGCACAGGTCAGCTGGGGATTTGGGGGTGTAATAGGCCGCCTATTAAATATAGAGCGGCGGGCTGGGTTTGTTGGCGGGGTGATGAAGATATTATCTGAAACAAAGTTTGATTGTGGCCCCGTAGTGGGGGTCCTGACACTTGCGGCTTGCTGTAACCGTTGTGGCGTCCTGATACCTGCTACTGACGGTACTGGGGGTGTGTGTGAGGATGCGTCCCCAGATTTAGAAGGTGACCCCCTCTCAGTTGGAGCGTTCGGAAGGCGGGATTGATATAAGGGCACATTATTTGATTTAGAAGGAGATGTTTGAGTGTACTTTCTGCGCTGTTTGCGGGGGGTTGCAAGGCCAGTAGAAGAGCCTAGAGGATCGCGCCAGTCCATATAAGGTTCTTCATCCTCAGGTCCGGAGTCGAGATCAGAGCCGTGAAGCTCTTGTTCAAGTGAGATATGGCGTTTAAATGGGGATTCCACTCTATTCTCGGGGTTGGGATTGGCTCTTGTATGTCTTCTGTTGCTGGTAGTGGGAGTTGGGGGAAGCTGCCTAAAAACCTGCTTAGGGTCTGTGCGGGGTTCGCGGCTACGCGCATCGGACACCCAGAGGAAAAAGCCACAGCCTGTGTCAGGATTGGGGCATTTATAAACTGTGTTGAGTCTGAGTTATAACGATTCAGGCCCATGGAATCTAATGACTGGGCTTTGGTACATACATTCACGACCATAATTGGCACCTATGCTCCTTGTGGTGATCCTAACTGCAGGGAGTCTATTGTAAATATAGGAGTCTAGTGTCAGTGATTAACCTCAATACCAATCAAGCGGGCCGGTATCGTTATGCGAACCGTGGATTGCAGTTGCCTGTATAGCAGGGTATCAGTTATCAGTTGATGAACCGGCTAGTAGCTTAACGGTCTGGCAGGAGCGCACACATTTCCAAGTACCATCGACGTCTAGCAGTCCCTTCATACTCCGTTTCCTTATAATGGTCCGCTTGGGTGGCTCCTCGGTTGGCTGTTGTTTTGAACTTTGCCCGGATTGGAACATTGTTAGATGGTTAAGTAAACATTAGCAGACGTGTTGTTGCTGTTTACAGACAGTTACGCGCAAACCGAAGGTTTTGTAGTTGGATACCGGGTATAATTGACTTTTTTGGATAATTGGGTGCCTGAATATCAATACTATTACGTTGATCTACCCAAGCGCCAGTTGATAATCTTTGCTTAGGAGGTGACAACTTGGACGAATATCTACATCTTACATAGGTGGATCAAGGGGTCTGAGCCTCAAATCGCAACAAGGGCTTCTACTAGTAACGTAATTTATAGAGACTAGGAGTACTCTTACTGGTTCATCTTAGGCCTTAAGCACAATCATCTAGACCCAATTAATTCTCGGGTTGCTCAACCACAAACTATCACTCGGTGATAAACAGGCATCTCCAGCCACAATGCAGAACGCCCTATAACAAACCACTTCCACAGAAAAACAGCAACAGATTTCGTCTAAAGGTTTATCTAGATATTAGGTCAGTGTCAGCATGTTTGCAAGCGATAGATATAAAACACGAGCGAGAGCACCTTGCCGACCCTTGATATTCCTTCGTACACAAATAGTTACTTACTAGAGGTTGAATAATTCTAGTCTTGTCTGATACTAGCACCATAAATTCGCTATTAGTAACTGGTGATAGCTAGTTGATACCTCTTGACTATGAGTTGTTTGTTGCTGGTGCCATTAAAGAAAGGGGTCATTATAGCAGGGCTATGTCGAATGGAGGATCAACCAAACCAGGGCTATGTCGAGACCCCCATATCTTGCAGATCTCTACATAGTACTATTGACAGAGTGAGGGATGTCTGGCCATAGTTCTCCGGCAAAGAGAATCGTAAGTTGAAGTAGTTGATGGACTTGAGTAATAACCCCAAGCCTTCAGTAGGTACCCGGCGTGCAGCCCATGTGAAAAGAAAAGAAATACACTTCTCTCCAGCCGGACCGTGTCACACCCCTCCACCCCCCACGTACCCCCACCCCCCCTCCTCCTCGTTTTCTGGCCGAATATGCTATTGAAAATCTTATCGCCCGTTGACTACCATGGGTTATTCCCCGGGCAGAGAGCTACACGCAGATACCATATGCTACATACATGGAGTTAGCCAAGCACGACAGAATATAGGCTTGGCTAGAGAAAAGGGGGAGAGAGGACACAAATGCAACTCTGTGGCAAAGCAGAGTCAATTTGGGAGGCTGACATCTCAAGAAGTAAAGGGTGTCGTGCTTGGTGAGGTATGTGCACCTCCAATTTCTTCATGAATTTAAGGTATGCGGTTTGGCCATTGCTCGTGAGTTGCTGTATGCTTGGAAACCTAGGACTTTATTACTAGATGGTCAAGGTGAACGACCCGTGTTCATCCATAGGCCACAACTCACTTAGTCAGAAAGTTCTACACCCATCCCTCACGAGCGGATTCCAATAAACCGAAATCGCCGTCCCTACGCCAAAACGCATACCACGAGTGATACATTGTGATGTCCTTATAGCACGGTGTTGTGGTTAGCCAGGCATCTCCTTGCTCCAGAAACCTGCATAGACCAAATTCTCTATATTAGATCCACGGGTTTTTAAATTACAAGCTAATCTATGAATACCGGAAGCACAACTGACCCCGTTGTTGCCACACACGGGCACGGAACAATAATATCGATCTAGGGGAACGAAACTTTAAGCATAAAGCACGTACCTACATATCAGATGAGATGTCTTATGTAGAGGGCCCGAAAGACGCCGTTGTGCAAACAATATCGGTGTCCCCACGTGCACACAAGGCCTTGTAGATGCAGCTAGCCCCCTCCCTCCTATTTAAAATGTTAACGGCTGGAAGGTACATACGTAGGTTCCCCTCCTGCCTTTACACAATCTTTACTGATGCTAGAGAACAACGGTTTGCGGACTCCATAGTTTCTGGGCGCTTCCAGATCTAAAGTTTTCCGGTAAAGAATGGACGCCCTGCTCGAAGGCTCACAAACAATGACTTTGCAATTTGGTGCAGGGATGATTGAAATCCAACAGCAGCGGATTTTGAATGACATATCAACTCTAGGCTACATCGTATTGACGCGCGTCTACTGCCCTTAGTGGGATGTTCATCAACACGTAAATCTAGCTCGCGGCGCCTCTCACTGAGTCAATCTGGATTCATGCCCGGTGCAGCTTATCGGTAAACTACAATACCTGCCTGTAGGTACTCTAGAGTACTCAGCCAGACGTATCCCTTGGGCGTATGAGACAAATGGAGAATCTCTCTCATGCATTAGCGCCCAAATTCTGGATGTAGAGAAGTCCGGGTAAGCAGAGCAGTCTCTAGAATACTCCGAATGTTCTATGAAGTTCGCAGGTATATACATGAGAGAGATTCTCCATTTGTCTCATACGTCCAAGGGATAGATCAGCCTACATACATACAGTTAGGGCTCATGACCCAAAGGCGAGGTTGGCATCATACCGAACCTGCCCCTACAACCAACACCCCTGCTCCTCCCTAGCTCAATAACCAAGGCACTCGCACATCACTCCTACTACGCACTGTATGCGCAGTCAGGGGCCCCGCGATAAACATACATGTATTTACTTTTTTTCTCACCCCCGGGTTGTGGTGGCGTGGGTAGTTGGAGGAATACGGGCCCTAAACCAGCCTCACTTAACAACTCCTAAGCCCCCAATAATTACAGGACACCCTCCCCACTTTCTCTAGCCTTTCGGGGATTCTCCGACAAAGGGATCCGGTCCATTTTCGCTCTCTTAGTCCCCACGCGTCGTAGATATAGTAAGAAGAGGACTGATTAACAGCGCGGCCAGGCCTTATCCGGCGGCGGCGGACGCCCGCCAGATCCTCTTCGTTTTTTCCTTATTTTCTACGAGATGGTGCTCTCTTATCTAGAGAAGAATCCCTTTGTAGAGTAAGCTAGCCGGAACCTACCCTTCTCTACGTAATACCCCTGACTGAGCTTGGGTTACACGGCACCTAGTGTGGGTAGACCATCTACCGAGTGAGAATCTATGAAGTGTCGGTGATAGGAACTACTTTCTCCGGGCTCAATTGTGCGGGTGTGTGGTGTGGTAGTGGGTGGTGTGTGTGGTACGGAAAGGGGAAAAGTTGCTCTGCGGATCACCTCGAACGGTAATGTGCATCCGGAGATGAAATTACCTTGGCCTCAAAGATTCATTCCTTGTTCTACTCGCGAGGCCGAGTTTTAACTAAATCACATGACCTGTGAGCAGCACCACGCGATTTAGTTAGAATTCGGCCGCGCGAGTAGATGGATTTGATATGGAGCAGCGGGCCTGAAGAGCGTCGGAGTGAGGCTGCGGGAATAGGATACGTGGTCTGGGTGGGTTTGGTATGGGTTGGTGCATTGGAAAGGTTTGAGAAAAAAAGCCCTGAGCCCTCTCTCTCATTATGCCATAATGCACAAGTTTAGGGCTCAGGGTTACTATTTTCTAAAGCTGAGAGTTAGATCAAAATAATACCCTGAGCCCTTATTGGTACTAGCCGCCCGGGAAGTCGGAGATGACACTCCACATTCTTAACCCTGAGCCCTCGCTGGTTTTTGCCGATTTTGATTCAGGCTGTCTCTGCTGTCTTGGTCTGACCTTTTTTTTTTTCTTGTTCTATTTCTGTATTTATCTAATTGCAAACTGGGCCTAAGAAAACAATTTACCCCTTGGCTTTTTCCTCTGGATACAAGGCCTTGGCTCGCTTGTGACCCCAGTTGATAAACATGTTGTGTAATGCACATAGCCGAGCCGTTTCAAGGGATGGATGGAGGGTTTTCCCCTCCGGTTGCTTGCTGGTGGGTGAGAAGATGTAAAAAATGTAAAAAATGGAGAGAGATAGGATTGAGGTTTATGGGTGATGGCATGGAAAAACCTAAGATTTGGCCTGCTCTGTTCGTTCCATCATTGTTTTGTAAAACCCGGTAGATCGTGGACCCATATTAGCCAAACAGGGCGAAACTTGGACGGACATGTAGGTAGAAGCAGCTAACAGAGGCCGCATGCGGGTGATATTTGTGATCCTCCTTGAGCTGCCTTCGACCCCCGGATTGTGTCAGAGGACGCAAGAGAAGGAAGAGGAGCCAAATTGCTCTGGAAAGACGCGATTTTTGTGGGGGAGGATAAGAGAAGAGAGCAGAGGCCATGTTGGTTTTTTTTTTCTGTCCTGATTCAGCCCTGTATGGGGAAGTATTAGGTGCCTTTTCTCTTTTTCTTTTGACCAATCGTAGGCGTTCTTTTTTGGGGCTCTGCGGTAGTAGCCGAATCGGTGGGGGATGGACATCGCGCATGTCTGGGCTGGGCGTTGGAGAACGAAGTGAGTCGCTCGTTACCGCTTTGAGAGTTCGCTCCTGTTTCGTCAGTCCTCCCCTCTCTTTCCCGTCTCCCCCGGTATTATCGGCAGAGTTTATTAGTAAGTAGAAGGAGCTGACTGTCGTCCGTTCTCTCTGTTTTCCCCCGTCCGTAGATTGTCGTCTGGCTGTTGCCTGCTAACTTGCTGCTGCCAGCCTCCCCATTTGTCCATTTCCGATATCATGCTAACTACTTATGATAATAATACATTGCACTTGTCACTTTTTTGGTAACCATTCCTCGCCGTACTTGAAGTTAACTTCTCCCTTCTCCTCTCTCACTCGTCTTATCCTCTTACTATTTCACTCACTATTTCTTTTCTCTTTTTCCATCCTCCTCTCCCCTCCATTCCTTTATCATCCTCCCTCCTCCTCCTCCCTCCTCCATCATCCTCCCTCACTCACTCACTCGCTCCCTCACTCCTCACACAATTATTACTACATATTTACCCACTCTTCCTTCTGTCTATCTACATTGCCTACCCATATACTCTCTCCATCTCTAACACTACAATCACAATTATTACATTGCAATCACTACTATTACTACCAAATCAAATAAATTTACCAATTACCTTACAACCAAAATGAACTCCTACAAGCAAGATCAATGGCTCTCCTATAAAGAGCGTTCCACACAACGCCATGTCTACGCCGGCTTCTCTTGCGGCGCCCGTGACCCCGACTGGGACTTTGTTGACCAGCAACTTCTGAAAGAGCTGCGTCCCGAGAGCGCCAACGCCGGGTACCAACTCTCATCGTCCGAGAACCCTATGCAGTTGCTTAACGATAACGGCGGTATGGATGAAGACGACGACTACTCATCATACGATGATGAATGTGTGTATCCGTATCACGGCAGCCGTATTCTCCAGACCCCAGGAGAGGCGCAGGTGCCTGAGTGCGAGCTATCTTCCTCGCCTGAAGGCTCAGTCGTCGAGGACGAGATGATTGATGTTTCCGGCGGCGAGGAACGCTTTGCACCCGTGGTTGTGCAGCACGACGGTGATGACATGATGATGGAGATGGAGCTCGAGATGCACATGTCTGCTGCTGCTGCAGCAGCTGCTGCGGCGCCCAACGGCGGTGTTAGCAAGAGGAAGAGATGGGCGGATGAGGAGGAAGAGAATGTACAGCAGCAACAGCAGCAGGCGTCGTTTGCAGCGTGGGGCGCGTTCCCACAGCCTGGCGCGAAGAGGGTGAGAGTACGTGGTTGAGCAATCATTGACATGATGTGACAGCTACTGTAATTTCATCCTCTTTTTACATCACTTCTCTTCCTTACCTTGTTTCTAAATTTCTAAAATAATTTTATTTTTGTTATCATATTTTTTTTTTTACTCATGTTTCTTTATGGCTGTTTGGATTACTTGGTTTTTATGGGAAACTCGGAGAAAGAATACTACAAAAAAGGACCTTCTACCGGCCGGCTGGCATCGAATCGATAAGTAGAAAGGAAAGTTAAGGTAAGGATCACCCCCCCTTTCCTACTTTCTTTCCATTATTTTTTTCCCCTTTCATTTATCTACTCTCTCTCGGTTGGGGGTTTCATTTCATTTTTCTTTCTTTTCTTTTTTCTCTCATGGGTTTCTATTTCTTTTGGGAAAGCTTCAGATGCGGGCAGGTCATCACGGGAAGGGGGGGTATGGTATGGTAGGTATTTTTTCTATGGGGAAACAATTATTTTTTTGTACAATAGGATTAGCCAAAAAATAACAAAAAAACCCACCTCCTCAATGCCATAGGCTGAGGAAAAAACATACATTACTTTCATTCCATCGTTCATATCCATCGTGCGTTGCTTCTCCCGTGTTTTGGGTTGTGTGGGAAGCAAAGTCAGCAGAGCTTCGCAGAAGCAAATAAAATAGGAAAAAGGAAAAAATCCCGATCGCCGCGGGGGAGTTTGCAATTGCAAGTACGATGGTGTTACGCAGGCAGAAAATCGGCGGGAAAGGAAAAAGGAACAATTCATAACCTGTAAAGTGAAGTGTCGTTGTTTTTTTTGTTTTTTTACCCCCAGGGGCGGTATGTGGGCAGGCCAACAAGTTCCAACGATCATGATCGTGGCTGTGGATTGGTTGTGGGCGTGGTTTGAGAGAGGTACATGTACCGGTGTATCAACCACTGTGTGAGAGCATCGTGGGGTCAAGTTTGATATCTTTTGAGTTTGGAGTGATCGAGAGTGAGGATTTTTATGTAAATTCGGGAATCTGGACGAGTCTGGAAATTGGTTGACGCTGAGAAATGGTCCATGATTCATGAACGCGCAAACGACGGCGATTGATAATCGCGGAGTTGGGGTTTGCAAAAACCCGGTTTTCAAATATCAAAAACAACGTCACCTACGCCGTCTTGTAAAAAAAACTCTAGAAGAGTCAAATAAACCATCTCTACAGTCAAGGCAGAAATGGTAACCGACAAGCTTCTACGGCCGCTGCTACGGAGGTCCTCAAGGCTTCAGCCTCTGCAGCATCTCCGCTCCTCCTCCTTCTCCTCCTCCTCCCCAAACGTGCCAAAGATACCTCCATCTTACTACTCCCTCTTCCCCAACACGCTCCCACTCGGGCCACCGCCCAGCGGACCTTTCGATCTCGACCCACGCGCGCTCCGCCAAGAATTCTTCAAACTCCAGCAGCTCACGCACCCCGACACCGTCACCGACCCGACCCTAAAACGGCAAGCCGAGGGAGGGTCAGCTTACCTAAACCACGCCTACAGCACGCTGCTATCGCCGCTTCACCGAGCCCAATACATTCTCAAGTTGCGTGGCATCGATGTGGCCGAGGACGAGAACCTCAAGATGGATGACCAGGAGTTGCTGATGGAGGTGCTGGAGGCTAGAGAAGAGATAGAGGAGGCGCAGAGCGAGGAGGATCTATGGCCTATGAAGGTCATGAATGAAGAGAGGATTAAAGGGAGCTTGAAGAGATTGGGGGAGCTCTTCAAGGAAGATGATTTGGAAAATGCAAAGGTTGAGGCCGTAAGACTGAGGTATTGGGTGAATATCAGGGAAAGCCTGGATTCGTGGGAGAAGGGAAAGCCAGTCGTACTGGCGCACTGAATACTTAATAACTACTAGGCTTGTCTGTGAAGACAACTAATAATTGTAGATTATTGTATATCATAGAGCTGCTTAGGCATTGCTAATGACTGGCTCTCCATTTTTAGAGAAGATAATCTCTGAAGCATATATAGACCAGGGCTTTCTTAGATATATGTCAACCCATACTCTAGTGCTGTTCTTGGAATGTCATCTGGTGCCCAAGAAAAGGGATAATACGGCTCTTCAGCCCTCATATATATACAGACTGCCTAACGAGCCCAAGTTGCCCCTTAAGCTTTACAGAGACTAATAATTGTCCTCTTCAATTGTGTTTGTAAAGTGTCATTTTGGACAATATCATGTCACGCGCTCTATCGTGCCGATAATTGAGTAAGTTGGGGATGAATTTTTTTTTTTAAAAAAAGGCATGTTGGGGTTGTATTACCAGTGTATGTAGGGGTAAGTGAGAAGACACCACTCTGCCAAGGTTGCGTGAAGGGTGTCTTCTCACTTACCCTCTACACACGGGGCCACCTTATCAGATAGCACCGCGGCTATGGAAGTGCAATATCACCTCTCTCTAAAATACACCTAGGATTAGCCGTGATACAGAATACAAGCCTTTGGCGAGGCTGAGGTTGAGTCAATCAATATCTAGGCCCGATATCCTACGTACTACCCCGCAAGGTGCACTAAACACACCTTAATAAATGAAACCAGCAAAGTACCAACAATATAGGGTACATACAATCACCGAGCGGATCTGGTTTCTGGCTCCGTATCAGCACGTTAATCCGCAGGAAAAAAAAGTGTAACAAAAAAAAAGGTGTGAAAAATATGGTTTGGGGTCTAGTCTACAGCATCTGCAATGCACCACTGGCTGTGGTACCAATCATTCATCCAGCCAACAATACCCCCCGAAGTCGGAAGAAACAGCGGGCTACAAATGAACGACATCATCTACAATATAGTACCTTATGAAATGCTGCTAGAGCAGCGGGGTAAGGAAAATCTCCGGTACGTACGGGAGGAGGTACTTCCGTTGAGATGATCTAGAGCCCTCGATTAACGATATGATGTCCTTGCTGCGGCCCTTAATGTGGCCCGCGGTGACCTCTTTTTCTTCTTATATCGTGGCGGTTGAACTATGGGGTAAGGAAGTTTTCCCTCCGCTAAGATCAGATCCATAAGTATCGAAAGTTTACTGCATGTAATACCAATATCATGACGCAATATATTGTAAATAGGAGGTGTAGGCATTTTATATTAAGATTTTTTTTTGGTATCCCTGCATGCAATATTGTTGATTGGTTTGTAAACGGGGGCCGCCTATGCTCAAGTCTAGAAACCCATCCCAAAGTGCGTTCTTAGAGATTCAGGCGGCCAGGGGGTATGGATGAATTAAACGCCTCATTGGGCCTATCCTTAGGGAAATTCTCGCTGAACATCCCCCACCTAACCCTTTACCCGATCACTTTTATTTTATTTTCACTGAGCTCCTCCGCTGTATGGTGAAATGCGCACCTAATCAGAAAAGGTGCACAGAGCTTTCTGTTTGTCCGGCAATGTGCTGCTGCAGTTAGTCAGTTAGCCATCTCCACAAGAACAATGTACACGTTACGGTCATGGGGTTTCACAATGGTCCGAGTTATGTGCCTGATAGATTGAGGTTCCGTATCTCACTTTTTTTTTTCATTTCATCCGTATTTCATCCGCTGCGGCTGGGCAATCCATGGATCAACCACATGGGGATCGGTCACGTGCCCATATCTCAGCACCCCGCAAAGCCTCTTCTTAGGGTATCGTGTTTAGCTAAAAGACAGTGTATTTTGAAGCGTTCGACGTGCGTATATCGGTAGTAGGTTGTTGTCTTTTTTTTTTTTGGGGGGGGGCCTCTCCGAGCTCAGGTTGAGATCCGTACAGCCAAGGAGGTTGAGGTGCGTAGCTGAGAGCTTATTCGCTTTACCTAAGGAGGTCGTGTGATTCAAGGCCCTATGAAGTTTCTAGGACCAGGTTTTTTGTTGTTGCAGATACAGACACGGTGTTCCTGGAACACAGACCATTTCTCATTGGCCGAGTTGCTGTATGTGGTTGGACAGGCGGAAATGAAATCCCAAACCCATAAAAACAAGGCTGTCGATGGACAGATGGCATGTGTCAATGATACAATCTTCAGTTCTCCACACACTCGGTTATCTTAATAGGCCAGATCCAAATCCCAGCCTGGGATAGAGTTGTTTCATTGTGCGAGCCAAGACCATCGAGTGACAAGTCATGAACTTCCCTTAGTGAAAGAATTAGTATCGAAGCTACATGCGATCATCCCCACCAAACACTTTTCTATTCCCTATGAAATCAGATGCCACCTCACCGAGTTAATAAAAGAACACATGCGGTCCAGCCCAACCTCCCCATAGAAATAAAAGATAAAAGATAAAAAAAAACCTACAAGGTATACCAATTGCCCTATAACATCGTAACGACAACTTCCCGTCCATTCTACAACAGAAGACTGAGCTAAACCAAAATTTAGAGCACTATTCTTTTCTCCTCCAACCATGTTAAACCCTTTAGGCTCCTCTCAAAGGTCCACATCGTAACAGCACTCAACGGCGCAGCTTTCACCAGGCTTACAAAGAGTCCCTTATACAGTCCCACGACTCCCTCTGCAAGTACAATATCTCTAGCGGTACTGTAAATTCCTGCATAGATTGGTATGTTTCTATGGACATACTTCTGCCTAGTAGGACCTTGAACCTGTAGCCTTTTTCGAATTAAGTCAAGAGGAAATACACCTGTTTTAGCAACGGTAGCAGCAAAGGAGCCAGCCATAGCGTCCGACCAGCCACTTGGAAGTTGCTGCACCGTAGAGAGGTATTGACGGGCAAATTCATAGTTCATGAAAAACAGTCCCATATGAGGTATAATCTGAATCACACCAGCACCAAGGCCACGGAAGAAGCCATAAGTACCTTCGTTTTGGAAGATATGCCGAACCGAGTGTTTTATAGATTGGTAGACCTGTTTCCAAGATTACCAGGGGAAATCATTTTAGCATTGAAGGAAGACAAACCC
Source organism: Morchella sp. 2018-W16 (assembly GCA_024713755.1). Classification (NCBI taxonomy): domain Eukaryota; kingdom Fungi; phylum Ascomycota; class Pezizomycetes; order Pezizales; family Morchellaceae; genus Morchella; species Morchella sp. 2018-W16. The sequence continues at coordinate 972,458 of JAMGYY010000017.1, read as the reverse complement.
TTTCTTGACCCTGGGCAGCGAACCTGGTTCGGAGAAGATCCAGCGGGTATGTAGCCGTCGTTGCGAATCCCCCTGCAGTAGCCCCGGCAATGAATGATTTTGCACTCTCAGGGACGTTCCATCCTGACTTTGTAATCATGAGATGTGTTTGTTGGTATGTAAGAAATTGAGAGGCGCCATATGCAAGATATAGAGCCTCCGCCGGTATATTTCCCTTCCAGAGCCCAGCGATTCCTTCTTGTGCGACAATTGTCCGCATTGTCGAAAAGATACCACGGTATAAAGGTCCATTGTGGGTAAAATTTGCGGTAGGACTGTGGATCTGGAGCTGGAGGCGGATCTTGACGACGTCTAGAGGTGCTATTACAAACCTTGAGTGGGGTACGTTAGCCTATTTATTTATTTCGACATCGCCGAATGTGACGGTACACGAGAAATAGGGGATTGTGTAGAGCATACCGTGAAACCAAGCCTGCAATCGCACCAGCAGCTACAACGCTTCGCTTCGAGGCCTGCAAACGTAGGGTTAGTACCCGCAATATTGAAACATTTTTTTTTGACGTTGGGGATGTGACCTATGACATCACAGGAAACGTGAGGTTAGGGGTTTCGACTTGCATTTTCATTTCCGTATTTCGATTTCCCGACTCGGCTCATCACGAACCAAAGTCTGCTCGTTTGCGGTGTCTCCCTGGAAAGGTTCGCTTCTTCCCTTCTTTACTTTTAGCTTTCTTATCGCTTGTTGTTGAGTAATATCAGGGTTGGAGGATTGTCTGAAGAGCCTCAACGGAGGAATGGAGGTTGCGTGTAGAGAAAGAAGTTGTGCTGCAAAGATCAAGCTTGTCCCGCTTTCAAAGCTACACTTTCTCTCAAGCCATGATAACATCAATCCTCAGACAAAGCACACTCGGGCTTCCGAGAAGGCCAGCTTGCCAAAAACTCTGGTCCACAGCGTCAGCTGACAGCTCCCTGTGGCGCTCAAGCAAAAATACCCAATACAATCTGGTGAGAGGTTTCACCTCGTCAAGATCTCCTCGCCAACAGGAATATCCTGAAGAGAAACGCTGGGTTGCCCCACCAAAGAGAAAGCCGATAAACCGCCTCTCGGTCATTCAAACAACCGCTCCCAAAACTATTGTTGTTGACATCGAGGGAAAACAAGTTGCATTCGATAATGTATTCCTCCGAGACGCTTGCAGATGCCACATGTGTGTCGACCCTTCAACCCAACAAAAGCTTATCCAGACCTCCGATATAAACTACGAAACAAAACCAGTTGTCCAGACAGCATTGCCTGACGGCGCGCTCGTCATCAAGTGGGATACAGGTCCAGGGGTCGGCGATCAGCATATAAGCCACTATAGTTTCGACTTTCTTAGGACTCATGCAAACCTGAGGTGGAGGCTCAGAAGTAATTTCAACGATCGACGACAAGTCCTGTGGGATAGACGGTTAATGACGCAAGATGTGCTATGGATTGACCATAAAGATTACATGGAATCCGACGAGGCCTTGTTTGAAGCTGTCCGACATCTATCAATATATGGGTTGGTGTTCCTTCGTAACATTCCGGAAGACTTGAGGCGGAGCGCGGTCGAGGGAATTGCCAAACGGATAGGTAACATCAAAGAAACATTCTATGGAAGGACTTGGGATGTCAAGAGTGTCAAAGATGCTAAAAATATAGCGTTCGTTCTCCACATCTCCCTATACCCACACCTCACTGACGGGACCTAGCTACACTCCCTTCAACCTTGGTCTCCACATGGACCTCCTTTATTTTGAATCGCCCCCTGGGCTTCAATTTCTCCATTGTATCCGCAATAGTGTCAAAGGTGGTTCTTCCCTTTTCGCTGATGGATTCCGCGCTGCAGAGGCAGTCCGCTTGGCCTCCGAACAGCTCTTCCAAGCCTTGTGCGATTTCCCTGTCACCTTTCATTATAAGAATGACGGGCACCATTACCACTACACCCGCCCAACGGTTGTTTTAGAGAAGAGCACATACCTCCGCCAACCACGTATAGATCATATGAACTGGTCGCCGCCGTTTCAGGCGCCAATAGAGGCTGACACTACTGGTAAGGACAACTCGACCTTCAGACGCTGGCTTCATGCAATTCGTGCCATCGGCAAGAGTATAGAAGACCCGCAATCGCAGCTCGAACTTAGACTGAACGAGGGGGAGTGTGTTATCTTTAATAATAGGAGGGTTTTGCATGGGAGGAGAGAGTTTGATCCGGAAAGTGGTGATAGATGGCTTAAGGGGACATATGTGGATGTGGATGTGTTTTTGTCGAAGTTCAGAACACTTAGTCAGAGGTTCAAAGGAGGCATGGATAATCAGAGCGAATATCGGGACGACTAGCTTGGGCTTTAAGGATTTAAGGGCCATGAAGTGAGCAGGACGTGGCTTCTCCTACCCCCTTGGGTGTGGATCGCTATTTTCCTATTAGATTGTTTCAGGCTGACTGAAGATCACACTTCAGTACATAGATATAGAGCTGGGAGGAGTTAGTGTTTATTTATTTTTTCTGTGCCTAGTTGAGCAAATCTCAGACAGATTTTGCCCATTCTGATGTGCCATATGCATCGCTGAAACTTCGTATCCCGGCCGGTAGGTATTACATGTAGTCCAAGTCTATTCCGAGTCAAATCTATTAATCATAAATGGCTGAAAGAATGGGACTTGTCGAGGTACCAACTGCTTTGATATCGAGTGTTCTACCGGCCTTGAGGAAGCCTTTATACAATTACTCTACTTGGCTACCAGTAAGGGGACAATACAGGTCACTAGCATGTATTTTATCGTTATCGGAGGTATCATTTATGCTCTTTGCAGCCCTCAACCCCCGGCACCGTGACATTTAAACCTACCGAGTGATAAACAGTGAATGGTACACATGTAGTTGTCTCACGGTACTTCCCGCCTTGGCACTAACTTTCGACTGGGTCTCAATTGACCTGTCCAGAATGCCCCGACGACTCATCATACCATAGCTACAACAACAAACACACAGCTAGTAGCTATGTTTATACTTGTGCAACCCTCTAGACCCAACTCCCAGAGAAAAGAGTACCGACACTGACGGAGAAAACTGTAGTCCAGCTTCAGCGACCTAGTCATAATCGATCCACAGGACTTCTCAAAGCCGACTGTCGATGCGCTCGAGGACCAGATCAACGCCAAATATGCCAATAAGGTCACTTTCTCTCGACATATGTAGCTTCGCGTCTAGATCTAGTTGACTGACAGGCGCGGGATGTGGGCAGGTCGTCTACAATATCGGGCTTTGTATCTGCCTGTGGGACATCCTCAAAGTCAGTGAAGGCATGGTAGGGCACGGTAGTGGTTCCGCCCACGTTAACGGTAAACCACCCAATAGTTTTTACTTAGGCGTGGTACTGATATAGGGATGTAGTTGAATTCCGACTGGTCGTTTTCCGCCCGTTTAAGGGCGAAGTTCTCACAGGCCGTATTTCCTCCTCCACAACGCATGGCATTAAAGTACGGACGGGTTTCTTCGATGAGATTTTTATTCCCCACCGCCTTCTATTTGAGGGCACGACTTTCGACGGTAAGGAGCAGGTTTGGATATGGAATAACGATGGGCAGGAGTTCTATATGGACAAGAACGAGCTTATCAGGTTCAGGGTTGAGGAGGAGCAGTTTGTCGATCAGCTGCCAATTCCCCCTCACCTAAAGAACGATGAGGCGAGCCTGCATAAGAAGCCTCCATATTCGCTTACGGCTTCTTGCCAACAAGCTGGGATGGGGCTATTGCAGTGGTGGTTGGATGATGAGGGCGAGGGTGAGGGCGAGCAGGAATAGTTTTTAATTTCCCTTTTAGAGATTACTGGTAGTTATGTGATACAACGCCCATGTTTCTTATTATGGTCAACCCTTCTAAAATCTATATTCCCTTTCAAAATATTGGTGCATTGTGAAAGGATACCCTATGAAAGTAAAGTATGCATATGAAAATAGCTACTAGACAAAATACTTCGAGGGAATAAAATTATCCGTCGACTAGGATTCGGTATCATAACAGAGGCCCGAGGTTATTGCGGCAAAACACGAAGGCTGAGTATAAGTATATCAAAAAGAAAGAGAAAAAAAAGAACAAAGCTTAAAGCTTTACTTTCAAAACCAATATCACAATTCGAATTGAACAAGCCAATGATGACTATCTCCCCACCCCGTTAACAAAAGGCTAACATGCAAATCAAATCATTCATTCCTCAAAAATCATCATCGTCATCACTTCCCAGCAACTCGCCTTCATCGTTGTTGACAATCGAATAATCTGCCCCTCTCGCAAATGACTGCCTACTAGTGTACCGCCTCGTCCTGGTAAATTTACCGCCAACCCAAGAGCCAATTGCCTGCAATATTGTTGGGATCGACACGACAACCGCCACGAGAGCTGCAATGACGATGATAGGATATCGGACAAAAGGACTCTGTCCACCCGAGTCCTCCCCAAGCCTGATAGCACCGAATCGACCATTCAATATTTTTGTCCAAACGAACCAACCGACTCCGAAGGCAGCGGCAATGGGTGTAACCACAGCAAGGAAGAGCATGAATCCCTTAGCACCACGACCCCGTTTTTTCTCAAAGTCTTCTTCATGTCCAGGGCAAGGCTTCGGTTTGGTTTTTTCGAGCTCATTGCCGCCTTCGCAGGTTGAAATAGGAATGCGGCGATAACCAGTGGGCTCGAAATATTCTATCGCGTTTTTGTCCTGTGTACAGATGGCCTTGTGATCCGGAGGGCTATAGCCTTTGACCAAACCACAGGTTCCATCATTCTGTCGTTCATAGTTGAAATCACTGCAGTGAAAGTTAGTGACTAAACCAAGCCAACGCAACCTAGAAAAGGCACTCGGATCACAGACCATTCAAAATCTCGCTTATCACACAGGCAATTCTTTACAACTTTATGAGTTTTTTCAAGTGATCTTCCAATATAGCAATTGTGTGACGGGATTTTGCGGGCGTATTCTGTTATGCGTCCAAACAGACAACCCGGAAGGCCTGCAGGGTGCTTCGGCGTCCAAACTTCGAAATCGTCACTATTTGCTTCATCGCCATCCTTCAATTCACCTATGTAACATCGTTAGATCAATATTTGAGACCAATAAATTTCCGTAGAACTTACATTGAATATCCGTGATTCCTGTAAAATCCAGTTGGATTGTAACAAATTCATCTCCACCGCCTTCTTGTCTACCCCAAAGAATGAACTTTCTACTCGTATCACTCGGCAATGTTGAGATATCTTTGACAACAACCTTCTCATCCTTGTCCGCAAATATATACTCGTGCCAGTTCTCACCCTCATCAAGGGTATATACTACACGATCTGTTGCAGCTGTTACGTCTACGATGACGATGATGGAACCTTGGTCACCATACTCCCACATATGCTGCCCCTTTCTAACCTCTTTCCACGTGATACCGCCGTCCCTGGTCATAAAGGTATCGCCGTCTCTGTAACCTGAAAGCTCCTTTCCGACGTTCCCAACACCCAACATCAAACCGACAGCAGAACCAGATGCAAACGTGTCTCTGGGATCAATTCGCTCTGTGTAGTGATGTAAATTTAGATGACAGTCATCTACGCTTTTAGGATTGCAGGAATAGTCCTTGTTATTAGAGTCTTTCCCCATGACTTGAATATATTCCCATGTCGCTCCATCGTTATGAGTGATCAAACTTTCAAGCTTCTTTTTCTCGCCATCCAATGATTTCTCCGCATTAGCGACACGGTTTGCGATGGCGACTCCCTCGAGGCTGTGCATTTTCTCGAAATCAACGAAGCCAAGTTCATTTCTGTTCACGGCATCAAGAGAAAGGACGTAGTTTGTGCCGTTGGAGTTAGATTTCAGAAGACTCCCGTATTCGAATCCCTTCTTTGGGTTGACAGTGACATGCAAGAAAACAGAGTGTGTATTCGAGTCCAAGACTGTATATGCCGTTTGGTGAGGAACATTGAAGTTATGTGGGAACTTAGCCTCAGCAAAAGTATAACCATCTATTGATGCCGAAGCCTTTAGAGAAGTTTCGTCCTCATTAATACTTGCAACAACGATAAACTCGGCCATTGTCGCGTAACCAATGATATCGCTGAAATGCTTTTTTTCATCTTCGAAAAAGTTGTCACTAGCAACAAGTTCAATGTTACCAGAGCCGTTTTCCTTCTCGTCGTGTTGGCAGAAAATCAACTTATCAGACAGGACCTTTTGCTTCTCGCCGCGAACCCATTTGCAAGCTCCAACGTAGTTAAGCAATTTGTGCCACTCGAAACCATTGTCTTTGGTATAGTAAGCAACAGCATGGCAAGTCTCTGCTTTGTCGCAATCTTCCTGACCAGTCCAGATGAGCCAGTCCCTTTTTGTCGGGTGAAAATCCATTACTTGAAGGTTCCGCCTGTTCGGCTTTGAAGGTGTGCGCATTTCCTTGAAATTGCGACCGCGGTCATGGGTATACCAAACCTTGGCGTCTGGCGTAATGAAATAGACGGAGTCGTAAAAGTAGGTGTTAGGGTAGATTGACACAACATCAACATCTTCAAGAACTCGCTCCCATTTTTCACCATGGTCATGGGTGCGCCAAATCTCTTGTTTCTCTGTTCTCATTATAATTGTCTAGTAAAAACACAATAAAGTCAATTGTGTTCAAACCTGCAAATACTAGATGACCTACCTCATCCTGGGTAGAAGAGCTATCCGAGTTCTCAAGATAGTAATATTCTGCAACGTGAGAGCCCGAAAACGATTTCTTTCTATTGACGATATCGCCACTGGACGGGGGCGCAGTAGCAGCTAGAGATGGTAAGCGTTATTTCTGAATAATTGTAAGAGGTTCCTACCGTCTTTGCAACTCGTCTCCACCTTCTTTTCCATATCTACCCCATCCTTACAATTATTGCCAGGAATTTTACGATAACCACTAGATCCCATGTATGTGTCCTCAGGCTTCTTGCACTCCCCAAGGGGAACGGGAAATTTTGCACCCTTCGCCTTAACACACTTATCCTTTCTCTTCCCGTCTTCCCTAACATAATTGAAGTCGCATTCGAAATCTTCCTCTGTGCACTTGCAAACATCTTCTTGAGGCTCAGGATCCTTGTAAAGGTCGTCAATATAGCACTTCGCGTTTTTCTTCCGTCTCCAGTAGAACTGTTTGTGACCCATGAGACAGTCTGGCTCGCCATCGTCGTCAAGCCGGGCGTACCACTTTTCAAGATCATCATTTTTATCGTTCTTATCAGACTTGCACTTACGATCAAATACGTTGGAGAAGTCAATAGAGAATGCAATAGTCCCTCGATCTCTATTGGTTCCAATAAGAGTAAAAAACAGAGATGTTGAGTCCGGCGTTGTTGTAAGTAGCCTGGCACGGACCTTTTCATCTAGCTTGACTGAATCCCAATCATCGCCATGGTTAATAGAGTAAAATACTTCATCAGTCATCTCCTCGTCGTTAATGGCTACAATAATTGAGCCGGAGCCTCCAAACTCATACTTATGAGCCTCTTTACGCACACGGCCCCAAGTGAGACCAGCATCATCCGAGAGATATAGATCGCAATCTGTATAACTTTCAAGGGATTGGCCAGTGTTCCCAACTCCCATAAGGATCCCGGGAGCTGGGCTAGAAAAAATTCGTCCCCCATTTGCTAGGGCTGTGACCGAAAAAAGGTGAAGATCATCACCATCTTTCGTCTTAAGGGGTTTCCAGGTACCAAACTTTCCGTCATCGAAAGAGATTCTTGAAATAACCTTCTTCTGTGCTGAGCTACTCTTGGCAACTTCCTCGGCGTTATCCACTATGTTCGCTAGGATAATGCCCTGGATATTCTGGACTTGCTCAAAATCCACATAACCCTCAGGAGCACGGTTGGTATACTCAAGATTTCTAGTAAAATATGTTCCATTAGAGTTGCTGGTAAACAGAGTGCCCATTGGGTTCATAGGTCTCGTCGTAAGAACGTCCACCTGGATGCTATACGGTGTTGATTCCAAAATGGTATAGGCGTCCTCTTTGAGCCCGCCATGGTCATGGGGGAACTCTGCGCGGTCCCAATTGATTGTATCATCAGTAACATAGCTGCATATAGCTTATTAGTGTCACAATACATCACAGGAATACGGGATGTGCAACATACAGCGCCATTTCATCTGTTCCTTTGCTCTTGACGGCGGCAACAATAAACTTCTGTACTCCAGCGATACCGGCTAGCCCATCAACAGTACTATAACCATTTAACTTGGGCTCAACCTCGGAAGCAAAGAAGTCGTCCGAAACAACTAGCTTGCGGTGTTCCGGAAGGGAATCTTTGCCATTGACAATACAAACTATAGTGTAGTCCTTTGCTTCGCTGAAGATTTCTGTACCACGAGCAAAGATACAGCTATGGGTGTCATCTCGAAGTTGCTTCATATCGCTGTCGAAACCATCCTTTGTGTAGTACGTCTGAAAGGCGACACCCATTAGCACCATTTAGGCAGAGAAGCCTAGAAAATGAGCAAACTTACCACTTCCTTGCAATTGAGTCCAAAGAAATCATCATCCTCGCAGATCCTACCGGCATAGAGAATTAAGTTTGGTTTCTCCGCATGGAATGAGAACGCCGGCTGAGTATAAGATGCTGGGTATTTTGCCTTGAACTTCTGCCAGCTCTTTCCTTGGTTTCTGGTGTACCAATGCTCGGTATCTTGTCCCAGAATGAAGGCCCGCTTCTTATCAAATGGATGTTCAATCAAATCCCATGCATCACCCTCTGGGATATCTTGTACTTTTTGCCATTTCTTCCCGTCATTGTCTGACCGCCAAATGTTTCCCGCCTTTGCATCTAATGTTAATATGACCTACATCTCAGTCAGCCAGCAGCCCCGCACAGAGCGGGAGATTGATAAATATTACCGAACTATCATCGAAATAAAAGAATATAGCAGGTATATTATCAAATTCCTTTGAATTCACTTCAGGACCTTTAGCATAGGCAGCCTAGAAAGCGGGTCATATTCTATCAGCTATCAAATGACACATTTGGTGGAAATTTATCATCGTTGAGTGCCTACGGTAGATAGCAGCGCAGCTGCGAGCGGCCAAACCCTCAGCAGTTGCATATTGGGCGATTTGACAGAGGGGAAAGGACGTTGTTAGGCCGCCGATCACAAATTTGAAGCGGTTGGTCCGAGCACAGATATCGGTAAGTTCGAGGAGAGGGTGGCGAGGTTCACTCCGAGAAAAGGACACGATGTAATGGAAGCTTGTTGATGTCTTTTTAAGATATGCAGCTTGGGGTGAGTCTCACTCAAAGTAAAGTGAGGTCGTGGTAGTGATAGATACAACGGATGGGGATGAAGATACGTTGCTAGAGGTGGGGTCTACTGATAGAAAGGTGGTGGGTTTGAGGTTGCTTGAGTCTTACTGCGGCTGCGGCTGAGGCCACTGATGCGACGCGTAGGATTGCGACTTTTGACTAATAGCAGCTTAGGTGGTGGTGACCGCATTTAGCGGTCTGCAGCAACATCCTGGCCTGACTTCGCCATATGAGCCGTTAGAAACTTGAGTTTCGTTATTTTTGTGTTTAGGCCAGGCACTGTTTCAAGAGTACATGTATGTACCTGCATGATATTGGAACGCTTACAAAGGAATCGAGTCTCTCTTGGTTGGAAGGAGCCTAACATATGAAAGATTTAATCATGTGACTCATCACTTGAGGCTCCTGATATTTTGCTACCCAAGCTTTTACTCTCACGCCCAGGATTATATATAGAGCTTCATAGTCAAGTAATAAGTACCCGCCCCCGGGCGAAAGCCTTGGATCGGTGGATAGCCTTTATTTTGAAAGACTCGTCTTGAGTACCAACACATGAGGTAGGGCATGAAATAAAGCTACTTAGATAGCTGCCAGAAACGAAGCACAACGCCCACTAAAATGCACCCCAGTATGCGCCAAAAGAATGAACACTGAATGGCTAAAAGAGCCCAAAAAGACCGACGCGAGGGGAATCAAAGAATTATAGTTCACGAGAGGCTCCCTCCGGAAGAAACTTGGCTTCTGAGGTTGATGTTTGGCCGCCGTATACCTCTTGTACCACGATGGGTTCTTTAGGGGCCTCATGGGTCTGGGACAGTTCTACCTCGTTTCCAGCCGTAGCCAGAAGCCATAGTATCACCAAGATAGATATGAAGCCCCATAGTAGTCGTATTCTCCCTAAAGTGGTATTAGTAACATTCTCCACAACTCACAAAACTGTTTGGAGTAAAAACACATACGGGAGGCTCTCTGCTTCCACACAAGCTCCATCTCCTGCTGCTTATCGATTTTTTCCTGCACTTTATCCAGTCTCTTCCGGTAGGCCTTTACCTTCATCTTCTCCGCCTCAAGCCGTTCCTGAAGCTTCTGGATCGAAACCAGTTCTTCTTGGAACCTTTTGATCCCTTTTATCTGGGACGAAAATTCTTTCCGGCAGCCCACATCACCATCATCAAATTGCCTGAGGACATCTTCTGCTGCGCTTCCAAGATGTTTAAGCTGTTCGCCCATCAGACGAATCTCCTGCAATTTCCGCGATACCGCGGAATAGGTGGTCTGTAAACGTTGCATTTGCCGTTTACTTGTTTCTTGAAGGTCGCGAACGGCGGTTGAGACTTCTCTGCATAAAAGATTAGAGTGTGAGTTGACGAGGCAAACAAACATCACGAACACTTACAGCTGTTGCTCCGACTGTAAGTGTAGTGAGGGTTTTCCTTCCCTTTCCCTTTCCCTTTCCCTTTCCCTTTCCCTTTCCCTTTCCCTTTCCCTCTCCCCCTCCCTTTCCCTCTCCCTCTCCATTTCCCTCTCCCTCTCCATTTCCTTCTCTCGCTCCCCCTCCTGCTTGTCTGCTATCTCGGTCTGTAACGAGTCTTTCCGGCTCATAGGCTGTGAGTTTATATCTCTGTGATCCTCCATTTCTAGCTCCGTTACTCTGGTACGCTCATCGTAGTTTCTGTGATGGTGGCGTTTGAAGTTGAGTGTGCCTGCGTGAGTGTTGGAGCGTATCAGAGGTGCAGGGGGTTTGATCTTGAAATCCCCCATGTTCGTTGGTTATAATTTGTTTGTGGGTAGGTATGGTGAAAGACGACAGGCTGTTGTTCAACTCCAGGGGGAAGGGGGCAGGCACATTCTTTCTCCCACAATCTCGGTAACTAGAGTAGGCTTTGCAGGTTGATATGTAGTTGGTCACTAAATGTTCGTAAGGGGGAGAGTGATGCAGGCTTAACCGTGAAGAGGCTCCTACCAATACTAGTGTAATCTGGGGTATCGGATCAACCTCAGGCACCGATACCACGCTGCAGTGACATGCATGCAGCATCAGTTAGTAATATCTTCGAAAAGTATTGGCCTCATCTGTTGCAGATATACAGCGCCAGACATAAGCAACCACGGCGAAGCCAAAATCACCCATTTTTCAAATTTCTCTATAGCTAATAAGTTTAAAATGTTAACATACAGGACTTTGTGATATACAGATTAACTGCCAGAATATGGCCCAGGGATTTTGGATTTTAAGGATATCCATTTGGGCACTAATGGTAAATTATTTTAGTTAAATGTTCTTGAGAATTATGCCATATTTGGGGATTTGGAATTTCAAAGCCATTCAGCTCCTCCAATATTTGATGAATACAATGTAGTGTTATATTTTGGAATAGGGTTTTTTTGATAGTATAAGTACATGTATCTTTCAGGTCTGATAGTTTCATGGCTTGGTGAGAAGAATTGAGAGCTAAGTACATGTAGGTAAACCGTCAATTTTGGTGCGTTTTAGCACGAAGATGGTAAGAAATATATACATGTATCTATATGTATAAGTACCTCTAGGAATTTAGTATATGCCCTTAGATATGTGGTGTATAGATGTGGATAGCTACATGTGTATGTATAGTATCCACCTATTGTTGGTTGGGGGGGGGGGGGGGGGTACAAGCAAGAATTCCACTAGAAGAGGAGGTTTAGTGTTTAGCGGCATAGGTTACCCAATGATCCCCCTCGTAGCCATAATAGAGCTACGCCTTTAATACGCCGTGCAAATATCTTGGTCCAGTATGTGACACTGAATTCCACTTGGTAGGTGATGAGCCTATTGCGCTGCAGAATACTCAGCCAAAGCCTATAGCTAAAAATATGACCAAAATGTTGAAGCCATGGCCAGTGGGTTTGATATACCAAGTACACGTATAGAGGCGCCTTTCGTCACCAATTTAAACTCGTGCTCGCGGTCGCGCCGAGCAACCGAACGAAAGTCGTTTATAATATCTGGAGAAATTATCCCGTTGCGCAACAGGTACAACTTTTCGGAATATCGTACAAGGGAAGATAGAAAAAGTCTAGGAAAGAAGGAGAGGTGATAAACAATCACCTCTCCTTCAATGCTTTGTTCCTCTTCTCACGTCTCTTTAGCCTCTCTACTCTCTTGGCATGCATCTTCTCCGCAAGCTTCTCGTATCTCTCCTTCTCTGTTTTTGCTTCCCGTTTCGCCTTCAGGGCTGATATCCGTGCCTGCATACATTATGTCTTCGTAAACTTTCATATCCATAGCCCGGAGGTAGTAACTAATACGTACTACTCTAGCAGCTTCCTTCTCGTCTTTGAGTTCCTTTTCCCTGGCTTTCATAGCGGACAATGCTTTTCGCTCTTCAAGACGGGCTTCCCACGTCTTGCTTGCACCAGCCTTGGGTCTAAAGGCTTTCTTTGCGGGTTTCCATTGCTTTCCTAGTTGATTGGTCGATATGTCAGTGCTATTCCCGTGTCTTTTTTTTTTTTTTTTTTTTTTGATCGAAGTTGTTTCTCTCGGGGGTGTAGGGAATAATGCGAGAAAATATACGATAGAATCCATCCACATGGAGAGGCGAAATACCATTCTTTCGGGCGCCAGCGATGGGCTCAATAGAGGCACCAACGGTCTCCTGCGCTGTAGGAGCAGCTCCCATCTCGGCCATATTCGTTTTCCTTTAGGACTCGGCGTGTTCTTTTCTCGGTGTAGAGGATGAATGGATGAAGGATGATTTCTAGGTCTTGGCCATAACTCCTGACCTCGTTTAACATACGTGACATAATCCTGCGGCTAGCGTGCCCTAATTTTCTCTCGTTACTACATGTAGCTACTTGCAGTCTTGCACGTCTTTACCAATACAGGTGACCTTCCTAACATTGAGAGGCACTGAGGTAAACTTTGCAAAGAAGTATTGGTGGGGGTACTACTGCATGAGGCAGAAATTAATTCAAGATGTTGCTAATAGAATCTCATCAGATGATCAGATTTGATAAGATTAACTAGGGTCTGTGCCGTTTTATCTGATCTCATGCATCGCCGCCTTTCCTTTGTGGGTGAGGTGGGGGGAATTACAGCTGCCAGGAACGAGAAAATTTGCAAGTGGCTTACCTTCCCCCCCCCCTTCCCCAATTCACTTCCCCGATATGTATCGGAGAAGTTTTGGAGTCTCCCTAGCTCTGCTCTATATTGTGCTCATTGATAGTTGTGTTGTGTTTAAGCAGAGGCAAGGTCAGGGTTTATTTTCCTGCAGCGGCACCATCACTCATCAGAGCGACGTTTCGCTGCCAGAGCGTACCTCCTTCTCCAGCTCATCATATAAACAAAGGGAGATCCCTTCTCTTCTCCTTCCCCTATTGCAACCGTTTTCCCTTTCGTTTTTCTTCTTTCTTTTCTACTTTCTGTTCTATTACATCAATATACTATGACATCTAGCTACTTGATAGCTCTCTCTATTCCCTTTTTATTGTGGTGAAATCATTACCAGCACTTTCAGTATAAATTTCCCGTACCCATCTGCAAGATAACTGGACTCCCATAAACCATAAAAGTATCGTACCAATGTCTGATGAACGCATTCTCCTCGATGTCGCAGCAGCGGCCAGCGTTCATCCAGAGGCTGCAGCCCTCACTGGCTTCAAGGACATATTGTTCGGTTCGGTGAGTCCGCTAGCACCGTAAATTCAACCACCCCCGAAGCTCATAAGAACTGCGCAGATGGCTGGAATGATTGGAAAGACTATTGAGTACCCATTCGACACTGTGAAGGTATACTCGCTGTGAAAATTCTACATGAAGACAAATCATTCACCCCCGGTCATGCAGGTACGGTTACAATCGCAGCGTGACGATGCTCCACTGCGATACCGTGGGCCTCTCGACTGCTTCCGGCAAACAGTGGCACAGGATGGGATTCGGGGTCTTTACCGTGGGATCTCGTCGCCTCTTGTAGGAGCTGCTGTTGAGAACTCGGCACTGTTCTTTAGTGTAGGTAGAGTGTACCACACCTCAATTACATCGCAACTGATTATATGAGACCATAGTACAATATCGCGCAAAAATCTGTTAAAAAGACCCTCTATCCAGAGATCCCAGAGAGTGATAAACTCCCTCTCAATGCGCTAGTCTTTTGCGGTGCTGCCTCGGGCGCATTCGCCTCCTTTATCCTTACTCCGATCGAACTCATCAAATGTAAAATGCAAGTGCAGACAATTGGGTTACAGCGTCCTATCTCGTCCGGAGCCATTCCTAGCGCAACAGCAGGAATTCACACTGCTGCAGTCCGCCATGCGGGGCCTATTGCGCTTATTGGCGAGGTGTACCGTGTGTATGGGGTGCGCGGGTTCTGGCACGGCCAATTTGGGACCTTTCTTCGGGAGACTGGAGGAAGTGCAGCGTGGTTTGGAAGTTACGAATATATGAGTGGAATTTTGCGTGGTTTGAGTGGGAAGAAGACAAACTCTGCTGGGGAGCAGATGATTGCCGGTGCTACTGGTTTGTCATCTTTCTATTTTCATCGTATGTCGTTATGATGCTAACGGTATACATACCAGCGGGTGTAAGTTATAACTTTATATTCTACCCCGCGGACTCGGTAAAGTCACGTATGCAGACCGAAGCCATTGGTGCTAAGGGTGACAAGATGGACTCCTTCTTCACCGTCGCGAGGAAGATGTATCAGGCCGGCGGCATCAAGCCGATGTATAGAGGCTGTGGCATCACATGCATGAGGAGCGCACCCTCTTCAGCTATTATCTTCCTGGTTTATGAGAGCTTGAAGTCGTACTTCGCTTGATAGACTTTAAACATTTTGGTAGTTTTATTGTAGGTATTGTAGCACGGGCCCGTTACTTGATGTTATTTTTCATGCGAACTGGCTGGCTAGCTATTTAGTTAGTTATGCGTAATATCGCCCCATATCTTGAGTTTCAACTGTTTGTATTGGCTTTGGCGTTAAAAAGGCACCAGGGGCGGCATGGAGCACAGATTGTCAAGGGTTTTCGTAAGGAATAGACAAAAATTTGATTTATAGAATTTTTTTCAAAAAAAAAAAAAAGAAATTCTTTCCACACTTGTAGTTAATAGTAGTAATAACCCGATAGTAGTTGCATTCCGGACCATATGCACTATCGGGGTGCACTGCAAGTCAACCGAGTGATCACCCGTGACCCGCAAGCTTTAGCAAATTTCCTCGTGCCCAGCCTGTGTTGTTTACATCATTGATTGCATGCAGCCCTTAGGCTATGGCACAGCCTGTGTTGTGACTCTGCAGTCTGTAAATGAAGATCAGTGCATGTCGATGTGTAGCACATGTACCCAACCTATGGTAACCCTAGCATTATGAGGGAACTATTCTTTGAGAAATATGTGAATCAATAGGTCCTAGTACAACCGAACGCTCGTTTAAAAAAAAGAAATCACGTCGTTTTATCTCTAGGTATAAAATATTTCATTAATACCGGCTCCTGTCGGTTCATATAGTAAAGTTCATAAAAACACAACTAATCATATGCACATCACAAACTCTTGCTTATCCCATCAACACCTGCAAATTTTTGTAGAGTAGTATCTTTCCAACCTTTCTAATTGGGGGGTACGTCACCTATGTCACCCCCATGCGCAGTTAACATATGACTGTTTATCTCTAATCATGCCCGTTAGACATTAAATTTATAGCGCTGAATCTGCTTTCTTGGTTAAAGCGCCATCAATCGTCTTGACCGAAGCTAGTGATTTTTCGGGTAGAGACGATCGCGAAGGGATTGAATGCCTATTACCCCTAAACCAGCCATGTTAATGTGAGCCACAGTGGTGAAAGGAGATATCCTGATATATATAGAAATAGATTTTAGTCCGATAGGGCTGAATATGTAGCCTTAGTAATACCTATCCCTAGCTAAATCACTTGGGCAGATGAACTTATACTGTAAGACTTCTTTGACTTTCTACTGTATAGCAAAATTCAAATTTTTCGTGCCACTTTTTTTTTTATAGCTTGGTCTGGCACACCCATATGCATAAATATTGTGCCCTGTGGCCCGTGTAATAGCCCAAACTTGGGTCCGCGAGTTGAATTAGCTCAAGTGTTGACTTAAATCATTTTTCTTGTGTCTAGGCTATGCAGACAAGAATCGAGTGATATATCATGATTAAACCAAAGAAATACCCGCCTGGGAGTGACAGCAACAAGACATAGTGAGAAGCATCTAAAGCTTCTTACACAGGTCCGGTGGGGGTTGGTGGCCCGGCTGACCCGATAGGGTTTCCCAGGGGCTCGTACGCGTATATAGGCCCACAGGAGGACAGAGACAACCATTCCCCTGTGAGGCCGTTATTGCGGACACACTATATCTTGTCACTCAAAGTTGAGGAAATCTGAAAATAGTTGATTCGAATCATGAGATGTCACGCGGGTTATGTTGTCCCGACCAGACATGCGTTCTCATGCATCGGCTACTCGGGCACCATATTCACCATAACAGGAGTAAACAAAACCAAAGCCTTATAGTTTGTGAGATCTGAATTGTACTAGTTAGGATAAGATCGAGTTGATTGTGATCGAGAACCCAATTCGTGTAAAGTCCCTTGGGCAAATCAAACTGTTTTTGATACACAAGGTCTCTTAGGAATTTGTGAGTATTGTGCATGTGGTAGGTGATCATATGCAAACTCGTAAGTAATGTTGTGTGGGGCGGGGATTATTATGGACTTTTAAGCATGTACATGTAGCTCTGGGCGGTGCAGGATGGGTGGGGGGGGGGTGGGGTTCCGTCCTCCACAATTCACAGCTACTCGGGGCAGGCAATAGTAACCTGGGAGTGCAAGTTGCAAATCAGGAGGCTAGTTTGGTGTAGTCTTTAATTTTTACTAGTCGCTAATCAGAGGATGTCACCACTAAAAGTCATTTCAGGCTCTTCTTACCTGCCCTGAGTAGAATTGGACCTGTAGGTACATCATGCACTGGACACAGTCCGGGTTTCATCCTGCCTCAAAATCTAAAAACTTGGCCCAGCTAGACCCCGTAAAGATGAGACTTAGTTAGGGTTAGTTCTAGTACAAGTACAAATCCGTACGTCGACCGCCACCCCCAGAAAGGGCTATTCTAGATTCGCAGAAGTTGACAATGCTGGGAACTCGGTATCAGCAACCGCGAGGGGCAGAATTGCTAATAATTATACAATGCAAGAAACAAGTATAGCTATGATAAAAACTGGATGTACCTCAATGCTGATTACTACCCCATTCACCGAGTGATGCACTGTGAAGCATATATGACAGCGGCAGACCGGTTGCAGGACTGGTAGCTCTGTTAACCACTACTTGTTAGCCACTACTCCCGGCGTAGATGAGTATTGAATCGAATACTACCAGGATTTCAGCATAGGTACTCGTTGTATGAGAAATACGCATATCTGGAACACATTCGCTGTTATCCAGTAAAGAATACATGTATCTACAAGTGATTGGTTAGCCAAAAGTCCCAAGCTCAGCAACAAGGTCTGGGACGTCATGATTACCTAACTTCTTCCGTTAGCAGTTTTGCATATTCTGGGTAGGACTCATCGTCTTATGTGCCCAGCCTCGACCTCTCACCTCGCCTTGAGGTTGATCCCGTTTTTTCTGCGCCGTATGTACGTAGATAGCATCACTCGTTTTCATCTTAATTTGCAACGCCGCATTAGAAGTACAAGATGCCCAATTAATACACACATTGGTCATGATATATCCTTGCCGCCTCAGTGTAACAGTGAAGCCCCGAATCAAAATCCTATAGCTATGGCTAAGTTGGTTGAATAGCGAATCCGCGCTTTATTTTTCTGGGGTAGTTTAAAGACAGGGTAGAATAGGATGAGCAGCTCAGGGCCTCTCCTTTTGCCTGCTTAAAGATCCTAACGACAAGGGTCATTGATAAACCACCCTTGTTCACGGAATATGCCTCGGTACATATCGAACTCCAGCGAACCGAATAATGTTTGCTGTACCGAATCCTTGATGATGTAACCCCCTGTCCCCACCAAAATAACTGGCTTATGAAAATACTAGTACTATTATGGGTATTTGGAGATTCACCCACCAATAATCGTTCCATAACAGATTTTCACTCCATCCCAAGGTACTTGCTTACCAGCAAAAATGCAGGTGGCGGAAACAGGGATAATTTTGAGGAGAGGGCGGCGCCACTCCATTTGCCCTGAGCAACTGGTTCTTTGGCTGGTAAGCAAGTACAATTCCGTCCTTATGAGCTGCGCACAATTAATTGATTGACAACAAATATTATAACAGGATACTACATGTAGCTTTGTAGCCTCGCTTTCGGTGTCCGTGAGAAAGTTGACCTAAATAAAACTCAACCCTATTATCGGCGGCCTTCAAGCAATTTCCGTAGGTTCTGTATAGCGGAAGGGCGCTGCATACATACTCGTCTGATGGATTTTATACTGCCTATCTGGAGTAGCAGGCGACTAAGGTTGGTCCGTGATAAATGCCGCCTGCTCTAGGTGCATATTATCTAGTCAACTTCGCATATATAGCATGTGGGGAAACAAAGGTAACAGCCGAAACACCTCTTACCTTACGCTTACCAGTGGCGCTTTTTAGTATTGTTATTCCTATATTTATCTTCACCAAGTTACCTACAGTAGGCCCCGAGCAGTACTAGTGCCTACATCGTTAAGCTGTGTACCTATAGGACGCGCCTACTTCCGTGACGTGTGGTGGGGCTTGTGCATCTGTATTGAGCACCCAAGAATCAAATGTGGCAGTGCGCCTGAGAGTGGTACCTACATATGGGACAATAATATCAGCACAAAGCAAAGGGAATCGCCTGCAGAGTACTGGGGTTCGGAATGCTTTATTTTGTGCACTTGGATCTCGATCCTGCCCTTGGGTGTGGTGTGCTTCCGCATACATAATTTTCCGCGCGTGCGCATGGCAACGAACGAACGAACCAATAAACCAACGAACGAAGCAAGAAAAGACTATATAGAGCTAGATAATAAATATCATGAAGGGTCACAATAGCTCTCCTCCTAGCCTCGCTCCTATAACTTTTGATTCCGGGATTTGTGGTCATCATGGGGTTGCGGGGTCGTGGTTCCTGGTTCGTGGTTTGGGTTCGTCGTTGCAGCGCGACATCCAAGAAATTATGAGACACGGCTGTACTAGTACAACGATACTCACATTCTGGGTACTCTACCTTGGAGCTTCTGGCAAGATTCATCTCCAAGAAGTATCCTGCAGCCGATCAAACTCCCCTTAAGAGTTTGTTTCGCCTAATCTATCATGTGGGAAGTTCACCATCAAACACCAGGGTTTCAAAAAGAAGTAAATGGTGTAGATTGATGCTCGCGTTCCGGCTCAACTGAGAGAGGCTCGATTATTATCGTCTATGGCGGTGAGACTTGCCCTCGAACCCAAACGGGCTTGGTTGTAGAAAACCCAGATGAATTGAGCTAGATTACATGCACCATTTGGTCAGAAGAACCAATTTAGGGAGTCAGCAATAACTTATCAACTTGATTTTTGGTTAAACAACTTGACAGTTTTGCAGTTTTGGCACAGGGTCGGAGTTATATCCGATTTGCGTACCAGGGGTCAAATGACCTGCCTTAAAGCCATGTCTCAACTTTATTTGTATAGAGTAGATCCGCGGCCGGCCTGAAGCCGCCCAGGGAACTATGGCAGGTAGTCTGCAACCAGTAAGTGCTCACTATTTTGCGGTATACAGATCAATTGCCTTTTTTATATGAGCAACTTCGATACGGATCCGGCCGCGAGAGAGTGCACGCGGGTATTACAACTTAAGTCTGAGAAAACCCTCGTTATATAATTTCTATCTAGTGCGGAAGGCAATCCAGGGTACTAATTTGTGATTTAGATCTTGATCTATGAGTCAAATACTTCAGAGTACAGTCGCGACTGTGTTACTGAAATCATGGGGGTCCTAGAGCATACTGTATACTTACATGTACTCAATGCAATTAAAAGAAGAGGAAGGTGAAGGGGGTTTCGGGTGTTCTGGAGTGAAGTTGGAACGGCCAGGGTATCAGTTGGCGTGACTTTACACCATAACTGCTGTGGCTGGGCGTTCCAACTTCACCCCCGGACCGGGTGTGCACTTTAAGTACCGAGACACCTAAAGTAGATTGATTGGGTAAATTTGTATGGCGCCATATGTGGCAACCAAAAGCATCCAATGAATTTTGGCCTTGGCTGCAAGATTTGTATGGGGAAAGAAGTACAGTGACACTTCACATATTTTTGTTAAAAATACAAGAGCATTCAATTGATCAATCTCAGCTTCATCAAAAACGTTTTGGTGAAGTTCGAGTAGAAAAACTGCAGGGGCACACTATCCCCAAATATGTACCTGCTTGGCTGCCAAGTGTTATTTTTGTCAAAAAATTATATCTATCGGCCCAATGAGATAAAATTCCCCAAAATGGGCGTCTTAGTACTTACCCTTACACATGTATATGATACGATGGCACCTGCATGGGCAAACATTCCGAATAGACAAACCCCTGTCAGGAATGCTGGGGTTTCGGCGGTTGTCACTATTTTGGGTCTCCGGTGAGCGTTACTTACTCCATACAGTTTCTTGGCAGCCCTATGAGCCTATCAATCCTCTGAAACATTACGATGGAATCTTCAGGTTAAAAGAAGTTGAGGCGAGGGGGGAAGAGGGAAGAAGGAGATCAAAACTCTCCCTATGCCTCGATACTAGCTAGAAGTATCGGGCTGACCCGCCCACTAATAGCCATCGTGTTCTAGTTACGTGAATATTTGTGTTACTGTCACTAGATGTGGCACATACATAAGTAATTTCGTTTAACTACATTAATCTTCATCACGAAGAAGGAGACAACACCGCCATCCACCCGCCCCAACCAATCCAGCGGGCCCTAATCTACAGGGTGGATAATAATGGTTGCTGGTATAATTGTAAGCGGTGCCAGGCAAAGTGAAGACTTAAGAACCATTAGTTCTTCCTATTTTGACTTTCTCCCCCCCTTTGCTTTCCCGCGAGCTGCTTTGCAAGAACGTACACACAGAAGGGAAATACAAAAAAACAATAACCATGAAAATCCCCAGTATTATTCTGCCTCGGCAGGCATCAACTCAGGATGTCAATTCTACGATATCGGTTGACTTTGTACACCCAAAGCTCGAGATAGAGGATCTCTACCTGATGCCCTTAACAGTATGTACTAAAACCGCAACGAATAGTAAGGTAACAACGAAAAACTAAATGAAAGCAAAAAAATAAAGGTATCTAAACCGGCGGTATCTTTCCGAACACTAATATCAAACCGTCTCGCCACCACCTGGTTTCCCCTCGCATCAGCCTGCACCAATGCCGGTCCTAACGCTGACATGCCATGGTACAAATGGCTTGAGAACTGCTACGAGGACCAGCTCCTCGACCCCAACAACTCAACGACATTAAAGGAGACGGCTGGCAGCTCATTCTCCGTCCCCAGTTCTAGCGAGATTGCAGATCTTTGGACTGAAGCCTACCGTGGCACGGGGGTGACTGGGACTGATACTTTGTCAATTGGGGGGGTTGATGTTCCAGATCTTGAGCTGAACTTTGCAACTGGTATAAACGGCTCGCATGCCCATGTGGGATTGGCAAAGGGTTCGACGTTGCTAGATAAGTTGGTTGAGCAAGGAACCATCGCGGCGAGGGCATTTTCACTGTTCGTGGGGACCGATGTGAGGTATACGCAGGACTGGGATCCGAATGCGAAGGTATGTCGCCGCACATTAGAATTTCCTTACAAGTAGTTGGGTAAATGCCAAACTCTGTTTTTGGTATTGGTGGTTAATATTCTATATTTCAGGATGGGGACTACCCTGGATCAATCGTTTTGGGGGGACTCGATTTCGCAAAACAGGGCTCAACGTTCATGAGGGGTGACCTGGACGGGAATGGCATTCCCGCGCTCAATGTCACGGGGATCAAAGTCCATGACGAGCACGCAGTGTACGACATTATGGACCAGCTCGGGGTCGTGAGCTATTCTGCAGAGATTGATGTCTCGAGCCCGTTTATTCTAGTTCCTCAGGTTGCTGCTGGTAAGTTCCAATATCTTAACTCTCTCCCCCTTCGAGATCTTTGTTAACCTGAACCTGCTGCAGAGGCTATTCGCTCGAAGCGTGAAAATACGTGGAACACAGATGGAGATGTTACATCCAAAACATATCACAGAGGAAATATTTCCATGGTCGTGAGTGTGATGGGAGATGCAGGTGCGGGCGCGCGAGAGGTCAATATCACAATGGCAGAATCAAGTATGTTCCCGCATTGATTCCATCTGAAGTTGAAATCTGAACCCCCCCACTAACAAACTGACTCAGTCTGGGCATGGGACAAGAGTTATTACGTGAAGCCTCAGGTTACGAAGGAAAAATACTTCCCTTTCGTTATCAACAGATCAAACCGCGCAAGGGTCATTTTAGGAAGGCCCTTCTTGAAGGCCGCCTATCTTGTGAGTTTTAGTGCTGTCTATATATACCGAGCGAGTACTTACAATTTGGCCCACACAGGCAATCAACTACGACAGCAACCAATTCCAGGTCGCGCCCGCAAGCTACTCATCCAACTCCCAGATCAAACCCTTCCAAGCCGTTGCCGCAGACGGAAGTAACAGACTTGAATCGTTCCCTACTTTGGCCAGTACGGAGATATTACCAACCGGAACAGCGTCGCCCACCAGCACCGCCTCCAGCACCGCCTCCAGCACCGCCATTGCCACCTCGTCCTCTTCAAGCACATCAACCGGCGCCATTGCAGGCGGGGTCGTCGGCGGAGTCTTTGGTCTATTGGCAATTGCAGGCCTATTCTTCCTCTTCCTAAGGAGAAAGAACAAGAAGAAGTCGTGGGTCCAGAACAGCGATAACGTCCTACCCACGCCATCAACGGGCGGTCTAACCCCCGGTGCGACGGGTGCCGGTGTCTACAACTACCAGCAAGAACCGCAGCAGGAGTACTTCAAGGCAGAGCTCCCAGCAACAAATGAACGATACGCAGAGCAGCAGTATGCACAGCCCGGAGAGCTTGAAGCGTCGCCAATGGAGGCAAAGAAGATAATATATGAGCCGGTTGCGGACCCGCAGGAGGTTCCGGCGAGCCCTGTGGTGCCGGAGGCGTTTGTACATGTTCCTATGCCGCCACAGCCGGCGGCGCCAGGGCAGGAGCGGCATGAGTTGGCATGAGGCGGAGAGATGAGTATTTATATTAGATAATAGAGGACTTAATAGTTTAGAGGTATATTCGGGGGTGTTATGTATAGTACGATTACTGCATTCATCAGTGCTTTTTTTTTTTTCTTTCCTCTTTTCCCTTCCTACCTTCTTTACGCTTTCTTTTATCTATACGGTGCGGGCGTTTTGTAAATGGAGAATACTATAGCTATAATTCGGGATAAAAAGTAACATAAATTACATATCTACCCTTACAAATATCTTTCTGGCTGACATACAATGATTCTTGTATGTGGAATATATAGGTACATACATGTACTTATATGTACATATACCTCCATGTCAAAAACCCCGGGGTAGCAACTCGCGGTTACGTTGTCCCGGGACTTTTGAATAAGAACTAAGGCAGGAGTTAAGCTTAACTCACCGGACACTCAAACTTACATGTAGGTTTAAACCCACCCCTGGTATTCCGTCTTCGTCTCCCATGAACCCTGAATTATGAGAGTGGCTTTTAGCTACGTTTAATTGCCTACGCCTTCCTGCGCGCGGCCCGGACCGAGCCGTCCCGTAACGGTTAGCTTGCAGAAGCCACCCGGGAATGTGGAACATCTGCGTCCTTCCTCTAGCTCTTATTACTTTCCCCGTGAGCGTACCAAGTATGGTAGATGGTAGCCGATAATATAGGAGTTATAAATCTAAACATACCGACATTTGTTCTTGGTACGTAGATCATGGGATATCACTCGCCTGTCGTTCTGTTAGCTATCGTCCGGATGGTTTGTGCAGTGTATATAGGGTAGAGTGTGGGGGCTCCCCAAAGTCCGTTGGCCCCGGGTTGGGCCGGTCAACCGAGATACCGGCTCTTGTGCAGAGGTAGGTAGGGCATGGAGCCAGTACGGTTCAGCACCGCATCCCTATTCGAGCGAGCTAGAAGCCTTAATCAGCTTCAGCCGTTGAGGCAAACCCGGGTGGCCGGCTGGACGAGTTGAATGGTGTAAGGTTGGGAGTAGGCGTGTAGGAGTGTGGGGGGTATGGGACTTGGCTGTTTGTTGGCTGCAGTGCCGATAGACATTCCGTATGTGCCAGCGGGGTAGGATAGAGCAGTCACACATAATAGTATATATATACCGGGAACAATAGCCTCAGGCTCCTTGGCTGGTTTCTGGTACTGACAAATATATGTTATGACTACATATTCTCCTAATACTGGGGCAACGCTATATTACGACTGCCTCATCGCAGGGAGTAAGTGATCCGCTCTCGAAGGGGTCTTGTCTCCCGATTGATTGGGGCCTAGTGTTTAAGTAGCTAGGAGGAGTTTGAATTTGATGAGCTTTTCTGACTCTCCCACGACCAGATAATCATGGAGCTGGTCACGAGACATCACTCGGCGCGCTCCTGAGGCGGAAGATACACGAGGCTGCCATATACAACGCCATATAGAGGCAGAATATGACTCTTTCCGCCCCCAATATATATATCAGACACACAATGCCCCTCTTGTACCTATACCTGTAAAGCAGCCAACAGAACACAGATTGTCCTATATCGCACACTTCGTCACTCTAGCAGTCAACCACCAAAAAGCCTCAGGTCCAGCCCCGAACTAGACAGACTTGTACATACAGCCTTGTGATTTACACAGCGGAGCTGTAGGGTATTGGCGGAAGTGCGGTGCAAGGGCTATTATGACTGGGGGGCGGTGGGTTGAGCCTGCATGTTGTAGCCGGCCTGGGGGATAGTGCTAGACGCATCGAGAGAGAGAGAAACCACAGCTTCCTTAGTTCCCGTAGCTAGGTTTGGAATTGAGTTAAACCTGAGTCTGACCATAAAGCCTTTCTGGCGGCGTTGAAGTTGCTGAAGCATGGGGGTGCAAGTGCGAAGATGTAGCGGGGATACCGAGGATGTTGCCTCCGTGGGTTTTTTTTTTCAGCCTCGATCTCGATGAGTTTGGATAAGAGGAGGCGGGGTGGGTAGTTGGGGGTTGGTAGTTGGTTGGCCGATCTAGTTAGTTTGTGATTAAAGTGCTGTGTGGTTTTAATCGCGGGGTCGATCGTGGGTTGCCACTTAACCATTATATTATCTACATGTATTTCCGAGGCCGTATTCCGGGCCTAAACTACTACATGTAAGTACCATACGTGTTATTTCCAACGAAAACGAAAGCCCAGAATGGATTGTTGTAGACCAGTTTAGCCATTGTAACGGATGTTGGCGATGAATGATTAACCTGAGTGTACGTTTGGCAATGGCCATCTCTAGAATAAAGGGCAATTGAGACTTCGTGCCTCCATTGAATCTGATATGTGCCCTTCACGCTATTACATGTATGTGTCATCCCGAGGTACCAGCGACGTTAATAATAATGACCGCTGGCCATGGCATCGGAAGCCCAGTAAACATTATACCACCCACCCTCTAAATCTCGTACATAGCCGCCAGCATCAGTCATGGGGAGTACGCGAACGTTGGAGGTGCAAGAGTTAGACATCGACCTCTAGATATGTTTTGTACCGCATAGCTGGTGCTTCTCTGCTGCACCTCTACGATACAATGGAGTATCATCCATCGACTCCACTCTCTAGCGCTCTCAAATTATTCGAGCACACACAAGTGGCAGGCATTGTGATGGTTTGTGGAGGGTTTGTGGAGCGGGGCGGGGACGGGGGTGGGGCGGTGGATGCCTTATTGATGTTGGGCGGGGTGGATTGTGGTGGTCGTAGTACTGCTATATGGACCCACAATATATGACCGGCGGGGACCGGCGGGATGGGTCTATTATCTAATTGGTTTTTGTTGATTAGCTGCTAGCTATGTACAGAAGTACCAGAAAAGGTGCAGATATGTTATATTGTGTTAAACAACAACCACCACTTATTGCGCTAAACTGCGTTATTGGTATTCTTCTTTCACCCCGCTTCTCATGGTGTAGCTAGCTTGTGTTTGAAGCGCTGCCTCGGTCTAGTTGCGGGGTTATGAGCTATCAATCGACCCTACTTCCAAACCTGCGTTTCCAAGGCTGCGTTTCCGGGGCCGAGCTAGATATCACAGGA
The DNA here is from genome assembly GCA_024713755.1 of Morchella sp. 2018-W16. Taxonomy (NCBI): domain Eukaryota; kingdom Fungi; phylum Ascomycota; class Pezizomycetes; order Pezizales; family Morchellaceae; genus Morchella; species Morchella sp. 2018-W16. The sequence goes on along the minus strand of JAMGYY010000017.1, from coordinate 945,864 downwards.
CAAGCAGTACAAAGTTCATGACGCATATCGTGTCAATACATCGTATATATAAATGTATACACCCAACTCCCCCGCTCCACCTGTACCCCACCACAAACTCCCATCCTGAAAATACTTACTCACCTACCTACCACACTCCTTACAACAACCCACCGCACTACGCCATGTCTGAGATTCAACAGGTATACAAACCAGAGGAGCCCCATGCCTCCACTATCTCCTCCTACTTCGCTACCGCTGAAGAACTTTTCCTTGAAGGTTTCTTCTACTACTTGCTTTTCTGCGGCATGATTGCGGCCAGCTGCACCACCGTCCTGCTCGCTGGCTACACGATGACTAAGCCGTGGGCCGCCGCCTCGACGTGTGCTTGTAACGAGGGGGTGTGGGACCAGCTTTTTGCGGTGTTGGGACTGGCGAGGATTAGATGAATAGGTCAATCAGATGGATCATGGCATATCACTCGAACGCCGCGCTGGATCGGGGTTGTTGTTGAACTCATTAGAGGGGGGAGATGAGGGTTCGGGGGCGCGGGAACTTGGATAGACGAGATGATAGAATGATGTCGTGTATGAGTAATGTCTGTTATGTTTTGTATAGCTAAAGCTAAGGTTCTTTATTGCCCGCAAAGGGAGCTTAACTCTCGTGAGCAGCTGTTTCCTTTCTTTTGATGGCCGGGTCCTGGGCAAGGCCGAGTGTCAGTCTGATGGGAGAGACCCAACTAAGGTCGCATGTCGGTGATAGATTCTCTCGAGCCATAGCCTTGAACCACCTGAGGAACACAATATGTGGCCTCGAATGGAATATACAAGCCTTACGAGCTTCTACCCCCCCCTCGCCCGGTGACCTCAGAGCCGGAAATAATCCCGGGGGTCTGGTCCTTAAAATGAGTGTAATATTGGCCTCCTACCATCTACACAGGAGTGCACTCTAGAGAAGAGGTGCAAGTATCTGTATTAGCAGGCACCAGCAGTACACGTAGCTTGTGTTATTGGCAGGTCAGATTTAATCCGGGCTAGATCATCTCATCTCCCCAAAGCATACAAAGGGGGGGACAAAAATACCACCACTGCCATGCGTGGAGAGGCTGCAGGCCGGTAAATACGTGTAGTTGTGGTGTGGATAGATATGTGGAGGTCGTAGAGGAGAGGAGAGATGCCCCAGCCGCGCATGGGGGTAGAGTCGGTCTATTGAATAGCTACATAGGCCCGCGGCCGGGCGGATTGCGGACGAACACTACCCTATTCTATAGATAGGTGTATATACGAAAGATCATACAGGACGAAGCAATCCTCTGGAGACCCGGGTTAATCCGGCTCCCGCCAAGCCCAGATTTTACTTCCCGAGCCTTAAGTTAAAACCACAAATCCAGCGACTGCGTGCGCTCAAGGCCGAGTATGATTAAGGAATTGGTTTGAATAACGACATGTACTGCTTGGTATCCCCCTAAATAGAAGGTACATGTAGCCAATGCGTGCAAGCCTTTTGCCGCTACGAATACAATGAGTGAATACCCCCCCCCCCCCCCTTTTTTTTTTAGCAATTTTATCGGGGGGGGGCTGGGCCGCAATGTTAGGCGTGATAATACAGATACATGTAGTTAATACATGTAGATAATAGCTGCTGCAGCAAGCTTCATAAACCATCACTCGCCTGGCCTATCTGCATGCCGGCAGGTCTGCTAGCTCTGGTGTAAACAGGACTCAAGGTTTTAAGAAAGCAGCTGTTAATGCATGGACGGAAGTTACAATACGAGAGGGGGGTGAAGAGTATAGGTTTGGTAGGATGTATTTGAATTTGGGCTAGGATTTTAGGATTGAGGAAGATGTACATGTAGTTATACATGTATACATTTATATTTGCACATGTTGTATGTATGCACGTGCGGTGGTGGTTCGTCGACCGCGCATCACAGGTAGTCACTCGGCCAACATCTCACCTCACACCTCACTCGCTCCACGTCTAATTTGTATCATTTTACTTCACGCTGCAAAAATAGATATCAAGCAATGTCAGTGTTAACGATTTATTATTTACCGTCACTACCTAGCAAAAGGCCGCCGCCGGCTTAAAGGGGACAGAAAAATGGGTGAAACATGAACGCCTTTATTGGAATGAGAACAAGACACGAAAGGGGGGGAAAAAAAAAGAAGAAGAAGAAGAGTAGGAGACTCCCCTGGGCAGTCAAAGTTTCTAGGATAAGCCATTGACTCTAGAGTAGTGTTTTTTATTGGGCTCCGGGCTGTGGTTGTATATTATATAACCCGGGGAGGGGTGTGAAGAGGGGCAGAGGGATACTACTGCCCACCTGCCGCCCGCCTCTTATCCGCAACCTTCTTAATCGCTATACTTTCTCAGCACTTCTGTCCCTCAAATATTCTCAAATTGCACTTACCAGCAACCCACTCTTCGCCCCTCCCAACATTCTCCAGACTCCCGCCACCTACGGCCACCGCCGGCATCGTCGTTGCCCCCGTCACCACTGCCGAGCTCGCACCCACTGGCTCTTCTCCCTGCGGGCCCAGCCCTGCCACCCGCCTCATCTCCGCTGCCTGTGCTCCCTTCATCCACTCTATAAACGCATCGACCGCGCGCGTGTCCTCGTCAGCGGGGTCGTTGAACACGTTAAGTGGTCGCAAAAGGCCAACATGCTCGAGTGCCAGTCGCACGTCGGGGAGCTCAGCGTGCGTGCGGCCGGCGGACTCGGCGAAATCCCGGGTGGTGCGTCCAAGGAGGAGAAGGTAGCGAGAGATGATGTCTAGAAGGCGTTAGTGAGGGTGGTGTGGGAGGGAGGGGAGAGCGGCAGAGGACAGACCAGTGACGGCGTCCAGGACGGAGGGTTTGGCAGTGGTGAGACCGGCGGCGCGGAGGGATTGCGCAGCGGAGACGCGGAGGAGAGCGAAGAAGAGGTCGTGATCGCTCATGGGTACACTTGCTGCTGCTGGTGGTGTTTTACTGATTGTAGATTTTTAGTATCTAGATAGGGCTTTTCTTCGAGGGAGGGGAGGGGGGGGGGACTGTGGGGGAGGGATTGTTAAGCTCACACCGGTCGGGGCCCTTTCATGGTTTCCCGGAGGTGTCTGGGAATCGAGGTGAGTGAGGCGCGTCTGTATTATTGGTTGGTGGGTTTGAGATGTGGATGTGCACTGAACAAGGGAGCCTTTTGGGGTGCGTGTCTGTGGCTGGGGATGCAGATTAATCACTTATTAACAGGGTTCGATACATGTTGTTAATTGGCTGCCTTCTCATATCATGGGTTTATCTGCTTCTCGACGAACTGATGTAGACGAATGTGATGATGAGCGATGATGATGAGGAGAAGAAGGGAGAAAGCAAAGGGGAAGGGAACAAAGATGAAATGGCCAAAGGACGATCGATATCTACGCCTCTTCTCACAATACGCAATTACACGTATGCTTTTTGAAGTCTACAGTAGCACCGTATATTTAGTACCGTGTGTGTAACCCTATTAGTCATGCAAGCTGAGGTTGTTCTTGTCACGTGCGATAATGTCAACGATTGATTTGCGGCTTTTGGGGCAGCACTCGATTTGGGTCGATTCGGTCAGACTTATCATGATTGCCTTTTGGTTTTCTCTTACTAGAACTAATATCACTATGAGGGAACATTCATAAAAACACCATAAATCGCAATAAAAAAGAAAATGTCAAGGGTGATTTAGGAAAAAGAAGGATAATTACTCCATGCCGCCGATGAAAAACAAAAAAGAAATCAAAAAGAAAAAAATCATCAAGACTAGAGATCAGACAAATTTTTTAGGAAAGAAATAAAAATAAAGGAGAGAAGAAAAAAAAAAAAAAAAAAACAGGATAAGCCCTCGCCAGAGGAAAAATAAAGAGAGAGAGAAAAGCCGCCGATTAACCGCAAAATCAGTACCCTACCGGCCTCTGTTTCTTCTTCGAAAACAGCGACGCGAGAGAGTCCTGAACCTCAAACTCCTCGATGACCGCCCCAAACCCGTGGCATTTGACCTTGAGCACTAAGCCCTCGGCCAGCGAGTTGAAGTCGTCCATTTCCAAGTAAGTGAATTGCGGGTGCCGCGTGACAAGAGCCCAAACACTTTTAAATACCTCGTTAGAACCTTTAACCTAATACATTCAGATTAACAGGGCGGGGAACTCACGCAATCGGCGTCAACTCTCCCTCCAGCTCAAACCTATCCTGCATATTAAAGAGATCCCACAACTCGTTCGCCGCCAAATCCCACGTCTGTGCGCCCCACGGTACCTCTACATGTTGTTGCCCCTGTCCCTCTTCTTGTTGTTGCTGTTGCTGTTGCTTGAGATATTGCGGCTCGGGCGGACACGACACCATCAGTCGGTGCCCGTGAAAATCCGCCTCCGGATTCTTGTCAATATTCCCAAACATCAGTTGTATATGGTCCATGCACGGCTTCTCCAACCTATATTCGTTCCCCATGTCTTAGCTTTACTCCGTCAGCCCCCCATTCACACATTCCCGTCTCTTCCCCCAATATCTTCCCCTCCCTCCTTCATGGCGGCAGCACTTACGCCAGTACAAAGTCAATCCCAATCTCATTATATGTTCTCCCGAATCTCGCCACCTCCGGCGGGGGTCCCTGGGGCCCATGCTGCGGCCCCACAGTGTACCCTATGCCTGGTGTATATTGGATGCCGTGCGCCTCTAGGATCGCGCGCAGACGTGCGGTCTCCTCTTGGAGACGCTGGTTCTCGGCCACGACAGCGGCCTTCTCCTTCTGGATGCGGGTAAACTCGGCGGCGAGGCTAAGGCGGCGTAAGGATTCTCGGTAAAGAAGTTGGGCTTGTGAGAGGGGAGGGGAAGAGGGTGTGGCGTGCATACCGTGTGGTCTCTGCCTCGAGGTTTTTGGTGTAGGTCTCCTTCCTTTCGCGATGCGTCCTGTAGGGGTCGGGCGGAGCGGGTTTACGTTAGTCGACATCTTTTGGTTCTGGATCGGAGGACAGGAAGGAGTTGTTGTGAGGCTTATGGAGGGGGCTGTGAGGGGGGTAGAGGGAAGGGTATATAAAGAATATTAGGTTTAGGGGGGTAGAGGCATACCTTTGCGCCTGTCTATTTAGTTCCTGGCGTCGAGTGAGCGCCGGCTTGGAGTCGGGCTTGGGGCCCCGACGTTTCGGTTTCTCGCCGTCTAGGAGTGTGTCGGTCATGTCAGTCGGGAATCCAAATAATCTTCAGTACTGCCTCTTCCCTCCATCTAGCTATTTGATATAATGATAGCCACTAGCTAACAATAGCTACCGACCCACCCCCCGCCACAACCAACCCGTCGCCCAGCTGCAGGGTGAGGTATTGTGATGGTGGGTTTCTTCCAAATACTTGCATGCCCAAACCCCTAACCCCACCCACGAGCCAGCAGGTGGGCCGGGCAAACCTCCCAGTTTCAAAAAACTCAAATCACGAGGTGGGGGCCGGCAAAACCTTCCCTTTGCTTTCCCCTTCTCCCGCAAAAAGTAGAAATAAAAGACAATAAAGAGATGCACATGTGGAGATGGGATATTAAACAATAATTAAACAGTAGCATACCTTTCCTACGAGATCCAAGCCCAAGTTTGAGAAAGTCAAGGCTGAACCTTCCTGAGTTTGAGCCCTCGGAGCTCGGCTCTGGTTGCCGTTAGTTTCATGGAATGTGAGTTTTTTTCTTTGTCTGATGATCATGATGTTTAGGGCTGATCATGGTACGGACGGGTAAGGTAGGGTAGGTATTTGGAATTCTCATGTTTAGCACCATTGGCTAGCTGGTGGAGGCGGGGGGGTATAGTAGTAAGGTAATATAACAAGGCATGAGGTAAGGATTTTTTTTTTGAAGAGAAGCTACTCTACTCACGCTCTGCAGGGCTGGTTTGATCCGAGACCGGTGGTGACATGCCTAGGTCCTGCATATGATTTACGACATGCGGAGCGAGTTCGTTGTTGTCCGACATTGGGGTTGTTATTTGGAATTGTCCCTTTTTTTTTTTAGGCTAGATTCAGAATTGGTGTGTGGTTGTTAGCCGTTGATGCCGGTAGAGGGTTGGTATTTGGAATTGTTGTTGTAGCGCGTTTTCGGGCGGCGGATTGGCGAGCGTGCCCGGGGCGCGGTATATGGAGAGATAAGTAGAAGCCCTGTTCCCTTTCTTTATTGGTATTTGTCTTTGAGCTGATATGAGCTGATAGATAGTAGGTACTACTGATGCTGGCCCTGACGTAGTAGTTGTGGCGGTGGAAGAAGTAGTAGTAGTAGTAGTAGTAAAGTTTGTATTGGACGTACTGCTAGACTTCACAGATGTTTGAGTATTGATACTTCAGTTCCCAGCGAAAACAGAAAATAATAAAGATTTTTACCCACACAATGATATGATCTCAGTTTCAAAAGCAAGTGTTTCCGTACGGATACGGTCGGGTGTAATTATATTCTTTTTGTTTGTTTTTTTATCTTCCTTCAGTCCAGTCGCCGCAAATAGGTATTTTAATTCTCTTTTTTTTTTGAGTATTAGAGAAAGGGATGGTCAGGCAACAGAGGAGGCCGGGGGGTGGAGGATGGAGGAAGGATAGCTGCCTAGGCGATCTAGGTCAGGCTCGGCGCATATGCGAGTTGACAAATACTCGAATGCTGTTTCGGGGGTGTGTGAATCAAATCACGGAGAAGTCCAGGAGGGGTGTACGAGTGAGAGTGTGGTGTGTTTATCCCTATATCGCCTGACCAAGGCTTTCTTCCTCGATATTTGGAATGGCAGTGGGTGGTGGAGGAGGAGGGACTCGAGGATACCGGAGATTATTTCAACAGAGTTCAAGTGAGGGAAGGGAAAAGCAATGTTCGGATCGATCTGAACTAGTGATCGTGCTATGTTGGGGGGATAGGGCACGGTTATACCTAGGCAGAGCGTATTGGTCCGTAGCGCCGTTTTCTCCTTCTTCTGGGGGAATTCGAACTTGGCTACAACAACAACTCTCTTCATATACTTATATACCAGCAAAGCTCTACAGACTTCGAATTGAAGAGGGCGCAGCAGACAGGATTATATATTAAGAATATTTGCCACTATGCGGCCTAGGACACTACTTGAAGCTTCTTTTGACGTCGGGAAGGATACATAATGGAGCCACACGTGAGCGGGCGGAGCTGTGGGTCTAGATCTATAGCGTCGCGCCGTCTCGTTGGTTGAACCCCTGTGCATCATCATATCAGCATGGAGATTTCCGAAGCCACTGTGAGGAATTTAATGATAATGATGATGGTGATGGTGATGATGTGGTGGCTGCGGTGGTTTGACCGCTCTATTGAATTCCAGAATTGAGAGAGACATGTGTTTTGAAAGTCTCTCTTGATGTGATGGCTACATGTAGGTTGGGTACATGTATTGAGTGTTCTCTCTACCCGAATTATATGTCGATGTTAGCTAATGGCTGATATTATTGGAAGTCTGAGTAATTTCCCTATAAGCTGAATTATAAACAGTGTGCAGGATAGCTAACCTCCTCTACCCTGGGGAGTGATCGTGAGTATAAGGCTCTCTAATATAATATAAATACCCTTGGTATATACATGTAGTTGTCTTACATGTATATTTACACACAGATCAGTTACTGATCTCCAGCCAGATTGCATGCACCGAAGATCGACCATGCAGCTCGCGATCTGTCCTCCCAAATCTCCGTGATTTCAATTATTTGCATGAGCTTTAATTAAGATCTTTCCCATCAAAGCTTCCCCTCTCTTCTTCCCCTCCCCTCACCTCCGTAGTAGAGTAAAATTACAGCCCCAAAAATGACCTCCTCCACCTCACCACTCTCTATCCTCCGAGCCCTCCTCTTCTTCATCCCCTGGCTTCTACACCTCATACTCGCCAATATTCTCCTCTCTCTCACACTGCCCTTCTCATGGCCCTTCCCCGCCCAGATCTACGCCATCAACTCGCGCATCGCATACACAGTCTGGGCACACATCCAGCTCAATTTTATGCGCATCCGGGGCGCACGGGTCACCGTCTCTGGGGACGACCTGCCCCGACATGAGAATGCAATTGTGGTTGCGAACCATGTCTCGTGGGCTGACTTCTACTTGGTACAGGCCCTGGCCATGAAGGCGGCCATGTTGGGTAGTAGTAGATACTTTGCCAAAGCTTCGCTGCGGTGGGTCCCGTTCTTGGGCTGGGGCATGATTGCGCTCGGGATGCCTATGGTCTCGAGGAACTGGGCCAGTGATCGCGGGGAGTTTGAGGCTCTCTTTAAAGGAATTAAGAGCGCCGCCCTACCAATCTGTAAGAAGGAAACCTCAATTGATGTCGGCCCTAGGATATTTTTATATATGAATTGATAGACTAGATGCTGACGTTCTACCCCGTGCGCATGAAGGGTTAATTGCATATTCTGAAGGTACCCGCTTTACGCAGAAGAAATGGGAGGCCACCAAGGCATTCTGCGAGGGCCGTGGGAAGCCCGTTTTCAAGCACGTTCTATACCCACGGTCCAAGGGGTTCGTGACGTCGGTACAGAACCTGCGAGACGACAGCTCACATATTAAGCATGTCTACGACATGACATTGGCCTACTCCAAGGCTGGGGAGAAGGGGTTCATGAACGCGCCTACAATATGGGAGTCGTTTGCCCTGGCTCGGGCATCTCCACCATGGAGATTCCATGTCCATGTTCGAAGGTTTGAGCTCAATGAGCTGCCAGAGGACGACGAGGGGCTTAGAATGTGGTTAGAGGGGAGGTGGGCAGAGAAGAGCCGCATCCTTCAGGGTATGGAGAGAGAGTGGACGGAGTTTAAAGAGCTGGGAGAAGTGAGGAGTTTAGATTGAGTTGGATAGAGATTAAATAGCCCTGAATTTGTGCGCCGTACTTACAGAGTTCGGACAGCGTAACTTGAGACTTAAAGAGTATTCATTCAAGACCCTGTTGGTCCGGTAGTAGTGGGTAGAAATGACTACTATTACAACAAATACCATTAGACCCGTTGCAGCATGCCTAATCACTCATCCACGTTGTTGTACCTACATCACTGTATATCCGATATATCCATTTACTATATTCGTGACCCCTCTGATAGGCCCCTACTTCCTAGGACCTCAGACACCAGACAGCGGTAACCCCCACGCACCTGACCGCCAAGCAGCGGCTCGTTAAAACCCGTTCTCAACCCCCACCATCGAGAATCCCTGTCTAAGAATCCCCCCAGACATCATCCTGCCAGATCAGATCTAGAGAGTATATAACCAACCTACTGGCACACCCACACGCACGATGTCATCCACCCCCTCCTTCCACGCCGAGCTGCTTTCTAACATCCGTTCCATCACCCTCTCCGTTTCTCTGCCAACACTCTGCAAATCCACCACCACTCTCACCTTCACCTCCCCAACCCTCCTTGAATTGGTCCATGATGGGATCGTTACATTGTTGCCCCTCCCCGCCGCGGCAACTCAGATTGCCCTGAAGACCACACCGGGAGCCAGGTCTTTGTCGTACCGTCTCCCAGTTCCTGCCAGAGCTCCACAGCTCCGGCAGCCCCAGCAGCAGCAGCTGCAGGAGCAAGAGGAGAATTATGTGCCATGGTCTGCATCAGACCTGGAAAATGCGGCAGCGGGGAAGTCCGTCTCGCTGATGTGTAAGGCGTGTTCGTGCGTAGTGCTGGATGGTAGGACTATTGGCAAATGGAAGGATCTGCCTTCAGGAAATTGGGCAGAGATGATGGAGTTCTGGCATTGCCATAAGCCGGGGCCTGACAAGAAGACAAACGGTGTCTCTAATGGTGCCTCGAGTAATACCAACGGTGCCAACGGTGACAACAGCACCTTTAATGGTACCAAAGCCGCCAGTGTAAATGGTGATGGCAACAAGTATAGAGGTCTCCAGGGAGGCTTCAAGGCCCAACCCGGCACAGCCCTGGTAGACTTAACGTATTTCCTCGTCGCACCGACAGACTGCGAGGGGGTCCAGGTTGTTGAGGTAAATACACCCTATATACCACCCATAAAAGCACCAGCTTCGAAGACAGAGGGGCAAAAAGAAGGTCAGTAGCCAGTTGCCGCAAGGCCATTCAGTGGTTATCTGCATCGATACAATTGCCCCAGATCAATTATTCTCTCTTCCTCCATTCCGGGCCGCTGTCATGGTTGCTCTGTGCTACTCAGATGCTTTGCTCTTGGTATACGCGAGCAGCTCGTGAACGGTCGCCTGGTCGGGGGACAGGCGAGAACAGTGGTCCCCGGTTTAAAGGGGGCTGCTGTAGAACCTCTTGGTTTCACCGCACTGCCATGAGATAGCAGGTAGTGGGGGAATGTTTCTGAGGCATATATATATATATTCGATTTCCGGACAATCTATCATTTCCCTCCTCATTGTACTACATGTAGCTAACATACACCTTTTTATAAACAGGCTCCATACGCCAACACCCTCATTTGCTCGAACTGCAAATGCCACCTTGGTAGCGCCGACCCCGCGACAAACAGTTACACCCTCAACAAATGGAAGCTCACCCTCTCGCTCTCCGCCCATGGTATTCGCTCCGAGTTCTCCTATCCGCTAGAGCCCTTCCTCGTTGCGCAACTTCTCGCTCTTGCCGAAGGTGAAAACACCCGCCGAATGCTCATCTCCGCCAGCACCCCCGCCCCAACCTCCCCCTCTCCCGCCTCCCCCACCACCACCAACTCTTCGGGCACCTCCACCACCTCCATCACACCCGAGAAGAAGCTCAAGCTCTGGGTGTTTAGCTCGGACGTGCGCTACACAAGTAGCAGAGTGACCAGGCCACTGCGCGCCGTCAAGGTGTTTTACCGGGATGGCAAGGAGGAGGAGGAAGATGAGCAGAAGCAGAAGCAGAAGCAGGGCACACCGTTGGTGAACAATGGGTTCGAGGAGGTGGCACTGCAGAGAGAGATGGTTGCTGGGCTGAAGCAGAAGCTGGAGGAGGGTGTGGACGCGGTGGATGGGTTTAGGGGGTGGAATATCGGGTATCTCATGAGGTTTGAGAGGGAGAATAGGGCGATGTTGTAGTGGGCCCGCCCCTCCTCACTATCTCCTGTTTTTCCGGTTTCGGGTTTTCGGGTTTTCCGTTCTCGGGTTTTCCTTTTCTGGTATCTCCTTTCCTTTCCTTTTCCTTCCCTACTTAATAGCTTTCCTTCCTTTTTCCATTTATTCTTCAAAGGGGTGTTCTAGACCATGGAATAAACCATACACAGGTTCAAATGATCCAAACCATATGTAGCTATTTAGTTCATAGATGTTGTACTAGCCTACCTAAATACATACATAGACGGCATAGTTAGTTAGTTATTGGTAGTAGTGGTAGGCAGTAGAAATAGTTGGGCGCATGCCAATGATCAAAATACATTTTGTCAAAAACCAATTTTCTCTAATCTCGTAGTGGAATGAGAGTGGGCTAAAAAAAGAATAGAAGGAAGTAATTCTCGCTGTCTCTTTTAATGCTGAACCCTACTCTTGGTGTTTTCGTTCGATAAACTATTCTATCTATATAAATAGTTGGGTATAACCTACAAAACCAGACATCCTTCTTCTCCTTCGCAACCTCGTTCTCAACACCGCCAAGACTTGAGAATAGGGGGGATCACACCACTCCACAGACTTTTCTTGGGCTTCATTGTCTCTAAGAACTGTCACTCTTCACACTCACTTCTGCTTCTACGCTCCGTTTCCCTTCACTCCACTCTTCTATGCTCCGCTCTCTGGGACTGCTCCGCCTCTGTTCTTCTGGCTTCCCCTCTCTTGGGGGGGAGGGTGTATGACCAGTCCAAGTGGATGTCTCCTACCTCGGGGGGTATTCTCGCATCGTTGGGCGTTCTTGTGCGGGGGGGCGTTCTCGCGCCGTTGTCGTTGTGTTCATTCAAAAAACTCTCCTCCTCGCCCCCCCGGGGGGCCCCTCCTCTCTCCTCAGATTCTTCGCCTACAAGCCTAGTCTCTACCTTCGTGAATCCCATCTTCGGATTGCAACCGGATTCCAACCACCTCCACCTCGGGCAACGAGTCCTTACCAGAAAGTCGCAGATAGTGAGCTGGCGAGACTGTGAAAAACAGTAAATCTAGCACCTTCCTCTTTGGGTCACCCTGTGCACCCACACCTTTCTTCGACCCCGCTCCGGCTATGTTCGGTTGCGACGTGTCATTTTCTCCACTTTTTTCTTGGCCCCTACCGGGGCCCCATCACTCACTACAACCACCGCGTCACCCTTCTCACCCACCACCACACCAAAGCCCTAGCATTAGGCACAGGCTCGCAGGCCAGGGAGGACCCACGTAACGAGAACCCGTGCCCCCCCATGTATGCCTATAAGTTTTCTCTTCTTCTCCGCGCAACCATCTTCTTTTTCCTTTGTCTTTTCGTGCTTTCTCTTTTTGTTTTTCGGGGACGTAGTTTGTTTTTCGATTTGAGGGGATAGGTCTTTTATGCCATAGTCTTCGACTGCATGCAACATTTGTACCTAGAAATAAAATGATATGAGTTAAAAAAAAAAAAAAAAACCTACAAAACCAGAAATGATCACAACAACCACTTTTCCCAATCCCCACCACCAAAACTACACAAAGAAGAAAGAAAAAACTACATACACGACATCACGCCCTCTTCCTCTTAACCCTCTGCCCCTCCAACGCATACAAGCCCCCCCCCACAAAGACGACGGCCGCGCCCAGCGCCACGCCCCACCCCAGCCGGTTCCCAAACACCCACACACTGAGCACCAAGCTGACCAGCTTCCGGACATTGAGGACGACGGTGACGGTGAGGGCGCTGGACCGCGCAGCAAGCAGGTTGACGCCGCGCGAGCAGGCGTAGTGCGTTGCGGCGTTGGCGAGCAGGTGCCAGCGCAGGCCGGCGAGCCCGCGCCACTGCGCGGCGATGGACGGCAGCAGCGGCGCAAACAGCGGCAGCGAGAGGAAGTGGCTGTAGAAGAGGCCTTCGCGCGGGTGGTGCCCGTGCTGCGCGTAGGTGCCCTCGACGTATAGGCCCATGAAGGCCGAGAGCACCTGCGCGAGCAGCAGGATCAGGAGGCCCGTGATGTAGGATGCGGCGGCGGCGGCGGCGGCGGGCTGGGTGTTCGGGGGTGCGGGGGTGTGGGAGTCGCTGTAGGCGCAGAGGGCGATGCCGGCCGTGAGGATCAAGACGGAGAGGAGCTGCAGGCGCGTGTACCTATACCGCCCCCTCGGATTATCAGCACATACCCTCCTCACACACACACACACGCACGGAGGGAGGGAGTACAGACCTCTTCCCGGCCACGGCCCACCCGACCAGCAACGTCGTCATGCTCCCGCCGCTGCGCAGGATGATGTGCACGGGGACCGAGATGCGGAAGCCAAACGCATAGTTGTTGAGCACGGAGACGGCAAAGTAGAGGAGTATCTGGACGGCCCAGCGGTGCAGCGGCACCGCGTTCGGCCGCAGCAGCGTGCGGCTGCGGCGGTCAAAGTGGTGGTGCAGGCCCTCGAGCGCCACGAAGAGGAACTGCGCGAACGTCAGGAGGTGTCCGCTCTGCGGCTGCGCTTTGACGATGGATTCGAGTGCGTAGGCCTGGGTGGTGGTGGGGGGAGTACGGTTAGCTAGGCCTGGGTGGGGGGGGGGGGGGTCAATGATCGGGGCGGGGACGGGACTCACGTTGGAGCAGCACCCGCCGAAGATTAGGCTGATCATGACGGATGTCTGGAGCCATGCGGGTACTGTCGCCTGGGCAAGCGCTGAGAGCATCGACCCGGTGTCGTGGGGCGGCTTGCTCACATCTGTGCTGGCGGCATCACCGTCACCGCTGGCGGAGGCGGGCTTGTCGGAGGAGGAGGAGCGGTCTTCTGCCATCTGTAACTACAAACACTGCCGCTGTAAATAAGATGTATTTAGATCCTGTGTATGTATATACTTCTACTACAGAAAAGAAAAACTCAAACAACAAACGGGGGTATATAAATGAGGAGTGAGATCGCGGCCACCTCAGTCGTTTTGTGTCAGGTGTTTGGGTGTTTTCTGTTTGGCTGCCGGTGTCTGCTACCGGACTGCTCTCTGTCTGTCTGAGTGGCCTGCAGCAACACGATCGATAGTCCGGCACCCCACCAATCGTCCCCCGTATTTATTTATGCCTGTCCGTCCGGTCGTCTGTCGGGTCCGCGCAGGGATTCTCGCTCGACTCTTATTCTTCCACACACAACGCACACGCGCACACACACTCACACTCACACTCACACTCTCACTCTCGCTCGCACAACACAAACACCCCACGATGCCCCCCATCGCACTCTCAGACTTCAGAACTACAACAACCACCACCACCACAACCGACAATGTCCCCTCCGTACCGGTAACACGCCCTCTCGAGCTCTCCGACATGAAGTACGCCTCATGGTCTGTCGATCCTGTCCACCATCCCATAGCCACACTCAGCGCTGAGACAGCTTTGTATATAAACTAGCTACTGCGAGGAGAACATCTACTGCATGGTGCGGGACCATGTGGCCCCGGAGAGGCGCGACGAGTACTTTGTGGTTTTCATCTCGAACCGGGAGAAGTGTTAGTATTATGTTTTTATTATTACAGAATGATATACTCGAGTGACAGACGGGCCCGCGAATAAGAGAGAGAAACACGGCTAACATGACCAGGCGTCGCACTAAACTTTCAGAAGGCACGTCTGCCCGTCCTCCGGCTCTCCCAATCGACTCTGCTAATATCACTCACATACAGGCCTCCCCCACCCCCGGCACCCCCGTCTACTGGGTACCCTCCCCCTCCTCCCCCTCTCTCCCCGTACTGACACCCCGTACTGACACCCCCCAGGACTACCACGTAATCCTCCTACACCACCCGCTTGCCCACCCACACACCATCACCGTCTACGACCTGGACACGACCCTCCCCTTCGGCCTCCCCTGGCACACCTACTTTGAGCGCACCTGCAGCGCCCCCCTCGCCCCCGCCCCCGCCCCCGCCCCCGCCCCCACGGTACCATCATACGTGCACGACCGCCACTACAAGCTCGTCCCCGCAGCCGACTACATCCGCCTCTTCTCCAGCACGCGCGCACACATGAAGCGCGAGCTCGCCGGCGAGAACGCGTGGAGCTGGGTCGTGGAGCCGCCGGCGTGGCCCGCCATTCGCAGCGAAGGTGAGTTCGCCCCCTTTCCCCTCCCCCCCGAGAAGGTTAGCGACTGAGTGTGTAGATGGGGGGGAGAATGCGCTGGAGCGCTTTCTGGACTTTGGGCATGGCGGCGATGCGTTTGGGAGGGTGTTTGGCGAGCGGGGGTTTATGGCGTACCTGCAGGGGCTGGTGAGCGGGAGGGGGTAGTGCATGTACATTCAAGGTACATGGCATCCGCATACATACGCACACACATACATAGCAATCTAGCATAGAGGCCGGTATTGGGGGGGGTTGATTGGGACTAAGATAGATAGATACCCCCCGCTGCCCACCCCGCTGAAGCCGGTTTAGAGACTGGATTGATTGCGTAAAGACTGTCGTGCCATATCCCATATCCGACCCCTGCCTTGTTTAGGCCGCTCTCCATAGCACGCGGCCATGTTTGAACCACCGCTACCAACCACGAGTGATACCCGATGATCCCGCCTCCACAACCCCACCCCACCCACTTGACATTCAGTCTAGCCGGCTACGTAGCGGGCGTACAGCCCTAATGAGTAAGGCTCAGGGCTATCAACCACCAAGTACACACCCCCCAACCCCACCCCAACCCCACCCCAACCCCACCCCGTAGTATCGCAGAGCGCTAGCCACCGCCCCACCCGCCCACACCCACCAAGCCTGTGCAAGAGGGCCACGATCCCCCCCCCCCACACACCCCACCAGCCAGGAGGACCACATACCCTGCAACCCCGCGACCCGGGGCAAAGGGGGGCAGCATTTATCTGGATAGATAGAGATAGATACGCACCGCCAGTCAGCGCACGCACACACACACCAGGAGCCAAGGACCCACCCACAGACGGAGGTGCACCACACACATATAGCGTGGGGCGTGCAGCAGCCGTCATAGACCATCACTCGGGCGCCAAGAAACTCAACCGCTGTAGACTAGGCGTACATAGAGTGGGCCGTGTATGTACATACTACGGGTAATGCACCAAGTGCGTGCGTGTATACATCTGGGAACAGCCCCTCCGGGATTCCATGATGTATTATGGTCTTTCTCTTTTGTTTTTGTCGGGCCCGTGCCTGCTACTTTTTACACCCGTCCCACCAGAAGCCCCCCCCGTAAAGGAGGGTACTCGCGTCGAAATGGGGGGGGGGGCAGCTGGGATTGTTGTAGTCGAGTGATCGCCCGTGAAGACGCATTCATGGGTTAGATACTGGAGTGGGCCAGGGGATCGATCGACCTATGGATGTAACCTGTGCTACATACAAGGCTCCGGCATCTAATGAGTGAACGGATCAAGAGATAAGCGAGTATCAATTTTGGTTACAAATAAACATGCGCTTGTAGCTAAGGTACATGTATTCTCAAGCTGAATATGAAATTTGACAATTTAGTACTGTGTATGTCCACCTAAAGCAATGCGCACTGCTTCAACCCGCTGGGGCATAGAATTAACCAAGTTAGCGATCTCCTCTGGGCTAATCGCATCCCACTCTTCTTGGATCGCTGCGCGCAAGGATGCATTAGTCGTGCAACGAGAGACTCGGCGTCTAATCTTGTCTTTCATGATTCTCCATACATTCTCAATTGAGTTGCAATCCGGAGAGTTGCCTGAAACTATCAGTACTAAAAACATGGATTTGGAAATAATTGCTTACCTGGCCATGCAAAAAAATAATTAAAGATATTCAACTCCTTTAAAACTATAGTAGTGAATTTTGCTCGGTGTGGTGGAGCACCATCCTGCATGATATAGATGTAATCCAATACCTGCCGGGATTGGTTCTGCCAAAAAGGATACAAATGAGGGCGAACCACATATTGACAGTATTTTGGACCGTTGATCGTACCCCACTGCTTATCCCAAAATACCAAAGGACCTTTAATACTACCATAAATACATCCCCATACCATAATTGTATCCAATTTTCGGAATTTGGATACAAGACAGTCTTCAAGATACTCTTCCTCAGGACGCCTGTTAACCTAGGTATTCCCAGCGAAACCCCCAACATCGAAGGCTGACTCATCAGTCTAGATAACCTTACTGTATTCCAATCCCGTATATTGTTTGCCCAATTCAGACGTTTGGTTTTAGCATTAGCTGAAAGGAATGGTTTGATGCGAGCAACCCGTCTATGATAGCCTTTGTCTGCAGATGCTTGACGTAAAGTATGCTCGTTTACGGCGATGGCAAGCTCTTCTGCAATTTGAGCTAGAGGTTTACGGCGATTCTGTTACGGGGCGAAGCGGAGACTATAACTAACCAATGCCGCTCACAACCGGCGCGAGAACGGCCAAGACGGCGACGGCCAAGAATTTTAACCGAGAAAGAGGTTGTAGGACAAAGGGTCCAAATGTATCACGGCGTGATACGATATCGAAGACTTGGAAGAAGGATTAGTCGCGTTTTCTTACGTTTCATGGGTTTTGCAGAGGTTCTATGAGTCAACGCCACGCAGGTATTTGTAATGATGGATTTCGGGTTCTACGGGTTTCCATGGGATGAGTCAGCAAAGGGTTTTCGCGCTTATATATACGCATTGCTCCTCGCCAGGACTTCTTCTTCTCCTTTCTTCTTCACGCAACCTTCCTGTCATCTTAGGCGTCTTTAGTCTTCGCTGTTCTGTATCACATTCTATCTCTTAGCCATAGCAGTGGTTATGTTGTTCACGGGACGCCAGGACCAGATCCTCAAGACTTTCTTGCCACCCGCTCTCCGCCTCAGCCCCCTACCCGCTTCCTTCGTCCACGCCCCATCAGACCCTCTACTTTACCTTGGCTGGTTTCATTGGCCTCGTCTCCCCGCTTAAGATCAAGGATACTAAGGCCTTCCAACGCCAACCCGAACCACAACTCCGCCACCATGTCAAGAACACACCACGACGACCCAATTGAAGTCGATTACGACCGACTCGAAGAGATCTGAACCGCTCCCATCTATTTCCTAGAAGCACAAGGCCATTCAAGACGCTGTCTTTAACCATAAAGATAATCATCCGTAGCCAACAGGCGATCCACGAATCTCATGACGGTGAGACAAGCAAGACCAGGAAGAAGTTTAGCAACGGAGGCCTGGAAGAAAAGATTAACAGAACTGGGACAGGAGTTGGACAGGGAAGAAGCAAAGGTATCAACCCTCCAAGCCCCAAGTCACTACCCTCCAAGACAGCCGCCACAAGAACAAGAACCTCATCGCTGCGCTGCACTCGCAGCCAGGCCACCACCCCCAGCAGCAGAACCACCAGCCCCGCACGCACCTCCTCCTCGTCACACAACCGACACCTCCAAGGCCTAACAATAACCCACCCAGAAACAAGGGTGGAGAAGTCGGAGAAACTTCCAGACCCCAAGTTAGCTTCACGGCCAGAAGGAAGGAACTCCCTCTCTTCAAACACATGATGACACTCAAACTTTTGGGCAATGCCGACCGGTACCCCACCCTACAGAACCAACTCACCTACGCGATCTCTCGTCTGGAAGGCCCCGCAGCTGACCAGTTCATGCCATACCTGACCAACACAGGGGTTAATCTCCCCTCCATGGAAAGGTTCTTTGAAATCCTGACCACCGCCTTTGGAGACCCGGACCTGGTAGGAACGGCTCAGAAGCTCAGAAACATCCGCTAATACGACGCCATTCTCGGATTACTTTTGCGAAGCCTAACGCTACGCCGCTGATGCCGGCTGGAAGCCGCCAACGCGAAAGTCTCTCGGACTAAATGGTGAACTGACCAGACTCATGGTCCCATGAAGACACCGCCACGGTCCTTGAGCTCGCCGCCATCCTACAACGGTTGGACAACAAACAACAGGCCTCAACGCCCGCTGCCATATCAGCTTCATACGCCTCCGCCCAGCCCTCACACCGCGCCAGCTCCGCCCCACCTCGCCACTAAGCCTCGCGCTCCGCCCTCTGGCTCACACCCTCCACAGAACCTCCTCCGCGCACCTGCCGCCCATCCATCACACACACACCTGGAGGAACAGTCCCCATGATCTGTCCACTGGTCCGCCTGACCCTCGGAAAGAGAGTTCGCCGGTAGAAACAGATGTTATTATTGTGAGGTGTAGGACACCTCATTCGGGAATGCCCACAGGCGCTGAAAACCCAGCCCCTGCGATAAGTGAGCTAGAGCAGATATTAGGAATGAAGAAAGAGAAGGCGAGCCTCCGGCGATGAGGCGTTAAAAGATTTTTCCCTGGACTGAGTGGCTCACCCAGGCGACGGTTAAGAGACTTTTCTAGTGATTTCGGTTTCTGGTTTCGAGAATGGATATGGATGAATCAATTAGTTGTAACTTGCTCTATTTCTCAAAAAAAGATTCTTTCATCCCATCATACGCCTCATCGATACTGGCGCCTCAGGATACGCTTTCATAGACAAAGACTTCAGATGCCACCACAAACTTAACAAACCCCTCATCCTCCCCATTACACATGACGTAATAGATGGAAGACCTATCGAGTCAGGAAAGGTTACCCATAAAGTCATCCTCAGCTAGACATAAACGGACACAGAGAGAGGCCCCTTCTTTGTCACCCAGTTAGACATTACCCCATTGTTATGGGCCTCCCATGGATGCAAGCAGACACGCAAGAACTACAATTCTCCCTGCCACCAACGAAATACAATTTAATTCTCAGTCAAACACTGCTCCTCAACAACACCAAAGTCACCGCTAGATCTCTATTGAACCCCCACTAAACCAACAACGAACATCTCCACATCACCTCATACACGCTTTCCACAGACTGCTCCATAAACAGAGAAAAGGAATGCGACTATATTCAACCACACCAAGGCCCTCGACGACCTCCTCACCCCATCGCCCAAAGACCCTGCCCTCATACCAAGTGAACATCACAACTTCCTTCACCTCCTCAACTAACCTGACGCTGCAGAACTCCCTCCGCCGATCCGACTATGACCTCTCCATTGACATCCAGGAAGGCAAGACAGTACCCTTCGACCCATGTATGGATGACGCGTTGAGCTACAGGCACTCAGGGATTACCTAGCGGAATACCTTTCAAGTGGGAAGATCCGCCACAGCACCTCCCCAGCAGGCTCCCCAGTACTATTTGTAAAGAAAGCGGATGGATCTCTCCGACTCAAGGCCGACTATAGAAAGCTTGAACGCGTAACGGTTAAGAACCGCCACCCACCGCCGTTAACTCCGAAACTTTCGATCTCGCCGCCAAATACTTCACTAAACTAGACTTAAATGGATACCACCAGCTGAGAATCAAAGAAGGAGACGAATTTAAAAACGGCATTCAGGACCAGGTACGCCACTTCAATACACGGTCATGCCATTCGGTCTCACCAACGCCGCAGCATTCCAACATTGGGTGAATGACATGCCACGCCCACACCTCGATCATTTCATGACGGCCTATCTCTGACGACATACTCATCTACTCTGCCACACTGAAGAAAGATAAGGTCCATGTTGATAAGATTCTTCGGATACTGAACAACATAAAGTACATCTAAAACCTGAGAAGTGTGAATGGCATGTCAAAAGAAACAATGTACCTGGGATTCGGACTCACCCTGAGGGAATCAAGATGATTTAAAAGAAGGTCGCCATAATCAGGATTGGGAAACACCAACCTGTCTGAAAGACGCAGGCTTCGCTTAACTTCTACCGGAGATTCATCTACGATACTCCAGAGTTGTTTCTCTAACGGCCCTCACTAAGACAGGAGTAAAGTTTGAATTCGACTGAGAAGACCCAAAAGTTTTCGATAACCTAAAGATAGCATTCACCACCGCACCAATACTCAGACACTTCGACCCCGACCGAGAAATCATAGGAAACAGACGCCCGACTATGTCTCCGCCGCCATCATGTCACAAAGGGATGACGATGATACTACACCCGGCGTTTTTCTCAAGAAGATACGCCGCCGAAATAAGAACTATGAAATCTATGACAAAGAACTATTAGCAATAATCCGAGGGTTCAAGAATGGCGCTACTTCCTAGAAACAGCCTCCTTCCCCATCAAGGTCCTGACAGATCACAGGAACCTTGAATATTTCTACGCCAACAAAGTTTATTGAACCCATTTACAGACACGTTGGTCAGAGTTCCTATCCCGCTTTTGACTTTGTTATACAATTCCACCAGGCAAACAAGGGGAAAACCAGATGCTTGACTAGAGATCGGGAGATCTACCTAAGGAGGATGAACGCCTGTCGCATCAGTACCAGACCGTGTTGAAGAAAGAAAATTTGGACTCTAAGTTTAAGTTTGTTCATGGTTCTTTCGATAAATGAATCCGCTGAAGGAACGCCTACCATCCAAGAGTTGTTTGCAATCGCTACCAAGAAGACAGTTTCCTAATAAAGTCCTAACTATGCTGAAACACGGCACCAAACAATCAAAACAAATCTCGCTCGCCGAATGCGCCGAAAATAAAGACGGGCTTCTCCTGTATCAAAAACTCTTCAGACCAGAACATGAGGAGCTACAAATTAAGCTCCTACAAGAATACCACGACAAACCATCAGCAGGTCACCCCGAAGAAATAAAACACTAACTCCTGGAGAATACTATTTACCAAACATGCTAAAATACACCGACCGCCATGTTATGAATTGCCACACATGTCGGCGAGCAAAGCAAACCATAACGCCCTCAGGAGTCCTCCGCCTTTCAGTACCCAAATTACCATGGTCGGATGTATCAACGACTTCGCGACCGCCTTCCCAAGAATAATTACGATGCAATCCTCGCTGCCGCTGACCGCCTCACAAAAATGAGACACTTCATCCCATGCACTGCGGAATCGAGCCAGAGATGTCGCCAACATGTACCTTAAAATGTATGGAAACCCACGGCCTCCCAGAAAAGATTGTATCAGACATCGGCGACCCTAATTTACCTCAAACTTTTGAAATCACTTTGTGAGAAGCGTTTGGAAATATCCCCCGCTTCTCCACAGCCTTCCACCCCAGACCGACGGCCAAACCGAAGAATCAATGCAATCATAACAGTACTCCGAGCCTACGCCGACTACCAACAAGACATAATTACCTATTTACCCATGAGTTTGCAACTAATAACCACGATCAGAATCGATTTAAACTCTCCCCTTCGAAGCTTAACTATGGACGACACCCCGAACGACCTTGGGCCCCTTCACACGGCACCACTACCAATGAGGACCAAGCCAACACTACGGCAAGAGATATGTCAGAAGTGTTTGACTTCCTCCGAGCTGAGATGCTCAGAAAGACAGAAGATACAGGAGGAGTCAGCCAACGCCAACAGGACCCCCGCCCCGTTACGCCATTGGAGACAAAGTATGGTTATCTACCAGGAACCCATTTACCAAGAGGCCTTCAAAGAAGTTGACTGAAACAAGTCGTCTGCACTCGCCTCCCCAGATTGTCAGCCCCTATGCTTACGAACTCACCCTACCCCCTTCAATGAAGGTCCACCCAGTCTTCCATGTATCTCTACTATCACCCGCCAATAACCCCGTCCCCAGATAACTACAACCTCCCCCACCACCCGATTGAAGGAGAAGGGAGGTCGACATAATACTAGATTCTCGCAGACGGCGACGATGAATACCTCGCTCGATACATCGATATAACGAACCTTCAAGAACCTTACGACGACTTAGATAACTCCGAAGTTAGTTGAAGACTTCACTAACGCCACGTAGTTCTCAAGAGTTTCAGAGACCTAATATCTATCACGCTGATACGACATCGAACGGCTATGCAAGGCTGACATTAGTCGTTTCTTTACGTTCTATGGGTTTCTGCAGGGTTCTATCAACGCCACGCAGTATTTGTAATGATGGATTTCTTTCTACGCCATGATGAGTCATGAGGTTTCTTATATATATATATTGCTCGCTCCTCGCCAGGACTTCTCTTCTCCTTTCTTCTTCACGAACCTTCCTGTCATCTTGCTTTTTAGTCCGCTTCTGTATCACATTCTATCTCTACCATAGCCCTGTGTGGTTCCCCATACAGGATCAAGATCGACTTTTTCGTCATCGCCCCCTCCTGCCCACGTCCTTCGCACTTCAGACTTCCACTTTTAAATTTAGCTACATTTTTTGCACCCTCGTCTCGCTTAGCACCGTGATAAAATATTGTACGCACGGTGACGTAGACGAAGATACCAGTAGAGGACTTAACGACGGTCATGGACATGGCCAGGCTGGCGCGAGAAGTACTAAGACGATGACTAAGAGTGATGACGATATATTCCAAGAGACGATACTAAACAAGTAACAAAGAAACTAGAAACGAGAGTTGATAACAAGGTTAATATCATCAATAGAGAAACGAAGATGAACCACCGCCACTGGACATGGCGAGGCTACGCGAGAGCTCGTGGGAAGGGGATTTAGGCATGACAGACGAGGCGAGTAAGACTGAGAGTCTAACGCCCTCGCGACAACACCATCGGCGACTACAAGAGAGAGAGAGAGAGAGAGAGAATATATTCTACAGAAGACTAAAGACGCCAAGATGACAGGAAGGTTAAGAAGAAGGAAGAAGAGAAGTCCCATTTATAACGCTCCCCTATATATAGCCCTGAAAACCCTCGCTGACTCATCCCATAGAAACCTGTAACCCCAAGGAAATCCATCATTACAAATACCTGCATGCCGCTGACTCATAGAACCCCGCAACTGAAACCCATAACATAAGAGAAACCCTGACTAATCCTTCTTCCTCAAGAATCAGACCGAGCATCAGATCACGCCGCGATAGATATTAGGTCCTCTCTGCCTAAGTCCTGGCTTACGTGGATATCGCGAAGTCTTTCACTAACTCGTGAGTTGTCCCGTCCCAAGCAGGGTTCGTCATACCCGGCAGATCGGACGAGATCTAGTCGCCCCTTCGCTTATGGTAGTAGGATCGATCGACCTCCCATTCCTGTTCGCCTTCTATCTCGACAGGTGGTGGCGGCTGTAATTGTCCGGGACGGCGTCGCAGGAGACAGAGCGATACGGAAGACTGACTTTCATGACGGGTGAGTTCAGAAAGATGGCTCACAATACGGATATACGGGCCAACTTGTTTCCAGTCTAACTTCGATGGTCTTTGGTTAATAGGTTTCGACAGCCAGACCTTATTTCCCAGATAATGCGTGCTTCTGTTGGCATTTGCTGACTCTTCCATAATCCGTCGCCTCGAACATCTCGCTCGGAGGAAGTCAAACACTTCTGACATGTCTTGCCATGGTGTTGGCCTGATCTTCGAGTCGCGCATCGTAAAAGGTCATTCGGCTGCCATATTGGCTTTGAGATGATTCTCGACATACGCTATTAGTTGCGAATTCGCCATTGGTGGTAGGTAGCCCAATTGTCCTGTTGGTAGTCGACGAGCTGCGGAGATACTGTTCCATGATGGCGTTGATTCTCTTCTGGCCATCAGTCTGAAGGCGCGGAGAAGTGAGATTTCTAGCCTGTCAGAGGATTTCCAAAAGTCTGAAGTGAATTACCGTCTGATACAATCTTTTCTGGGAGGCCATGGAGTTTGATACATTCTCCATTCTAGCGACGTCTGGCCCTGATTCTTCAGTGCATGATGCCGCTCATTTTAGAAGCGCGTCAACCATTTACGATCGCCAGAAGTTGTTGCGAGGGCCGGTCACAAAGTCCATTGATACGCCTGACCATGGTAGTTTGGGTACTGAAAGAGGCGGAGGACTCGGCGCGGTTTGCTTTGCTTTCTTCTAAGCAGGATATTCATAACGTAATGTCAAGATATTTCCGACGTTTTGGCCAAGAGAGTATTCGGCTGAGGAGTTCAAGTGTTTTAGCTCTTCCTGGGCTGCTGATGGTTTATCACAGATATTCAGAGAGTAGCCAGTCCTCGTTCTGGTAAGAGTTTTCAAGTAAGAGAAGCTCGTTTTCGCGATTCGCTAATCTAAATTTGTTTTGATTGTTTTGCGTCATTCTTAGCATGGTGAGAACTTTGTTTTAAACTGTCTTCTTGGTAAGAATTGAAAATAACTTTGAATGGTATGCTCCTTCAGCGGATTCATTTATCAAAGAACCCGAACAAACTTAGCTTAATCCAAATTTTCTTTCTTCAACACTGTCTGGTACTGACGCGCTCATCCTCCTGGTAGATCTCCGATCTCCTAGTTAACGCATCTGGTTCTCCTTGTTTCCTGGTCGGAATTGTATAATGAAATTGAACCGATAGGAACTCTGACCAACGTTTGTCGTTTTAATAGCTTTGACATAAAGTATTCAAGGTCCTGATCTGTTAGGACCTGATGGCGACAAGAAGATTCCACCTCTAATCCTGACGATTATAGTAGCTCTGTCAGATCTCATAGCATTCCGGCCATGCCGGTAAGCCACTGGATGTAGTATCCCTTCATCATCTCTTTGCGACATAACAGCGAGACGAGTCCGACGCTGTTTTTACTATGATTTCGCGATCGGGATCAAGTGTCTCGAGATATTGCAGAATGCTATTTTAAGTCTTAACGCCTTCCGAGTTTCTGTCCATTCAAACTTTACTCGCCTTAGTCAGAGATAATAAACAACTCTGAGATGATGATTTAATCTTCGAGAAATTGCTGGAACTCCTGTACATCCAGACAGGTTGGTGTTTCCCAATCCCTAATAGTGGCGACCTTCTTCGCCCATCTTGATTCCTTCCGTGAGTCAATCCTGTGACATTGTTTCTTCGACGCGCCATTCACATTTCTCGGTTTCAAGTTTCGTTGATCCAGAATTCGGAGGATCTTGTCAACGCGACTTGTGTTCTTCCAGTGAATGAGAGATGAAAGATATCATCCAAGTATGCTGTAAAAGTCGGTGTGCAGAGATATCGTCAATTCAAATATGGGGTTGCCACGATTGGTGAGCCGAATGGCATGACTGTGTATTAAATGGCCATACCTGGTTCTGAACGCTGTTTTCCATTCGCCCCTTCTCTGATTCTCAATTGATGGTAGCCGCTATGTAGATTCAGAAAGATTTTACGCAGAGATACCCATAAACGCTTCCGAAGTGGCATGGTTCTGACTCTACTGCATTCAACTTTCTATAGTCAACGAGAGTCGGAGGAACCATCCGCTTTCGACAAACAAGTACGCGAGCCGCTTGCCGGATCTTCCCACTGGAAGATTCGCCAGTAGCCCCGAGTGCCTGTAGTTCCAATCGCGTCATTCCATACATGGGTCCGAAGGCGTTGTCTTTTCTTGGATGTCGATGGAAAGTACTCGGCGAGGTGAAGTTTTGCAGCATCTGGTTCATTGAGGAGGTGGAGGAAATTGGTTTTGCAAGACTAAGCCGGCGCCCCGCGGAGGAGGTCGTGAGAGTGGTTGAGATAGTCGCATTCCTTTTCTGTTTATTGAGCAATCTGCGCGATGACGGAGATATTTGTTGGTGGGTTCGATAGAGATATCTACGACCATTGTTGAGGAGCAGTGTTTGACACAAGCGAGAGTTGAATTGTATTTCGTTAGTGGCAGGGAGGATGGTTGCTGTCTGCTCAAGATCCACAGAGCCCATAACGAGTAATGTCCAGTTGATGACAGAAGGCTTCTCCCTACGTCCATTTACGTTTGAGTGATGACTTTTACGCGACGCTCCTGATTCGAGTCACCGCCTATTACGCCTACGACGAGGATATGGTTTTAGTTTATACGAACGTTTTTATCTACGGGCGATCCCGGCGCCAGTATCAATGGCGTGATACGATGATGAAAGAATCTTTATTTTGAGAAATAGAACAAGTTTTACTCAATTGATTCCCATCCATATCCTTCTCTGAACCGAAAACCCGAAACCAAAATCCTAGAAAATCCTGAGCGAGCACCCCAGGAAAAATCTTTAACGCCATCACCGGAGGTTCCTTCTTCTTTCATTCCTAATTTGCCCTAGCCCTCATCCTGGTGCGGCGCGCTGTGGGCATTCCTGAACGAGGTGTCCTACACCTCCACAATAGTAACATCTGTTTACATGTACTTTTCGAGGGTCCGGCCCCTGCCAGTGGATAGATCCACGTGACTGTTCCTCCAGGTGTGAAGGGCGCACGGCCGGGGTTGGTGAAGGAGGATAAGCGGAGCGCCGGGGGCGAGTAACGAGCAGGAGAGCGAGTGATGGCGTATAGAGGGCGAGGGCGCAGAAGACTATAGCGAAGCGGCGTTGAGGGCTTGCTGTTTGTTATCCAACCGCTGCAGGAAGAAGTTCCAAGACTAGTGTATCTCGACCATGACAGCCTCGCTTAGTCCGCCAGAGGTTTTCAGCTCTCCTAACCCGCATCGGCGCAAATCGTTGAACTCGCAAAGTAGTCTGAAAACGATCGTCTGTGACGCGAGGTTCCGATTTCTGGCGGTGCCACCAAGTCCGGATCTCCAAAGGCTAGAATTTCAAAACCTATCCATGAGGAGATTAACCCCAGTGTGAAGGCACATGAACTGGTCACGTGCCTTCCAGGCGAGAGATGATAGGTGAGTTGGTTTGTAGGGGGGGTACCGGCATTGCCCAAGAGTTTGAGTTTCAAAGATGCTGTTGAAGGAAGGAGTTCTTCCGAGGCGCCAAAGTGAACTGCTGTCCGAGCCCCGACTTCTCCATTCTGCTTGCTATCATGTTCTCCTGAGGAATCGGGGCGACGAGGAGGAGGTGCGGTGCTGGTTGTTCCGCTCATGGCGGGGCCGATTGCAACGGCTGGTTGGCTGGCTCGCTTGTCATACAGGCCGACATTTCGGGAGGCGTGATCTGGGCTTTGGAGCTTTGTGGTGTTTGCTTTTCCTTTTTCCAAGTCTTGCCCCAGTTCGTGATCCTTGTTTCCATATCTCCGTTGCTTCATCTGCCTCCCTGGGTTAGCCTACTATTTCGAGCCGCTAATCACCGATTGCTACGCATGCATTTATTATCAGAGCAAACAAGGCCCTCAGACGCTGCCTACGGTGCTCGTATGTTTAAAGAAGCGTACCCAAGTCTCTTTCGAAGTGGGCCATAGTCGAAGCTTCTGTCTGGCCACACATGATTGTTTCGCGACACGTTTGCTGGAGTTACGGGTTCGGCTGCCGGAGACGCAACCTTAGTATCACCAAGGCTTAATAGAGGGAGGGCTGAACAATAAGGTAAACCACCAAGCGCTGGACTATGAGCGAGCGAGCGGCTACGCGAGAGGAAGGCCAAACTTGGGACGGCTACGGGCTACAGCAGATTTATATGAGCAGATTGGTGAGGTATTTAACGCCCTCGCGACAACACGCATCGGGACTATGGCTAAGAGAGAGAGAGAGAAAGAGAGAGAGAATATATTCTAGATGCGGTAAAGACTAAAGACGCCTAAGATGCATAGAAGGTTATGTGAAGAAGAAAGCGAGAAGAAGAGAAGCCTACAAGTGAATCTAGCCCTATATATATAGCCCCCGAAACCCTCGCTGACTCATCCCATAGAAACTCAGAACCCCAAGGAAATCCATCATTACAAATACCTGCATGCCGCTGACTCATAGAACCCCGCAACCTGAAAACCCATAACATAAGAGAAACCTCGACTAATCCTTCTTCCCCAAGAATCAAGATTTCGAGTATCAGATTACGCCGCGATAGTTAAGAGAAAGCGAAAGAAGAGAAGAGACAGCGAAAGGTTCAGAATGACTATATATACAGTTCCCAATCCTGTCCTGGGATGACTATAACCCGCAGAACGGAAACCCATAGAAACCTGAAAGAGAAACCCAACCCGGCACCCCATTCCACAATATCCTTTCTCCGCAGAGTCCGCCAGACGCCGCGATAGACAGGTCCTCCTTCAGGCCTTAACTCCCAGAGGCCTAGGCTGCGGAAACCTGTCGCGGAAGTCTTGCACCAGTGCAAGATGTTCCAGGTCTGGCGGGGTTGCCACGACGGCTCGTCAGAACCCGCGATCTAACCAAGATTCTAAGCCGAATACGGGCGCTGAATCCAACACTCAGATCGACCTCCCATTCCTGTTCGCTTCAATTTCTGGGTGGCGGTTGACGACGGGCAGTAAAGAAGCGACAAGAGCGGTATACTAAGACCGCGATTTTCATCAAGTCGTGAGACTGAGTCAGAGGCAAGCGACTAACCATTTTCGACGGTATAAGGGCCGACGCGCTTCCACGAAGTTTCTTCGAGGTCGCTATTCTCAATGTCCTAAATGAGAAAACCCTATCGCCACTTGCAGACTCTGAAATGAAATCCTATTCAAGGCATGACTCTTTCTGATCTTCCTACCTAAACATCTCACACGAGAATTCAAAGACCGCCATATCCCCGCCATACCGTCATTGATCTTCTTAACAGAATACCACGTAGAGGCGCATGAACGACATTCTTGGATTCCTCCCATAGTTTGCCTGAAATGGGAGAAATTTTATGGTTTTATATACGATTGTTGGTAATAATTCTGCCATTGGTAGAGATTTAACCCAATCGTCCCTGCTGATAGAGACGAAGTTCGAGGTATTGTTCCATAATCGCTTATCCTTTCTGTCCTACCATCCGCCTGCGTGAACGCCAGATCAGAATAGCGATTTCCAAGCTTGCATAAGATTTTCCAGAATTTGCTGTAAACTGAGCTCCACGATCCGAGCATCACGGTTTCCGTAAGCCATGCAGTTTCCATACGATCCTAGATATTGCCGCCACGCCGGCGCGGCCGACTCTTCCGCAGATGATGGCGATTTTAGTCACCGGTCCGACGACAACCAGGACAAGATTACATCCTGAGACGTCGAGTCCCGCGACGAATCCATCGAAGGGCCCTTGGTACCGATGCGGAGGACACCTCAGAAAAGATTGCGAGAGGCTTTACTGCGAGAAAGCAGCAGTTCGGTGACGAACGGTCGACATACTTCCTCACAAGAATAATTATGCGATCGATGAGCTCGAGGGTTTTGGCCTGTCCCGGTGTCCGGCTGAGGGCTTATCATGGTGTTCCTGTAGAGGCAGAATGAGTTCATCGTCGTGACGTAGATTGCATTCCTGTAAAGTTAAGTTCTTCTCCGCTTCCGACATTCCGCCAGTGAGATTTTTCGAGTGCACACAAGACGCATGAGGACTTGATGTGAAATCACAACTTTGCAGCAATAATAATTTTTTCACGGCGCTCTTCACGGATTCATTTAACAAAGAACCCGCGAACAAACTTAGCTGACTCCCGCCTCAGATTCCCTTCTTCAAAACAACTCATGACTCACAGAAGACGCTCATCCCTTCCCAGCAGGTCTCCTGACCTTCTGGTGAAGGCTCCTGGTTTTCCTTGTTTTCCCTGGCCTGAATGCGATAACGGTTGAAACGAGACAAGAATTCAGCCCATCGGTCTGGCGACGTTGAGGAAATTTTGGGACATAAAGTATTCCAGATTCCGGTGGTCGCTATGACTTTAATTTAACCCAGATCCTTCTAGGTTGAGCGCCATTCCTCAAAGCATCTGATAACTGCCAAGTAATTCCTTGTCGAGATCTCATAGTTGCATTCCGCTGAGTGCTTTGGAAGAAAGCCACTCGCAGGATTCCTTGGTCGTCATATGACATGATTCCCGCAGAAACATAATCTAAGGCCGGTTTTACTATGGTTTCCTTTCAGAATCGGCTGCTAATATCGCTGTGGTAAACGCGCCCTGAGCTTCTGGAACGCTTCTGCCTCGTGACCATTGAACTTCACGCCCTTCTTTGCCAATGGGAGACTACCCTGAATACGCCAGATATGAATCGCCGGTAGAAGTTCGCAAACCCCAAGAACTCCTGACTTCCCTTGCTTGGTGGGTGTTTCCATCCCGTGACCGCCGGTGACCTTTACTAGGTCCATCTTGATACCTTCCGGAGCGACGATCAGCCGGCGATTCATTTTCGACATAAACTCGTGACTTTTCTGGTTTGAGATGACATCGCGATCTGCAGAACTTTGAGGATTTGCTTAACATACGCTGTTTATGTTCCTCCAAAGTTTCCGAGATATATCAGGATGTCGCCGAGGTATGCCGGGTTGGCTGGCGAGGACGGAGCAGATCATTGACCCATATAACGCCATGGCGCTGGTCGACCGGCGGATGACGTTGTACTCGGCGGCTATAGCGTATTCCTAAAGGCCGTTTTCCACTCATCACCCTCCTGATCCTAATCTGATGGTATCCCCACCTGAGGTCTAGCTTTACAGAATATTTCGCCGGACAGCGACAGCTGCTTCCGAATATGCAAGATGGTTCTGACCGCGATCTCATTCAGCTTCCTATAGTCCACGACAAACGGCGATCCATCAGCTTTTTTGACAAACAGGACGGGGCACCAGCAGGACTCCGAAGAACGGATGAATCCTTTTCCCGAGGTTCTCCAGAATGTAGCCTCGCAGCCTGTAGTTCTGGCCGACATTCCATAGAGCGCTGCTTTTCCATCCTCAGAAGATTATCTTCGCGTCGCGAGGGCGATGAGGCAGGGACGCTATGGGATTCCTGAAACAGCGATTTGAACTCCGCTAGTTCCTGCAGACGCTGTGGTCGTGACGGGTTCTTCGCAAGAAATTAATTGAGCGGAGCGAGACAGAAAAGTGGTTCTGACGCGAGTTTCACGAACGGACTGCCCCTAATGGCCGCATATGTACGATGAAGCGTATTGCGTACGAGATTCCTTTGCGACCGGGTGCGGAGACGAGCAGTTCGCGCAGAACTCGGAGTCAAAGATTACCTTTTGCATGGAGGGCGAGGTCGGTGGCGATCCAGGAATACCCACGACACGTGAATGCCCCACGGACGAAGAAGTAGTTTCCTGCCACCATTGATGTCCAACGGTAGCTGATGTGGGCGATTCTCCTCGATTCTACCAAATGCCGCCGACACCTCAAGCAGGCGTGATTTCTTCAGGGGCGCCAGGGAGAGGCCGCATTGCAAAATCTGTCGATAGCGTTACAGACTCGACGCCTCCCAGATCGACGTAGAACAGAGTTAAGACGAAGGAGACAGGGTTCTGGACACGGAGCAGGACGATTTAGCTGGTCCTCGTGACATCTTGTCCTGACACAGCGCAGGAGACGACGGCGTGGTGGGATTCAAATTTCAAGGCTTATTTTTACCAAAGGGCTGACCTTTTAATACCGGCTTGGTTGATTTGTTCAACTCCTATCATACCATTGTTGAGAGTGCGTCCTGGGAATGAATGAATGGTAGGGGGCGCGAGAGGCAAGGAAAGGCGAGGCGGCGCTGGAGGTTGGCGACATGGCGCTGGCCTGGGATTCTGGCCGCGACAGAGGTGATGGACGTCCTTTCTGCAGCGGCGAGGTCAGAGTCGGCGGTGGCGAGAGTCTGATAGGGTACCGTTGTTCTTCGCCAGGATTCTTCAACCTCAAGCCGAGGTCGGCACTTTTGCTGAGGTCGGCGATGACCTTTTCGCGGCGCAGATACGGCAGGTTCCTGCGGAAATGCGGGAGAGGCCAATCATCACGACCAAGATTCGGAGATGAGGCTGGCCTCCGCAGTTCAGGACCGCAGTCCTCATCAGTGGGTAAGGGGCCATAAGTGCCCAAGAAAGGCCGGCGAGCGCGACGACGGTAGACCTGCTGTCGGCCGATGGTGTTGGGCGAGGTGGGTCGCTGGGCGCCACGAACGATGGCTTCGCGCCGGCGTAGAGGACGCCGTGGCGGCTCCGACGCGGAGCTGCCCGCAAGAGGCTGAAGCGGCGTTTTACTAACGGCTTCAGCACGCTTGAGCTTATTTCAAAACAGATGACGGAGGACGGAGACGGAGGATCGTGGATCGACGCGGCCCATACGTTGAACCAACGGGGAACGGCGCCGAGGTAACAGAATCCTTTCCGCTCAGGAAAGAAGATTCGGCGACCGAGAAGACGAGAGGGTGGCGACAGTCCTCGCTAGACGCCCCAACTGAGGTCGGGCCATGCGCGAGGCAGGGAGGTTGGCTAAGCGATGCGAGACGAACC
The DNA here is from genome assembly GCA_024713755.1 of Morchella sp. 2018-W16. NCBI lineage: Eukaryota > Fungi > Ascomycota > Pezizomycetes > Pezizales > Morchellaceae > Morchella > Morchella sp. 2018-W16. The sequence continues at coordinate 912,861 of JAMGYY010000017.1, read as the reverse complement.
TTAGTGTTACGAAGCGAGATTATAACTAACCAATGCAAGGTTCACAACCGAGGCGAGAACGGCGCAAGACGAGGACGGCGCCAAGAATTTTTAACCGGTGAGTAGAGTAGGTGACAAAGGCCCAAATGTATCACGCGCGACACGATATCGAAAGACGGAAGCATGATTAGTGCTTTTACGTTTCGGCTTTCGTTGCAGGTTTCTATGAGTCAACGCCACGCAGTATTTGTAATGATGGATTTCGCTTCTACGGTTTCCATGGATGAGTCAAGAAAGTGCGCTATATATACGCTCGTTCTCGCCATTAGGATTCTTCTTCTCCTTTCTTCTTCACGAACCTTCCTGTCATCTAGGCGCTTTAGTCTTCGCCGTTCTGTATCACATTCTATCTCTTAGCCATACCGCCGGTTGTGTTGTTCTACGACGCCAGGACCGATCCTCGACCTTGCCTCACACCCGCCTCCGCCGAGCCCCTACCCTTCGCTTCCCTTCGTCCACGCCCCATCAAGCACTTCAGACCACAGCCTATTTCATTTTATTGCTCACCTCGCCCCGCTTAAGATCAAGGATAAAATTGTACGACGAAGTGATGTAGACGAAGATACCAGTAGAGGACTTGCACGACGGTCACGGGATTGCAGGCCATGGCTAGAGCGGCGAGGTAGTACTAAGACGGGATGACTAAGAGCTGATGACGATATATTCCAAGAGACGATACTAAGAAACAAGAATAACAACTAAAGAAACTAGAACGAGAAATTGATAACAGAAGGTTAAGAGAAAGGAAAGAAGAGAAAGAGACAAAGGAAAGCGTTTCAGAATGACTATATATACAGTTCCCAATCCCTGTCCTGGGATGACTCATAACCCGTGTAACGGAAACCATAGAAACCCAAAGAGAAAACCCGAACCCGAGACCCCATTCCACAATATCCTTTCCTCCGCAGTAGTCCGTGGTACGCCGTGATAGATTCTCTTGTGTAGCAGTAGCATGATCGATAAGTTTTTGTTTGGTAATGGCAGTTAGGATGTGAGGTCTGCCTTTTTTGATAGGTGGAGGAGGAGTATCGGAGATGTGACGGAGTGACAGGGCTTATATGGCAAGAGATGAAAACGAGGATGCAAGAGAGTAATCGAGGGGCGCAGCCAGGACGAGCAGGGGGACGAGGGGCGCCGGCGAGGGCTAAGGCAAGGGTGACAGCAAGCATGCAGGCACAAGCACAGGCAGAGCAGGGAAAGTGAGGATCGCAGGAGGACACAGGGCGAGGATGAGGAGAAACTATAGGTCTCGCTTATGAAGGCGAGCTTGGACGGGACTATGGCTATGGCTTCTGGGGATAGGAGTAGATTCCTATATATTGAGATAACAGGAAGACGAGACAGAGAGGAAAGAAAGGAAAAGACTAAAGGAAACGTCTACTCCAGCTATTTAACATCCTCCTCCACTTGTCCGTTTATGACTCATACATCACGCCATAGAAAATCATGGAAACACAGTATCACCACACCTCGTATTCCTTCACATCATCACGCCACTCTTGATTACGAATGCCTCCTGCAACCGAACCTCATAGAAAGAAATGACGTGACCAACATTCCACCGCATCCACATCAGCAAACTACTATTTGTGACTGGAGCCTCCCAATAGTCTCCTGAGTCTCCTGAGAGTCTCCTGAGAGTTCTAGATATTTTTTGAGTCTCCTGAGGCTCAGGAGACTTCAGGAGACAAATGAAGTCTTGCTGATGCACTCTCGCTTAACCTTCCCCTTCCACTATACCCTACTCTGATTACCGAACGGTCGGGACTAGTACCAAGACGCCGGGACAGGAGGGTTCTTTACAAATTTTGTAAACAGTAGATAAAGGAAGATCCAGTTCAGTTGCAATTTTTCGAAAAGCCCAATGAGTAATATTACGAAGAGTCCTGACTTTAGAACGAAGAACCAAAGAATATTCAGTTCTTGAAGGTTTGGTAGTAAGTTTTGATTGAGACATTTTTTGGATTGATTTGCTCGCGAATAACTAGGAAATCGCTTCCTTTTTGTAGCCTTATTTGAAAACCCGGGGTGAGTTTCAATACCTGAAATTTCCGAAAATATTATGGAGAAAATCAAGTTTGAGAATACTACATAGGGATAGTGTTGCCTCCATCTGAGTTTTGGGACTTGATTTAGTTTTTCATTTTATCAAATACAGGTCTTTTTATTAACCCTGTAGTTCACTCGTTTGATGCCAGAGCCTTGTACATGTATTTGCCCATGACACTCTGCGTAGGTAGCACAGCTCTCCCACCGGACTTCACCTTACACCACAAGCGCTTCTCTATTACGCCATGTACGTTAGTAGGCATAAAAAAAGGATATCCGTTTAAACTTTTATTCTTCCCCCCCAAAAATACCATAAGAGGTTTACAAACACTTGAAAAAAGAAAAAGAAAAAAATGTCATAACTTGAACAACCCCCACCCCCCCCCAAACCTTCCCGCACACGAGCATACAAAGCATCCCCTAAAGATCTACATGTAATCAGCTGCCTTAGCAGTAATGCATCCATCCGTCCGCCCAGCAATCCCACCCACCATATTCGTCTGTACATGCAATGCTATCCCAAAGATATAAACCCTATTGTTATGTAATGAAAAGAAAAAAGAAAAAGAAAAAAGAAAAAAACAATGTTGCCATGCAATTTAAGGGGCCAGTAAAATTAGTCATATAAGGAAGAAGGACGGAAACCTAAGGGAAACAAATACTATCTCCAGTCATGCCCAGTCTTGTGCTCAGTCCCTAGGATGGATACCTTCCTCCTTCAACTTATCCCCCCGCCTAATACTCATAAAAGGAAAAGAAAGACAACCATTCCATAATTTATCTCCATCAGCTCCCTTTACGGGGCGGGGGGTGGGGTTGAAAAACGCGAGCACTAAACGATAACTAAAGAGTAGAGATAAAGAAAAGTCCATGCAATTGATAAAAGTAGAGTAAAAGAAAAGAAATAAAAAAAAAACAAGCATACGACACCGAACGACCGAGGACCAAGCCAGAACAACCCTATCAAAATCTATCCCCAAGGGGAGAGAGAACCCACAGAAGAACCTTACACGTCAATTCTCGTATTTCTCTTGCAATGACGTCACTCCATCAAACACAAGTCAAGCTCTGCATAGAGGTTATTAAGCAGTGGCGCTTGATGGCGGTGTCTCTAAGTCGAGCTTCGCCACACCACCCTTGTGCTCGCGGGCCTCCCTCAGAAGGTTGCCAAAGTACTTGACAGCTACCTCACTCTCCTTCTCAAGCTTCTTCTTCTCTTCCATTGTCCTACCTTGCTTCTCAATGCTTCGCTGGAAAGCTCCCCTGAGCTCCTCGGCAGGGAATCCGAGGACCTTTCTACACTCCTTCATAATTCTCTCGGAGTTGGCATGGACGTAATCCATGGCTTCCAACTCCTTGCGAATCTTCTTGGCTAGCTTTCGGGGGACAGCGTTCGGGATGTCGGCAATCAAGAACCAAGCGCTGGCGGCACCAGCAACAAGAAGCACGGGAACAATCAGTTTACGAGTAGTCCGGGGACCAAGCATACTAGTGGCCTTCCACAATCCGTCAATCCAACTGCTCACACCGAAGAGTTGTCCTCCAGCCATGGTAGCAACAGTGAGACCCATGCTCATGCCGGCAACCTTCTCCTGCTTGTCAAAGTCGAAGAAATCGAAAATGTTGATCTCAGTCTGGATGGTCTTGCTTAATTGGTGCTTCTTGCGGGAAAACATCAACTCCTTACGGAAAGCCTTCTCAACATATTCGTCCCCAAGGTGCATGATTCCAAGGGCCTTGATCGAGTTGATACCCCCCACAGTCTGATTTCTGGCATATTCTTCGCACACTGTCACAGACTTTTGAATCTTTTGTAGCATGGCTTCCTTTGTCTCCTCTGCATAAGCGAACGCAGAAAGAACACCATCGTATTCAACGATAGCCTTGTCGTCAATGTGAGCAATTGTAGCGGAGATGTTCTTGCGTGAGAATCCATAAACATTATCACATGTCTCGTCAATAGTGGCTTCAACATTTTCCGAAACTGCAGCACGTGCCTGGACGGACTTCTGGAATTCCGGTGTGATTGTCGACAACTCGTCCCGAACTTTCTCAAGTTCCGCTGAGGTAACATTGATGTTTACTTCCGCCAGGGTCTCCAGATCTCCAAGGACGTTCAGCAAGTAGTGTTTAGCCGGTGCCAACTTACTCCTAGCCCTCTTCTCCAACACAAATCTCCTCAAGCTCTGCTCTAGCTCGTCAAACTCCTTCAACTTAGCACCATCCTTTCCTTCAATAACAGCGTTGGACGATACAAAGTGCACGAGCTCCTTAGCATCTTGGTGAGTTCTTGGTGACAGCTGAGCAACTTGTTCGAGAATAAGCCTCTGACACCTAGCCTTGTCCCTTATGTTATCAAACCGGTTAACTACGATGAAGATATATGCCTTTTCGTTAGCAGCGGCCTGGATGAACTCCTTTGCGGACAGGGTAAAGTGGTTTTCGGCGCTAACGACAAATACGACAACATCGATTTCCTCCTGCCTTGCAAAAACGGCGGTTGTCTTGATAGAGTCAAGGTTAAGACCCGGAGCGTCAATAATGGCGATGTCGACGACACCATTGCGCAAGAGAGACTCATCGATTGCCCGAACATCTTCAACATAAATCTTGACTTGGCAGTACACATCGTTCTCGACAACAATCTCCTCCAACTGGTCAAGAGAATAGACATTATATGTACTGCTGTCATAACGGTTGTAGGGAGCACCGTTGATGGGAATGGCGTGAACCTCCTCGACAGATGAGTTTTCGCGGGCATCGAGCACTTCACAGAAGATGCTGGTACATGGTTGTTGATCCTCAGGGAGAACTTTCTTGCGAAGGAGAGCGTTACAGAAGGTCGATTTTCCAGCATTGAGATCCCCAGTAACCAAGACCTTTGAAGAGGTATCCTCAATACGGTCCCGGAGGAGCATCAAGTGTTTGATAGACTGTCCAATCTTCCCATCTAGTAACGATGCAATAGATGACTTCTCTAGAGAGTGCACAAGTTCGGAGGGCGAGAGTGCGCCAAGTTTTAGATCAAGTTTGAGGACGTTAAATTCCTGCGCAATTTGTGGTGTAACAAGACGAGGTTGCTCGGAGTTTTCGGCTTCTTCAGTAAGTGCCTCTGTACGCTGTACTGCCGGGTATGTGGCGGGCCATTTGCTGTTCGCAGTTTGGAAGTTCTGCATACCAAATATTAATATCACATGTCATATGTGACGGCTACTATTTAGCCTGTTTCAGCCTCGCACTTACCTTTAGTGTTTCAACAGTTCGGCTGATCCATCGCCCAAGAGCAACTCGGTTCTGGTTGCTGTAATGAAATGTCAGAAAAGACTCGGTGTAGCAGATGAAAAGGTTTAACGATGGAGTTCGTACAAGTAAAGTTGGTGGACATGGCTTGCCCATTGTCTCCTTTCGGGGTCCGCTATTATTTGCGTCAGTACCACACCCCTGTACACGATCGCATTCGATGCCAGGAGGAAAGGGGAGACGGGTTAGAACTTAGAAGGAGGGGGGAAAAAAGAAAAAAAAAGCAGTCACATAAACACAGTTAACTTACAAGAATGTCCAGAAAGCACTGAAACTGGGGGGGACTCGCAGTCGCTATCCTCAACAACAGATCCACCGTAACCGGAATCACTGTTGGCGGGGCGTTTCTTTTGATTCTGAGCGTATCGAGACGACATGCTGTGAATGCTTGATGAGAGGGAAGATTCTTCTCTCAAGTTTGTAGGTCGTCGGTCGTCAGGGGTGGGGAGGCTGGTAGTATAAACGAACGGGTTCGTTTCGATCCACAAGCTTCAGTGATATTAAGTAGGTTGGAAGAAGAAGAGAGGAGGGGAAGAAAGGAGAGGAGTGGCGATGAGTGGGTGGGGTGACGGAAGTGCAGGGTAAAGGGAGGAGGATAGCGCCTTGCCCGAAGGTGTGTGAGATTTTCAATGGGCCCGTCCAAGATTTTCACTTCGCCCTCCACCAACGAGAATTATAGACCGGGTAACCCTGAAATAATGAATGTGACCGTTTTCACCTAAACCCCGCAGTAAGGAATTTTTCGGGCAACATCTGCAACATCTACCGTTTTGCCCTCGGACTTTAGATGCTATGGTTATTATTCTGGAGACCACAAAAAGCTATGTAGGCCTAGCAACCGTGGATTTACTCTAGGGTACATACCCGAGTTTGATATCGTAATTTCGGTTGTAACCGGAGCGGCGAACGGGTTCAAGAAAGCGGGTAGGACCATGTCTTTCATCTTTCCCCAAAGTAAAAAAACATCATCGACATTAGAGATTTTGAGAAATGTTTGCCAAGCAAAAAATCCCTGCAACTGCATGTAGTAATTTTGACCAAAAGTGACGGCTGGCCTAAGGTTTCTATTATTGCAATCCCAAGGTAATAATATACCGCATGGTCGGGTATAAGCAGAACTAGTATTCATCTGTGCTATGGCCTCACGTCGTTCACATTTTCGCAACGTACAATACATACTTTTATGACGCCATCAAGCCTAATGGTGCTACCCTCGATATCGATGGGCCGGGCCGTTCTTTTCATATAGAGCTGGCTCCATTTGCGCAAAGTCTCTATAACCTGGGATATGCGATGTTTATTGTGACAGTATGTAGTGCTCTCTTAGTGGAATACTAATATAAGATGTGATAAAAAACCGGCGCTTGGTGATCATCCTTCTTCCCCTCTCCGTCCCTGATTTTTGAAATCAACCTCCAAGCTTGGCGTGGCAACTATCACCACCCCACCAAAACTCTCTAGAACTTTGTCGGCGGCCAGCGGGCACGAGGATGCTTAACACACGGCAAAGCAACCGCAACGCTTCGCAATCACGCCGTCATACGCCGCCAATCAACTAACCGCCAACCAACAACGCAAAAGCCGAAAAGCGCCAAAAAGAACCTAGAACCATCACCCCACCAGCACCCATCCCTTCCAATCATAACGAAGTACTGAACCAATCCGCATCCCTCCAGCACCTCAATGAAGAAAGAAAGCGAAAGATTTCCCGCCATTTAAACACCATTAACAGCAGAGCCTCCAAAGACTCGCCAAGAATCCCTTAACCCCACCCAACATCGAACCACCCACAAAGCCAACAACAAACAGAAAAAAAGTCAGACGCTGGCAGCCGGACACCCCCACCCCCAACAGAACGCAGCAAGCAAGACTGCCCAGAAGGAAGGCCACGGCCTGATGCGAGAAGGCCCTCAACTGCACGCCGGTTTTTCGCGACCCGCCTACCCCACTATCTCCGCTCGACAGGCCACTCACCCTCCTGACTCTAACGTAACGCCAGAAAGCCTGCCACCTCCCTCTCCGTCTCTATCAACCAACGGCTGTGATCTCAATCCTGGCCCCACCCACCGCCCCACCACCACCTACACCCTTCGGCGTGCTCATCGACTCATTAACGGCGCCATCAAACGCCCGACAACCCCATCAACACATTCCGCCCGCCCCACCGACGCCGATATCGCTTACAGATCCCTCTTCGCTTCCTGCAAAAGAGCGCTCGACACTGCTCTCGTTAAAGTGTAACTCGCAACCGGCGTCAGCCGTCTCTCAACCCCACCACACCTCCCGCAACAAAAAGCGCCACTTCAATCGTCATCTCCGTCCTGCGCGAAGACGCCGAAAGTTGACCCACACCGCTTTCGCCTCGCGCCTCCCTACGATCCCAGCACCCACGAACCCACGCCGCAATTGCCGCCGCCATCCCACCCAACTGCAAGAACAATGCAAGGCAATCTGCACTCAACCACTACTCAACGGCATCACCGCTTCTTGACTGCTTCGAGCGAAGACGGAAAACTGCTGCGAGGCTTTCCAAAGTCGTCAACTGCGGGCGCCTCACCGCCTTCAACCCGCCTGCCTCGCCGCCAGCCTCCTGTTCACAACCCCCACCACCACCACCACCAATCCAATCCTCTTTCTTTGGAACCCCCATCACCACAACCCCAATGGAGACAATCTAGTGACTGCCCCCCACCCTCCAATCAGACGCCTACAAACACCACCGCCATCAAAGTCCCTATATAGAATCAAGACATACACCCTAGGGAGAATCAGGAGAGGACACAGGAAGAACTCCTTGCCCCCTCCCCCCCCCCTCTGTATTTTCTCGCGCTTCTTTTCTTCTCTACTACTCATGGGCCCGCTTCTCTTTTGTCTTTCTCTGCTTTGCCTTTTGTATTTTTGGGGACGTCTGTTTGTTTTTTGTTAGGGGATGGGTTTTTATGCCATAGTCTTCGACTGCATGCAATTAGTTTAGCCCATAATAAACTAGCTTGAGTTAAAAAAAAAAAAAAAAAAACCGGCGCTTGGTGATGAGCTATGGGCACACTGCATTATTTCATTTAATATGTTGGGTCGTGGGGACACCTTTGGTGAGGGAAAATGTGTTATCTCAGGCATTTTAAACAAGGCGACTCCATAAGTAGATGATATATTTCGAAGCGGCTCATATCTTAATTTTGGTCTCAAAAATTAGTTCCTGTCAAAATGGGCTGCTTCTTCGTCGGTACCTTTGATAGGTACTAGCTCTCAGTCGGTCTAGAGGTTGGTAGTGCTTGCTAATGTTTTTTGAGGCAGGATGGGTGGAACTACATGGTACGAGTGGTCCAAACTGTTTTGTTGGCAGTGTGAATACATTCCTAGTGTCTGGTTTGATGGATTTAATAGGGCAAAGTCTCTAATATTTACTTGTTTTGTTATAGCACATTTTATTGGGGGCCTTGACATCGCAGTGGATGACTTCCCGTGGAAATTTAGATTCTAGAATCTAAATCTAAACAGAGGGGGGTCATAAATTTCAGAAACCTGGAAACCAGTAATATGATTGGTTGTTCGTGAGCCTCTGCCGGGAAGTCATCCAGTATGTCATAGGAAGGAATACTTTAGGGGCAGTCATGTACCTATTAGGCCCTTGCAGACCAGCTTGGCGGTTAGACAGGCGGATCCATACCTCTTTCGATTTAGGCCAAAAAAAAGTCTGTTGATGATTTGCATGGCGACTCCCTCACTCGAACATTTAAAAGGATCTTCGGCTCTGTTTTTACCACTAAATACATGTAGTGGGTGTCCCCCTCTTAGTCTTTTATTCTACTAGTATGCTCCGATTCATTCAGTGGACTACTGTATTGGGCGGTCTATACACTCAATAGAGGTTATTATGATCTTGCTCAGTTTGTCAGTTATCCGGTTAGGTTGGTCCGGGTATTCCTTAGATATAAATTAACTGACATAAGGACAAACTGTGTGAACGTACTGACACTTGGATGATTTACCTTTGGCGTCGGGAAAATTCTTGTCAGGGTTGAGTCGGTATGTTTTTCGCTCTCTCTCTTATACTGGCGTTACTAGGATATGTTCAAAGTGATGATGTGACCTAGAAAACAGTGGAAACCACGGCGAGGTTGATCTGCGGGTTGGGGCCGAGATGGTGGCCATGAAGAGCGACAGGGTGCCATGAAGAGCGACATAGAGGCCATGAAGGGTGACATCAAGGGTGACAATTTGTCGGAGATCAGGGAAATGGAGGCGGGAGGGTGATGATGGAGATAAGGTGAGGTGGGTTGTGGCCCTCGAAGTCCACGGGTCACGGTTACATGGCATTTGCTTTGAGGTTGCTTTTAAGTCAAAGATTAACCCGAGAACCGATGTCCCTATAGAAGGAAATCGAATAGAAACTTCGTAATCAGATTCTTACTAGTTATGAAGGAGTCGTCGAGGACTCTCACCACCCACGCCCTTAATTATGCTCATGGCGTAACTTCTATTTAAGCCAAGAAAAGGGGAAAAAAGATAAACACCCCTTCCAAGCAACCTCCAGGCAGCATTAATATGCACATAGACACGCGCGCACTTTTCTAGTTACAGCTCATCGTGCAGACGAGGCGCGCAAAAAAGAAGAGTAAGGGGACAGGGGAGCAAAATATCAAAAAAGAAATGTAAGAAGTTTCAATCAAAGTGGATATAATATAATATAAAAGGCAAGATGAAAAATGAAAAAAGAGAAATGACAAAAAAAGGTCTTTAAGAAAGGAGAAACTACACATGACAAGATGATTGACGGTGCAGAAGCATGTGAACCAGAACCCTCATAACTCAATACACCAGAACTTTTTGGCCCATTCTTGAATCTCACTTTTTTAATGAGGCCTACCACTTCTACCCCTCCTTCCTTCCGCCAACCCCCCCCCCCCCCCCTTAGCGGCCAGGATTCAAACATATAAATGTCGTGTAGAGACTCGATGCTTGAATAGAAAGAAATAGAGGTAAGGACGAAAAATATTCAAGGTATAACGCAAAAAAAAAGAAACTAAAGGATGAACAAGTGAAATTGAGGGGGAAAAAGAAGTAAACACCAACATATCCACCAAGCCCCGCTCCCCAAATATCCAAGTATCGCATACCATACTCCAATCCCAAATGCCAAAAAAAAAAAAAAAAAAAAAAAAAAAAAAAAAAAAGGAAAGAAAACCAAATAAGGAGGCATAGGACATTTTGCTGACAAACCTGGCTTCCTAAATTGGTACCACAAAACTCGCCCGTGTAGGTAATGATGGACAAAAGGAGAAATAAAAATGGCCAAAATGTCCCAAGCCATGAATGAGGAAAGGAAAGGGTTGGTTATCAATGAATTAAAATAGAGGACCCATTAAACGAAGTTTGAACAATAATGCTCTGAAAATAAAATACTTTTTTTATCCATTTGCCAATATCCCACCTTATTACACCTACTGAATTTGACCCTTAGATTAAGCCAGTGACACCCATAGTGCCTTGCTGCTGCTGGCGGCCTTGGTGGTTTTGGCTCGGATGATTTTGGCTCTGTTGACCTGTTCGATTACCCCACTGAGTTTGATTCTGACCAGTTGGAGGGTGGTGAAGGACACCATGATGGTTCGGGCCGTTGGGACCGTTCTGACCACCATGGCCATTCTGTATGGTGTTCTGGCCAATATCGCCCTCCTGGCTAGAGCCGGAATTTACACGACCGTGCCCTCGGTGGTACTGGTTAGGATTACCACTGGGGGCGTGGGCATTCGGCGGAAAATGCTGACCTGGTTGGCTGGGTTGAGGTAAACCAACATGTCTAACTGAAGATTCCTTCTGGATAGCAACATTCTGAGATGGATCGGTATCTACACGGTGAAAAACGGGGGTTGTTGGGGCTCGACCATCTTTAGATCTCGGTGGCGAACTAGTCGTTTGAGGAGTTCTTCCGGGGGCAGGTCTATTAACAAGGTCGCCGTATCGTTTCAAGATATCTTTAGTTGTAACATCCGCACCGTTTGCAAAAAGGTTGGAATCGTTTAGTATTGACAACAGATCCTCGGGAACCTTTTGAGTCGCCGTTAATAAAACGGACACTACTTAATACGCCTATAGATCTGCTTCTTACCTCGCACATAGTCTCATTACATGCTATTAGTGTATGCACCGCTTCGATGGCTAGAAAACTGTCGTCCATGCCAGCTTCTTTCTTTTGAGAGTATAGAATATTTGGTGTAATAACAGTAGACAGATTGTGGACATCCATCTTGCTTCCAGATTCCTCATCAATGTGGGAGAATGATGCGGCCCAGTTGAGGAAAGAAAAGAGGATCTCCATCGTGTCCCTGTGGCTTTTAGGAAGCAAGCAACAGGTGAGATGAAGTATGCGTCGCTTCTTCTCCTCATCCATGATTTCTATCACGTCGTCAGCGAGCCCAGGAGGTATCTTCTAGAGATTGTTGCTTACTTTGAGAAGCCACAAACAAACGATGGAGCTTGAATGTTAGTAAGGGATCCGGCAACTCTCTCAAAAACTTTTTTAAAAGCGCTGCTATTTGGACGGGGCCCCAGCCGCTCATCTCCACTTGAGTCTCACTTCGATCAATCTGGTCTGCGAGTTCTTTGAGTTTTCTGATATTTCCGTTCTTTCGGAAAACGCCCTCAACAGACATATCTAAGACATTTAGTAGGCGATCTTTGATCAAAGTAACCCAAGTATAGAAATTGACAAGATCTTACCCATTTGACGCATAGCTACCACGGCATCGTCTAATATTTGAGGTATTCGTAAAGTTCCGGGGCCAACGCCCATGCTTGATTCAGCGCCGTCTCGCTCGACCAGCACATCTAGCGCCACGCCAAAGACACCTAGTGTTTTTGTAAGCTTCTTGTTTGACATGATGTTCCTGACTACGGCGGCAAAAACACCTTTCTTTTTGGCACCCTTTTTCTTATCAACTGGTTGGAATGCCTTCCCGAATTTCCCCCAAAACGTCTTCTTATTTGTCTCTATCAGTCCTAACAGTTCCTCCAAATTAAAATGGCCTTCCACCAATGGTTCCATTGAAAGCACTGCAATATGTCGTACGATAAAATAATCGATTGCAGAGAGTTCCGAAAAATATCTTTTCGTTCGAGCTGGGGGTGGAGGGGGTTCTTGCTGGCTTCCCATATCCCGCAATTTATCAACTGAGATATCTCTTTGATGCCCATTAACAAGTTTTGGCTGACCGGGTCCATCCACATCTCCATATGGATTGGGCCGGTGATGCTTAAACGCGTTGGGTCGCTGTTCACGGGCTTGCTCAGCGGCAACAATTCGCGGTATATCGTCAAGCGTTAGCACTTTGTCATCACCAAAAGTACGTCCCTCCTGTTCATCTCCGTTATATTCCCTATCCTCAACTATGTGAAACTGTCCTGTGTTACGGCGCCTATCAACCTGGTGTCCATCCGAGGATCCTGGTCGTACACTGTCTGCCTCGGGCCCTTCAATTATCCGAGACTGACGGGCTTTCTTCGCCGAACTTCCTAATTGCCGGTCTAGGCGGGTCGATCGCAGCCTACGGATGTCGTTTATCGTGTTTGTGTAGGCCTCAGTTTGCTCCCCACGTTCTCCACGTTCCCCGCTATACGACTTCGACCGCGTATCTGATCGAAGTAGCGGGGGTTCGATGTTGCCAAGCTTATGACCCTCGCTGGAATCGTAACTCCGGAGATTAGGGTCATCTAGCAGTTACAACTTATTAGACATTCTTTTAAAACTAGTAAGCATATATAATTCGTACCTGATGTATGCGGGAGTGTCCCCCCTTGTCTAAGTCTCAATAACAGTCGAGCAAGTGCTACACGTAGAAGATAAACGTATTGTTTTAAACGTGTTACACGCTCAAATGGTCCACGGATGTCCGATACTTGAGAGGCACAACTAGTGCAGAAAACACATTGCTCCGCTTCAAACCACGCGATCTCGTCAAGATGACCCTTCAATTCCCGCTTACAGTTTGAACACGCAAGGCAACTCATGTGCCACCTCTTGTCATCAAATTTGGCGCACTCCTCCTCAATGGTGGTACGGCAAACAGTACAGAGGTCAGAATGCTGGTCTGCTAGATTTTCCGACAACCCCTGCGTTGATTCAAGGGATTGCTTTGGTTCTTTGGCTGACTCTAAGTCAGATAGCTCCTCAAGAAACAACTTCAAAGCATCAACGTTGTTGTGTTCTCGTTCCTACATACCGGTACGTGGTTAGATGATTTTCCGCTAGACGAGCTTTCGGGTGGTGTATTGGGAAGCGGGAGCTTAGTACCAATCTTAAGGAGCCTTGCAGAGTGATCCGGATCAGTAGCTTTAGATAATGTGCAAGTCCAGTAACAAGCGATAATAGCTCCTGTGTAACACCGAGCTTCCTTACACCGGTTTCTTGGGTTTTCGAGAGCAGGCTAAAAAACGCAACTATCTTTTTACACAGTAGCTTCGCTTCTCTAGAATAAGATAAACCTGTGCCGTGTAGTAATCAAAATGTCAGCTTTGTGACGTATGTCTAATAAAAATAGGCATTTGTATGGACCCCGCATAAACGGTCAAGCGCCATGAACCACAAAAGAACGTACCTTTCACTGACATGCCATTAAATTGCGCATCTAAGTTATCTGCAGAGCCGAAAAGTATTTCGACATGCCATATGAATTTTTCAGCCACGAACACACCATCTACATATGCACCATTAGAGACATGTAAAAGCATGTCACTAATACACGCTGCAGAGGATTCTTCGAAAGAGGATAATACACTCCAAATTCGGTAGACCTTATCCTCCATCTTTTCTTCGGCATCTCGAACTAACGAGCGCCTTTGAGTTGAAGGATCTTCTACAGATGGTGACTTTGGTTCCCCGGTTTCCTGAGGCGCAAGCCGAACATTCCAAAACTAAAAATAACCAAGAAGACATAATATTAGCGGTTATTCTTGCCATTTGAGCGAAAAGATTCCGCAAAAATGCCCAGAAAAGCACACAGTAATATAATAAAATCCGTGAAGATAATATTTTTAAAAAGTCCCCCCCTCCCAGCTTCTCGGAAAAACCGACCTTGTGTATCATATAGCACTCCGGGTGCCAGTGTTGATTCTGTCCATTCCGGAAAATCTCCACAAATTGCTTCAGAATTGCAGTTTGGCATCCATTGCACCGGGCTGCAAATTGAGTTGAGTAATGGTAATGACAGTAAACTTTGCCGTCGTGCTCATAGTAGGAATCCTGTGGTCCAAATACAGTTGGACAAACACAGCATGTAAAATGTTCAATATGGTATTTCCGTTCAAGAGCAGTAATATATGAGCCCCTTAGCGCTCCACCGCATTCGTGGCAAAGAAGGTCTAGCCGTCTGAAGTAATCTGTTTCGCATAGCGGATATTGGCCCTCTCCCTCCTCCTCGTCCACAGGGAAGAACTTGGAGGCTACTGTTACTCCGCAGTCCTAAATCAAGTTAATGTCAACAAACTCTAGGGGTAGGTCCCATAGTGCTGAATAAAGCCTACCCTGCATTTAAAACAATCCAAGTGAAATGTCCCGCCCAGAGCACGCACAAATTGACCTGTCAAAGGGCCCTGGCACTTTCCACAAATTCGAGTAGTTTTAGGGGAGCTTCCGTGGGTCGGTCCAACAGCAACACCCCCTCCTACAGGTCCAGGTTCAGTTGGTGATGTAGGGGAACGATCATCAAGCTGTCTATCCCGTGATTGAGAGGTCGAGGGACTTGGTAAAGTAGTCGTAAGTTGAGGAAGGTCTTGCTGTGAATCGATTACAGGACGCCCAGGCCCGTCTGATGGTGCAGACATGTGATCTTAAGGAAGGTCGGCTCGTAAATGTGGAAGCAATTTCAATATTCTCGACGAGGTTGCCTAGCTGCTCAGTTGTCGAGAGACTGGTCTAAAGCAAAACGAAGGGAAAAAGTAAAATTAAAAAAGAAAGAAAATAACGAGAACCACTAGATGCAAAGCTTCGGTTGTAATTATATCTCACTCGGCGACCGATGAGATTGGTAACAGAACGAAGTTGTCACGCACGCCGAGTTTCTGGGAGCTTAAAAATTAAAATTTAAGCGTTGCTATTTTGACGATACTGGAGGAGGTCGTCGAGGAGGAAAGGGGTGGTTATGGGAAGAGCAAGGGAGCCGGTGACAAGCCCTCGGCGACAATGGCCCATGCACACACACCCAAAAGAGCGGGGGATCGTGTAGGTATGTACGTGGGAGGGGGCAGGCAATGCTAAAGGAGGGTCAGTCTCTCTCCACCAAACAACTATTCTATGGCAGAAGAAGTATCTATCCAGAGCAACGGAGATGGGATGCAGCAGGAGTACCAGTAGTGGAGAAGTGATTGCAGAGGAGGAAGAGTGGCTATTTTGGGGCTGCGGGAGAGGTTGGGTGTTTGAGGACAACCAGACAGACAACCCAGGGCACGGCTGCGTTGTGTGGAGAAGTACATATAGGTGAGACTGGAAAATGAAGCTAACAAATTCCACGACTGGAGCAGAGCAGAGAACTAATCGACAGCGGGCGAGGCCAGAATGCAATTGCAACCGGAATAGCACCGCCAGCCGCAGGTACCTAACGCCTAGCACGCGACAACCAAAAAGATCGAGATACGAAGAGACGTCGACATTTCTTGCACATTCGTCTACGGTTTTTCTAGATACATGCTAGGTTCTGTTTCAAAAGACTCTCAGGTAGCAGCGCCCGTAGAACTGGTGCACTGCAAGGGACAGAAGACTGCAACTTTGATATCACAACACTGTAAGCGGGGGTTCAGAGTATCAAGCATGTATTGAGCCGCCGAAGATAATCCATCCGAAAACTGCTGGTGGATTCCCAGGGACGCCAGTTGCTGAAACTCACTTAAAAATAAAGATAGATCGGCTTTTCAGGTTACCCATGGTACCTTAGGTGGTTGATGCCATGGGGATAGAGAGGCGGCGCGAAACGGCGAGTGCTCACTGCATGAATGATGGGTCGCTCTACGAGGTTGTTTTGAGGAGAAGACTTTGAAGGGTCCTTCCTCTCCAAACTCGGCATCGCGGGCATGGAGGGACATCTTTTCTAGCCTAATCCAGAAAGGCCAGTTCTTTGTCATCCGCCAAGGATAGAGAGAGCTGCACGATGGGCGACATGCTTGGGTGGTCGTGCTTCACAACTGTTGCAGTTGACGTTGACTGATGAGTCCTCCTGTAACCCCGAAAGTGCTAGTATTTGCGTGTATTGGAAGCAGACTGTCAACCTACCATCTTTTTCCATCACTCTGCTTACTTTGTGTCTCTACTCCACGTCTCAGCCGCCTGACCCTTGAGCTCTTCCGTAAATACCTCTTGATTTCCCTCCCTGGGTTTCCAGCTCTTATTAACGCCTCCCCTCGTTACTACCTAGTATCCATCCAATATGAACCAGTCTATTATACGCCTCACCAGGGTTTGTTGCTCCTTTAAGTTAATAATTATTTCCACTTCTTGAGGACCCCTCTTTAACCCCGCCCTATAGGAGCTCAGCGAGATCAAAAAGTCAAATGATTTATGTGAGCTACTTCTCTGCCAATTGTTACATCACCGCGAATATTGTATTAACATAAGAATTCAGCCATCGCTGTGGCATGTAAAGACTCGGATGTCCGAAATGTCAAAGCCATCATCTTGGGACCTCCAGATACACCATACGAGTTCGGTTTCTTCGAGGTTTTCATCCCAACTCACACTTCTTTTCCCTCCTATTCTTTTGCTCTCACCTCAAGCTTCATGTCGACGCCTAATACCAATCATCTCCTAAATATATCTCCGTTATTCCATGCTAACTCTAGCTGCTTTCTCAGTTCTCCCTGAAATTTAGCAGAGGTAAGCTGAAATCAATACTAGCACCCCATGGGATGTGTCATTTCTCCCGGGCACGCAATTTTGAGCTCATAATGCTACTTTACAGAATACCCCGCAAAGGCCCCGACAGTTAATTCCTTAACAACAAACTCTGGAAGGTGCCGATTTAATCCAAACATATATGCAGCGGGGAAGGTTTGCTTGTAAGTTTGCCTGTATCCCTTGGCTTTGCTCTTAACTAGAGCTAACCTTACTAAAAATTTAGATCGATCTTGGGGTAGGGATTGACAACCCACTAGAAGTAGCGAGCGTTATGCTTACGATTATCAAACCAGAACATGGAGAGGTGAACGTGGAGAGGAGTGGTCTTCAGCACAAGGACTTGAATCCATTTTAATTTCAATACAGAGTCTCATGTCTTCCAACCCCTATGAGAATGAGCCTGGTTTTGAGGGTGCAAGCCAGGATCACGATAAAGAAAACATGAAGGCATATTGTCTCAAAGTAATGCCCAGATAGTTACCTGTCTTTGAGCAGAGTACTTATTAATATCTACAATGCAGATTCGTCACGAAACACTCCGTGTTTCTGTGATATCCCGGCTTGAAGAGCACCTTGGCATCAATCCAGATGGCACAATTCAATCCCTGCCTAGTCCAATGGAACATGACACATATGACGATGACTCCAATATTGTGGATCCAGAAGCCCCCCCGGTGTTTGAACCTTTCAAGGACCTCTGTAAACGCCGATTTCTTTGGTACTACGACTCTTATGTCGCTTCTATTGCTACGGAGCGTGAGAAGGTTACAGAGGGCCAAGCTTTCACTAGGATGCCGTTTGAACATTCTGGAAATGCGATGGAGGGGAAATTTTTATATTCCGAGTTGGAAAGAAGGCTCAGACTCATCAAAGAACGCCTTGAAAAGGAAACGAAGGATTGGGCTGATGAAGGGTTGGTCTTGAAAGGCAAGGAAAGCGGTGTTGCAGCAAATTTGCAGAGGCAATTTGAGCAGACTGTGGAACACTTCAAAAAAGAAACCTCCGTCACACTAGACGTTGAACTGGTTAACGAAAACCCATTCCTTTGGCGAGTTGTGCGTGCAAAAACCTGGGATACTATAATGCAAGTGTATAAAACGACTAATGGTTTCCTCAGACTTACTTTGGACGACCAATGACGAACCTAGACGGCGGCTTATTCACTTTTGAATTAGCATTCAGCCCAAGGTTCCCAGAGGAACAGCCACGAGCAAGGTTTCTTACTCATCTCTATCACCACATGATTACAAGTATGCATAATTTTGAGATAGCACTGAAGATTATTAGCTGATGCATCGCGAATCTAGCCGATGGAATTCCTTGTTATTTTCCCAGGAGATACGACGATGGACGTCATCACATTGACGCTATTGTCCATCTCATAGAGGAAGAAAATCCGCCCTATGACCCACGTATGCAGGTTAATCAAGAAGCCTCGAAGTTATATTGGGGTTCTAAAGAGGACAAAAGAGAATACAATAAGAAACTTAGGAGGTAAATTTCGGCTTCCCACCCTGTTCTTTTGGGTAAACCTCTAAATCATCCTCACAGATCCGTCCAAAGGTCTATGGACGGTTAGAAAAGCTATGACATTGAAGGTGCCAACATGGAAAAACAAAAATACCCATGATATGAATGATGTTTAACCCTGGAAGCAAGTTTTAACATGACAGGTTAACACGTCTAGACAGATTCTGGTTAATTCCATCTATAGATTGCTGCTCAACTATTCTTATTTCAAAAGTGCTTAGGAGGTATTATTCCTGTAGTAAAAGCTAAATTGTGCAGAATTGGGATCCGGATTTCTGGAGGGTTTTTCTAGGTGAAATATCGGCTTCTCTAAGGGATGGTGGGCGGCGTTGGATTCAGTTTTACGGTCTTTCTAAGTAGGAAGCTTTACGATTTGAGATGTTCAGATAGGTAATTTCAATCAGTAGCTTCTAGAGGGGAATAATCAATTTCCTAAGCTACCCTCTTCTTTACGATTCGACTTTAAGGGGACTGGTGTTAGTAATCGTTGGTAATGATAGCATTTGCAGAATACGTGACATTTTTACGGTCTCAGTGTCTTACATCACAATAAAAATATCCGTAGGCGATGTACAGTAAGCTCATGCACAAATCATCGGGTATACCGAGGCCAGTCATTAGCTTGTACCAGTCAGTTAGCCGAAAGTGATTCCGTGAGAATTGGAAAGTAGGAAGGTGCTATATGCGACTGGCATCCTTCAAGCTCAGCTATTTCTACTAACTGAACTACCTCCATAGGGTATGGTAAGAGTCTTATTATCAACGTGGATCAACTAGAACCTTCAAATACATATACCCTATCCTTTTGGACTACTGCTCTTATCCTCATAGACATAGCCTTGAGGCAAAGGAATGACACAAGAATGATCACCCCCCATGAGCCGCACCACTCAGAATCAAGACAAATGGGACTGATGTCACTAAGCGGGAACCAATATAAAGACCTGAAAGATTAATCATACACTATCACTCGCTGAATTTCCAAGTGAATTTCATGCATGATAAGAAGGGTTGCCCTGGGCTACATAATAGTAAGAAAGGAAAGCCACAGGAATCAGTTTACGCGAATTCCATCTCATCCGGCCCATTGTTATTGTTAAAGCCAATGTCATCGGTCTTTTTGAGCATTGTAAAGACAAGTGACTCTAGACCTGTGAGCATGTTACCTTCATTCCTATCGTGTTTGCCAATGAGGTTTTCTGTGGTCCACAAAACTTCTTCGCCAATTTCGAGCTTTTTGTTCTGTTGCAGAGCCCTTTCAATCCTAGTTGGGATTAGGGCGAACGAGTAATGAAGCATTCCAGAAAATACCATGTGTAACCTAATTAGAATTGATATAAGCGTAATCCCCCGAAAATTGAGATTCAAGAGTTGGAGTGAATGTGTAGCTCACGAGGCCACTTGAAGCGAGGTTCAAAGGCGGCCTGAGACGCCCAAACATAATACTAACATGAGGCCCCATGAACTACAGCAGATGGATTATCTTACCTATCATGAGCTACGGCCTTGTATTGCTCAGGTACCAGCTTACTACGCCTGATGACCATCTCCATTACTTCTTTGCAGACAAGTTCGATATCCTGTCCTTGGGTGACGTTTCTACTAATGCATGGACGTCTAGTTTCCCGCTTGACGATAACTCTGTCGACAGAAAAATCTTTCCCCCTCACAAGAAAACTAATATTAGGAATATTAGAATCACCTGGAATCCATAGACTCTCAAAAAGATTTTTGAAAACGGGTGTTTCGCTATCAATAATCTTTCTCCCAACAAGAGCAAACCTGGCATCCCATGACCTGGAACAAGTCAGTAAACTCAAAGAGTAAATGCGGGTGAACAAACCTAAGAGGATGAGCCCAATAAACAGTGCCAAATGGCTGCTGTTCGGCGTAGATAGTAGGCTCAAAAGTTCTGGCATTAACCTCCATAATGCTATCGATAAGGTTAGTTACTACGCCAAACAAGGGACCAGAGGCTAAATTTACTGGTTTTTCCCCTTATATTTGCAATGGAACTCGTAGGTAACCGTTTTCCTGATATTATCCGGAGAAAAGAGCATCTCTGCCTTGCTCATTTTTAGGTCAGAGATAAATTCCATATCGAAGAACTCAGTAGTGATCCTGTTTCATATTAGTAAACGATTTCATCAAACTATAAGCAACGGGATGACAATACAGATCAGTAAATATGGTTTTTATTTCCGGAGCTTTCGCTAAAGACGGTTGCCACTCAGTCCAGTCAATACCAAATTTGAAAAGTGATTTCGGGACATCAGCCAAAATAATACGTCCTAATCTTTAAAAAATCAACTAAGTATCCTAGTGTATCTAAGCATAGGTTTATTTGACTTACGAGGCTTCAAAAGTGACGTGACCTCGCCAACTGCGGACATGTTCAAAACTACGAGGATATTAGTGAAATTGGCACAACTAAACAAACATCCCGGGTCTTACCTCTTGCTAATTGTGTCATACAATTTCAAGCTATTATGTTGTTTGAGCCTATATGTCGTTAGTATTGTAACATAAATGCAGTTTATCAATTGGGGTGTGACATTTTGCTTTGGTCTTGCTCGTCAAATAAGCCTCGGTGGTTAGGTGCCTTCTGTCTCATAGTGCTTCGCAATTCTCGAGTTTCGGCCTCTGAGATACCTTCCCTATCAGAGGCTTCGGTATTTAGTTTTGGTTCCCTCACTCTTGGTTGTCTGACTGTTCTTGTGGTGCCAACTGCTGATTCCCTCTCTACAAAGGAACCCATTACGTTAACTCTTCCAATACCAGTCCCAAGATGTCTCTCTGGGAGGTTAAAGGCGGCAGGTATAACACTATGAACCCTCTGCTCGTCGCTGTCGTCAGTGCCGTCATTATCATCAAGAGAAGCAGGTCCTTTCATGTATTCGCTGGATATAGGCTCCCTAGGGACTTCTTCGTTTTCTTCCAACGGCGTTTCTTTAACGGGTCTAATCCTAGGAATACGGGTGGCACCCGTGGAGCGTCTCGCTGCCCTTTCATCAAATTGTACACTTTCTGGCCGATCACCAAGCTCAAATCCACCATCGGCCCTAGGTTGTGCTTGACGCTCAGGTTTAGGCCTAGGCACATCTCTGGCAACAGTTTGTACCACAGCACCTCTAGGAGTGTTGTATTGGCCTACAAGATCTTCGGGATTGAGACCTGAAAGGTCGGGAGTTTCCGGTACTTTTTTAGGGGCCAACCTCTTGGACGCATTGGCCGGGTTCATATCTTGACTACCCCATCCATCAAATATATATTCTTCCCAATCACGCGGCGCAGCTGCGGATCGTGTGAATGCTGCCCAAATAGGTGCCATTGCAACATCACATGGGAGGAACCGGTCCAAGTCAAAATCGTATTCCAAAAGGCGAATAAGAAACATCTTATCCGTTCCATATGTTTGCCACTTAGACTTCTCACGAAACAGCGTGGTTCTTTGTAGCTCACTCTGCTTTGATAATGGGACTAGCTTGAATTCAAACTTCTTCTTCGCCTCGGGATGAACCAAAATCACTGAGATTGGTTCAAATCCACGTTTCTTTCTTGGAGTTAGTCAAAGTTTGATTTAACCCAATACCCCCTGGGGGAACCTACAAAGAGTTCTTCAATCTTTCTAAGTTTCTTGAGAACTCTCTCAATTGTTGAGCGATTGTTGGCGCCAATCTTCACATTCCTCTTTTCCCAATCAGGGAAAAGAGAGCAGTGACACACCTTCGAAATCTCATTTGTAAGACTGCGGCCATCATGGAGGTGCAACATCAAACTAAAATCTGCTGCTGTAATTTTTGGTTCCCAGTATTCGGTGCACGGGTAGTTGCCGGTCGTATCCGCTAGTATGGAGGGATTTCGTGGAGTATATCTTGAATCACGCGAAGACATGATGTTGCTGTGTGTCCTGTGAGAATCATTGGGTTCGTCTTCATCCCTTTCTGACCACTCAATGGCTGGTGAATGAAGCTTCGTGAGCCTAGACCGATAGATAGGTTCATATTCCTAGTGTAACCTAATTCAGTGATTGCGGGGTGCAGGAAAGATGAGACTAGTAAATACCTTGGGCGCACGGCGCTTTGACGTCTCTATATCGGTCGCTTTGCGGATAAGCTCTATGAGACCCTTAAATGCAACTTCAGCATGTTTTCTATCCCCTTCTAGAACAAAAGTCTGGAGGTAAATTAGTTCCCTATCTAGAAATGAAAATCTCCGGGGAAAGTACGTGATTTATAGGATTAAATTTGCACTCGACATGATTGGCATAACTCCCTTGTTTATAGGCATTGATGAGGTTATCTACGGCTATAGGGCCATACTCAAAGATCTAGATCATTGGCGTCTTTTAGTATAGTACATCTTAGTACGGATGTGCTCAACTCACCGTGCGAATCGTAATAGTTATACTGAGCTCGTCGGACATGGCTAGAGTGCGGAGCGCAATAGCCTATATCTTGAAGTAGTTGTTAGATACGAATTATCACAAAAGATACCAGACGATGAAGAGTTCGAAAGTAACTATTTGAGTTTAGTTGAATAAAATGGAGCTTGAGAGGAAAAGAGAGACGTTGGGAACTGACAGCGGGAACTTGTAGCTTTTGGCGTTAAGACTGCACGCCTTATCCGTCTTGGCATTCTGAGGGTTTGACCAAACCCTTCCCCATTTATGTAAAGTACTCTACGTGTGTAGGGCACAGGTTTTCTACATGTAGTTGATAATAGTTTTATTACTAGAGCTTCAGGCGCCCGAAAGAGACCACTCGAGGGGTAGGTTCCAATTCCCGTATATGTACACACATGTACTATTATAATGCGTATTGGAACATGCATGTATAGTACATGTACCCAAATAGTACTTGTAAGTGCTAGAGCTCGACCACAGGCTGATTGGCTCGGAAGGGGGCCAGAGGTCGTCCGGTCTACTAACTGCACGCTAGTCTAAACACATGTACTATACATGTAGTATAGGCCTCCCCGTTATAACCATGAAGCATTTTTACATATAGACTCACTTATGGGGGTATGCCGAACATGGGGAATACCGAATTACACTCAAACTCGACGTTGCAACCAGCTAATCTTGCCCCCATGTTCGGCATACCCCATAAGTTACATGTAGCTTGACTTACGATAGATCATGATCAGCCAAGTGGACAAAGAAATACTCCCAGGGCAGAAGGGGGCCGACGTTAAATGAATGTTAATGATAAGTATAACCTGACTTAATGTTGTGTCATAGACATCCTTGATGTATAGACTGGATGATGCGTACATGTAGATACATAATGTAGAAGTACATAGACAGCCAGCCACAACTTCGGCCTCCATGATAATGATACGTGCACTTGTAGTTCAGTATACTGATCACAAAAAACTCTTTCCTTTACGCTTAGAGCTAGCTACAGATAACATGTACATGCATCAATAATATGACCTATAGCTATTGTACAATCTTCACCCCCAAAGGTTCCAGACAGTGTCTTTGCATACATTTAGCTCTTACGGCACCCCCAAACCTTTGCGATAATACTACTGAAACCTATATATACATGTAGTTGCTGCCGGAGGCCGCATCATGATCACACTTGTAGATACATAATGTATTTCTACTCTACACTGCAATTCCTCGCTTGTTCCCCGAATTAATCACAACGTGTTAGGCCTGACATGTGGACAGAATCTAACGACAAGTGGTATACACCGCTATCCTTTAGGCCAATTTTGTATGGCAAGTGGGTTCTCGGCCCCGAAGACTCGGGTCATGATATGTCACTCGATTTGCCTGACTAGGTATCAAAGTACACAGTATCGACAAATTTGCGCCAAGGCGTCGGATATTAGCGCAACAGCCTGTGGGATTCTGCTCGCAGGGTTCGGATTAGCGTTGACAAAGGGTGCTTCGGTCGGAGATTAGCAACAGCATAGCGATAAGTATGAGCTTGGGCCATGATGGGAACGATTGACTGGTTTAACTTCCTGTTTGGAGTAGAAGGCAATATAAAAGAATAAGTGGTATCGGAAATTAAAACTTAAACTAAAATGGCCTGGGCTTGTGAAATTATAATGAGATACTGGACTTGAGTATATGTAGGTTCCTCGATAAGAAAAAGTTCGGGCCCCCCAAAAATATAAACAGAAGCCTTAAAATACTAGAAAGAAAAGGAAGGTGGAAATAGGGGGGAAATGAGAAGACATAAAAGAGGAATAGATGTTGAAGAACATGGGGGGGGGGGGGGGAGTCGGAAGAATAGTACTCTCGCAAAATGAAGGCAAAGAAGATACTAAATACTAGTAATCATTACCACAAGATATACTAACATGAAAGAAACCAGAACACACGGACAAATAGAAAACAATGGCACAACCTCCCAAATATCCCCGTGAGAAAAATTCCACCTTTTCTATGATACACATGGGCATAGATTGATCACGACCCCATCTATCCCCTCCCACAAGCGCTCCTCCGTTCGATCTAGACAATGAAGAAGTCAAAGAAAAATTGGTATAAGTGTATAGAAAATAACACCAACTTGATTCCCTTGGAACCTTAGAATCCCATCCAACACCATTCAACCACCACTCTCCTGGCCCTGTTCGATAACCAAAAAGAAAAAAGAGAGGGAAAAAAGAGAGAAAAGAGTAAAAAAGAGAGGAAAAAAAAAAAAAAAGGGGGGGGGGCGAATAAAAAGGAAACGAAAAGGAAGAAACAAGAGAGTAAGAGACGAAAACAAAGAGAACTCCGTTTTGTGTTTCCAGCCGAACCCCGTCCCAATGCCCCTAGTTGATCATTTCAATTCTGCAGAACCGGCCTGTCCCCTAGTATGAAAATTACTAGATCGAACTTTAACATCAACAACCATACAGTAACCACCAAACTCCTGCACCGGTCAATGAGCGATTCATCATTTGCACACGCAAGACATGACAAGCCATCTCAGTGCAGGATTACTCAAGTTTTCCGCAGATCCCTCTGAACAGCCATGACATGTCGTAATTTTCCAAGTGTCTCTTTTGCATCAGCTAGGATCTCATCTGCTTCTCTCCCAGTGGCATCCGCCCTTATCCTTATATCGCCAACCTCTCTCTCGGTATCGTTCATGGTTTTTATGTATTTGTCGGAAATCCGATTCTTGGCGACCCGCAGCTTTTCGACCTCTTGCCTTTGTTGCTCAATTGTGACCTCGAGCCGCTTCAATAATTGATGATCTCTCTCTCGCTCCGATTGTAAAGCTTCTAGCTCAGCTCGTAATCTATCAACTCTTGTCCTATAACCCTCATCTAGATGTTTCCAGCTCTGTTGCAGAACCTCATACTGATTAACTGCCTTCTTCCGTTCCGATGTCTCATTGCTAAGGGTAGTCATCAGCTCCTGGACCTTCACATCACTCTGCCTAACAAGCTCGTGGAGACTCGAGTCTGCCTCCTGGCGTCTCGTCATTTCTCGTTCCTTCTCAGCCTTCAATTCTTCGATTTTACGATCTTTTCGGGCAAGCGAGGCCTTGTCGACATTGGTTTGGTGTATGAGGTTTTCGTTTGTGCTCTGTAGTGAATCTCTTGACGACCGGATAGCCTCCTTTTCCTTCCGCTCTTCCTCCCTCGCCGTAGTCTGTGTCTTTAGGTCCCTCTTCAACCGATCGTTCTCCGCCATGAGCCTCTCGATCACTCGTCCACTCTTCCCAGTCTGAATCCGATTACCCGAACTCTGCTGTGTCGTACCATCAAAAATGTCGCCATTCTGTCCTGGAGAGATTGACAATAAGTCGACCGCGTCCCGTCCATCAAGACTTCTCCTTTGTTCCGGGGTCCTCTGGCCATCCATATCACTACTGTTTCTTCCGTCGGGTGTTATAGCGCCGGGGGGTAGTGGCATATCATCGTCGCCAGAAGAAGGCGTGTTACCGTTCATACCGGAAGTAAGTTGTTCAAGTTGAAATATCTCTTCAGCTCTATCGTCTGTTTATTCGCCGAACAAGCTCGATTTGGTCGGAGAAGTTCTCGCGTCAGCCCAGAGTCTCCCGAATTTAGTATGTGTTCTGTTCTTGGTAATTTGGGGAAGGGAGTATTTGTTTAGATGTGCGTAATTGGATTGTTTATGGACAGACTGAGAGCAGCAACAAGCAACAGACAGCAACCAAGGGAAGGGAATTGGTAGGCACCCCCTCCTTCCTGAATTCCCTACCTGGCCGGGATCTGCTGCTTGCCTCACTATTTATGGTCGCCCCAACCGCACAGACATCTCTTGGGTGAGAACGCGGTAGCGAGGATGCTGATGCTGATGACAATGGAAGGATAATACATGATAGGAGGGAGATAGGAGGTGAGATGAGGTGAGAAAGGGATTAGGGGTGGAGGAGTGGAGGGTAGACTCACCAATATCGTTCTGCAAAAGGACCTGTAGGCACTGCAGCTCTTGGAATTGTTTTGTCATGATAGCTCTAGGCGGTGTAAGGAAAGTAAATTTACGTAGGGGAGGTGGAAGAGATGGCAGCCATGCAGGACTATATCTACATGTATTTCTCTATTTCTTCGCTTATGTATGGCCCCTCTATACCTGAGTCTTTTCCGCGCACTGGGACACTTGCCTGACAGGCTCAAGGGGTCGGAGCCAGTCTGGGTTGAGGCGATGGCCGTCCTTCTGGCTGTTCGGACTATTTGTGTGGTGAGGCTCGTTCCCACTTTCTTGCACTTAAATAATGACCCCCGGCCAATTATAGCCAATCCCCCAGTCTATCTATTGACATTGAAAGGTCTTCCAGAAGATTTTTATAAACATAATCTCATGCAAGGCTGCAAGGGGGTAGGCAGAAGGGCCGATTCCATGTCTTATATGCAACATGCCTACAGTTTCACCTCAATTTATGATGAATATCACTACCATCGTCATCATTATCATCACCACCATATCCCGGCTAATTGGTTGCGGTATTACAGGGTATTACTAAAACGCGAAGAGAAAGATAATAATGATACAAGCTTTCTGCGTCCGCAGAGAAGGCCTCCAGTGAAATTTGAGACATGAAAATAGAAAAAGTAGAAGAATATTGGTATCAGCACATTCATCCTCAACCAGTGACAAACAGAACACCAAACCAATAATAACTCCGGCCCATGCTTTTCAAGAAACAGTCCCCTAAACTTCTACACGGAATCAAAAAGAGGTAGATGTTAGAGTAAGTAGTAAGATAGAGCGTGAAACTAAGCTACCATCAACCAAAGCAATTATAAATTAAGGTTTAATTGCTAGTTAACGGCGGCCAGTGTTGCACCATTTCTCTGTACTAGAGTAGTCGTCGTGCCATTCGTATTCTGGACGTTGCCCTGTGCGTTATCTATAGCGACAAGTGCCTCCGGTCTCCATTTTTGCAAGAGCTTCTGCGCTTGAGCGCGGACTTCGGCGTCTGTAAGAGCCTGTCAATACCACATGCTTAGAAGGTAAAAGGAAAGACTGCAACTTACGATTTTGGTACAAATCTTCGAGGACATCCATGCACATGTCCCTGACCGGGGGTCTCAACATCGCCAAATAGCTGCCCTAGTCAGCATCCGCCTCGCATATCCGAAGGACGGGAGTGGTAACGAACTGTAGCATCTGAATTCCCAGCATAGCTCTATCTGGGTCCAAACATAGCATTTTAACCTTCTGCATAAGCTCTACGGTAACCTCTGGGATCTCCGAGAGCAATCGCATAAAGAGCCTATCCTTACTCTCTAGAAATGGAAAGATCCCATCCATAACTTTCATCATCCACTTGCGGTACTGCGGCTCCCTGTTAACTCCTGCCTGCGACATCACCTGATCATTATACCATTCCTCATTGAGCCATGACACGGCAACGTCCATCCTGCCTCTGAAATCGGCGATGACAAAGTTGTATAGTTTCTCGCGGATCGCTGTGCTTAAAGTAGTTGGGATTTTTATTGCGGTGGTCTCCCCATTTTCCCCATCCTCTCCACCCTCCGCGTCTTTCTTCACAATCTGAGGCGCAATATCACCCATCCCACGTGTTGCTAGTCTAGTAAGAACGGCAATCCAGCCCTCCCTGTCCCAATTACTGGCTGCTAGCCTATTCGCCCCCAGTTTACTTTTTCGGGAGATAAGAGAGGTTTTGTCAAACTGATCCACAACGGAAAACATTCTGTCTATGGCCTGGATAGCTATATCATGCACTTCCTCCGGAGCAAGTGGGGTCGGGGGAGGGAGACGGAATTTCCCGAGCTGAAGTTCACGTTCTTCTTCCTCTTCTTCGTCTTCCTCTTTTTTTTCATCTCTTTGCTCTATCTGCTCGCCTTGCCCTTCCTCAGTCCCTGGTTGAGTAGCCTGCCCCACTTGGCCGTCCTGTGCTAGAATTGGCGCAGGAGCTGGCGGTACATACGCCATCAGTGCAGTATACCGACTGTTAACTGCCTGTATAACCTGAAAATCAGCAATCACCAAAGACACAAAAGCGGAAAAAGTACAAACATACCGCGATCGCTGCCTGTAGATTCTGCTGGCTTAAGCTATTGATACTACCTACAATTATTTGTAGCACCAAGTCGATTGGCAATTGTTGTCCATCAAAGCTAGTCATGGCTACATCAGTCGAAAGCGTATAAAGCTGCCCATAAGTCATTGGCCCAGTGATAACAGCAACAGGTGGTGGTGGTGGTGGTGGTGGTGTGGCTGTGGGTGTGATTACAGTCTGCGCCTGCGCATTCTCCACCTTCATTCTCTTGATCGCCTCGGCTTCGGGCTGGGTCTGCGTAGGGGCTGGTCTCTTCCGAGATAGTTCTTCAAGGATTTCGGCTTTTGCCTGCGAGAGGCGCGTGATGTATTGAGAGATCTTTGCGGTGTACGGTCCATTCTGATTCGCACTAATATTGGAACAGAGGTCAGTGATTGCCACCACCACAAGTCTTCGCCTCTAGAATATATGGGCAATACCGCGCGATATTCATCAACAATATCCGTACCGTCTTCTCCATGCACTGCATCATGAGACGGTTTTTTACAGTATTCGCCTTTGTGAGGATGAGCAGCGGGTTGAAGCTCATCACAGCACTCAAAATCTTGTGTGCAAGTGGGGCGCGCGTCTTGACAATTACCGACAAATTATTCAAGGTTGCCGTAATGAGGGTAGGGTCACTATAGGAAAATTGTCGAGAAGTTCATAATCAATACCTATAATAATATCTACCGGGAGTGTGGGGAGGGGGCAGACGAATGAATGAATTGAAATGAGAGTTCTGTCCAACCTTGGGTCTTCATGGAGAATACTTAGAAGCCTATCAAGTAGACCCTGCGCCTCCGCATCCAATGCAGGCAACGAGAGTACAGGGTGATTAGTAGGGACCATAGTCAATGATATCTCTGACCTGTCTGCAAGCTATATACCCCCCGATTTATTCTGCTATTAGTACCGCCGGGAAGTATTGAGGGGAATATTATTAAACAAAGCCAATAAAAAAGAAGCACTCACTCTAGGATCCGTCACCCCCCTTGACTGTACCAATATGACACGCTGGACAAATTTGATGCACCCTAAACGCACGCCCACTGGCCCTGAATCCCACAGACTCAAGATCTTGGATTTAATCATGTCCATTTTGTCCCATGTAGCTTGGTCATCTCGATTATTGCACCTGAAAAATAAGAAACGGCAGAAGAAGCACCCGGTCTCAGTAAATCGTTCCCCACGTCATTCTCTTCTTTTCCAGAAAAGCAACGCCAAAAAAAAGTAAGAAAAAGCAATATGGAGTTGAAGAAAACAGCGGAATCAAAACTTAGGAGAGCAAACAAAAGCTTTCTTTGCTTATTTTGGGGAGGGTGGTAAGGGGCTGGATTGGAAATAGAATGAGAGAATAGATAGGCAAAGGTAAAGAAATTCGGACTTCAAAAAACCAGAGCAGCAATAGTGGCAGCAGCACGTACATATACCTGAACACCAGCGGATACACGCTCGCACTACACTGGACCACACTCTTGAGAATGCCCGCCTCCTTCTCATCCATCAACCTCACCATAGTGTCCAAGCATGTCACGGCTAGACTCTGCTTCTCGTTGGTATCCACCACAGGCGTCGAGAAGGTCTCTGCGAGGAAGTCAGCTCCCCAGCGTCGTAGTTCCACGATGGGTCCAGACACGATGGGCAGTATCCCGTGGAGGACTTGTGGCCAATAGACGGGGTCGCCGAGGACAAGGGCGCGGGCATCGCCCAGTTGGCGGAGTTGGTCGGCGACGGGGGTGGCGGCCATTATAGGCGTCTTCCTCTTTCTCTTTGGGAGGATATGTTTTTATTTGGTTTGTAAACTTCCTCTTCGAGCCTTATTATTTGTATCTTCTCTTCTTGGCCGGACTTGCCTGGCTTGCTTTCTGTTCTTCCTCTGTTCTGGCCTGCTTTGCTCTAGCGGGTACTGTACGTTGCTCTATTACGGCGCGAGAATGGAGAAAGAACTGGGAGGTTGGAAGGGGAGGGTGAGATTACAGGGGCAGCAGTGTAGTGAGAAGTGAGGAAGATAAATAATAGCAGCCAGCACGCACTGCCAGTGTAAAAGGAAATTGAGCCGCTTCCTTCAGCCTTCCCCCTTCCTAGTTTCGCTCTAGAAAACCTTACTTGCTCAAGAGGACTTGGGAGCAGAAGTATTGTTGTGTTAGTAGTTTACCCTCCAAAAGAAGGGGAAATGTATCGACTGTAAAAAGATTGGAACTGATGTTGCTGGGCGTCGCTTTGTTGAAGGTTCGCGAGGACGTGTGCAACACCGGGACTACATATTCTATTGTTGGTGTGGCGCGTTTGTTGGACGAGAAACGCCTGCCAAGTTAACCAGCCTCAAATGTTGAACAATGTCATCCTTTGCAACAGACTAGAATTACATGTAGATATGAAATATCATGTTCACCATTGTTTTTGAGAATGAGAGCTTTACTAGTGATTTATACAGAATTGAGTGGGGAACTAAATATGCTCCGTTCCTATCCTAAATATACAATGTCTCCAAGCTACCCCCCCCCCCCCAAATACACCATCCACATCCACAACTTATTTCCCTAAAGGTCCACTGGTGATGGTACTAGTACCAACATTCGGTGTCTTTGCAGGCTGAGTGGGCGTATCTGGTACTGTAACATCCTCAAAGTTGTCTTGGGCGACAGCTTTGATCGTATAGAGGTCTAAATGTTTCTTCGTATTAGCGACTCCACATTACGATTATCTCTCTTTTGATATGAGCGGGAAACGTTACAGATTGACCCGGTCAGCGCCAGAATAGCAGCGCCGGTGAGAAGATTCTTGACTAGAAAGGGTTTCCGAGCACGAATGAGAGATGGCCCTTGCGTGTAATCGGACTGGTAGTACGACGAGCGGGGGGCCCTGTTTAAAGCGTCATGCGTGAGCTCCTTCACTTCTTTACAGGGAAGGGGGAAGGGGATTTACACTGGACCAAGGAGTCTTCTTGTAGGAATCATTATAGGCCGGTCCGTCTGTTCTGATTGTAAAATGTTCGACTTAGTTTCGGAGGTATTGGTTCAAACGTCGAGGCTTTAGTGCAGCGGCGGCGGTCGCCGGAATCAATGTTGCGCCATTACTGACGCAAGTCTATGCAGGCTTGAGAACGCCAAGCTTAGCCTATCTCCTACTCACAACCTCGACTGGTGGTTGTCGAAAACATGTATCTATATAACCCTACAGATATGAAAGATGTTTCGAACATCATTAACGAGATGTCTCCTCACAAATGCCCAGCCCGAAATCCACGCGGGTGACACCGTGTGAATCTCACACAGTGCTACCTACACCTGCAATACAGCCCTCACTTTTATCCTCGCGGAGATTGTATAGGTGCTTCGGAACTCACAATTTTGTGAGTTCCGAGGGTTGCGACAAACCCCTCATAAAATCTAGACATCTTCCCCTGGAGCGCTACCGAGAAAAGCTGGCCGATAAATCATTTACATCAACCTAAGACATCCAAGCTTTGCGGCTCTTCTTCTACCCCTGTTCACTTCTAAAAGCGGTAATGCAACCGAGCTATGGAAGTATATGCCAAGTTTTTTTCCCCAAACCCATTCTCGTTTCGCAAGATACAAAACAGCCAACTATATAACATAAATACAGTACTTACAATAAAAATGTCGGATTACATCTATCGCCCGCCGCCGCCGCCGCCACCACCACCACCTCCCAATAGTTCTAGGAACAGCGCAAATCCTGGAGGATATAGTGCGAACTCACAACCAGGCACCGGAAGCAATCGTGGTGGTAGAGCCAGAGGTTCACATAGCGGAGGCTTCAATCGTGGTGGGAATACAACTGGATGGGGGAATCCTAATAACCAGCAATTCTCCCAGCAACAGCGCCAACCACATCCGCTACCTCAATTCCCACCAGTTACACACTACAATCCGATTATAGCACAGCAGCAATACCAGCAATACCAGCAATATCCATTGTACCAACAGCAGTCGCAGCAGCAGCTACAGCCGCATTCCAACCACTATATCAACAGTAACCCAATCTACACAGGTTCACACTACCAGCAACAGCCACATAACCCCTACCTCTCTTATTCCCAAGAACACTACCAGTCCCAGCATCCACAGACCCTACCTCCAAAACCTCCCCAGCAGCAGCAGCCACTCCCAACCGCCGGTTGGCCTACCCATTCCTCCTACGGCCACTTCAATGCACCTCCGCAACAGCCCCCCCAAAAACAGCAAAGACGGGAGCGCGATGATAAGCCTGATATGGATGAAACTACCTGGTTCTCCCTCAACGGTGGGAAGCTTATAGGAACTAATATCACCCCCCCGGAGACGCCAGAGGAAATCGAGGCCTGGATCGCGCAACGAAAGAGCAGGTTCCCGACTGCGAAGAAGATTGAGGAGAGCATGGCAAAAAAGCAAGAGGCAGCTGCGAGAGCAGAAGAAGAAGAATCAAAAAGAGCTGCTACACGACAGCGAAACGAACTGGATTTAAAGACTCATGCTACAGGGGGCAAGCGAAAACGTGCCGCCGCTGATACCGGAGACGGAGATAGCGCGCCGGCTTTACTTATGGGCTCAGATATCGATAACGACTACGATACTAATGCTTCTGGCTCAGGCCCCGACGATGATGATGCTCCGCCTGAAGTTGCATCTTCGAAAGTTAGGTCCACTGCTCCAGAAGCGAAAATACAAAAGCTTGAGGGCCAGGGTTCCAAGAAGTCAACAGCGCGCTGCCGCGATTTTCTGCGCGGAAAATGCCCAAAGGGAGATCGGTGCAGATTCCGACACGAGAATAAGGAGCCAGGCATGAAGAGGGAAGTTAAAACCGACAAGAAAAAGTCCTTATATCAGCGGGTATGTGTTTCCTCTGGGTGGGTTGTGAGGTGGTGAATACATGGGTTAGGGTTTCGTATCTAATTGTGAGTGATAGCTTGTGGAGAATGATCGGGAGAAGGAGAATACTCTTATGCTGCAGGTTATTCAGTACCTGATCGACAAGGGGCAATTACTAGAGGAAACGTCGCAGAAACAGGGAGAGCAACAGGGCGCAACTGACACAAAATAGTAAAGTATGAGTTGGCTGGTGGGGTTTTTACCGCGAGGGTGTCTCTTCTTATCCCTAATAATTGTACAATAGCCACAATGTAAGATAGAATACATAAAAATTTTAGTAAATCAATAAAGTCTAGCAACTTTTCCCACCAAAATCTCTTATATTAGAAACGCATTAGAACTTATTAATCTGTCTTTCTACTTCTTTGGATTCTTTGCCTTCCACGCCTGTGATCTAGAAATCGCTCTAGATCTCGGTTTACCTGCCTTCTTCCCGCTCCCTCGCCTCTTAATCCCACTATCTGTGTTGGCCGTAGCTCTCAATCCCTCAAAAACGTCGCCCTGGCTCTTGAGCTGTGCCGCTGCGGCGCGCCCAAGGATTTTACTTGCGCGGTTGAGCTGATCTCTCTTACGGGGGTCGACTTTGGGTTGGTAGACGGATCCCTTCCCATTAGCTCTTGGCCTACGAGAAGTAAGATCAGGATGACGATCTCGGTCATTTTCAGCTGACCCTCTTGCGTTTCGTTTGATGGTCCTGGCGCGCGTGACGCGAAGTTTACGATCGTTAGGCATACGCTTTTCGTGTAGAAGGAGGGCCTCATCGACGGCCATTGCATCCTGACCATGTCAGCGAATTGGTCGTATGGGGTCAATGATTGATATTACATACCTCAAACTGGACATAAGCAAAACCCTTTCCAACATTTGTCTTGGCGTCTCTAACGATCCGCACACTCTCAACCTTCCCTGCAACAGAGAAATGCTTCCAAAGACTCTCCTCCTGAGCCTCAAAGTCTAAGTTCCCAACAAAAACACACCGTTTAGCATCTTGAGGCGCTGGGTGCGCAACCGAGTCAACACGGATGTGACGGTCGAGGAGGACAACCCCGTTCAGTTTCAGCGCCTCACGAGCTGCAGCGGTGGTTTTGAAGACGATATAGGCGTTCAAGGTTTGCTGCTTCTCATGGAGCTTGTGAGTGATGAAGGCGGCCTTTCGGGGGATTTGTTCGGAGAAGGCGATGGAGCGAAATCGGACACTCTCAATAGGGCCGGCGCCGGTGGTAAAGTGCGATTTGAGAAGTTTGTATTCAGACTGTCAAAAGTCAGCTATAATAATTCAGGGTGTGGATAAGATGTGGTATTCTGACTTTTGAGGAAACCACTGTGGAGGGAACGTTTCCAAGGAAGACAGTCCTGGCCGCTTTTTCAATCTCGATTTCTTTTTCATCTGCAAGAGTTTCATGCTTGATTGGAAGCTCATCCCCCGAACTATCATCACCGCTCTCTGCGAGGGCGATACTGGCCTTCTCTGCAAGCTGTTTATTCCTCTTTTTTCTCCTCTCCTCATCCGCTGCATCTTCTTCGTCCTGAAGCTTTCGAAGGTAGGAGTCTTCGAGTTCCTCGTTTTCCCCCTTCCGTTTCCGTTTCCGTTTTTTATCAGATATTGTTACTTTGGCTACTTCCGGGATTGGGTCAGTTGGATCTTCGTTATCGGGATCGGCAACCTCATCATTGACCTCCGAAAGATCGGCGTCGGCGTCGACAACGACTTCCTCATCATCATTGTGCCCTTGCTCCCCCCTCTCAGGCAGTACGCGGGCAGGCCTTGTAGGAGCTTTTACTGCACCAAACTAAGAAAGAGTCAACCATGAGTTTATCTAGTAGAACGAAAGATGGAACGGAATACGCACACTGGACTCAAATAGTGAGGCTAATGAGGGGTCGATTTTCTTTTCTGGGAGAGTCGCAGTTAACTTCTCCTTCTTGGTAGGTTTTTCTGATCTATCCTTCTTTCCCATTGCTGCGAAATTTATGTGGGGTAAATATGTTAATTTGGGGGGGGGGGGGGGGGGCAGTTTGATTGTGCGAGCGACTTCTACTTTTTTTTTTTCTTGAAATAATCAGCACTTGATTTGAAGATGACAAGGGTTCCTGGCGTGTCAGGTGGAGCAGGCAAAAGAAGGTATGGGACAAGTGCAACTAAGTGCGCGTGACAATAGCGTTGTTGAACTGACAGATTGGCAGGATACCTACATGTAGGTACATGTAGCAGAGGGCACACAGCAAAGGTTTCGGTTTCAACAATTTTCCTCTGCCCCGGGTTTCTTGGCACTTAAGCCGGCAGCGATATCAGTTTTGATCAATTCCACCCACACACAACTAGGATGAGTGTGTGAGTGATATGGGTGAGTGAGAGTGATATGTGGGTGTGCAGTGGGCGGATACTGCACTACCTACATGGTATTGTGTGTGTGTGTGAAGCTCAATTTGGGCATGGCAGTAGGTACATTTAGTGTGTACTTAGTTGAATGAAGCGAATGGAGTAAATGATGATGACGATGCCGGGAGAATAAAAAAGCAAGCAAGCAAATAAGTTTTATATAAATAAAATGAAATATTTATGCGGGCTGAATGTAAGCTCAAATGCACTAATTCTAGTTGTTTATGAAAATGGTAAAGGATGCGGCTTCATGCTTACTGCCAGAAAGGTTGTTGTGGGCGGTGGGGGTCCATTATCGAATGTGCATACATGTAGAAAAGTTGCTTTCTTGTTGGCGCCGGCGCGGAGGCTGGGGTACATGTGGTCTGGTGTAGGTACTGCGGTGTAGCGTATTATCCTCGCCCTTCTCCGCCGGTGTTTTCCTCTTCTCGCGCACTTTTAATGTACCTAGACGCTTCCACGAAACAACTTTCCCCCCGCCAGCAACAACCGCCTCTACGAAGGTCGCCCCATAATCGCCTTCACGGTTCAGTGTTCGCCATCCGCCCACCCGTCGTTCACAGGCTACCTATACACCTCCCTTGCTATATTGTTCATTTGAATATTCGAATAAGTTGTCTTGCTACTGCAAACTCTTCATAACGGTCCATATCCGCCTCTTGCTATCTGTGTGTGTCTTTGGGGCCTGCCTCCTTCAAGACGCTCCACCCACTCTTGCTCGTCATAGGGGAGAAAGGTTCACTCCCTTCCTTCCCCTCTTCCGCGGCTACTTTTGCACCATTCCGAAAAGAGCCCGATCTTGTTCCCTTATTCTTCTCATCTGTCACCGTAATCGCTGGTCCCTTACACCCTGATCCTTCCCCTACTCCCAATCTCATTCTCACTTACGCCTACATCTAATTTTCTCCATCCTTTCCCTCTTCACACATTATTCAACTAACTCAGGACCAGTCTGACACTTCCGCTCCGCCGTATATTTCTGGGACGAACGCTTGTTTTGAGCGGCTCTTCTGGGTCCTACCTCGTCTGGTGTCAATCTTTCCGCCAGACGTCACTCACTATCCTACCAAACACCACCACCACCACAACTACCACCATCACCACCAACACTACCACCACCACCACCACAACCACTGCCACCACTTCTTCTACGTTCTCATCTTTGCTCCTACGTCTATATAGTCCGTCACCCTGCAGACATCTCGCCTCATCCGCTGCTCATAGCATGACACCAGCTCCAAAACGCGGCAGCAGATCCCGTCCCTCTACCATAGCTCAGGAAGAATCTGGTACCACTCCTCCTCCTACTCCTCTTCTCCCCCAAAACCTTCACTTTCCTCTCATATACTCTCTGATCCTATTTGGTATCATCGCATCCTTTTCTCCTTACTACCTATTGCCCCACTCCCCTCCTTCTCCTTCTCACAAGTCGGCCAACCTCTCAGGAATCTAACCAAAGACTCCCCTACCTCCTACTACAGCAGGGCGGCGGCACCGAAAGCGAACGCGTTCAACTAATTCGTTACCTTTATCCTCCGAACCACCTTCAGTTTTATCTACCCTCAACAACCGCTCTCGATCACTCCCCCGTTCTAACGCACAGAACCTGCACGACCGCCGCGTTGACGGTTCCTCAGAAGACTCAAAAGTGTCGATTCTCCCTGATCGAATGGCACCAGACGCTACAGCGGTCGAAACACAGCCTCTCTCTGCCGGAGCTCTGGAGAACTTGAACGGCCCTCTTCGCCCTCCTCTTTCAGGAACAAGACGAAAACATAACGGCCACGCTTCGGACCGCGACTCTGAGTCCAGCCTCAGCGACATTGGCGAGGATTCGGAGGCGGAGACTGAAAGGCTACACAATTCCCCGCTAAAACAGAGACCTAAATTTGTGCAACACAGGAAAGATTCAACATCCACAACGCAAGCAATCGCGATCGAAATGCCGGTTAGGAAAGAGGTGTTGGTTGGTCAGGGGGAGGTTTTTGCAGATGATGCTGCTGATGATTCTACGCCTTCTACACCTACACAATCTAGCCCTAGTAAGAAGCGGAAAAGAGATTTTCAAGAATCGCCTGTTCCACGACCTACAGAAGAGCCGAAGGCAAGACCTTCAACACCACCCCCAAAGAAAAAAGTACAAACCCCCCATGTACCGTCAGAAAACGGTAGTGTGAGCACGCTAGAAGCAAAAAAGCCGAACTCGGATGATGAACATCCTGTCATCACTAACGGAATTCGCCAGGAGACCCCAGTTGCAATTGTGACTAATGGTAAAGATGTTCGACCAGTAAAATCGATTGTTAAGGTTGCTACACCCACTGTGGAGGAATCCGATAGCAATCCCGACCAAGACCAAGAATCTGAGCGTGTTACTGGAATTGAAATAGAAGAGAATACAGATGTTGCGGCCCCCACAGTACCAGAGGAAGAGCATGGTGATGCTGTCGATACAATTGGTGTAGATGATGAAGGTAAGCTATGTAGTGGAAGAACATTTTAAGCATGCTTTTTTTCTTTCTGATAATTTAGATTTAGAGCGCGCGTTAAAGAAAAAGGCCGCTATGGAAGAGCTCGCGGAAATAGAGCGTGTTTTCGCACACCTTAAAGATAGGTTAGAACTAAGCGAAGCCGCCTGCCTTACTATGACGTAAAAGTTTTTGCTGACACTTGGCACAGAATTTATTCCGAAAAACTGCGCAGAGTGGAGATCGAAATGAAAATGATACAAGAAGGCACCCACCCTGAGTATGTCGCTCAGAAAGCTTGTATCGACCAGAAATTAAACGAAAGAGTACGCTTGGCCGACGCCCAGTACAAGAATGGTATGGAGTCTCTAGATACTGCTACTCGAGTTACCAAGGCCCAGGTGCATTCACAATATTATCAACGAGTAAGAGAATTACGAGAAAATACTCTCAATAAATGCAGCGAATTGTGGTATCATATTCAAAGAGAACGGAGGGCTGGCGATACATTAGTTTCAGGTTTGTCTTGCCTCATGACTTTTGTTTGAACAGTGAAAGTAACATGGAACTACAGAATACACCTATCGGATACCAGATCGTGCAAGTACAAGAATACAGCACCGAAAACAGTATAATTGGGAGGTGGCACTTCTCACGGGGATCTCTAAACATATTGGTTTTCCAGCTGCCCCTGATGTCTTGGGGGCATCTGAGGAAGAACGGGCGGAAGATTTAGAAGCCATTGGAGTAAGTGGTTATTTCCCCGGTTTCTCGCTTGGTGTCCTTCTTGGGTAGGGTATGCGTAGCCACGGGTGGAATTCTAACGTTCCTTTTGCAGATCGCTCCACGTGTACCAGTGCGGGCAAGTGCAACCGTACAACCACCTGTCTTACGCGACCGACTACTTGATGATCATTATGAGAGGCCTCAGCCAATTCATTGGTCCCAAGTCCAACGACAGTCGCCTCCATCTCCTGCACCCCAACCTACTCAGACCCATTCGCATCCCCACGTACATATTCATCATCATCATAATCGACGACATGCCGCGTCTGGGGTGTCCAATCAGCCTGACCAACCTCTTTTTCTTAAACAGCGTGTTCCCTCCGCAGCAGGCTCGGCGAACCCTAGTCATTCCCAGCCGTCAAACGTCCCATTATCCGCATTACTGCAAAACGACATAAAACAAGAACACTCTTCACCACGACCTCCGCCTAGCCTTGCGCTTTCCATTCATGGTGGAAATAACCAAAATCGTTCCCCTCAGCTAGTACACAACCACCCCCAATCACAGCCCTCTCAGCGTCCATTGCAGTACAACTACTCTGGACATCCGATGCCGTCGCATCCACCCCAGCCACCACCCCATCATCAGCATCATAACTTATACACTCGGGCTAGTAGTATAGAATCGCATCAAGCACCCCCACCAGCACCGCAAAGGATAATTGATCTAGGGAGCCCAGCACCTGGGGAAAGGATTTATGGCAGAGAAGTCGAGGCACCAGATGGCGGACTGAAGAGGCTGAAGGAAGAGAACGATGGCTCCCTTGGAATGCCCACAGCCCCTATGAGGTTTTCATCACGGATGTTCTAAAAAGACTTAGTACTATAGTGCTGCACATAATGAGTGTTTATAGGGTCACTGCGGGGTCATGCTTAAAGATTATGGTCGGGTCTGGTTTACTGCTAGCTTTTGTCTGAATACGGGTTAGTTTCTTTTTTACATGTTTGGGAGGCGAATTGTGTTATGGGTACAGTTTACACGGAAGGGGGGTCAACACCAACCCTTCCTTTGTGCATTATTTATTCTGCCTGGTCCTTATCTTTACTACTCCGGCATATATCGGGTTCATCTATTATCTACTAGCTTTTCGTCAGGCCTTTTGTGTAAATCGTTTTTCCTTGGGGGTCTTGTTTGTTTTGTTGTATTTTGTAAACGTGGGCGGGTGATATTTTGGTACTATCTTCCTATCTTTTTTTCCCTCCATTCTTCATTCTTCTCCCATTTTCTTCTTTATACTAGGTTACTTCTCTTCACACATCCATTATCCTTGACCATACCTCTTTTAAAAGGTAGGGCTGATTTGGTTTTTGTTTTTGTGTTTATTTTTTAATGTGGAGTATGTGTTTGATATCGTTACGATGGTTCGGTGAGTGGTGAATGGTGAGTAAGGGGGGCATCATTTGCGCGGAGATAGTTGTATGTATGACATGGGGCTAGAGCCTAGGGAGTCTTGTACACTCCATATGTGAAACATATCTCTTGAATCTGATGCATAACGGCCGGAACACAAGAAAACGGACACAACATAGAAAAAAGTTAATTAATCCAAAATCAGGGACATTGTGTGCTGCCACAGAATACCGCCAATCTAGCCACCGATTGTTTATTTCTAAGGGATTTATGGATATGCGTAGTACGTGTCTAGTGATCTATTTAGTCGGTTCCGGGGGTCGCTGTTTCGCTCCAGGAGGGAGAACTATCCAGTACTGTATTCACGGCCTCATAAATATAGATAAACTACTGTACCGCCCGCATGGAAAAAACGGGCGGTGAAATCACTACCATAGGACTATGGAACTTAGTGACGAATGCCGAATTAAACCGGCATTGGGGGAAGAGTACATGAACCCCTCTACAAGGCTATGCTTATAGAAATATCCATGCAGGTGGTAAAGTAATTTATACTTTCACACCTTAGAAAGAGGAAGGCCGCCGGAAACCACTTGTAACCGTTATCCCTGTTGAGGATAACGGGTTCGGTCATGTTAAAATCAATCAGGGATAAATTTGACCTGTGGATTAAAGCCAGTTGGGCAATACTGTTCAACGGAGGATATTATTTGTTCATTTAAATTAAATATGTATCTCAAAGCAGTCGAGTGATAATTCATGACTCCATAGCCAGTTAGTGGATTAATAGATCTATGGCGCGCCTGGCTATAATATTCATCGATAAGCCGCAAAAGCTAAGAAGTGAAGTGGCGGCTAAAGGTAGCTACTTTACACCTGCATATTAACATATGCATGACCGCAAATTATCAAATTACTTAATCATGTAGTAATAAGTGGATACATGTATGTAAATAGAGACAGCTCCACTTTCGGTAACCTGATAGATACCGATCCCATTGTCTGCCAATCAGATAATCGAAATATTAAGCTGGCTCCATTTGCGCAAAGTCTCCATAGACAGTAATTTCCTCGGCGGGGCAAGGATGACCCTACATACATGTGCATGTAG
Organism: Morchella sp. 2018-W16; assembly: GCA_024713755.1. Lineage (NCBI taxonomy): Eukaryota > Fungi > Ascomycota > Pezizomycetes > Pezizales > Morchellaceae > Morchella > Morchella sp. 2018-W16. The sequence goes on along the minus strand of JAMGYY010000017.1, from coordinate 870,605 downwards.
TATAGATCAATGCGAGCATCAAAATCACAAAATAAGAAAATTAAATATGTGATCAAATATTGTCTTTAGAATATCAGAAAAAGCCCCCCTGAATGACTATAAAAAGCTGCAACCCTAAACACGTACCAATTACACCGACAACAAATAGGCTTAAACAACAGAAGCCCCAGCCTGATAACCCCAAACATACTTTGAAAGGGGCAAGAACTCAGGTGCTATACAGTACACATACTGACCTGTAGGAGCTCAATAAAAAGTAGCAGAGAATATAAAATAAAACACAGACACTCGGAACTCCCTTGTAAATCCCCATCTTGACAAAAAAGGAAAAAAAAAAGGAAAAACACCCATGACAAAGGAAAGATGGGAATAAGCATAGGTGGGTAGCAACAGGAAAAAAAAAAAGAAGCGAAGGGAAAACGCATCATATGGCGATTTTAACAAATGGAGATAACCGAGGAGATAGTTATCTTAAAAAGGTCAAGGCCGTGTAATGCGTTTGCTAGTGTTATGACCATCAGTTCTTTAAAAAAGAATTTTGATGATACAAAAAATGAAGAGAAAAAGCTCCGCCGAGATATACCTAGTTATCTGCCACATCCTAACCTATTAAAAAGTTAACCCGATCTCAAATCGGGGTCGGATTATTTCTTGGCCGTTTTTGCGGCTAGCAACTTCTTCTTTGCAGCCGCCTTCTTAGCGGCTAGTTCCTTCTCTCTCTTCTCTTCTGCTTGATCCTCTAGAATAGCTACCCTCCTACTCCGCTCCTCCTCTTCAAGCACGTCAATACCCGCAGCCTCCATGTCGCTCCCAGAGTCATAATCAGACTCGTAGTATATGTACCTACATAGTAATGTGACGATTAGTAAATCAAATCAAGGACGGTTGGAGCGGATGTATAAACGTACTTTTTACTGCCGCCACCATATCCACCGCCGCCATATCTCGGGCCACGTGCAGGGACGTCGTCCTCATCGTCAACAATAAAGTCGTCCTCTTCATCATCCTCATAGGTGTCATAGCGTCTACCGTTGTTCTTTCTAGAAGGTGCATAGCCACCTCTGCCGCTACCACCACCACCATATGCGGTATCTTCACGTTTTCTTTTCATCCCAGCTTCCGCTGAACCTCCACTCTTTCCCTTATCTGGAAGTTTTCCTTTGCCTATAGAACCCTGAATATTCCCGACAGATGATCTACGGCTGTCAATACCCCCGACACCTTTCTTCCCAGCTGTTGTCTTGACGGTTTCGCTAGACTTCTTCCCGACAGCAGCACCTTTTTCATTGCCAGAAGCAATACCTGGGCTCTTGCTATTCCTGTCATTCCCGGCCACCCCTGCCTTTCCTGCCTTCTGTTCTTCCAGCTTCTTCTGCCACGCACGTTGCTCCTTCACTTGAGGTCGGGCCTTATGTGTAATTGTTCCCGGGGCCGACTTCTTCTCTGCCTGGGCCTGTGCTGCCCTAGCCAGGAGCTCTTTATAACCAGGCTTCTTTACAGCCTCTGTTGGGGTGTTCCCAGCAGAGCTGGTACCAGGCCGTGTGTTACCAGGCCGTGTGCTTGAAGTCGAAATTTTTGAAACAGGTGGCTTATTACTAGCTGACGCTGCTGTGTTGGAAGCCGGGGTCGGTTTTTTAACTTTAGCTAGAAGCGCCGCCCGCTGCTTTAACATCTCCATAGAACTCTGTTGGGGGTCGTCTACTTTGCGTTTTTTGATGATGCCGCCAATATCTGTTTTTGAAGACGGTACCGAAGAGGTGCCATTGGCCCGAGTTGTGGTACCGCCAGTGGTGTTGACTGTAGTACTGGTAGTAGTGCTTGTGGTGTTAGTAGTGGCCGGTTTTGATGTTGATGCAATCGAAGGCCGAGGTTGTATTGCATTTGTACTTGTTGTAGATGTACTTATTTTGGGGGTTGAGGAGCCATCTGCAAAGCCAGCAACAGAATGTTGTCAGTGACAACCAATTATATTTAAAACAGTTATGTTATAGTTTCATAAAAATAGAACATATACAGAGAGGGGCAACTACGAAAAAGGGTACTCACTCTGCTGAGCGACCAAGGGTTTCTTATCGTTGTTAACTTTTGACGGGACTGGCCGTGATGCCGCAGAAGAATTTGTTCCAGCCGCCACCGTAGGATCAAAACGGCTGAGGAGCGAGGAGATGCTGAACTGGATTACGAATCGGGCGATGACCGCGCGCCCAGCGAGTTAGTCCGAGTTGACGCTGAGAGTGAGAGGAGGGAGGGGTGAGGGTGTACCGTGGGGTCAGCGTCGCTAAAAACCATCGTGAACTAGGGTTGCGGTGGCTTTCGGGGGAGTAGAAGCTGCTTTCTCTTAGTAAGGGGAGGTGGAAAGGCTGATGTGGTGTTGGTTATGGGGAGGTGGTCCGGATGTTGGAAATTTCGAGGTGGAAAAGCCCTGATTGCTGGCAACAGCGACCACGACCACGGAAAACCAAGGGAACAGCAGAGCAGCAGGTCGCGTCAACAACAACGCGGAGTGACGCTTTCGAGAGAACCTATGTGGTAATAGCTGGCGATGGTGAAATTACAAGCTGATTGGCGGATGAGAAACCTCCTTGGGTGTTGTGTATGAGCCGGAAGAGGGAGGCTTCCTGTCTTCAATTTCTTTGTCCAATCAGCCACATAACACCGCCACATGAGTCAAGCTTTAGCCATGGGGCTAAGCTACATGAGGCTCGAAACTACAAGCATGAGGGCTATAACCCTCGTAGAGCTTGACTCCACCAGTCACACCCCCACCAAACACCATCATCAGTCTAGAGATTTCCGAAAATAAATCATTTCCGCCTCAACCCAACATCACGATATTTTCGAACAACGAAGAGCTTTCCCCGGTCCCTTGCGGTTAAACTGATTGCTTCTCTTGTTCATTCCACTGTAAGTTCCTCCACAATACTTCTATTAGATTAATCATCACTAATAACCTCCAAGTGACAAAACAACACAGCCACAAAAATGAAGCACCTTGCTGCCTACCTCCTCCTTCAGATCGGTGGAAACACCTCCCCCAGTGCTAGTGACATCAAGGCCGTCCTTGAATCTGTCGGAATTGAATCTGATGGTGACCGTGTCTCCACCCTCCTCAAGGAACTTGAGGACAAGGACATCAATGAGGTTAGCTGCAAACTTCCCCTGATGGCATGGCAAAGACGGATATACAGAAACCGAAGCGCTGGAGCTTTGCAAAGCTTTGGCAGCGCAATCATACAGCATTATCTCTATACCTGCATGCACAATTACATTAGAGGACTTTCACTAATATTATCTGACAGTTGATTGCCGAGGGGTCCTCCAAGCTTGCTTCTGTCCCATCTGGTGGCTCTGCTGCCGCCTCTGGTGGTGCCGCGGCCGCTGCCAGCGGTGGTGCTGCCGCTGAGGCCCCCGTTGAGGAGAAAGAAGAGGAGAAGGAGGTTTGTACCAGCTTGCCACTCTCATCTACATATATCAAATTATCTAATGCTGTTATAGGAGTCCGACGAGGACATGGGTTTCGGTCTCTTCGACTAAACGGATCGCTACGAGCACCAATCGAAAGAAATAAAAAACCTGGCTGGAAGGAGAGCAAAGTTGTGTCTCGTGCACAAATCTGTATATTTAATAGATTTGTGCGTTGGAAATAATACAGCGCCTTCTGACCAACTTCTGATTTCTCATGATCTTTATGTACTGACCTGAATGAGTGATGATTGGTGATCGACCCCACGCCAAATCTTATCTTGGGAATGTATCTAGGTGCCAGCAGGACAGAAAAAATATATAAAAGAAACCCAAATCTATTAACGGTTCTAGTCCCCCTGCTCGAGGGGAAACAAACAATCGTACAAATACACCTTATGTACATTTCCCAGCTGCCCATCCATTCCCACTCACATTTCCTCCACTCCCGCTCTTCTCTTTCGGACTTTCATATGTGTCCATCGTCATACGTCTCGTCTCTGTCCTCTTCAGGCGCTTTGCCAGTATCACCTCGAGTGTTTGTCCGAGAGCTGTCGAGTCATATAACATCCCCCTCCCCTCAACTGGATTTTTCCTCCCATAAACTTGGAATGCTTCGATGCCCAACGCTTTTAGTTCGTTAACGTTTACGACTGGTGCCCCATTACCAACGAGGTATATCACGTGTGTTAGGTATCTATTCCAGTCCCGAGGCTCCACCTCTTTACCCCTAAAGGCAGAATCGGAATACGCGCATGATTGAGCCACTGCGCGGACAAACTCGGCCGCCGTGAATGATTCGTGATCAGGCCCTGTTTCGCGGTCGTGGGAGCCGTTCAGGAGAAGAATCTTCGGGGTATTACGTCCGGTGGCTGCGAGTGCCATGCCAATATTACGGAGTACGAGACAAGGGATAAGAGATGTGTACAAGCTCCCGATGCTGTAAATAATTGCCTGGGAGTTTTCGATAGCCGTAAGGACCTTCGGGTTGGCATTGGGCCTGATTTCTTGGCCATATGGGTTGATGTACCATATCCGTTCGATCCTAGATGACATTGCAGTTTCTTCGATTTTACTGAATTCGATATTTTGAGATCGGAGGGAAGCTAGAGATCCGGGGAGATTTGCATCTTCCTCTGGCTCTTCAGGCTCTTCTTCGAATACATCAAAATCCTTTTCAGAGCCACTCTTAGAGCCAGGTTCTGATTCTGCGGGAGTAGGCAGTGCAGATGGATTAGATGGATGAGATATTTGATTTTGTCCGATAATAACGCTCTTATCAGCCAGGCCTGCAGCTATATGGTGGGCAAAGTTTGAGTTGATGGCTGGAATGACTTTCACATTCTCCGGGATTCCGGTGATGGAGCGAAAAAGATATATAGCTGATTCGAAAGAGCCGAAGAAGATACGTGCTCCGGTTAGGAAAAGGTTGCCAATTGAAGCGGAGTGAAAGTTGAATGAGGATTTGGGACGTTGGCGTTTGAGGAGTTCGAGATTCAGGAGGACGAAAAACGAACGGAGAAGTTCACGTTTTTCAGATGATATCTTAGAAGGAGATTAGGAACTTAATTTTGTTTAGCGGCGGAGAAACTAACAAATTTCCAAAGGCTGTGCGTGCCTTCAACAATAGCAAGCCATTCGAAACGGGCTTCATCGTTGGATGGGGGAAGGCGATAGTTGAGGAGGCTCTTAATCGCTATTAACTCGACGTCTTCTCTATCTTCGGGAACTAGCCTTATGAGGCGGCCTATAGGTAGCAACCAATAGATAAGCTTCCAATCGTGCGTTGAACCCTTGTGCCCACGCGTCCAAAAGAACCAAAATGCAGGTACACATACTTCTCACATCTCCAATCCCGGGGCCACCAAATACCCTCAAAATCTCGGAGGTACTGCCACCATTATCTGAAATTGGGAGAACAAAATCTAGTGCCCTATCGCCTTTTCCTGCAAGAGTTTTAAAAACATCGATCAAATTATTAGCTGCGCTGCCTCCACTAAAAACAACGAGGTGTTTTTTCGTCGACATCTCAAAATTCCACCCGAAAGATATGTAACCAAACAAGAAGGATAGGGGAAGCTAGGTTGAAAGGAAAGTTCCTCGCAATACCCGAGCAAGACCCGACTCTTATATGTACTTAGATATTGAAGAATAAGCTGATAGAAAATAATCGGGAAGAAGTAGGGGAGAGGGGGATAAAAAATTATACGGGACTTCTACTTTTAGAAAACGCCATGGTCTCCTGTTCGAACGGTTGAATAGGACCGGAACAAGGGCGTGGAAGGGTTAGGTAAAGCAATCTGGCGGCGGCACCCGTGGCCTCAACCCAACCCTTGGATCTACTTACCTACGGTACTAACTTACAAAGCGTTCCTAACCCTAGTCTCGAGTTAGAGCCTAGAGTAGGCCCTTTGCTGCTTGTGTAATTGGTTGATGGGAGGATACATGTAGGCACCAGTCAGGTTGCCGAAGAGGCTACTATAAGGCTTTGGCTTAGTCATGCCATACGAGCCCACCATACTACATACTCGATGTGAGGATACCCCGCTACAAACAGCAGGACAACCCCTACTCCAGGATGCATTCTTCGCTAGTCCGTGTCCAAAGTGTCTTCGGATTTTTTACAACAGTTGCGTTCTGTGTTGCTGCCCTTGTGGCATTATCAACTGCTCTTTTCCCCGCGAACCCCACAGCTATAGTTGATGTTCGAAGATTTCGTGTGTAAGCACACTTTCTGGTGCTAGTCTACCGAAACCGCCATGCTGATTATGCATGTTGCTGTAACTAGGGTAAAGGGCCGGGCTCATCAATATTATGCCTCAAAAGTACAAGAATACGCATTCATCAATTTCGACCTTGAGGCTGGTACTTTTACAACCTAATCCGTGTATGTGGGATTTTGAGTTGACTTAATTACGCTCGTAGATTTAGGGTCTCTCTTCAACTGGAATACAAAGCAGGTATTCGCTTATATATCTGCCTCTTACCCTGGTTCGGAATTCGTAAGTCCCCTGATCATGACACCTTCACTTCCTTCCTTCTAACTAACCTCACATTGCTCAACAGTCTGAGAATGAGGCTGTCATTTGGGATGCAATTCTCCCACACCGCTCGGCCTCAAAATTTCGTCTCAATAATGAGCGCGCAAAGTATAATATTAACGATATAACTGGAAAATTTGCCGATCGTGAAAACATCACACTGAGCCTTTATTGGAATGTACAGCCACACATTGGTGTGTTGACTTGGGGTTCAGTCGGAATATCTAAGGCATTCACATTACCACCCTTGGAAGGGAAAGGGAAGGCATCGATAAAGGGCTAGATCACGAAAGGCTATTGGGAGAAAAAGCAAGATATGCAAAGATTTGGTCTTCGATTTGGGTTATTTGTGTTAAGTCTAGAATAACTACATCATTTATCAATTGCTTTGCTGGCATAGGTTCGAGCTCGGTGGATTGTGTTAAATTGTTTATTCAAAAGATATCCTAGTAGTATTTACAGTATCACTCCCGGTGTTTCATTCATGTGTTCGAGACTCTGAATAAGCAAGAGCTCCGGTGGTCGGGCTTAGGGTACTACCCTTTCTTGGTTCAAGAGGCGGGGTGCCAGCCTTGCTGCCTTGTTTTTGTAGTTCTTGCGTCGAGGTAGGAGTGTTTCGTAAGGACTAGGCCGCCCGAGACAGTACTTTCAACGTGAATCGCCTCATTGAATTTCCGGCTTTGGGTGTAGTAGAGTTGGTTGCGGTTATGTTTGTTTAGAGCTGTTTGTGTGGAGAGGGTATAAGTCTTATTTTATTGGCATCGTGGCGGTTGTCAAAGATTGTTTAGGGCGCGTTTGGCAACAGGCCAAAACGCAGTTTTCACCCTTGTAAACTCCATTTCAACGATCATTTTGTTAGGCCTTGATCCTTAGAAACTCCATTTTGTCTGGTTGCCAAACGGGCCCTTAGCTAGTACGGCCTGCGTTAGGATTTAATTCCCTGGGATGTCTTTCAAATACATTTTCAGTTTAAATGCAACAGCTGAAGCCCCTGTAGGGACTGGAATGTAGGCGCGATTAGCATGGGCCTTTCTCACTCACCACGGAGGAGTTTGCACGGGCAATGTTTTGTTTCTTATGTACAGGCTATCACCCGATTTGTATCTTGGAGTGGGGGGTTTGAAAATTGTACCGAGCCTTAATTAATTAGAAACTCGCCATCAGTCAACTAAGGGCCTGAGGGGGTCCCTCTAAATCCTTTAGTTAACAGATACCCAAAACGTTCATCTAAGTGCTGAAATATCAGGTCAGAAAGATTGACAAAATAAATTGAAAGAGTCTAAGAGCCAACTATGCATACCCATGTAGCCAATAGACTGCGCGCGGTGGATGGTGGTTTAAGAGAGCAACAACGACATGCAGTCAGGCACAAAACGGAGTTGCCATAGCCTACGGGCTGCATGCATGTATGAAGGCACAAAACGGAGAAGCCTGAACAACGAGTGATATTGCATGACCACGAACCCGGTCTATCAACTACAACTAGGGGTGGCCAGCCTACGACCTCCGCGAGCTGTTTCTCACTGGATATCACTGGTGCGCTTCCCTCCTATACAGTTTTCTATTTCTTACCTATGTATGTAGTTCTCTCAGCCTAAAGCAGCCTATAACAGACATGTATTTTGGCCATTGTATTAAGTATCCTACCGTTTAATATTTTTCCTACTTTAACCTACATGTATTTTATATATATAGAATATAGATCCTTGTATCAGCGGTCGTGAGTTGCTCCTAGTTATCTTTGTATTAATCTAGTCAGGGTGCGTAATTTATTATATAGTCTTAAATTTTTATATATACTTATTTACATGTATTTCTACCTACATGTAGTGTATACGTACGTACATACATGTACTTTATATCGCCCATGTAGTTCTAGCTGCCTGCCACCGCAATCCTCATGGGCCATTTTTCCAAGGTCCATCATCAAAAGCTCATTCGCAAAAGCAGGCCTACTAAGTATATAGATAGATACTCGTCGATCTCCGGGTCGCGGGCCCGATACCGTACGTTCAAAGTTTATGGCCACATGTATCATGCGTATTGTCTTTTTAACATAATTGGAGAGCTAGATTTAATTTTGAAATGTGTACCTTACAATTTTTCTTGAAAACACCCGTACGGAGAAATATAACTACAACGAATAAAGTGAAAACAAAAGAAACGCCCGTTCCAGTGCAAGATACCCGCAAATACAAAGGGGGAAACACGCTCTCATAAAGAAATCCACAAAGAGAGGCATCGCCATGAAAAAAATGAAAAAGTAAAGGTTGTCCCACCAAGAGTATCGACTTAAAACCACAAGTGCTTGGGGGAGTGATATCCCTCTTTTACCATGTCTGAGAATCGTCACCATCATCCATCATGGCAAGAACCGCAACTTCGGTCTGTAACATCCTCTCAAACTCGTCCCTCTGTATACCTGCAGCCTTTGACAACCGGTAAAGACTTTTAATTGTGCTTGAGATGTGCTGTTTCACTCCAAGTTCGCTCTGAACTTGTACTGCCGCGTTCTCCTCTAGCTTCGTAATTGAGTTTCTGGTCGATGAAGATGAGGATGCAACGGATATCGGCCGGGGCGCATGGGTTACTGCCGATTTTTCATCCTTATTTGACAGGAATGATGAAAGAATCGTTGGCGGAGTCGTTGATGCTGTATTCGCAGTAGTGGTAGACAATGGTGAATATGATTCCTGGTTAGAAGGGATTTTGATTGGGTTGGAAGTCTCAGCTGAAGGAGGCTCGGGTTCAAGGGCCGGTTGGACATTTCCGTATCTTGCGTAATATGAGTCTTCAGATGGCATATCTGATTTCTGCGGAACCATTGGGGTGCGAGCAGGGGTACGGTCATACATATCCCAGTAGTCGTCATCCTCGCCCTCGCCCTCGCCCTCATCTGCCGCGGGTGCCTGGTTTGAAACAGAAGTACTAAATGGTGCTGACGGCACCACTGGAAACTTATATGCATCGGCTTGATTATAGAAGACCTGATCAGCTTCACCAACCGTTGGGTACCAGCTCTGTTTCTCGGAATCTTCTGTGAGACGGACATCTTGGATTTTCCAGCCATCGTCCTCACCGTCCGGGTCGTTTCCAATCCAGATGTAGGTAGCTTCTATATCAAGCTCCAGAAGCTCTACACATGCCTTTATGGTTTCCCTGTCCTGTCGATAGAATCCTTTTATATTTGTTTCGCCAACCTCAAGTTCTCCAGATGATGGGTGAGGAATGAATTCTTGTGCCGCCAGATGCACGGAGAGTTTGGGACCTGCTGCGGCAGACCATGTCAAAAGAGCAAGCCAGGTCTCTTCAACACCGGAGCTAGCGTTGCGAGCAGGAGTAAGGAGACGAATTCGTTGGCGAAGAATTGGAGACAGGATAGGGAAGAGAGATGGTGGTGGTTGCGGGGAGGTAAAGGCGGTAGGAATATGTGCCAGAAAAGCTGGAAGAATCTCTGAAAAATTCGGGGGGGCAATGAAATTGACCATTGTTGTAGCTGTAAGTATCTGGATAGGCGACAACGAGTGAGACTTTGTGGGAGTGTTGTGGTGTGGAGAAGAAAGTAATTTATAAAACTTTGAAGGTACTAAGATCACAAGGAAAGTATCCTGCAACAAGGTTAGCCAAGTATAGATGCAACAGGACTATTTGCTACCGAGGGCTAATAGATCTCTGAGAAGCACCTGTTTAGGTTGAAGGCTATTTACCACTGGCAAAGTACATGTATGTATACCCGCTGCGGCTGTTTAGTAGGGCCACTACGGAAGATCTGGCCGAGAAGCACAACGACGTCTGGTTCCCAGATCTGCTGGAACAAGTGATGGGGGTTATCCTTGCACGAGTTAATGCAAGTTGAAGGAGATGTCAATTCTCCAGGTGCTGGAGGTAAAAAAAAAGGAAAGAAAAAAAAAAGAGGAATACAAATACTTCGTCTCTAATACTGAGGAATCGACGTCTTAAGAAGGCTTATTAAAGCGAAGCTGGAGACGACTATTTCAGAGCAGGGTGGATAGGAAGAGCTTTGATGGTTGTTCTGCAGGAGATATTGGGGGAGCGGATGCTTGTTCTCGGACAAATGGAAGATGAAATCTCGGTGCAAAGGATCCTAAAAGGTGGGGAGGGCCCTTCATAAAAAGGACGTCCGGATGAGAAAGCCATTGGCGTCACACGGGCATATCATCACGATGCGGCAGTGCACTACATATTGTATTTTACATGTGAACCACTCTACGGGTGAAATCAAGTGTGTAGACCATTTGAAAGACAGAGACAACTTACATGTACGTACATACCCATATAGATTAAATTCTTAATATTTTTATACTGATGAAACTCTTTTCCAGGCATGTGGTTTCGTTACTCTATTTCACTCGGGGCCGTAGGATTTGTTTGACATACCGTGACTACAGCATCTGTCCATTACATACATGTATGTCAGCTTAAGCTTCCCCGATTTACTACTTTGGCCCCTGCAGGCTTCATTCATTTGGTCGATGTGGCTGGTGGCCTTCTGTGGAGACAGTTGTGTGGCTCAAGGTTGGACAGAACTGGCAAGATTCTTGGCCATCCATAATTAGGTAAATATCAAATCCTTAAGAGAAAGACGAAGAAAAAGGAGTAACATGATTCACAAGTATATCAGCCGTTGTCCATAATTAAAAGTCCGGACTCTTCTGTCTCTAAATCTTGCTTACTTCTCATCCCCTATTTCCTATGATCTTGCCTGTTCCTGCATCCCCTGCTTGATCCCGATTGCCGGAAAGCTAAAACGTGAAAGTTGGGCATCAACCACGCACACAACATCTTCCATCCCCCTCAAGTCCCCTACCGCTCGTCCACCGCCTTCACACTTCCTATTTCTACGTTTTATTTGTTTGTTTACAGTAGAGTATCATGGCGTCTCCATTCTTGGGGGTGTATACTGCTAGTTACGCGTACACTCCCCAGGGAGAAGGGGAGTTGACCTTGGAAGAAGGTGACCTTCTCTATGTTCTAGAGAGATCTGACGATGATTGGTGGAAAGTAAAGAAGAAGGTCAACAACTCTGATGATGATGAGCCTGTCGGCCTTGTGCCTGCCACTTATATTGAGGAGGTGAGCTTTCTTGTGCACTTGGAGGGCACCATGCCCTCTGGGATGGGCTACTTGATATGGAAATCTTCACATTATCGGAGGTCTATAGAGCTAAGCTTCTACCTATGACAGACCAAACCTGTTGGGAAATACAAAGCCTTATACGAGTATGCTCGGCAAACAGAAGAAGAGATATCCTTCGACGAGGATGTAGTTCTGGATGTGTATGACGCTACGGATCCAGACTGGTGTCTTGTAGGCCGTAATGGGGAATATGGGTTTGCCCCGGCAAACTACATCGAGAAGCTCGAGGGACACGATGCAGACGATGCGCATGGTACGGAAGATACTGCACACTCGCCCGCCTCCGAACACGCCCCGGCAGCTGCGGCAGCAGCAGTAGTTAAACATGTTGCGTTTTCTGCTCCCCCAAGAGAAGATTCACCACCACCCCCTACCCCTCCTAGGCCTATACCAGAAGATCCACATTCTCGTGAGCTTCCTTCTGCCAACCTGGCCAGCATCATGCAGCACAGACCAAATCAACACTCTGTCTCTTCTAACAGGTCCCCATTGGCTTCGCCGACGCTGGCAGCACCACCGCGAGAATCAGTTTCGGAGCGACACTATGACCACGACTCGAGACGTAAACCGAAGCCAGCGCCAACCTTCTCGCACTCGGATTCTGAATCTGATGGGCCTACGCTTCCTGTCCGGCGTCCTGGTCAACCTAGGTATACAGGAGAGAATACTCGTAGCGCTGATGACACATATGCAATTCCTCCAGGATTCCAGACATATCCAGTTCAGGAGGTTGATGAGAAGAAGAAAAAACGAGCTGCCACATTTGGAATTGGGGCCACTCGTGTTATTCTCTTGCCTGATAAGAGTAGTCGCCCGAGAGAGGAGTGGTCTGTACAGCATCTCAAGGGTTACAATTCAGAAGGGAAACATGTTTTTATCGATTTGGAGCAACCAACTCGCAACTTGGATCTTCATGCTGGTTCCAAAGATGCAGCAGAAGATATTATCAACGCCCTTTCAGAAATCAGAGGTGCTTATAAACAGGCTGGTCTCGATGAAGTCGTAGCAGCAGCCACAGGTGGGAGGAAGAAAGACATTGGTACCATTCTTTACGATTTTCAGGCAAAGGGCGACGACGAGGTTTCAGTAATCGTTGGGGATGAAGTTGTAATCATTGACGCTACTAGTGATGAATGGTGGCTAGTCGAACGGAGAGTTAACGGCGAACGGGGGGTAGTGCCAGCTAGTTATATTGAAAGGGGAAGAAATACGGCCATTACCCCGGGGATCATGGCCTCTCCGGCTGATCCTCGAGACAGGGTTAGGTCGCAGCACTCGAGCAGTGGGAACGGGGGGCGAAACGCTGGGATACCTACGAGGACGAGTAGTTTGGCTGGAAACCAACACAGGCCGGAGGGTCGGAGGAGTAGACCAGATAGTACCACAGGCTCTGATAGGGCACAAGCCTCGTCCGGAAAACAGAGTAGGCTTCAACCATCTCGTTCACGTTACAGGAAGTCTGAGGCTTGGAGTGCAGTCCTGCTGACAGCTACAATCACAGAACCAGATAGTTCTCAGGTCCGTCAGTGGACCGATCGTACTGGGAACTTTAAAGTTGAGGCACAGTTTATTGGATACAGTGATGGTAAGATAAATCTTCATAAGAGCAATGGAGTTAAAATCGCAGTACCTGTGGGCAAGATGTCACTAGAGGATTTAGAATATGTGGAAAGAAAGACTGGCATTTCCTTGGATGAGGTTAAACCCGTGAGTGCTTTCACGGCAAAGAACCGCAAGCCACAAAGTGGTATTAGTTTCGAGACAAGCAAGCCCACAACAGCGCTATCTGCATCACCTCCGCTTCCATCCTCCACTTCCCCGACAAAACCGTCTAACGGAGGCTACGATTGGTTTGAATTCTTCTTGAGTTGTGGAGTGGATGTAAACAACGTTCAGCGATATGCAACTGCCTTCGAGAGGGATAGTATGGATGAATCAGTTTTGGAAGACATCCAGCCGGAAGTTATGAGGATGCTTGGGCTCAAGGAGGGTGATATTCTACGGGTGAATAAAAAGCTAGATGAGAAGTTTGGAAGGAAAAAGAAGAATACCGCGCATTTTGACGAAGATAGGGAAGAGGGCTCAGGGTTATTTTCAGGTCCCGGTGGCGCCTTGAAGAACAATACACGGAAAGGAAGACCGGCTCCAGCCGTCCAGACACCGGGCTCGGTAGATCCTGAAGCTTTCAAACAAAAGAACGACTCAAAGTCGCCAAGGGCTTCTCCAGCGCCTGTTGCTCAAACCCCACCTCCCGCTCAGGCTGCCGAAAAGAAAGCTGATGGTTTTGATGACGATGCATGGGCGCCAAAGCCGACCACTTCAAAACCACAATCACCCGCGCCCCCTCCGCAGCCCCCTCGTGTAGCCTCTCCAGCAGCGCAGCCCGCTCCTGTACAGCAACCAGCACCTACTGGGGCAATTGGTGACTTGCTATCATTAACTACCCCCCCATTACAACCAACAATCGCAAGTCCTCCTCCCCAACCTGTCACTACTCAATCTGCCCCTGCCCCCGCCCCTGCCCCCGCCCCCGCTCCCGCCCTTGTTCAACCCACTCCACAAATCCAACAACTTCCAGTAACGCAAGCTCCTCCACCCTTTATGACTGGTCAGGCCACTGGTATTAATTACGGAGCTGGCAACATTCCATTAGCCCCCTCCATGCCCAGCCAATTTGGAAACCAATTTGCCGGAATAAACCAGCCACAGAACCAATACACTGTGGGAAGGCAAAGACCTATGGCGCCAGCTATGACTGGTGCAGGCAGCTTATCAATACCCCCCCCTCCACAGAGGCCAGGATCCGCCCCCCAAAACTTCACCTCCGGGATGTCTTTGCCTCCACTCACACCCTCTTTTACTGGCCAACCTGGTATGATGTCTAGTTACGGGCAAATGGGGACCCAGCCAATGCAATTCCAAGGTCTAGGCATGACAGCCCCTATGACAATGCAACCAACTGGACAAATGTACCCGAACATGAATAATGGCATGGTGCCACAAAACACAGGAATGCCCTACATGAACATGGTCAGTCATGCGACGGGTGGGATTCAACAACCTATGCCACATAATCCAATGCAAGCCCCACTTATCAATCAACCAACGGGACAGCTGCAGAGCTTTGGCCAGCAGCAACAGGTCGGTTATATGTCAGGCCAACCTGCTGGAAGAGGGATGAGTGTAAATTCACTTTTACCGCCACCATTGGTACCTACTGCAACAGGCGCTCAACAGCAGTTCACAGGAGCTAGGCCCCTCGTTGCACAGCCAACAGGCCCTCCACCCAATGTGAAATTCGGGGTCAATCCAGCGAAAAAGCTGGTACCACAACCGACAGGAAGGGCAGATTTAACCAAAGCTAGTATGTTACTACCTTTTTTTTTTATGGAGCTGCACCATCTGGTATATCTACTAATCAAACTATTTTTTATACTTTTTAGCTCCGGACAACCCATTTGGATTCTAGGTTTATATTCATAGGGAGTTTTCCGTTGGGTTGTGTAAAGTTGGTCGAGTACGTAAGGGAGTTCGAAGGATGACAAACGGTGTCCGATTAGTTACGATAATGTTTCCTTTTGTCAATCGTTGGCTTTATATAAACTTCCTTCTATTAATCTGCGTGTATGCCTCCATAGCGGTTTTCATTGTCATGAATGGAAAAACTTGTATTTTGGTAGCAAGATGGTAGCGCTCCTTCCTCCGCTTTTTCTGTGTTGTCTCTTTCACCCACCTTGCAGACACCTATGATTACCTTTTTGGATCAATGCTTATAGGTTGGCCCATGCGCGTCAAACCCTACTTTGTATTTGAATTTGTTTTGATCGCCTATTTTTTATACCCTTTTCTCTATCGATAAGTCTTTGTCTGCATCTAGCGATATTTTAGTGAGAAGGGGTATTATAGAGGTGCATGTGTTCTAGATTTGAGGTATAATTATTTATTTCTGGCGGATTCAATCAAGCAGTGGAGTACACCGAGTGATCTCCCATGAGCCTCAAGATTTTGTCTCATAAAAGATGGTTGATTCATATAGAAACACTACATTTTAATCTCAGTCTGGGATCCTATCAATGTGCTTTTTGATTCGTAAGTTGGTTCGGCTCATGGATATACCTTGATACGAGTGTTCTCGGACCAATGATAATACGAGGACATGCTTATAAAGGAAGCTTGATAGCCTTAGACGTCGAAAAAAAAAGATCTGATATAGAAGACTGGGGTCTGGGTGGGCCACGGGTTATTTCATTCCGGGGGGAGAGAGCACATGGGTTTGAAGCAAATGTCGGGATGCAACTTCGGGGGCATGGAATGCTTTCATGCTTCTAGAACGTCTGTTGGTGTAAGTGGGGGAGATACTAGATGGGGGTTGCCATCGTGGTTAACATGATGTGAGCAGGGATCGGGATTGGGCGTGCTAGGGGTTCCACGAACATTTATAACATCCACCGAGAAACACCCGTAGATCCACACTTGCCCGGGTGCTGGAGCGGTGGAGTCTATATCTTCCGAGGTTAGAGAACGGAGGTTACGCGGGTGCAACCGGAAATCCTTTCGTCATGGTTTTCCTATCTACTCTAGTACGCGGTGAGGCTGATGAGACCGCCAGTTAGCTTCCGTAAGGTTCCTCCGCAGTTGCAACAAGTTCCGTACATAGCTTTATACTTAAGCTTCCTCTTTTTCTCTCATCCGTGAACTTCAACCTTCATTTTTGGTTATCTGTACAGTGCTGAGGACACCAGCGATCTACTTTAAATAACTACATCCGTAAGTGGGATAGATCTTCCTGCATCGTGTTGCGCTACCTACTTCTTGCCTCCCCTGTAAATGGTGGGGTACATGTCTTATCATTGGTGCCTTTATCGTTTACGGGAACGCGAGCTCTAGAAGTGACAAAGCTAATCATCCGCGCTAATACCCTCTAGGCCACAAAAAAAAATACGAACCGCTCCTAAACCAAAATGGGTGTTCTTGATGTCTTGACCAGGAAGAAGGGTGTTATCGTTGGCGACGATGTTTTGAACGTAAGTTACTGATCCAACAGACCTAGGCTTCTTTATTAAGGAATTCATATTCTAATCGAATGGTTTTGGAAAAATATATAGCTTTTTAAATACGCTAAAGAGCACAAGTTTGCTATTCCTGCCATTGTATGTATCTTCCACAAGTGATATATAAAGGGCTATTTTAGTTTTCTGATTGCAGGAATAGAACGTAACATCCTCCTCAACCGTCGTGGCGTCACTGGAGGCTGCTCGTGATTCCAAATCACCTATTATCATTCAAATGTCCCAAGGAGGGTCTGCATACTTCGCCGGAAAGGGTGTTTCTAACACTGATCAATTTGCATCTATCTCTGGTGCTATCGCCGCCGCTCATTACATCCGCAGCCTTGCCCCAGCATATGGAATTCCCGTCGTACTTCACACAGATCATTGTGCGAAGAAGTTGCTTCCCTGGCTAGATGGCATGCTTGACGCCGACGAGAAGTACTTCGCCGAGCATGGCGAGCCTTTGTTCAGTTCCCATATGATCGACCTGAGTGAGGAAGACAAGGAGCACAATATTGCCACGACAAAGAAATATCTTGAGCGGGCAGCACCGATGAAGCAATGGCTTGAAATGGAGATTGGTATCACTGGTGGTGAGGAAGACGGCGTCGATAACACCGGTGTCGATAACAGCTCCCTCTATACACAGCCCGAGGACATATACGATGTTTATTCTGCACTATCCTCCGTCTCACCATACTTCTCCATCGCCGCCGCTTTCGGAAACGTCCATGGTGTTTACAAACCTGGTAATGTCAAACTTCATCCAGAACTACTTGGAAAGCACCAAGCGTACACGAAGGAAAAGATCAACTCCAGCGAGCCGAAGCCTCTGTTTTTGGTCTTCCATGGTGGATCCGGTAGCTCAAAGGACGAATTTAAGCAGGGTATTGAGAACGGTGTAGTGAAGGTTAATCTAGATACTGATCTGCAATATGCATACCTCACTGGTATTCGTGACTTTGTTTGTAAGTGACCTGATTTGACTCAACCTCGAATTTACAGCCTCTAACTGGCTACTTAGTGAGTAAAACCGACTACATCATGAAGCAAGTTGGCAACCCGGACGGCGAGGACAAGCCAAACAAGAAGTACTTTGAGTGAGTTACACAACTCAAATAACCCCATCTACGCATAGACTAACTTTGAAATTGCTAGTCCCCGAGTCTGGGTTCGCGAGGGCGAAAAGACCATGTCTGCTCGTGTTAAAGAGGCCCTGGAGGACTTCAATACAGCGAACCAGCTGTAGGGGGGACAGGCAAAAATAAATTCCCTGTGTGAATAGAGTGGTTGTGCGTATCTTATTGTAACTAGCGTTTTTCTTTTCAAAAAAAAGTAAATCTCTCGACAGCAACAGCGATTTTTTTTCTGGCCCCCTTATTTGTATATTTGTATGGTATCAATTATCCTTGCAAACCCGTTTTTGGGTGGCCAAGAACAGGGTCTTACTCCTGTATTTCGAAAGTGTTTGAGCCATGGAGTTCGGGTAAAGAATTGTCCCAATCATCAGGTATCACTCGCACCAAGCATTACCACGCTCATAAAATATCACTCGTTATTCTATCTACTTAAAGAGTTAGCGATATAACCTAATAGTAATAATAATAACAACGATAACAACCCGCCACACCCACACATAACCGTTAGGTTATGATGAAGGTCCAAGGATTAACACCGCGCAAGCAACTGGGAAAGCTTTCGGCCGGCAAGATGGATATTCAAGGGTATGGGGAACACGGGATCCGAACCCGTAACCTTCCGCTTTACAGCGAAAGGGTAGCCAGACAGCAGCCATACCTAGCGGTACAGCCCGGGCTTATTATTCATTGCGATTATAGAAATTAGTTAAAAAGATGCACCACCGAGTTATTAAGTGGGGCCGTGGCTTCGTGCCCTTTGCGCGTCTTCCATGGATACCTTTTCATATAGTGGGCAGTAGATTGGGATGGCTCGGGATAAGCGTATAGTTGCCTCGGGATGTTCGAGCATTCGCTTAAAGTAAAATAACTATGACTCGGTTCTTATACATGGTGCGTTTTTATAGAAATTGCTAGCAGTTCTAGCCTGAAGTATTGGTGTTATCTATTTTGGTTAGGATGTGTGAGAGAAAGCAATTCGAACAGACTCTTGTTCCCGTCCCTTTCTTGATACATGCACATTGGAAATGCTAACCTGGTATTAAGCGGGGGAGGGGAGGGTGAACGGCGAATACTTCTTGCAACAAACCGGAAAGAGAGTACTTGCATGAAATCAAATCGGGAAAATTCAGTGTATTATAGTCGCCCCAACAGACTTATATCTAGGTATCGCTACCTACATGTATCTATAGGCTCACCCACGCAGGCGCAACAACTATGGCCAATCGTTCAACAATATCCCCAAGGTTAAGAGTATAAAGTATCCACTATAAGTATCTGAAGTGAATGGCTCCGCGGTAAAACCCATACTGCCGGCGCCTAGAGTAGCCATTGAGCGCCAAAGTATAATTCAGTGCCCTGACCCATGATTTGAACTGAATCAAACGGGGGGCAGAGACAGAACCCTGACTTAAGATATACTTTTACTTTAGTAGTAGCCCATAAAGTGATTATACAATCGTCTCAAACCCGGACCCCAAGCCTTTACCTCGGCTCATGGATGTTCAAGGATAGATAAGTAAATAAAAGAAATTTAAGCCCATAATGGAGGAGGAAAGAGATACAACCATAAGGAAACCTGCCATCAATCATCTATTTTCTCAAATCCGAGACAGATCATTACGACCAACCATACTCTGACGAGAGTTTAAAGAAAGCAAACATACTAGCTATAAAACAGAATACAACTAAGAGCAAAGTAGAATTGACCAGATAAATCCCCACCCAAACCAGATAGTATATAACAAAAAGTGATAGGAATCGTGTTAAGGATCGACAGGACAAAAGAGACTATGTTCATAAACCCGAAGATAAGAAAAGGGAAAGGAAATGCAAGAGGCCTAGCTAGGCTTTATACAGGGCATGTGAAAAAAAAAAAAAAATTAAGTGAAGAATCGTCTGCGCAGAAAGAAAAATCAAAGGACCTAATCTTTCGCAATGACAGATATTATAAGCTTTGGGTAGAAAGAAGAATAGTAACCCACTATAGTCCCTACTAGCCCTTAAAATACCCTTAAAGTGTATACGAAGCAACAAAAGAATAGGACTTGGGGGTAAAGACAATCTTCCATTGCCCACCTGTCACGAATCGCGACTTACGGCACAACCACATATCCCCAACCCAGGAACAACCGTACCGGAAACTACCATTCCGGTTCAAAATCCAAGCAAAGAGCCATACTGCTCAATCCTTTGATCCTCGTCAACACCACTAGATACCTGCCATCTTCATCCGTATCCAATCCCCCCATTCCGCCAATTTTCCCGCCACCACTACCACCTAAGAAAATAGTAGGATTTGTCTTAACAGACATTAAACCCCAGTCTTCCTCCTCCTCCCCGAGATTCTGCCTGCGCCTTCTACGCATGATCTCTGGTTGTTGAAGCTTATGTCTCGAGGTTTGTCTGAACCAACGCTCCTTAGGCGGGGGCGGAGAGGCCGAGGAAGATGCAGAGGGAATTGCTGGCAGAGAGTCACCAGTGAAAAGAGTAGATGGGGTGGTAGCCGACGATGCAATGGAGTTTATCGAAGATGAGGAGTTACTTGAGGCTGTCCCAGGACGATCCATTGATATAGATTCACGTTTCCGCTTCAGACTCCTAGTTATTTGTGGTATATCCTCCTTCGAATTCTCAAGCCACGGGCCAGTCCAGCCCCCTTCGGGGACTTCTTCGTATCCGACTGTATCGATTCTAGCCGTGACAGGTGTCTTTGCTCCGGGACCTATAGGGAAGTGGTTCCAAGCTCTCATAACTGGAAAATATGCTTCGGAATCATTATCGCTTTCTTCATCGCTACCACTAAGATCGCTGGTAGCCGAGGTTTTCTCAGGGCTCTTGTTTTCGTCATAAATAACCCAGCTAATACCACTATCAACATTTAATGCCTCCATTCTTGTGTATTCAGCCATTGGCCCGGTGTAAAATCCCTCACGACTGTCAATTGCAGGCCGATTCTCTATTATAGGACGCATCTCGTCATCCGCATATTTACTCTGGTAACGACGGACCTCGAGGATATCAAAGTTGAGCGTTTCGAGGGTCCAGACTGAGAGGGTGGGATACTCCAGTTTTTCGTTAGCGTTGCGAGTCTTGGGTGGTATAACGTGAGGGTGGGAGGTGGATTCAATAAGTAGAAGATTGGGATAGCCTTTCTGCGGGCCTGGATCGGAACTAAACTCCATCCGGATGGATTTTTCCAATAGATTTGTCCCTATCCCGATACCGCTTCTCTCCAATTCAATATCCTTGAGCAGTGTTGCGTCCTCTCCAGCTAAAGAGTAGACCAGAACTTTATATGCAGCTCTTTTTGGGACTTCTTCCCCCGGGATCTTGGAACCTCTGTCCTCGAATGCAACGACCATTTTTTCAGGTTTGCCTTTCCTTAGATTTGATGTAGGGAAAACCGTATAGGCACCTGGAGGCTCGGGAAGGAAATTTGGATAACCAGGACGCTTCTGCGTCGGCCATGAATCGCTGAGAACAGTTCTAGAAAGCATTTTCCCGGTGAGAATGCAATGGACAACAAGCATATATCTGTACTCTTGAGTAATAACCCCGTTTGGTCCAGGAGCAGTAGGCATTTGCGTTTGTGTCAGGTAATGAACCCATCCTCTGGTTCGCTGCAGTGAATTTGGGTTGTCTGCAAGGGAAACCTTCCACACAACCTCATCCGTCTCATAATCCAAAGCAGCCATCTCCAGTCCCCAAGTTAGAACCTCTCGAAATAAGAGTACCACCAGACCACTTCCATTTCTTCCGGGAACGTTTTCGACAGCGGTGATTTGGTGGACATGAGCGATTCTATTCCCGACACTCCCTAGCTTCAAACCCCGACGGCCACCAATCCCTTCTCCAATTTTTTGCTGCCAAATTTTCCTGTTCGACTCGCACCAGAAAAGATATCCTGCTGTTGACGTAAATCCTCTATCACATATATGGTGCAGACGGTATTTGTGAACTTTGGTTGGTTTGGCTACAGCTCTAGCATGAAGTCTAAATGTAGCGCGGGAGAAGCTAAGACATACTTCTGAAAGACCTCTATTTGCAGCAACTTTCTTGGGGCTTCCAGAAATTGACCGAAGCTCATGTGACATTGAGGGTCTACGCCTCATTTTAGATTTCCCCTTGCCTTTAGCGATTTTCTTTGGCGGTTCTTCATCATCCTCTTCCTTCTTCATGTTTCCCTCCTTAATACTCTTTGGCCCTGAACTGGTGGGGAGGATGGTTGTCGCATTCATCTCATGCAGCCGTTTTGTCTCTTTTGAGCGAGGGAAGTGCGCCTGCAAGGCAACCTTGCAGATATATTCAGAACTCAAGATATTATTCCAGGTTCTCGAGACTCGGCGAAGGCGAATGATATCGATGGGGGGTAAAAGTTCCGCTATTATTGCAAGCTCATGGATATTGAGCGTACGGAAAGGGTCCGTTCGGCCCATCTTTGGTTGTATTTTGTTGTAGAGGCAGCGGATCCTTTGTTTGTGGATATATTTATAGGCTGAAGCCGAAGTATTGTGAGCAGTGATATCGAAAAATTGGTGGGTCACCGTGACGATAGAGGCAAAAGTAGAGGGTTTACCGACAGTACTAACGCAGTAGGGGAGAGGGGCGGAAAGCAGGAGCGGCCCAAGGAAGGTTAGGATAAGCTAAACCCTATAGCAACCGTTGGGGGGGCGTGAGTGAACACTGCTATGATGCTGATGGTGGGGCGGAAGGGGCGGAAGGGGAGGAGGAGGAGGAGAGGAGGAAGGAAGGAAGGAAGAGAAGGGAAGGAAGGGGGAAGGAAAGAGAGGATAGAGAGAAAGAAAGAAAGAGGGGAGAGAAACTCGGAAAGTGAGCTCTACCGCAGGGCAACACGCACAAGCAGCAGCAGTGAAGCAGCAGACTGTTGAGCGGGGCAAGCAAGCCCGACAATGACAGCAGACAAACAGATAGGTGGATGGAGAGTTAGACCAAGAGGCGAGGTGGGCAGCATACTCTAGGCGTCGGAGGAGGGGGCGTGAGTGCAGTACGCAAAGGTAGCTGTCTCTAAAGCCTGTAGAGCACTCTACCGGCGGTACTCTAACTTTGCGTGCATATTATACAGGCAGTAAGTACAGTCGCACCTCGCTATGTTGAGTGGCTGAGATACAACTGATTCTGTACGGAACAGCAAATCATTTTTGCAGCATACACTCAGAAGATCTCGTACACAGCAAGGGATCCGGTACATACGTTGGGTTGCGACTGAATTCACTACAGGTGCTTCACTAAACTCATTCACTCACAACTCGCTCACTGCTCGGCAGTCAATACATTATGGGTAGGGCCCTAGGGGGTGGAGCAAGGGCGTTCTTCCTGGATTGTCAAAGCTATGCAAAGGGCGCCCAAACGAAGAATGAGTTAAGTGAGTAAATAGGTGAATGAGACCACAGGCCTACACCTGGCCTCTTGGCGGGCGAAGTCGCCATGTGGATAAAAAAAAAACATGTTGTATGTAACAGTGTCGGGGCTGCTGCATAGTGAATGACTTGCCGGAAGATACTTTTTAATCGAAAATCAACCGATGGGGTGGATGGATGGATTGGATGGGGTCCATGGATGGATGGGGGTGGATATTGTGTCTGGGAAGGTCCAAAAGGCAACAATAGTCCAATACCCTATCCTGTCTGTACCTTAGACATTGGATTGCATGCTGTAGGTATGATATACATTAGTCAAGGTAACCCATTCAACTCGAAAGTGCAAAAAGCCATGCTTTCAACAATAAGCACTTTTTTGACCAATTCAGACAGGCGGTGGTTCTGGTGAACGGTATGCTGGGCGTTTTGGCGGCAGCAGGGATCCAGGCGATGAATGAAGAGAGAAGAACATGGGTGAAAGAAGATGAAGGCGGCGGGGCTCTAAAGCCACACAAGACTGACTCCCTACAGAAAGTAAACAGTTGAGAAAAGTAAAAACTGATTTATTTACAAGTCCCCCCCTCCCCCCCCACTGAGTCCATGCATGCTATTTAGTTATGAACCAACCAACCAACACGCTCCCCCGTTCCGAGCATGGGACGGGAAGAGGTTAGGCTCCCCTGTCATGCTGCAGCTTCGATTATCTGGAAAGTTTTCAAATCTGGGAAGGACGGCGATCTTCTGACGCGATACATGCCCACTCGCTCCCTATGAAAAGAGCGAGCTTTCCCAGTGTATATTGGCCATGGGGGGGAGGGATCATGCACACTAAGAGGACCAACAGCAATAATATCAACACTTCCCTCCCAGTGGGTGGACTCATAATCAGCTCCATACTCATCCTCCAAAACACCCAAATCAGTCGAGATGCTGTTACAGAAACTAACTAGATTACGCACGTACTCACTCATCCACCCAACAGCAAAAATAGATACATAGCATTTACTTACCATACTTACAGAACCACCCCACCACAATCAGTAAACAACGTTACCGCGACAGCCGAATAAACAAACACCCGCGTGGATGGATATTTCGCCGAAACACGCGCACAAGTAGTCACCTGGGCTTTCTACATGGATCAGATGGAGGAATAATGGAATAACCAGGAATAACCAGAGATGCTTGTTTCCCCCCTCTAGGATCCACGAATGCTTTCAACAAAGTCACCACTCTGCATGCCTATCCGTAACCGCAGGCGCCATGGATTATGTACCAATCGATCCTCAACGCGGTCCTGCAGTGCCAAAGAAGACTCCAGCTTACTGCATGCTAGTTTTGAAGACGCATGTTGGTCTCTCCCCCTTCGAAAAACACACAGCATGCCCGCCAGGCCGCTTCTGTACTTATAGTTCCTTCTTTTCTTTCTCCCACCTCCTTCGCTTGAATACCCCCACTTAGTCTGACTTATTGGGTACCAAGCAGGAATAGGCACTCCCAAGTTGCCTCTCCATTTCTAGCTGCTGATATATACGCTTTGTACTACTGAGGACATATTTTCTCCATCTTTGGAACCGCGGAACCAGAGGGAGCTTCGGTTACGCGGTTCCATTAGCTTGGTCTTATTGGGGACCCATTGATTCGCCCGGATACCGTAAGTTATTGCACCTGCATGGCTGCATGTTCATGCTGTACGACCGGGAACTAAAACCCATGAAAAACGTTGTTTGGCAAAGGAAAAAATTTCACAGTAAATAATACGTCATCCTAGCTCTTACCAGCAGCTCTGTTTGCTCTCAGAACACTTACCTACGTCAGTGGAGTTGGTCGAAACATCTTTCCATACGGACTGAGCCCGCCGCTTCTTATTTTTGGGGTCCGATGAGGCTTAGACATAGACATCTGATATCACACCAATGCAGTGCAGCAGTGCGGCGGCTGCTGAGGGAAGATCATAGTAGAAATGTCAGAGGCAAATTCAAGCCGATAGGTACACTCCCGGATTACGAAGGCCGGCTGACAAGCTGTTGGCAAAAGTAAGATTGGTAATCATGAAGGAGAGGTTCATCAGATGTCGGTCCAATCATTTTAATCCCAGGCTGAGGATCAAGTTAATTGGATCGGGCATCGGCTCGCGGGAGCCTTTATTGGGAATTCCGATATCGATTGGATTACCACCCATGTCCCACCCCGTTGGCGGGTTCTCAATCATGAGCAGTCACTCACATAAACACCAAGTTTAGAAACACATGCATAGTATATAATCTCCATAAACTAATAAGAAACCGGCTAATCCACATATATTACCAACGAAGACTAGCTAGAACAACCAAAAACGCATCAGTGTCTCAGTGTCTAGGAACTACCATGCCTTAGCTAAATAATTACTACATGTAGTGTTAATGGAATGAGCTTCTTTTCATCCCACGGGTCGTCGATCACGATACCCACTAAATTCTACATAATGGCAAGGGCTGAGGAACCTTAAGCGCAAGTACTTAGTGGATTTTCACACCTCCCTTGCCGCCAAGATATTGGTTCGTTTCTTTGCCGATACACTTTGACAAGGCTTCAATATCCCTAGTTAATCTCGTGCTCCTCCTAATTGCTCCGTATCAAGACAACACCAATTCTGCTTCAGCCGAAACCATAAGTGCCTTGCCTACATACATATAGCAGTATCTGTGGCAGGGATATCACGAATTACTACTCTTTCTTCCCTAGCGACTTCCTCGACGATGAACGAAACTGCAACTTTATTTATCTCGGCATCGCTGTCCGATAGAAGATAACCCGTTTATGAAATAGAAATCCAACGGGTTTATAAGTTTACGTAACGTACTTTAAACGCTATATCGACACATTATTAGAGACGCCCCGGATCTAGATAAGACAACATTGCAAGTATTAACGTAAAGTGCTGATATCTAAATGCATGTATGTACATTTGGTATGATTGAACATTAGTATGTTATGAGAACACCTCCAGCTTAAGCCAAAAAAATCCCTATCTTTTTAGGGTCAAACTTTGAGATTATATCGTGTGCTTTGATCATAGAAAATCACTCGCTGCAACTCCCCGGCCGTCTCCAGATCCATCCCGGAAGCCAGCATTCTATCAACCTGGCTAGAGCAAACATAAATAATATGATAGATACATGTACTAAGACTTTCCCAACTGGCTTTCCAATTTATCATACTACTTGGCAACCCTTTTATTATGGTGCGGTAAACGTGTCAAAAGTGATTTTACCAACGGTGCACGTGGTGAAAATAATACCAGCATTTATACAGACCTTTTCGCCAAAAGGGGCTATATAATGCCAGTATATATGAACATTGCCCACCGGTGGGAGGTCTCACCACCAGTGGTAGGCCATTTTACCACCGGTGACAGGAATTTTACCACTGGTGTGAAACTGTTGGTATTAATGATAATGCAGAATAAAGACCGAAAGTCAGCATTTATACTGGAATAAGGACTGAAATTCAGTGCTTATACCACCGTTGGTGAAATTACTTTTGACACATTTACCGCTCCATATTTTATACCAGCATCTGTTTAGAATAGACAACATACATGTACATAATAATAAAAATTTCTCCATAACATGACATAGCATAGATCCAAGGCCATCCTACAAAGAATTCGTTAACGCAATCATCACACCTATAATAATATCTTCGAGTCTCGTACAATAATTCCAACAAATAATATCTGGAAACAGTGGATGGAAGACAGAAGAAGGAGAGGCGAGATAAGCGAAGAAGACAGGGAAGGAAGGAGAGAGCTAGAGCAAGGATGGGGAGAACTAGAGAAGGAGTAGCGAAGGAGTAAAAAGAAGAGAAAGAGAGGCGCTTGTATAGTGAATGATGAGGCTCGAGACAGTGAGCGCGCTATGACCGGCTAGAGTTGCGGAGGATGGCGAGTGTGCCTTTTCCTATTTTCCTTTCTGTTTTCGTTGCTTTTCCTTGGTGCGGTTTTCCTTTTCTGTGAAGTGGCGGCGGAGGGAGGGGCGTTCCGGGGATAAAATTGGTGCGATATTGCCATAGCTTTAGGGCTGCATGCAATTAATGATGTAAACAAAAAAAAAATTCCAACAAATACCGGGGAATAAGGAAAGTGTCATGACATGTACTACAAACTCTATTTTTATAAGCTGCCTGTATGTGATATATGAATTTCTCTTCCGATGAATACTGGAATGGTGGCCGTGATAAATATGTGTAAACAAGATTAACAACCCTTAGTCTAGAGCGCCTCTTCCAAGTGAGCTAATCTAAAATTTACTTCCAGAGGTGAAGATAATGTTCGTTCTGTACTATTCACCTCCTTCTTAATTTACTATGTACTACATGGATATGCACACGCAATTATAGGACTTTTGATAATCAGTACCAAAAAGGCGAGTGTATCTAGTACCTTATCTGCCAGAATACCATGACACTCCGGTATTGCTACAGCATTGCTATGGTATAATGGCCGAAATTCCGATTTAATTCGGAAGTTTTTCACGATACCGTATATATCTAAATAGAATAGTCAGGTATCGCTGTCATTACGAAAGGTTTCAATTGGATGGATAGCTGCCCCATGTTTCGGTGGTCTGGCGGGCTACAGCTGTCAGTAGACAAACAATCGGGTATGTTAAGGGAGACGGCATACATACATGTATACATTGGCAAACCTCAATCACTATATAATAACCCTCTGACCAAGATCAATATTTCTTCTCTCCCAAACTACAACCTCACGCGAGAAAGAAGGGCCCAGCATGCCGCGCAGCGGCAGGTGGCCCCGACTGCGTGCGAAGATGCTTATCCCATGGCCACATCATTGCATTGAACAGGGCTGTGAGTTTTCTGGATCCTTCAGTGTCGGCGGTTTCTCGAACTGACGATTACATATGCGGCCGGAGGCCGCCCCTCACTAGTATATATATTGCTATCGTATCTATCACATCCCCCTTTTTGGTACTATAACCAAACTAGTATACCGTGTCCTCAAAACATACATGTACTTACATGTAAAATGTACCGGAATGAAGTACTATATGTAGATAGCTATAGGCACTTTGGCTGAACTCCTAGATACATGCGCTAGCAAACATGACTGCTCCTTTCTCACGCTGGCCTCGGAAGCCCAAAACCAATAGATTTTTCTGTATTCCATTACTGAGGCCAATACTCGCTACAGCCGGGCAGGGCCTTATTATCCTTACTCTTATTAGGAGAGAATGATCTACGTATCACACTAATCTAAACCACCATCTTAACTAAGTCCACAGCCTATCAGTGTACTTATTAAAATAGCGTATCCTAACACTTGTAGGAAGAAACCTGTAGCTCTATTTGGTTACCATAGTCTCGGGAGCTGCAGTTAGGTAAAGGGATCGCAGAAACCCAGGTTCCGAAATACCTCGAGAATAATATATAGCCAGTCTTGGTTCTCCTTCGAGGTGCAGTCCCAGGTTAAGAGACGGACGATATATGCAACTGAAGCTATACTCATTTTAATACAATGAATTCAATTGCAGTTGTAAAGCTAATACAATTTGCTAGACCTACATATTGTAACCGACCCATAACGGAATGAAGCCGAGTGGGTTGGGGGCCGAGGTCAAATTAATTCATGTCTCAACTGAGCGGCCTCGTGACCGATCATGCATATGGATATGTGGCTGCTGGCATGAGAAGAACCTACATGTATGTAAGCCTTTGTCCTAGTATTTTGTACGTGTACTGACTCCGTTGATCTACGCACTCGAGCTGCTTTATACTCGGGTCAAGCAAGAACTTGAATATAAAAACGCGCTAGTAGGGGTCAAATTGATGTTCAGGCTCTTCTTGCCTGACCCGAGTATATATATGTACATTCATGTAGTAATATACTCGTAGTGTCCTGACGTTTTTGAACGTGACTGAATTGCATACCATACAAAATACGCCAAGCCCCTGATTCTTGGTGTATGCAATAGCGGCCCATGAGTTCAGGACACTACGAGTAATAATATCTGCTTGCCAAGGCCTGCAACTACAGCGATGGGGAAAATTATTGTAGAAGTATGGTAAGAGTCCTATTGGCCACCTAAACCCCCTGTTTCTACAATAATTTTCCCCACCGCTGTACATCATGTAGATGTATGTACCTGCATGCAGGCATATGTATTGGTTGGGTGTTGCCAAGCTCCGGATCCGAGTGATATATCATGTCTAACATGTACTACAGGTGTAGGGGTAAGTCTGGTACGTGGATGTACTATGTATATGTAGACTACATGTATTTAGATTGTAATTTAAACTTGACTACTACTCGCAATTTCATAGCGTTTCTGAACACGACTAATATTGCATACACACAAAAACCGCCAAGACTACATTTCTGTTGGCATGTAATAGCGGTTGTGTTCAGAAACGCTATGAAGTTGTGGGTACCTCTATCTCTGTATCTAAGCTAGCATACGAACTTGACCGAAAATATACCTCGGTATGCATCTGTATCTGTATACGTACAGGCTAATACATGGCACGGGCCGAGCAATCTATGAGTACATGTATTTTCGATCTTGGAATCCGGCCTATATATAAGCAGCTTCCTTACATATTATGCAGGTGTATGTAAGTAAGGCGTCGCCATCGCGACTTTTTGGAGCAACCTATTTTGTGTACCTACATGTATATGATTGCATCCGACACTCCATACAAATAATATAAACTCTGCTAAAGCCCGCAACACCACCCCTATGATTCTGCCAAACCCTCAGAAGAAGACAGGGAAGGAGATACGAGTATATATTATGGCTCAAAAATTATCGCTCACCGAGACCCGGGCTCTCGATCTTATTGTTGGGTTTAATTACTTCAATTTAGTAAGCTGGATCATATAGGTTCCCTCCTTCACTCCGATAGACACAACTAACAGGCCCAGTTTTTCAAATAATCCAATACAGAACCACCAGCTTTCTGAGAATAGAATCACCTCTGGCTTGAGAGAACCTAAACATCTTCAAGGTCGGCTATGCCTGTCGGCGCTTCTCAACTGCGCAGCTACGGTCAGTCAATCTGCATGCAGTCACTCATTCATATCCGCAATCGCAATACCTGTCTAGTGTTATGGTTGGTATATACAACAGAGTGTGTGTATCAGGAGCTAATTCGTAAATAGTATGATAGCCAGAGAATCCAGTACTCGGCCTACATATTTGCGCTACTGTGAAAGCCAAGATATCAAACACTGTACCGAGCCATTACTCAAAGGCGGGCATGTGCTTTGGGTAGATAAAAAACCGTTACCAGAGAAAATCTTTGTATTCGTTCATGGTAGGTCGAAATTACCCAATGAATTCAGCCGTGCTAATCGATCGATTGGGAATATCTAGGAGGCAGATTTCACCACGGGTTAGCGGGAGGTCATATTAAATTATCGACTCCGTAATCGCCGAGGCCAAAAAACCCAGTGTTTCACTATCCACTGTTATCATAGAGTATGGTTCGTCTTTAGCCCCTTCTATCAATATGTATGTCTGCGCGGATGCTAACAAAAAAAGAAAGACCTGGCACCCGAAAACAGATACTCAGCACAGCTCATTCAAGCCATTTCGCTTTTCAAGCATATTCTCGACTTAAGAATTAGTCCATCACAGATCATCCTAGGTGGTAAGTCCGCAGGCAGGGATTTGATACTGGGCCTCCTTTTGTACATCCTCCACCCCAACCCCGAGTTTCCAATACTACCTAAACTGGCCTCTCAGATCATCGGTGGGGCCATTATGATCTCCCCGTGGGTATCGTTCGATACATATAGCGACTCCATGCAGGGATACAACGCAGAGCATGATACTATCTTCCCAGGGTCATAGATGCGTGATCACGCGGTTATCTAGGGTCACCCGAGGCTTGAAGGATGGATGTAGTGAAGAGGACTCTCATCACTGCGGGGACAGAAGAGGTGTTGGTGGATGACTTGATCAATTTTTCAAAGGCGCTGGAGGGGTAAAGGGAGTAGAATCTAGTGTTGAGAGTGGGCCACATGCGGTTCCGGTGCATTCTTACGAGGAGGGTGGGCCAGAGAGATCAATTATGTGGACTAAACAGATAAGGTAGGTGGAAGAAGTATTGAGAGAGGTTTAGTAGGAGACGAATTTTTCATAGGATGTGCAATGAAAATTCTACCAGCCATTTAAATGAATCTTTTGATTCGTTTAGAGGGTAGGCTTTTGTAAAAGGCACTCTGATTTATTTATTTCTATGATGCCTTTCCATGATGCCTTTTCTCACCAATTTTCTAATGCTTTTCCTCTCTGGCAATTCAACGCAGCTCAGATAATGTATTAATATGTTGTCTGGTATCATAGGTGATAGGATTCAGGTTAAGTAGTCGCAATACATGTTTAGTTTCCTGGGAGATCAACTCTTTTGTTCTTTTTTTTTAGCCTGAAGTTTTATAAGGAAAAGCACTTTAAACGTTTCAAATGGAACTAAGGATTCATTTTTTGATTCGTTTACCCATAGTAAAAGGTGCCTTTTCGCTCGGTTTTTTGATCCCTTTAGAGAGCACATTAAAAGTGATCCATTTCACATAGAAACATAATAAGCGAAAATGATGCTTTTTTTTTTTGATTCGTTTATATAGTTGGTAGAGGTCTACTTACCCTGGTATGAGTAGTATGTAGTCTCGTTCCCAGACCCAATCGGTATTTCTTTTGGTGGTGTGTTCAACATATTACCGGAAGGTGATGGACTACATGCAATATAAAAAATACTACACCAAATATACCAAAATAGGGGATGGGCACGAGACTACGTAGTACGTATTCTGGCTACTACATGTATATAAGAACAGCGCGGTCATGGGCGAATTAAATAATAAAGTACACGCATTTACGTGCTTATAGATCGCTATATATTGAAATGATGATTGACTAACAACTACTAGTGACTAGCTAGCCATATTCATATGCGTATGAATTTATAGATTATGAAGTTGTGGAGCGTAAAAAACTTCAAAACACCCAATACTAAAATCTGTGCCAGAATACCAACTTATAATGAGTTCAAACAAACTCCGTTTTGACAGAGCCATATCTAACGCCTTTTATAATAGTTAGGAATTAGTATCATATATATATTCATGAGTCGTCGTCCATGGGGTGCTAGTAAAACATACCATCAATAAGCATTACGAAACTTATAGACGCTGAATCCATTGTCATCTCCAGGTCATATGAGATCTTATATTGATCTGCTTCCCCTATGGTTTTACTCTTCTGTCTCTTCAACTTCGATTTTGGGATAGTTGACATGTCTGCATCCAGCCTGCAAACCTCGGTTACATTCCTCCAGTCTTTATAAGCCGGTGCACTGTCATCCGAACAGGTATAGATGACGACCTGTTCCGATCTTAAATCGTAATTGAGTGGCACAGACTTCACCCAACCGAACGTCACAGCCTTTGTCTCTGATACGGGGTCCCCCTTGTTGAGGTACCATTGCATCAGGTTGACACACTTGTAAAACCCTTCAAATGAGGACCAGACTTTGCTAGTCTCTGGATCGATACCTTCGCGAAACTTGCTCCAGTACTTGACTCCGTAATGGCGGCGGGATTGTCTTTTGGAGATGAGGGGCCCCTCAAGCCCGCGCTTGAGGGCTCCGCGGACGACCGCAGTCCATCTATGTTTTAAAGGCTATCAGTCAATGAAGGGATTTTTAGGGGTGCAGAGGGTTGCGTACGCATTTTTGGGCTGCATTATTTCAGCATCTACGCATAGGGACAAGCGCTTTCGAAGATACTCGCTGGCGCCAAACCCACCAACAAGAAGAACAGCAGCGATATGTCCCCCCGCCTTCTCGACATCTCTTATCTGGTTGAGGACAAGCTCTTGTACTTCGGAGACAACTGGCTCAAATATTGTCCGGACCTCTGCGCGGGTTACGATCAAGAAGCCATCCTGAATGCCGTTGGCTGTGGTAGCAGTAATTCCAGGAGCATTGACAAAGTACTCGTCAACCTGAGCAAGATCAGAGAAGTTGCACTTGATAAACTCGTCAAAGTCTTTCATCATGGATGCCTTGGCCTCCGGTCGGATTTTTGACATGACATCCGCGCCGATCCTGTTTTCTAAGTATTCCTCGAACCTATTGCCAAAGGCTTAGCATTAGTACCACCCACTTTATCTGACTTCTGAGAACCAACATAGTCTAGGCGCAGATCTATGTATCTACCTACCTTCGGTTCAGATAAGTACTACCGCACAACCCACCATCGCCTACTGCACTTTCCTCAACTTGTAACGGGTTTAATTGTGTCACCTTATATGTGATCAAGTCTACAGTTCCACCGCCTGCGTCGCACACAACAAAGTTGTCACCTATCCGCAAGTTGTTTGGTTGAATCGCACTTAGCGTATATATCGCTGCGGCTTCTGGCTCACTGATGCATGAGGTACGAGACATTCCTGCTTTCCTTGCACATTCGAAAGTTAAGTTTTGAGCTCTTTCAGACCATAATGCTGGGATGGTAAGGATATATTCAATTGGTGTGTCATTCACGAATTCTGTTTGAACAAAGCAACGTTAGCTTACATACTTGTATTAACCATGTTTGTTGAAGAATTTGACTTTACTTTCGCCATATCTATTGATCAAAACTCCTCTTGTATGTCTCACCAAGGCGGTAAGGTAGTCTGTTACATGTTGTGATGTATCTCCAGAATAGCCTGGGGGAAGTTCGGTCTTGCTTGGGTACCTCCTTGCCAGGCTCGATGGCTTTGTTGCTAGTTTCTGGGATGGGTCTAGTTGTCTAGCCTTGAAATCAGCAAACGAGTCCGAAGTCAAGTATTTATACATCAGATATACGTACAGCTTAAACCACTGATGCCTTTTCTGCCCTGGCCTAATGTCGAATCCCCATCTGTATCCTTCAGGTGCTTTTTTGTCGTAGGAGACCTCGGTGGGGACTTTGTCTGATGTCCTGTTTCCTCCACTAGGCCAGGTGGATATAACTTCCTTGTCCTCCGGTGCATCTGTGTACGCCTTTATAGAAATTAGCACAGGAAATACTCCGCAGCAACGGCCTGTGAGATTATTTTACAAATGCTACACCCGAGAAAGTAGTGCCGAAATCAACTGCGACGATAATCTTTGGTTCTGAGTGGGAATTCATGGTTGTGGTGAGAAATCAAAGACTTTATCGGCCGCGGTACATATAGTTAGACTTGGTCAAGCTGCTGTCGTTCAAAGACGGCTCCTAGCTAGGATATGATTATTATATAGTGATATCGTATCCTTAGCCGGACAAAAAATAGCACATATCAAAGCCTCTTATCACATTCTCTCGAGGTATTGATTGGTTGGTTATATGTTATGGTTGCAGTGGGATGCCTGAATTGAAGCCTTGCAATGCAAGACCTTCCCCGCAACAAGGCACCCACAAAGAACAAGCACCTAGGTAGAAACAGAGTAGGTACATGTACACGCTTACCAGCATAAGAACCAGAAAATGCGGTTGTTCAGGCCAAGGATAATTTGTATGGAGTGGCGCCGTTCTCTCATACAAATAATCCCTGGTTCCTTTCTTGCATTTTCTGGTTCTTTTGCTGGTAAGCGTGTATGTACTCAGTATCATAATTATAATTGGCTGTGGGTCAATATATAATACCGACTTTATGATTCTACCCCGCAGAATCAATGGATTACATGTATTGTGTATGATCCACCCTCTCTCCAGTGATATTATTCCAAAGTCTCAATCCCACAGCGCTTCTGTAAACCATCACAGTATATCCCAAACCCCAACCGACACTACAACAGACGATGGGAAGATACGGTATGTGTACCTTTCACAATCAAACCCATAATTCCTACTCACAATAAAACACAGACCCAGATCACAAGATGAAAGACGCCGATGACCCTAGCACGATGAGTTCACCCGAACCTATGCAGCTCTCTGAGGAACCGAGTGTAAACTGGCAAACCGCTAGTTCAAGATCCTGGACGAAGCGCCTCTCAAGTAAAATTCGCGATCAAACATCGAGTGCTCCGGTTGTCCACGGGCGTGTCACCCGCAAAACAGCCTCATATGCACACACAGGCGCCAGCTCAAGCGCCTCTGATACCAAACCACGCCGCCGAAGCCACGACAACCCTCGTGACCACTCAGAACCCTGTGAGGACTGTATTAAGCTGAGCGAACTTGAGGAAAGACTACTTGGAGAGAGGAGTAGAATGAGTGAATCTTATGAGGGGTTACTCAAGGATAGGGACGCAGAATTACAAGTAGTCGTTGCGGAAAATGATGGTTTGAAAAACGAGATTGGTCACCTAAAATCGATATCAGAGCCTGTTGAAAGCGACGAGAAAACCCAAAAACAACTTAAAGGTCTTACCGAAGAATGTAGCCAAAGAAATGAGCGTATCCGCACTTTGCAGTCCGAGATCGATTCAATGCAAACGTTGATAGATGATCAAAAATCTCAAATTACTTCATACTCTGATCACATCGAGGATCTCAAAGGGAAACTAGAAAAATCCCATAAAGAAGCCGAAGATCTCAAATATGATACGGACACGTACAACGCACAGCTACAGAGCATGATTGGGGAGCACAAAGCAATGAAACATGCCATCGAGAGTCTCAGATCAGAGTTAGCCGCCCGCGAAAATGATGTTCGTGGGTTGAAGCAAGAAATCTCCAGATTCCGCGCTGGTAATCCAGCCTTTGCACCAGATAACCAGATAGTCGCCGATTACCAGTACTTGCTCTTGCAACTGAAGAACTGGACCTTATCAAATTTCCGAAGGTTAGAGCCGACGAACCTTGACCAGGTCATCTCAAACTTTGGATTAGAAACTTCTACTTGCGATGTGATCACTGGATGTATGAAAGAGACTGCTGCACGGAAGTGTCTCGTTATAAACATGCTGGTGATGCGAGATCTGCTTACGAATGTTTTTCGGCCGTTTCTATTTGGACTGGATGAGACGGAGGAGGTTTATCTTAAGGGTCTTGAGGCTAGTCTCTTGGAACAGAACACTAAAAAGGAAGTTCAATTCTGGCGTTCCACGACTCTGAGAATGGTAATTGCTAGTAAATCGCACAAGGACAAAGTCGATTCCTCTATCGATAAGGTCGTTTCAGAGCTGGAAGACTTCCTCGAAAGTATCTTCCCACCTTCGGATAACTCGCCGATATCAAAACATCGAATGGAAGTCCTAAGGACGATAGTCATACAGGCAGTCGATCTTGCACTCAAGCTCCGTGTGCAGCGACCGTTGTATAAGTTCTCGGTGCCCGCATCGGGAGGTCCGTTTCAGAAAACATTCATGGAATCTGCAGAGCCTAGCTTAGATGATGACGACGACAGTGGAGGCACCAGTATCTTGGGAAGTTTAAGATCAGGGCGGGCAAAAGCACCGCAAGATAAAGTTAGGTTGACAATTTTTCCATTACTTCTTAAGTCAGGGAATGAAGATGGCGATAAGTACGATACGCAAATTGTTATTCACAAAGGTATGATACTTAAGGCTTGAAGACCGAAGATACATGTATGGGTGCGATATAGGTTATAGGACTTTATTATTAGGACTTCTGAGGTGTGCATGTCTTGCTTTAAAATCATGATTTATATGAAATCTTTCTTTAATTATTAGTCAAATTTACATCAAATCTCACCTTCGAATTCTCTATATGTACTTATAGTGGCGGCATAACATCAATTATGGATTATATGCAGGCAATTTGCATGGGATAGCTAACCCTCGCAAAAATCCAGGAAGAGACCACTTGGTTAATGGTGTAAACCACAGCAAATTAAATAACGTGGGTTTGGGTGGCTTGCGCCGAAAACCAGTCTGCAAAGTTCGGGGGGGCCTGCTAGCTTCTGACGGTACCTTAAGGTGATATATATACTTTATGCTTACATCAATACCCATGGGAGATGCAACAGCGACTCAGCTTACGACCCACAACTTCAATCACACGAGACCCAATTTTGACCTCAATGGGCCTCAGAAAGGGTATAAAGAATCATTAATCACATTTTTAAGCAAAATGTACTGGATGATTGCTCAGCCAGGAAGACCCCAGCCAAATCTACGCCGTTGCATCACTTTTCGGAACCGCTGCACATGTAGGTACATGTAGTTACGAACTTACGTCCAGAGCGCTGGATCATACATTATCACTCGGCGTTAGCAACACAGTACCTGTTGAAAATGTAATAATTGTGGCAAGGTCTAGACCACTCTTATATTATGTCATCACTGTTGCTTGCCAAGGCTACTACTGTTATAAAGGGGCTATTAAATTCCCTCCTGTATTACTATAGGATATGACAAGAATCATATTCGCTGCCAGAGTCAATATTTCGAACAGTACCAAGCTATTAAACAAGTATGGGGGTGGGGTTCATCGACAGGCAAGTAGTGTTTGCTTTCTCACGCATCTCAATTATCGGAACTCAAACATACGATGTTGAAATATTAATATCTATAGCTCATGAGTGACTCGATCGAATAGAGTCGGTCAAACAATACTGGTGTAATAACGTACACGTCACAATCCGGGACGGAAGTTGGAGATGCTAGTGCGGGAAGTGGCGGGAGGAAGATGATAGACCACCCCTAGTTAGTACCTGGTTTTTGTAATATAGCTAGTGAGCTATGAAGAAATAGGCTTGGTTCCCCGGGCCAGACTGAATTTTTTACCCCTAGATCCTCCGAACAATAGATGAATGATACCATTATAGTATACAGTAGGGAGTAGACACACTCACGGGGGTGTGGTTCTAGCAAAATTGATAAAAGCGGTGTGTGAATAGGATTCTTGCTCATATATAAGTATATACCCCCATCTCATAAAGCGTTTCCGCCAAGGCTCTGTCGGTGTTTGCCAAGCCGTCGCCTAACCTTCTGACTCGCCCAATATCCTTTACCTTTTACCTCCCAATTACATGTAACTACTCTCAGCCCACGAGGATAAGTGAGCATTCAACGCGTTCCGAGAAACTTATCCCCTTATTCTTATTTAGAGCACGGCCACTCGTCTTTTTAGGCGATTCGTGATCACGCGTTAACGTTGTTAAGTTTTTCTTACTAATTTGTCTTGGCTGCTTATCTTAGCATCATGACTAACCCTACCTTCTTCAATCAACCTCCCAGCACCTGGAACATCATCGACTACCTCAATCAGCACGACCCAACATCACCGTCATACAACCACCAACACACCCTCGACAAATGGATTAAAGCACTGGTTGCTATATCGAGCGACGCGAAGCTCACTCCCGAGCAACGCGACAAAGCCCGGTTCCTCAAAGACAAGTACAGGCAGCTGGTATACTTACCGACCCCCCTTTCTCCCCTCCACCTATCTGTATGCACAGGCAGCGCTGGGACACAGATGAACTGTTCGCTCATCTGCTGTTCAAGACGTGGGTGAACTGGTCGCTTACCCGCTATGAATCCTTGCGAGCCAGCGCTGCCTTCCTCCGCGCCCCAAAAAACCTGCTCGGTTGTTTGAAGCAAGCGACCTGCTCGGTAGCTTGCTGCTTGCGCGGGGGCACCACCAGACCCAGATGACCTGCTCGGTTGCCTGTTAGCTCTGGTGGTTAGCAGATACTAATTAAGTCGCCGTTCTAACACTTGATTTCGTAGGGCCGGGACTCTGACCGCATCTGCGCCCGGGAATGGCTTGCCAACTTGCAGCCGAGTAAAAAGAAGAAACAGAATACGGGCTCTTCTGTTAATATCTACAAAGCGCCCGTGAATATAACGCAAGGGACCTTCGAAAACTCCGTCATCAACTCGACCATCAACCAATCAAGGAAGAGGAAGGTGCCTGATGATTTGGGGGCAAGCGACTCTACAGGTGATGATGGGAGCCTTTATGAGGATGTTGCTCGCCTTGACAAGGATAAGCAGAGAGAAGATATTGCTGCCACTTCTCCAACCGAGCCCCCACAAATAAATGATGACCCTATTTTCAAGGAGTTCGTTGCTACCTACAGGGCAATGACCAAAGAGAGTAAATTTGTATTCTCCGATTCTGGGCGGGTGCTAGAAGATGTGATATTTGAAAACGCAACTTTCCTCACTGAAAAGAGCACTGCACACCTATGGGTAGTTGATACCGACAACTCTGCCATCACGTCCTGGTTCCAGCCCAAAGAATTAGAAGAGCTGCGGGGCAGGATGCTGCCTATGCCAGAGCTTGACGAATGCTTCCTAGCGTCCATGGCGAGATTTTCCCATGTAGGCTTATCTATTTAATCTATAATATATTTACTATCTACCGCCGTCTACCTGAGCTACTCTTACATGTTACTGTGTTGCAGGCAGATACAACCGAGGAGTTCCGGCGTATCGTGGAGGAGGTCCCATACCGCCCAAAGGGCGAGCCCTACGACCGCGCAAAGCACTTTGACGCTGCGTGGGTCAATATCGTTATCTTGTCCATGTAACCTTCCAATATGTCCTGAGCTATAGTCATATGCCGTGAATACTTACAGCCACCAAAGGCTCTCAATCCTCGAATCCCCAAATAATCTCCTCCAGTACCCCAACCTCCGCGAAGGCTGGTACGATTGCAACCCCTGGTCCTTCCTCATCGATCAGTGTCTTCTCGGCCTCAACGGCGTCCTCGTCCAACGGTCCTCCCCCCACCCTCCACCCCACCCCGGCCTGCCACCTACTAATACCCAATAGTAAAGAGATCCTCTGCCTCGCCCTCAAGCTAACCAACCCCCTCCCCGCCCGGCGCTTCGACGCTATTATCCATACCCTCGCCGAGTCACCGGTCCTCGAGTATGGCGCCATCGAGGTTGCCAAGAGCTTCGAGTCCGTACACGCTCGCAAGTGGAGCGCCGACTCTAGCAAGCTAGTGCTTGCGCTACATGCAATGCTAGGGCGACTTAAGAGCGCAGTGGGGGAAGACCCTGAGATAGCGAGGAGACTACAGGTGGTTGGGCTGATGAATGCTGGTGTAAGGATGCAGGTAGTCAGGATGGGGGTTGTGAACGGGAATGTGGCGGTGTTGGAGAGGGGGAAGGTCAAGAGTCTACCCACGGAGATAGAAGGGTTGAGGGCGTTGTTTGGTGTGCTAATTAGTGTCGTGATGTTTAAGGTAATTCATTTCCTTTTATTTTTCTGTTTTGCGAGGTGCTGACAGATGGGTAGCGGATGATACAAAATTGTGTCGAGGTTGTCAAGGGCTATAATAGCCTGGCGGGTGCGGGTGCGAAGAAGAAGACGAGGGAGGAGTTTATGGAGGAGTTGGGCAAGCAAAATGAGCTTTGAGCGCCCCTCTATTTTGCCTCGCCCCTCGTCCTTCTCTGTTTTGCACCGCCGTCCTCGATGAATACACGGGGTATAGATATAAATGTTGGTCAGTAAATAGTGTACTATGCATGTAGTAATGTCTATAGTCTTCACCGGGCGATCTGTACCAAGCGCTGCACATTCAACATGTGAAGAACGTAGAATAAACACTAGGATCCTAAAATCTATTCGCATCACTAGGTGAATGCAATATAAATCATGAAATATCACTCGATGTCGCCCGTCTAGCACGGTCGAGTTTATATGTCTAAGATGCGTTCGAGGGAGGGTCCGGGTAGATAAATATATATTCTACTATTATAGTTGCCGGTATCTACTATTACGGCCTAGCCTTGAATTTGAAACTGGAGACGGAGATATGGAATCTCAGCCGAAGTGTACGCGTGACAATATCATGTAAAATTTGGGCATGGTAAAAAAAGAAAGAAAAAAAAAAAAGGCTCCAGACCGGAGATACCAACCAAAACCTTCTTTTGCCTTGGCAGTGTTTATTCACAACCACCTCAATTACCCATAGTTGATTGATCGCACCAGGGGTCGAACCTGGAATCTCTTGATTTCGGATAGGAGTCGTAGTCAAGCGCCTTGCCATTGGGCCATGCGACCATAGCATACAAGTATTTAGGGTTGTTTATAAAGTTGTTTCAAACGTTACATTAGTGGATAGGCGAGGAGCTGAGAGGCCCGTCACTGAAGAACTGTATCAATACATGTAGGTATTTCTTAACTATACGCATGTACCTACGTGTACGTAGAGAAGTAGTATACTGGACCCTCTGATCACGTGGCAGACTCTCTTTGAGTCCTCGGTTGTGTTTCTCACCTCCTCCTCCTGCTCTACTATTACAGCAACAACTGTAACTACTACTGCTCTACTGCTACTAACTACTACTACTGTCAGTCAGTCAGTGTGAGGCGTTTGAAATTCTCCTCCTCCCCCTCCTCCTCGCCTTGGAACATTCTAAGCGCGTTCCATCTATTTTAGCAGCAGACATACACCCTGGGGGCGCCTGCAGGGGGAAAATCAATGCTGTAACCCACTTCTGAAACTTGGCCTCAACTAGGGTCGGTTTGAGAGAGCCGCACAAGACAGATATCACAACCAACATAGTCACCACAACCATAACCACCACAACCCGTAACCACAACCTCTCCCTCCCCTCCCATAGTGCATTGATTGACCTTACCTTATCTTATAGGCTGCGGGCACCGGATTTACTTTACTTATCTCTTGTTTGCCCACACACCCCCGTACACAGCTTACTCCTCCACGAAACCGCACCCCCGACCAAAGCCATAAATAAACCAAATAAACTACTATGGTCCGGAGCGCCCTCGCCCTCCTTGTTGTGGTCTCTGCGGCCACGAGGGGCGTCAATGCCCTGTTTAGTGTCAATGATGACATCCTAGCTTTCCCGCAGGTAAGCTTCCTACAGCTCCTCCTTGCCCTCCCTCCCGGATCACCACTAATCCGCCCACCCCCAACTAGTACGAGATCCAGTTCCCACCGGAGCCCATCCCCGCCTCCGAGGCCAAAGCCCTCCTCGCCCAAGCACCAATCTCCTC
The DNA here is from genome assembly GCA_024713755.1 of Morchella sp. 2018-W16. Classification (NCBI taxonomy): domain Eukaryota; kingdom Fungi; phylum Ascomycota; class Pezizomycetes; order Pezizales; family Morchellaceae; genus Morchella; species Morchella sp. 2018-W16. Next base: position 828,471 of record JAMGYY010000017.1, on the reverse strand, counting down.
CGCTACGCCCTCTTCCACCAACTCTGAATCCTACGAAACCCTCTGGCTCCACAACCGCCAATATCTCTGCAAAGTCCCCGTCGTACAGGCGCCCCCCCCCCTCAACGCAACCGAAAAGGAGCTCTCCCGCGCCGCCGAGGAGAAGGAGCTCGCGCGGGCGACAACGCGCGGTTGGGAACTGCTTAGCGGCCTTGAGGGCGAGTGTCTTTATTTCGTGTCCGGCTGGTGGTCGTACTCGTACTGTCATAACCGCGAGGTGCGGCAGTTTCACCAAAAGGCGCCGTCGGCGGCGAGTGGTGGGGCACCGCAGTGGCCCCCCACGGAGGACCCAGCGACGCCGAGCTATGTGCTCGGTCAGGTTGCGCCGGAGAAGCGTGGGGGCGCAGGCGCAGGGACGGAACTCCAGGCGACGGGAGAGCTGAGGTTTTTGGTGCAGAAATTGGGAGGTGGGACGACGTGTGATCTGACGAGGAAGGAGAGGAAGATTGAGATCCAAGTGAGTCCTCTAGCTCCTCTAGACTATGATCTGAGAGTTTTTTTTTTATTGACTATGTGAGTAGTTCCACTGTGCGACAAAAGGAACCCACGACCGCATTGGCTGGATCAAGGAGATCTCCATCTGCTGCTACCTTATGGTCGTCTACACCCCGCGCCTCTGTGACGACGTCGCATTCCTGCCACCGCGCGAGGACCGTGCGAATGCCGTGCAGTGCCGCGAGATCATGAGCCCGGAGGAGCTAGAGGAGTACTATGTGCAGCAGGCAGAGCAGGCGGAAATGGAGCAAGCAGATGCACTAGAGCTGCTGCAGGCAGCGTTGGGGCTTGACGCTGGCGTCGAAGAAGGCCAGACCAAGGTGGAGAAGAAGAAGGGGAAGAAGGGGAAGAAGGCGGCGGCGGCGGCGGCGGCGGCCTCTGCAGAAGAGGGAGAGGAGAGGGTACCGGCGGGGAAAAGTGAAGAGGAGAAGGTTCAAGGGGATTGGCATGTAGAGTTGTAGGTATTATAGAGTAGTGTAGCTTCTTTTCTTTCTTTCCTTCTTTCTTTCTGCGGTTGCTTATGAGCTGCTTCTATTTTCTTGTACGTTTTCTTTTGTGCTGTGCTGGTTTTACTGGAGTGCTCTGGTGGGTAGTGGTTCGGTGGCGCGGTGGTGTATGATACATGGATAACGATGAGGACCCACGGGAACGTCGGGAAGTGGTATGGAGCGCGAGTGATGGGCTGTGATTCAATGGTCTTGCATGGTGGGCACAAAGCATCAAGCGCACGTGATGAATTATAGGCATGGCAAAATATACATGCGAGATGCAAAATGCAGAATGCACATTTCAGCCATGGGAAACCGCGTTGCCAATCGAACCGGCTGTCAAAAAAGCACGAATCGAATCGAATCGGAGGAGCGCGCTACTGCACAGTGCACACACACAGGTCACAAGTTGATCCAGGTCAAATCAAAAGCTTGGACCGACCGACCGGCCGACTGAACGACTGCCAGTGCGGTGCGAGCGAGCTCGAAATGCGGACAAGTAGGAAAAGTCTCAAACCACTGTTCAGTGCGCGGCCCGACCATAATGCATCCATCATGTAGTTACATTACATACCCGTGGAATTGTCAATCCACCTGGCTGGGCTGGCTGGCTGGATCAAACAGTGCACGAACTGCATCGTCCGCCCTGCCCGCGGATGCCGCACCCACGGGTCGGTGCATGCTTGCATGTCTACTCACAGCGGGACGGGGGAGATGAGAGGAAGGGGGAGAGGGAGAGGAAGGGGGAGAGGGAGAGGAAGGGGGAGAGGGGGGCCAATGGTTATGAGGTGGTCTGGGCGGGTGAGGGTGCGGGTGTCCGCGGTGAGGGAGTGGGTTTACGGAAGGAGGCGTGCAGGTATGGATGTGTTTCTACTATTTACAGCGCTGGCTGTAGGCGGTGTGAGTAGTGGGCTTTGTGGTTGTAGATAGTAGAATGGGAGATGGTAGATAGTAGATAGTAGCTCCTAGGGGGGCCTAGGCGATCCTTTCTGACAGCTGTAGTCTTTGACAGCTGTGGGATATTTTGAGGCGCATAGATAGACAGATAGCCCCTACTCTATTCAGGCCCTACAGTGCAGCGCATCCTGGCGCGATCTACAAGCACATAATAGTACCTACATCATGCCCGGCGCCGGGTCCTTTACCTGCTGTATAAACATAACCCGATAAGCCCGGGAGCATCAAATAGATTGCCCACGTAGATCTCCTAAGTAGATTGTTTGTTTGTTTCACCCGGTTGGGTTGTTTCGTAGAACTAGGTACAGTCGTTAACATGCGGGGAAAGCGAGGGGGAGGGGGGGAGGAGGGAAGTTAATATCAATGCCTGCTCGGATCTCTTGGGCGGCCCTTGTCCTTGCCTTTACCCTTGCTCTCCACCAGAGGTAGCGAGTGAGGGTTGAGGTTGGAGCGAAGTTGGATGGATGGGTCGGGGTGACAGACAGAGCCGTGCGCCGTGTTTTATCCGAGGATGTTGTTCGGTTGAGGTTTTTTTTTCTTTCTTTCTTTCTTTCCTTCTTTTCTTGTAGAATGGACCCGGGTATTTACGCTGCAGAGGAGAGAGAGGGAGAGAGGGAGAGGGGGAGAGGGGGAGAGAGATCTTGTGGCACGGAAGCTTGATGGATGGATGCATGGAAGGATGAGGGGTGATTAGGTGATTAAGTGATTAAGTGATTGGGTAGTGAGTGAGAGAGGGTGATTAGGAGGTGAGTGAGTGAGAGAGGGTGAGTGAGAGTGAGAGTGAGAGTGAGAGTGAGAGCGAGTGAGGGGGTACCAGGAATGCTGGCCGGTAGTACGTACATAGTGGGAGAGTTTCAGAATTAATGGGATGCACTGTGGTTTGCCGCGGCGAACCATCAAGACGTTGATGAATGGATGAAAATATGGGGTGGGAGGTGTGTTGGTTCCGATAGAGAGAATTGGATTTATGAGAGGTTTTTTTTTTTCTGTTTGTCTGTTTGTCTGTTTGTCCCGATGTCTTAGTTTCAGGTCTTGATATCTCAATCTGTGTTACCTTGTCTCGTTTCCCCACAAAGTGACGGGCGCCGTTGAGACAGACAACCAAAGCACCAACCAAGCAAGGAAACAGGGACAAAACTCTTCAATTGGCATTTCTTAATAAAACCTTGCTGTGTGTGTGTGTGATCAGCTGCATCTATGGATGAGGTTAGCATTATGTAGCACTCAGTACCTGTAATGATGTTGTTGGTTACTTGAGTGACAACTACATGAAGTAACTACTCTAACTGTAACTGGTCTTTCTCTCCCAACGTCACTTCACTCATTCATTCACGATACTTAGAGAGAGAGAGAGAGAGATATTGTCCTCCAATCTGTGGAGACTGATAACAGAGGTGCTTTATTCCTCTGCTGCTGCTGCTGCTGCTGCTGCTGCTGCATTACCGGAATTTATAACTCGGATTCGGATACACTCGCATTATCTATCATTCACTTAAATCTCTCTACTGTAACTTCCCTCGTCCCTGTCATTTCGTGCGTCCCCCCGTCACTTCCCACTCTTAATCTTACTCTCCCCCCCCCCCCCCCCTCCCCGCCTCGATAGTGCTTGCTGCTGCTAGGTGTTGCTGTCATAATTCTCACACACCCTCTCCCCCGCAATAGGAAAGAGCCTTATAATTATTTTTATTTTTTTTCGAATTCTCCGCTCACCAACCTCCTCTCAACTCGACAACACCATCAATCACGACGACTCGGCCCTCTCTCACACACACACACACACACACCCACACACACCCACCTCCGCTCACCCACCCATTCGTGGCGCTATGATGCGAGCGTCATGCAGCAGCTCCTCCTGCTGCTGCTCATTGCGCTCACGCCTTATGGCTCAGACTCAGGGCATTCGCTGCGGCAATGGCAGCCTGCGTGGCCTGGCGTCCTCCTCCTCCTCCTCAGTAACGGCCTCTTCGTCCTCGTCCACGCTAAAAACTGCCAGTGGATGGGCAAGAGTTCACCCAGTCGCAGCTGCATTGCCGGGTGGAGGGGGAGGAGATAATAAAAGCACCGCTACTGGCACCTCCACCTGTTCAGGGGAAACAGTGTCAGTGCCGCTGCAGGTTCCACCACAGCGCCAGCCTAATATAATAGTGTCGCCCATCCTCTCGCAGCTTCACCCTGCTGCTTCCTCCTACTCTGCTGCTGCTGCAAAGTCGTCCCTACTATCGGAAAAGTGGTTTGCCTCTACTGCTGCCTATATGTCACCGGCTCTTGCAAATCCGTTGGTTATTTCGCCTACGCCCATAAGACCGTTCTCGACGATGGGTAACCCGAGGTTTGGTGCTTCTGCGCCGGTGTTGAGTGCTAACACTGCAACCACAACCACCACTACTCCTTCCGCTGCACCAGATACCGCTGCTGCTGCTGCTGCACCACAGCAGCAAAAGTTCACATACCACATTTCAGCATCCTTCGCCGCGAAGCAGAAGCGCTTCAGTCCTACAGCAAACATCTATAACTTCAACCCCTACCACCGTGTACAGGACTCTGCACGCCGAAAGTCACGCCCGGACGCGGGACAAGATGCCTTCTTTGTCTCACGGATTAACGATAGTGGCGCCGTCGCCGCGGGAGTGGTAGCCCCCCCCCCCCCCCTGCCCTGTGTCACTTTGTGGAGTTGTCTTCTTTTCCGGAGGGTCCGTGGGCTGACAAAACTGACAAAACAGGCGGATGGTGTGGGCGGGTATGCTGAGTCCGGGATCGACTCTGCAGATTTCTCACACACTTTCTGTGAGCGCATGGCATCGGCCGCTTACCAGGCGACCGCCGAAGGCGTCAGCGCGAAGCAGCTTATCGAGACGGGCTATCGCCGCATCCTGGACGAGGACGCCATCGCGGGCGGCGCAAGCACGGCCTGTGTCGGTGTAGCGAAACCAGATGGACAGCTCAATGTCGCAAAGTAAAAACCCCGCGCATATACACGCTTGATAAACCAATTGCTGACACAGACACCCGCAGTCTTGGTGACTCTGGGTTCTTGATCATCCGCCAAGGGAAGATTCAATACGCCTCATCCCCGCAAACCCACGACTTCAACACCCCATACCAGCTCGCAATGATCCCAAAGAAGCTCCTTGCACAGGCGCGCCAGTTTGGCGGAGGTCCGTTCTCGGACGAACCTGCGGATGCACAGGTGTCTACCCACGCACTGCGCAATGGCGACGTCGTCGTCTTTGCGACGGACGGTGTCTGGGACAACCTCTCGATCCAGGACGTGCTGCGCATTGTCACGGATGAAATGCAAATTGGGAAGGGCTGGGTGAATAACGGCGATGTAGGCATTATCCCTGCCCCAAATCTTGGAGGCGTTGCTGGCGAGACGGACGGTAGAGGGATACAGGCGCAAGTCGCTAGGGCTATTGCGACGAGGGCGAAGAGCGCGAGTGTCAGCACAAAGCTGGACGGGCCGTTCGCGAAGGAGGTGCAGAGGCTGTTCCCCGGTGAGAACTTTCATGGGGGGAAGAGGGACGATATATGTGTGGTCTGTATGGTGGTAGTCGAGGTATGTTGGACTCTGTAGTGATTTCTTTCTATTAGAGTATTGATACTGATTTTTGCGTGAGTGCAGGTAAAGGGCCCAACGACACCAAAGTTGTAGAATATGTACTTCTACCTTCAATTTTTGCGTCTCTCTTATTACTGCATTGGGAATATATAGACGGGTATCTCCTTTTCTTTCACGGCTTCTTGTCTTCTTGTTCCTTCTACCATATTCCTCTTAAACTAAACTTTCACTCCCTACACGGTGCTATACACTCTAGTGCGCCTCAGAGTCGCGCACATTGGTTGCAGCGATCCTTTCATTTTACTGAGCTAGTCGTCTCTTTTGTTTTCATACGAAAAATGTGGTCTAAACGGGGGTTCCTTTTTTTATGCGTGTTAAGAAGTTTATGAATTTCCTTTGGTTGTTTTGTAAGAGTAGCGGGGCCGTTCGGAGCGGGTATATGTAAACAATGTAGGGTGGATGGGCAAGATTGATATTATGCAATTCGCACCAATGCTATATTCTTTTCAATCTTATTATTCACTGATCTCAAAACCTCCCTTCATTACTGGAACAGCAAATAAGTACTTTGATACCCTCTCTCCCTCGAAGGAAAAAAAAAAAAGAAAAAGAAGGAAAGAAAGAAAAAAGTTCATCATCACTGCTCACTTTTTTTTTCCCTTCATCTGCCGCCGCCTCCCTTGAAGCCCTTGAAGCCCCCCTTCAGATGACCACTGCACCCGTTGCTTTTCTTTTTGGGAGGTTTTTTGTTGACGTTATGATTTTTGCTTTTTGCGGTGAGGAGTCTCGAAGTGTAGTTATCACATGGGGTCTTATTTTTTCTTTTGGGGAAGGACCCGGGGTGGTGTGTGTGGTGCATGTTTTGGGGTTAGCGTGGTTGCAGCTACTAATTAATTGTTAGTAAGCATGCCGAGTGATATACCGTGATCGTAGCGATAGTAGCGCTTACAACTGCTACCAGGTGCAGGTGCATACACATTTTTGTTTGGACTATCAAATGGGGGGGAATGTGGGAGGAATTCACCCCCTCTATGGCTCCTTATCCCACCACTCAGACGGGCGGTGGTCTATTCTATATTGGGAGCGCAAGTCTCCGGCCGTTGATTGGTCCTAACTCGGTTTCGGCCTTCCCAGAGGTTCGCTTTGGTTGATTGCGGCACTTCTTCTGCCCACGTCTAGTCCGAGACTTGTCGTGTCTTTGCCCGGGGTGGTGGGGGGGGGGGGGGCTCTACTTCCCCGAACGGCCCCGTTTGGGTGGTTCGTGGCTTGCTCCGGTTCATGAGCCGTGTGGTGCTGGCTCCTCCAAACCCTATCTGCTTGTTGCGGCTTGGCGGCTCCGGTGTGGGTTGATGGGTGCTTCGTCGCAGAGTGCTTGGCGATTGAATCCTTATGTGTGTACCTACAAGTATCATCAACTGATTGCCCCCTTCACTAGATTGTAGGTTGGTACCCGTTTTGTGGGCTCTAGGGGGGTCGTACTGATTGATCTGGAAGCTATGTACTCGATGGGATATATCGAGACTGTGATTTAGCTCGAGAGATGCCTCGTCTATATAGTATGGGATATAGCAATTGAGTAGGCCAGGATCATTGCCCAGACTCCGAGGCGTGTTCGGTATGGTATCTTAGCTTCGCTGGCGTTTCCCTTGGTATCGTCGAAGGCGGATGCAAGGCAGCGAGATGTTCCTCCTGGATGGTTTTTGGTTAAGGTGTATACGTATCGTATCGTACGGTCTCATCTCCTTTTAGATAAACACCGCCACACGGTGCCACTTGAACTGGTGGTGCTATTCATGCGCTGTCTAGGACTTTATGGTAGTGGGTATGGTATATTTCCCTGGACAGTGCATAACTAGATGGTTGGTTGTCTTGGCGCATACATTGTACTGCTGGATTGGTTCTGCTCGTGAGTTTCTGCGGGCATATCTGGCTGGGTCCTGTACTGTTTCCGGTTCATTTCGAGTAAAGTTTCTGCTAGGTATAAAATAAACCCTGGGAGTCTTTTTCTAGGTGTGCATCCAAATATTGAATGTATATCTAAGGAAGCGGTAGTGGGAAATTAAACATTTAAGTTATGCTGTAGTAGTTATAGTACTGCGGCGTTTGAAATGAATACCATAATAATACCGGCCAGCCCGCCGCCCGAAATACGCCGCCTCTGCTATTGCTTGTAAAAATACTATAAGAATACGGCATGTGACTAGATGCCGTAGTCTCGCGGCACGAAAAACACCCCGTTTTTTTTTAGTACTGTAGTTATTATTAATGCGATATCTGGCATAATGCTTTGTAGTAAACCTTCCAAGTTACGCATTATAGTAGAGGTCTTTGTCCTTAGGTAAATTGACTTTGGAGATTTTCCTAACTGTGGATGACCCGGTGATAGTTCTCATTCTACCGTTACATATTTGCGAGGACCTGTTTAATTTGTCAATGATACTATTATGTGGCGCCTGGTCATTGGTTATGATGGATGTAAGTACTAAGTATGGTTATTCAAGTTTTTCCTTGGGGTGGATCACTAGGGATGTAGCCCTTTGGAATTGAGGAAGATATGAGAATTTTGGAATTGATGACTAGAATGTATGGACATGAAGCATAAGAGGTAGATATAGCGATAGGAGAGAAGAAAAAGATAGGAAGGATGAGAGAAAGAGATAATTATAGATCTAGCTAGAATGAAACAAAAAACTATATATATTGGTTTATATAGCAGACAACAACCGTTGTACAGCGTTACCCTATAGTGCTATAGTTTGAGTTTTGTGGTGGGTAGAGCGTGCAATTCAAAGGGGTGCGGCTTTTCTTCCATGGGCATTGGGGGTGGGTCTGCCGGTTCGGGGATATCTGTAGTAGTATCGTAAGAGGATAGAGGCTGATGAGAGGCGATCTAGGTCTGCCTGGCTAGCAACTGCAAGCCTGTTTGTGGGGTAGGGTTAGGGGAGTGCAGCGTTTCTTCTGCGGCTTGGGGGTGGTGGGGGTCGATCGACTTTATCAGCAGTCGCACGACCCCCAACAGATTGTATAGGTTTGTCGTGGACATTTCTATTATGTTGCATAAGGTTACCCCACCGAGTGAAGCCGTTATCACCAGTACGGGAACAACCTGGGTGTGGACAGCTATACCTCCCGTTGTGGTTCCTGGCCGGCCCGGAGCTTGACTTCTCTGGGCTCTCTGGGGTGGTTAATATTCCCGGCGAACGGTCGCGCTTGGGCGGGCCATAGTCACCCCCGTCCTCGGGATCGATGAAATTCCAGTTTGTAGAGTTAAGTCCAGAGTCGGGCGGGGTCCACAGTGTGTTGAATTCCGGTGAGGGCGCCCATAGCCCAAGAAGCTCCTCCAATTCATATGAGTCGTTAATTCTGCCACTACAAATTTCCGTCTCTGTCAAGCTACTGGATCCACCAACTGCAACCCCGCGACGAGGGCGGCCCCTGAGGGGAGCCCGTTTTATTGTTTGAGGATCAGGGGATAATGCGGCTTTCTTGGCCATGGGTAGGGGTGGTTGTGGTCGTGAAGGTGTATATCGCACAAGTTGAGGGGTAGGTGGGGTCTCGTTTTCAGACTCATAATACTCGTAGGTAGATGCTAAGGTCTTGAAAGCTAGCTCGTCCATATGTGTTCCAACGTGAAGTTTGATGGATATTTCAGTCTCCGAGATATATCCGCCACAAAATGGACAAGGTATCTGGTTATTGTTAGGATTGATGCTACCTGTTTTGATTTTGCGATTTTCCACAACACCACTAATATGGGATACAGCTGCTCCTTCTAGATGATCCACTAGGATATGCTGTACAAAATCATCCCTGTTACCGTAAACATCGGTACAACTATCGATACAATGCCATTCGAAGGAATCCTGTGGCCGGTGGTGCTCAAATTCGTGCGCAATCCAGGCTTCCCTTGATGTGAACAGGGTATATTTCTCTGGACAGTAGCTGAATAGGCAGCTATATGGTTTGAGATCTCTCAAAACGTGTTCTCTGCGATACCATTAGAGTTTATATTATCGCTATTGGTATATACGAGCATACCTCCATAAGATTTCCGTATCTACACCTTTCAACAGCTCAAAGCACAGAGAACACTCGAAAGTGATGCCAGGATACAGAAATACCGGTGGTTTTGGTACACAGGACTTGCCACTATGTATAGAGTTAGTCTCGTACCCACCCTCTACGAGCAGCTCGCTGACCCCCGGTAGGAGAGCTGGGTACGAGCCTAGTATGGAGCCTGTGGTGCCAGAGGAATCTAATGCACATTCTTGGAGGGGAATTGGATTGCGCGTTTCTTGTAATCCTTTGTCTTCGTTTTCTTGGACTCGAGTGTGATTTCTTGCAAAGCCCCGAATTTGTTGTAGTCGGCTCCAATTTATCTTGGCTAGAGTGTCGACTAGGTGATCCTCAATCTTTGGGAAATTTCTTCGTATGCCAACTTTATGCGATTGTATCGAAACACGTGCACAGTTTGGAGCACCCGGCATAACTTCCTCAACGGCGGCCGGTCTCTCTTGCAATGCAGTTGAGCATAATTGGTCTATAGAGGGAATAAGTCCAAACAATGTATCCAGTAGGCTCTTTAAGTCTTTAACGGTTTTCATTAAATTTAATCTCAAGGGATCGCCGTTGCTGTTGCTTGAATTTTGCTTTGCTAGGCTTGCGATATTTGGCATAAGACCCTGCACCGAATATAATAGATCCCCTAAACAAGTAGACTTGGTGTTTGTTTTTGCCCCACCATCGCATTTTTGTACTAGGGGTTCCCTTATAAGCCTCTCGCCAAGTGTTTCGCCCTTGGGCACTCCGGCCGACCCTAGCTGAGGCGCTAGTTCGTTGCTGGAGCTTACATGTATCTTTGACTCTGGTGGGGCCTGTGGTACTACCTGGAGGTTGATATTCAGAAAGTAGGCGTCCACTACCCTTGCGATACTACATAGTAGGATGACCGTAGACTCTTTCAAATCTGTATTTTTTGTGTTTTCGAATATCGTATCAAGCCCCCCCTCAGAGACAGTGTAAGTATGCCCCCATAGTAATAACCGCCCCATCTCTTCATGCAACTCTTGGCCCCAATCCCCATCCCCATCCCCATCCCCATCCTCGTCGTCCCCATCGTCCCCATCATCACCAATAATAGGGATTGATGTCTTGTACGTATTTATACAGAACATGAATAGCTCCTTGGTTATTTGATCTTTTACTTCGACTCCTGAATGAACCTGGTGAAGAGTTAGAAAACCCCTCCCCCCTGGCGTATATTTTCCCATATATATTCGTACCTTTTCGATCATATTGCCTATTATCTGCTTGTTGGAAGACATATTATAAAGAACACGGAGGTAAAAATGTGTAAGGCTTGGTTGCGCGCGTGCACTTTCATAAATAAGATATTTCAATAGAGTTAAGGTGGGCTTATAATAATGGCGCCGTGCGTGTAGTGGACTGAGAATTATAAGTAATTTGTTTTACAGACCATTGTCATTGATATTGTGGTTTTAAAAGCGGGGTTTAGGGTGTAGCAGCCTTGAGTAGTCAGTCGACGCCTTGTTCATGTAGCATAAGGTAGGAGTAATTATAATCGCTCCAATGAATGCGCGTTGCATGTCGACCATCCAGTTGGCAAGGCTCGATGGATGGTCTACCCGGGGCAGGTAAAAAGTACCGGACAATAAAGGTTTTTGCTTCACCAATGGGTGCGCGTACTAGGCGAGAACTACTGCAAAAAAAGCCTAAAGACAAAACTTGCATTGTCCGGTACTATTTACCTGCCCCGAGTATGTACAGCGATGGGGAAATTATGGCCTCCAATTTAGATAAATTGAGAAAGGCCAACCATCCCCAACTAAAGCCACGACGGATTTTCAGGCTCAAACATTATAGTTGCATCGCCGTACGTACGTACACTCGTCTGCTCAAAACAGGCCCCAATACTTGATTATACTCACTTGATACAGTATCGGCTACTAATCTGGTTGTCTAGGTTGGTTCTACCCCTAATGAGCACTAAGAGCTATTTACAACTCTAGCAGCTAGGAAAGGAGAGATATATGTAGAGTACATATAGCTTGGACACATATCAGTTGGTAACAAGCCTATACCTATTTCCTCATATAGGGTAAGTCTTATTTTACCTACGGAGTGGAACATTATACTTAGACTTCGAGCTAATAGCGTATACATATATGTAGTCCTAAAGATGGAGGTTGCAGGGATTGTTTTGGGGGCAGTCGCACTAGTTAAGCCAGTGCATGATTTATACGATCACTGCGCTACCCTTTTCGCCAACGCCCGTAACTTCTTTAATGATTTAGATATATGCGAAAGTCAATTTTCTGCTCAGAAGAGATTTTTCCTAAATGAGCTTAGACTTCTTGTCAGAAACCTTGTGCCGGATGACTTGGCAGCGGACATGGCAAAAGACAAGACACATCCAAAATGGAGCGATTCGGGATTCAAAGATGACTGGGCCAATACGATGGGCAAGGACTTTGATGGCCTTCTGGAGAGCGTATACAAAACTTTGCAAAAAATTGAGAAAAAGCTTTCGAGATTAGATAAAAAGAGTGTCACGGATCGAAGCAGTCCATCGGAGGTTTGTATACCTATTCTATCCCGCACAGAAACGTAGCAAGTTAATACCATATAGGTTCCCAATTCATTGAATAGTGTCGAGTCGGGATCTAAAAAAAAGGCTTCCTGGGCCTGGAAGAAAAGGACTGGCTGGGTTCTTTTCGAGAAGGAGGAGATTGAGAAATTGATTGTTACACTCTGCGATCAAAACAGAGTTATTAGTGACCACCAGAGGCAACAAGACTGCTTGCGACAACCTGGACCCCATTATCGCCCCACCCCGTCGAAAAACCCCGCCCCGAAAGACATTGTGGCAGAGCTTCTTGGTATTGCTGAAATTGCAAAAAGGGTTTATGATGGGTTGGAAATAGTCGCACGGTGCCCTTGTCATCATGTAAATTTACAACTTCGAGAACCAGAAAGTCTCAATCTGGCGAGCACCGACCTCACTTTGAAAGGAATCTCAGCGATCGACTTTTATCTTATTCTGACGAAGATTACCGACCAGGATACCGATCTTAATCCGGATGGGTGTTGTGAATGTACATGCATCACCATAAGTTCTAAGCCACAGAAATCCCCCTCAGGTGATGCAAACCAGCCGCCAGCACCACCGGGCTCCGGGCCGGAGGGGGCGATAGTGGGGTCTACCGACATAAAATCTACTTCGACACGTGCTGTTTTGACGATAATCGATGAGAGCCAACCTACAAAGAAGAGATCTTACTCAATAGATCTTGAGGCTGGACCCAAAAGATTGAAGCTTGAGTTTCCCGATCATAGAAGTCACTCTACGTCATACACCGCTACGATAGATATTCAGCCGAATAACGTAATACCTACTGGAAATAGCAGCGCAATTACTATGGCCTCCCTCAATGTAGAGATGGACGATCTTTGTTTACGGCTGAAGAAACCCTGGCCAGAAATACAGGGACGGGAATTTCTTGGGAAAATATCAACAGAAAAAACCAGTCAGACCTATCAGCACCTGTTATATCGGGAGCCTCTGATCTCGAGTCTCACTTCCCGGAATTCACTTGAAGCAGTTCTGACCCGGCCGCGGCCTAAAAAATGTCGCCGTCTCTTGCGTAAGCCACAGTGTCTCCAAATAGCCCATAGACTCTCACCTGCCTTGCTCTATTTTGGGACGAAATCCACATCGTGGTTTCAAGAACGATGGAGAAGCCGAGATATATTTTTCTTCCTCCAACTTCAACTCCCAGAGAAGGGATGTACTTTGGATCCGTACATCGTACCATGTTTCTCGACGGAAGCAAAAACACCTAACAACGGCAAAACCTCAACGACACCATTAAAAGTTGCCCCAAATGAGGAGCTTTTCTCCCTCGCCTTAGTACTCATCGAAATTGCTTTCAAAGATAAGCTATCCAACATCCATGTAAAAGATAGCGAAGGGAAAGTAATTCCTAATAAAGACGGCGATGAATATATAGAGCTTGTTAAGGCTCGAAATATTGTGGACTCAGGGGCGCTTCAACTTAAGATGGGTTCAAGAGAGTATTCTGATGTGGTTAAGCGGTGCTTGTACTGCCGACTAGATGGAACTCTTGCAAATGATCTCAGTAGTATAGAGTTTCAAAGGGCATATTATAAGCAGGTAGTCTACGAGCTCGAAGGCTGCCTAAAAGCGGTCCAGGTTTAAGGAAATATAGGTCTAGAAGCTGCTGCTCAAAGGATTTTTTTTGTTTCTCTTTCTCTCTTTTCCGCTAAACTGGTTTTGGGGGTTTTGTTTTTCATTTTCATTTTCGTTTTCATTTCGTTTCCATTTCGTTCTCATTTCATTTTCATTTCATTTTCATTTTCATGGGACCCAAGGGCATTCCTTTATTAACTACATGTAACTCCTTCATCTTACATGTTTGAGCCCATATTTCACCAATCAAATTTCAGGTATGTCCGCAAGCGCTGTGGTCCTCGACCCTCAGGATAGGTGGCTCATTTTTGGTCGTAGCTTGAAGGATAACATGTATCAACATCATGTGCGTCTTGGACGACCTCCTCCCCCAATATAAGCGCCCGAATACATGCAATCCTTGTTTTGTAAACAGGAAAAAAGTAGAGTCTGCCAAGTCATGATTCCCAAGCTCGTTGAACGGTATATCCAAACAGTCAAATCCCAATCGTGTGACATAGGATAACGATTTTGGGCGTTGAAACCATAATTTGGGTGAACCTAAGAGCAACAGTTCTAAGACTACATAATTGGTTGCTTCTTGACAAATGTAATCGTAGCCATAAGCATGGGATGTATTAAGTGGTTTTAATCGCGCGTTATCACTCGAAAGACCTCCGGAATTTGCCCTTGTTACCAAATTTTGACTATTATACACTACACTCTCGGGATTTGTATACATTAAACCTTGAGCCTATAGCTCAATATCCTCTCTGGCCCACAACTTACAAGTCCTATCCTGCCCGCTACTCACAATAAACCTATTGTCTCTGCTCACATCCACACTCATGACATTTCCTGAATGTGCGCTCAAATTTTTGACCAGCGCCCAATCATCCGTCGAAAAGATATTGACATTTCCATCGAATCCACTGGTAACGAAATATGTTCCCTCAGTTCTCATCACATCTGCAGCTGCCCCTTCCATTTCATCGACACCATCCGGCTTCCCAGAAAAGAATCGTACATCTGAGACTAGCCCTTTGTGGGCTCCGATTGTGGCTGTACATCGTACCATGCGTACGTCCCATACCTTGACAGCTGCGTCGCCGGAAGAGCTGACGACACGGTACCCATCAGGGCTCCAGGCAAGACCAGTTATTTCTCGGATATGTCCGTCAAGAACCATTATCGTGCGGCCCGTCCGGAGGTCCCACACACGGCCTATAGAGTCAAGCCCGCCAGAGGCGATTAGCGCACCATCAGACTGAAAGGCGACTGAGTAGACCTCTCTACTGTGGCCTTCCTGCAGGAGAAGCTCTTTCTGTGTTGTGAGATCCCATAGGCGCCATGTTGTGTCAAATGACGCCGAAGCCAGGTAGTTCCCACTCGGATGGTGTTCTACCCTCGCCACACGCGCAGAGTGTCCCGAAAGTGTAGCGATAGGGAGGTCCTGTGTGAGCGACCAAAGGTGGATATTACCCTCGCCGCCCCCGGAAGCAATGTTAGCGGACGATGCGTCTAAGGAGACAGTAGCCTGTGGGTGCCATGAGAGACCCCCGACGCGGTCGGTGTGACCTCTAAGAAGACCCTTGTCCTCCATATTTGGCACGCCGAGGAGCTTGATGCTCCCGCTCCAAGATCCTGCAGCAACGATCTCACTGTTTGGAGAAAACCGTGCGATTGAAACCGCACGCTCTCCAGCGAGTTGTGACCCGAGAACCTGGTACCCCGATAACCGCTCCTTGATTGCTCGCCTGTGTTTGATATGCTTTTGTAGGGGTATGCCCGCTTCCATTCTTTGCCTCTCTACTCGCTCTTTCGCCCTTGGGAGCGAGTATCCTGCCATCCACCTTCGTGCCTCCAGCAGTGCCGGCTCTCCCGGAGTATAGAACTCCTCGTCCTCATCCTCGTCTGCCTCGGGCGATGATACTCCGCCAATCATGTCAGTATCCTCCCCACCAGCCTCCCTAGATGTTCCTTCCTGTATATGGTAAAGAAGCTCTCGTAGTCGATCACGACGGTCGGCCGGGCCTTCGCCAAAGAGCGTTATGGGTTCTTGGAGCTCCCGGAGCCGAGCTCGCACCCGGCCGTCATCAGTAGGGACGATGATTGCTGCAGCCTTCTTTTTGCGCTCCATTTGTGAAATGATTGCAGAGGCCTTTTCTGGGGCAACACCTGCGCGCGCTGTAGAGGGTATATTGTAATCGCGGTCTATCGGAACATTGTTGAGATCAAGCATATCAGAGTCCTAGTTGAAGGTTAGCACGGATTGCACGGATTGGTGGTGAATATGTGGAGTGAGAGGAGTACATCATCTTCGACATAGGCCTTCCGGGAAGGGTGGATAGCAGACATTACTGTTATGGGGCTTTGTAGGACGAGAGGTGTATTTCCGGTGAGAATCACGGCTGGAACTACTGGATTGAAGGATGAAAATATTGAATATTAGCTATAACCAGTAACTTGATAGAGGTGAGGTTGATTGTGGCTGAGAAGAGAGGGTAACTGACTCTCTTAAAAGTTAGTTAGGCTCTGCCATACGGTCCATACCCCTTTAGTGGTCCAGGGTGAGGCTTATTTTGTTACCCGGCTAGTGTTTCAGCACCCCCTGTTGCCCCTGCCCACATGTTTCTAACTCTCTATGGTTACCCGGTTCGTGAATTGTCAGGGTTAGGGTACTATTATGGCCACCTTTCTTGTTCACCCCTGCTCTGTGGAAATTTGGAAGGAGCGTTCCGCCGCGTGTTCAGCAACAAAGAGTAAGTGAGACGACAGCTCAAATTGTGTTCAACAGCCTCAGGGGAACAAAGAGTTCTCCTCTTCTTCTTCATAATCCATCTCTTTAAAATAACCTGTTGCTTTAGTTGCTTTTTTATAATTCAATCTTCTATTTCTCTACACTCGTTACTCGAATTATCTCCGTTCTCATTTGTTCTTAACAACAAAAAATGTCGGACTCTCCCAGTGGGGTCCGCCTGCGCGCATCTAAAAAAAAGTCGCCATCATCACAGTCCGGGATTGGCTCAGGGTCTGATGATGAATTATTAACAAAGACAAAGGCCCGGAATGTTGCCTCTGTCTCCGCGCCTACAGCTGCAAAGCCGTCATCGCAGCTTGGACATAAGCTTAGTTTAGTCCTAGTAACTATCTTGGCCTTCATCACAAGATTCTGGAAGATTAGCCACCCAAACCAGGTGGTATTCGATGAAGTGCATTTTGGAAAGGTGGGTTTCTTAATAAGAAACAGTTGCGGGAGTGTAATGATTACTGATTTGGTGTGCAGTTTGCTTCTTATGTATGAAACCCTAAACATATATTCTCGTTATCCTTGGGGTTTTAGCTCACAAGCATCTTGTAGTACCTGCAAAGAACATACTTCTTCGACGTCCACCCGCCATTCGGGAAGCTTCTTTTCGCTCTTATGGGTTGGTTCGTTGGTTATGATGGACACTTCAAGTTTGATAATATTGGCGATTCTTACATCGACAACAAGGTTCCTTACGTGGCTTTCAGAGCTATGCCGGCATTGATGGGCTCTTTGACAGTCCCAGTGGTGTTCCTGACCATGTGGGAGAGCGGATACAGTCTTCCCGCTTGCTTGGTTGCCACTGGGCTGGTTCTATTCGGTAGGATTTGCACTCGGAGGTGTATTCAACAGCCATTGCTTATGATTGTGAATAGACAACGCCCACATTGGCCAGACTCGTCTCATTCTCCTCGATGCGACCCTTATATTCGCCATGTCGCTCTCAATTCTCTGCTATGTCCGCTTCTATAAGCTTCGTCACATTCCCTTTAGCCGTAAATGGTGGAAGTGGCTACTTCTCACGGGCGTTTCCATGTCATGCGTCATCTCCACAAAGTACGTGGGAGTATTCACCTTCGTTACTATCGGCGCCGCTGTCGCAATTGACCTCTGGAACCTTCTCGACTACAAACGTGGCCTCTCTCTTCAACAGTTCACCAAGCACTTTGCTGCTCGCGCCTTTGGACTCATAATTGTACCTTTCTTTTTCTACCTATTCTGGTTTCAGGTCCATTTTGCCATTCTGTACCGTAGCGGGCCAGGTGACGACTTTATGACTCCGGAATTCCAGGAGACTTTGAGCGACAATCTTATGTCATTGAGCAGTGTCGATATCAACTATTACGATACCATCGTTCTCAGACACAAAGAAACCAAGGCTTACCTACATTCTCACCCTGACAAGTACCCTTTGAGGTATGAGGATGGAAGAATTTCATCTCAAGGTGCGTACACTGGGTAGCTATTTTCGAAGTAAACAAATGTCAGCTTACAAAATGATATAGGCCAGCAAGTAACCGGATATCCGTTCAATGATACAAACAACCACTGGATCATTCTTCCCGCTGTACCAGCCCCTGAAGATCAGCGCGCCAACATCCCCGTTAAAAACGGAGATATCGTCAAACTCCGCCATGTTGTTACATCCACAGATCTCCTTTCCCACGATGTCGCCTCACCTTGGTTCCCCACCAATCAGGAATTCACTACTATTGAAATTGAAAAGTCCGAGGGTGAGCGCCATAATGATACTCTTTTCGAAATCAAGATTGAGAACGGCAAGAAGAACCAAAACTTCCGCACTATGGCCGGTCTCTTCAAGCTTCTTCATCACCCGTCAAAGGTCGCCATGTGGACACACACCAAGCCTCTCCCGGACTGGGGCTATAAGCAACAGGAGATCAATGGAAACAAGAATATTGCACAATCATCCAACCTCTGGTTCGTCGAGGAAATTCCTTCTCTCGCCGAAACAGATCCCCGCAACAAGAGGGAGGCCAAGCAAGTCAAGCCTATGTCTTTTCTTCGCAAGTACCTCGAGCTCCAGCGCGCCATGTTCCACCACAATAACGCACTGACCAGCTCCCACCCTTATGCTTCACAACCAATTCAATGGCCCTTCCTCCTTCGTGGTGTCTCTTTCTGGACCAAGAACGATACCCGCGAACAAATCTACTTCCTCGGTAACCCTATCGGCTGGTGGTTCTCCTCATCTGTGCTTGCAGTCTTCGTTGGTATTATTGCCGCGGATCAGCTTACACAGCGTCGTGGTGTTGATGCGCTTGACCGCAAGACCAGAAACCGCCTTTATAATTCTACTGGCTTCTTCTTCCTCGCCTGGACAGCACACTACATCCCCTTCTTTCTGATGGGGCGTCAACTCTTCTTGCACCACTACCTTCCTGCACACCTTGCGTCTGCTCTAGTCACAGGTGCGCTTGTTGAATTCGTGTTTTGTGTCGAACCACTCGAGACGGAGAAAATCGGGACAGATGGGAAGAAGATTTATGAGGCTCGCAAGGGACCACAGAGCTTGATAGGCGCATGGATCGCCTGTGTGGTCATCTTGGCGGCGGTGGCGGGCGGGTGGTACTTTTTCGTGCCACTCACTTATGGCAGTCCCGGGTTGGATGTTGCTGGTGTGATCGCGAGGAAATGGTTGGGATATGATTTGCATTTTGCCAAGTAGGCTGTTATTGACTTTATTGGAAATTTTAAAGAGGAAAAGCGGAGCTTGTGAGATAGTCAAAATCCAATTAAACTAGGATGATTACTCTTTATAAACAACCCTTCAATGTTCGCATGTACCTTGTATCTCCCAGGATGTTACAAATGATCTAGCATGACTTCAGCTACATGTACGTACATGTATATACTTTTAAATCACTGGTTCCCACCGACTCATGAGTGATGAACCCGCAGGCTGTAGAAATGCAGGATAACTTCTTGTATCTCTAACTGCCCCTACTTTACAATCATGTTTATAAATGTAGGTTTTTCCATGTCAGTACTACTGGTAGGCGACTGAATTGCAGCCCGCGAAAGCAAATGTTATATATAAAAAGTGTCTGAACGTGGGCTCATACAAACATCCATCGCAGAATATATTAAATGTAGTTTAAGTACATGTAGTTCTAGTATCATACATAGAGTCTAAGCATGTTTTTTTCTCTCTCCTAGAGATAGCTCAAGCTTAACCACATTGTGAGAGGTACCTTACCATAACCAGGACCAGATAAAGTCAAAAGGTGGAGAAGGTTTAATATTTATCTTATAATCTTGTGCTGGACTGGATCCGACCTACTACATGTACATATTATTACAGCAACCCAACTAACAAAGGGAGATGACGGTTGCCATAGCCTACGGGCTGCATGCATATATGAAGTATCCCCTGGGCTGTTGAAACTTGCAGAATCCAGGACTTCCTATTTCAGTAATAATAATCCCACTTTTTGCTTTCAAACGCCAACAATCTCTGACAAACACCCACAGAAAGTGACAGGCTCAGTGACTTTGCCACAGCCCGAACAGGAAGTCCTGGATTCAGCGAGTCTCACCAGCCCAGGGGATAAATAAATAAATAAATAACATGGATCACAGAATATCACTCGAGAGAACTCCGCATAATACTAGCCAGTATAGAATAGTTTGTTTTCTTGGTCTAAATATTTACGAGCATCTCCCGACCTCTGGCCGGAATAGGGCGTTATATGGCTAAAACAGCACTACTACGTACCTGCTTGCCAACTCAAGCTTAAGACCCAAGATGCCCAAGATGCCCTTGCGCACACATCGGAACTGTTTGGTTGACCCAAATGTTGGGGTGTCGATATTATCTACTGACTGACTCAGAAAAGAAAATGAATGTATGGCTCGAGAAGCTATGGAGGGTAGGTGTGTAAACTTCGGCGTTTGTAGCCAATCAGTCTATAGAAATTGGGAGATCTACTCCCATAATTATACTAGCGCCTAGCCTAGCGGTCTAATTCCCATACAAAAAAGATTCCTCTAGGTTTACACACCCACCCTCTATGCCTTCTCGCGCCATACATAAATAGTTACAAAGCATAGTGTATGTATGTATCTATTGGGTATAAAACTTTGATCAAGGATGTTTTCTCCACTCAGCGGTACCGTTATATCGTAATAGCATATACCGCTTTTGAAATCAAAACCCTTGGTGCTCAAGAAAAGTATAATTGAAACCATTAGACTGCATTTTATGTTCTCTAGAAACTTATGTAGGAGTTAAAAGGATTCCCCTAACCCTATGTGGACCCCACTAGGGGTTGGGGCCCGTGGTTTTAGGAAGCTAATACATATCGGTACTAAACCTGGCTCGATATGATTAGATTAGATTGGCTCTACCCGAAGGCCACGGATCAATGCTTACTCCGCCAGGACTTCCGCCAGGACTTCCGACATTGACATTGGATTGACTCTTAGAAGTGATTTATGTAAGGACCGCGTTTGTTTGGAAACCTGGCGTCGGTTCGGTAGGCAAGCTCTGCGATATTTACCTAGGATCTAAACTAAAACGTTTACCCCATCCCTGATACTTTTTCAAGTATAAGGGCAAGAAACTTCACGAGCTGGGAGATATGTGGAACAGAATTGAAGGCGGGGAGAAATATAAGAAACAAAAAATCAAAACGGCAGTATTATACAGAAAACCCAAGAGACTTCTTTTCTGCTCTAAAACCGTCCGAGCAAAGTAAAAAAAGAAAAAGAAAAAAGACACCCAACTTTCTTTTCCGTAGCTTCCATTTATACCCCTGGATCCATTTCTATTTGTGATTATATACGGAGGCCCTTCCCCATTTCGTTCTTTCAAGAATTTCCTTAGATCAGATCACCCGATAATGGGCAAGACAGGCGTATTCATCTTAGTAGGTTCCATATCCGTCACTAAATATTTATCCGGTCAAGGCAAAAAGTCGAGACAGAAATTTAGAGAGAGGCCTTCTTGTCATCCGCTGCCAGCTGCAGCAGGAAGGCCTCCAAGTCAAATCGTGCATCGTTGGGATCAGTGATGACTAGAGTAGGAGTCCAGTTATTATTAGCCCATAAATGAAAGACATTGAAGATATAAGGTGTATGCATACGTCCGTCAGGGCCGACAGACTTGGGCGCATTCTTCTTTGCCCACTCCGCCTTCGCCTGCATAATCAAGGCTTCTTTGTGGTTATATTCGTTCTGGGCCTGGCGGACCTTGGCCTGGGCACTTAGTTTACGTTGGTGGGTGAAGCCATAGAACACTCCCGCGCCGAGAGCAGTGTACCGGAGAACCTATATGGCGAGGAAAAAGGTATCTGAAATTAGCAAGCTTTAATTCATCCATCAACGACTGACTTTTTTTTTTCTTTTTTCTTTTTGAATGGGGTTGATGGAGGGGTTGGCGATGGAGGGGGTTGTTTTGGCGATGACGGAAGAACAACGAAAAAAAGCCGGGGACGATTTTTCCCTTCTTTTCTTGTTAGATTTTGGGAGCGCTTACATTCACGGTTTGTGTTGATAGAACCATGGCTGCGGGGGTGAATTGATAGCTGGCTGGCCGGAGGTAGGGTGGAAGTTAATTGACAGAATGCAAGACTGCAGAGAGGCGCTGGTTGATATTTCAAAGGGACGACGGGGGGGGTGGAGAGAACGAGCGGTGGGTGGAAGAGTCCGAGGGTTCCTTGGTGTTGGTTGATTGCCGTTGCGACTCTCGGGAAAGCGCTCAAAACAAAACGTTTCACGCCTGAGGAGTATATTGATAGACAACGATCACCAACGGACACAAAAATATTATAACAGCATGTGATAAGCTCTAGAGAAGTATTCTAATGTGATCACAACTATATTATAAATTTTGCAACGCGTTTCTTTCAATGTTTTCTGTATCTCATTGTGGTCGCATCTCCTCCTGCATGGACGTTCCTTAGCAAGCAGGCCAGGAACCTTCCTTTCTTCTTCTTTTGGTCCCATTCCTATTCCTAGGAGTATAGGTATTTTTTCGAACTTCCCCTGGTCTCTCTGAAGGCGCCTAGTCAAAAGATTTCTGTCAGTACAGTACATACAGCTCACTACCCCACCCGCCCCACCTCACAGACCAGCATCCATCCTTCGCTTCATCGTTTCATAGCTGCTATCTCTTCCCTAGAAACAAACACCCCCATCACGAGCCCACCATGAGTGCAAACACAACAGAGCAGCGAAGAGCAGAGATAGCCGCAAAGAAGGCGAGACTTGCGGAGATCAAGCGCCGAAATCAGGAACGGCAACAATCTCTCTCACTCCAGAGACGGAGTACTGAGCTTAATGAGGTACAAACTTACATTCCGCAGAAAGATACATGTTCGGCACGGCTAATTCACTTACCTGGAGGGCCGACAATAGGTTACAGCACCCCTTCCCCGATCCTATGCCGATCGACGAAGCCTAGAGGAGCTTGTAAATGTTCTCATAGGCGACCGCCCGTCATCGACGGGGCCTGGCGCAATGAAGAGTAGCAGGTCAAATTCAGTCATGTCCGGTGCAGATAGTAATTTTTCGGATTCAGCTTCTCCCACAATAATGTCACCGTAAGAAAAGAACTCCTGGGGAAAACCTTGTTGAAGACCATGCTAAGTCCTATTTCATTTACAGAGGTGTTGCAATGACTCCCGACTCTACACCCACACCAAATCACTTGAATTTGCAACATATGTCTATAGCACCCCTCACAATCACCTACGACGCGCCACCATCCCCTGTACGCGAGGTCGTGACCTACAGCAAAGAGGTTCAAACTTCAGAAGCTTGGACTGGGCCTGACGACGAGGGGGGACACGACGGCTCCGAGAACAGGTCACGGAGGACAGATGAGGAGCTACGGGAACAGATACGCAAAGAGATAGAAGAGGAGCTAAGGGATCTCCATGCCGACGAGCAACAGCAAAATGGGAGCTCTGGATTAGATGCGAATGGAGGCTTCTTTGCAAGGGAGTTGACGGATGAGGAACGGGCAGCAATTACAGCTTCAGAGGAGTTTGTGGACTTCATAGAAAGATCGTCGAAGGTCGTGGAAAGAGCATTGGATATGGAATATGACGTATTGGCAGACTATGGTTTGGGCATGAATGCCGAGGACGAGGAACAGAGTGGAAGAAAAATCAAAGAGATCGCGCAGTTCTACGACGAGCGGTGGTCAAAAAAGAGGATGATTAGTGACATCAATTATTCACCGAAGGTATGGTTGAGAGAGGTACTGGAAAGGAATAGTGACTTACATATGGGCAGTTTCCGGAGTTACTGTTGGCATCGTACACAAAGAATCCGTCCGCACCACATGACCCTGATGGCCTGGTTCTGGTTTGGAACATGCACATGCACGACAGACCGGAATATGTCTTCCATGCACAGGTTTGTACTCATCCTATCTCCAGAAATTCTTTTCTCACGAATTATTTAGAGTGATGTTCTTACTGCGCGATTCTCGCCGTTTCATCCCAATCTCATAGTAGGAGGGGCGTATAGTGGACAAGTTCTCCTTTGGGATACCCGAGCTAAATCGCAACCTGTTTTAAAAACCCCCCTAACAGGTTCGGGTCACACCCACCCGGTCTACTCGGTTTCAGTTATAGGAACTCAAAACGCGAATAATATCCTTAGTTGTTCAACAGATGGCGTTGTCTGTGGTTGGACAGTCGACATGTTAGCGCAGCCACAGGAACTTCTAGAATTAATCACACCCCCCCCTTCTAAAACTGATGACCTCAGTCCGACGTGCATGGCATTCCCCCACTCAGACCCCACCTACTTCCTCGTTGGCACCGAGGAAGGGACAATTTACCCCTGCCACCGTTACGACCGAGCAGGTGCCAAGGCCGGCGTTGAGCCAAGAATCTCATACAAAGGGCACGCAGGGCCTGTCATGTCCGTTGATTTCCACCCTGTCCGTGGCCCTGTAGATCTTGGTGATTTGGTTTTAAGTAGCTCGGTTGACTGGAGCGTAAAGCTTTGGAAAGCGCGCCCACCCGCTGCTACCACTTCTAGTGCATCAGGCTCACCACAAATTGCCACACCAATTTTGGAGTTTAGCCGGGAAGACGTGGTGTACGATGCCGCATGGAGTCCTGTTAAGCCAGGCATGTTCGGGCTTGTCGATGGTGCTGGACAGTTGGAGATCTGGGATATCATAGTGGACACGGAGGTCCCGGTGGCCAAGGCCCAACCAAGTTCAAGAGTTGGTGCAACGCATCTAACAAAGGGATTGAACAAGCTCGCATGGGAGGAGCATGATGGAAAGAGGGTCGCAGTTGGTGGATTGGATGGGACGGTAACAGTTTTCGAGGTTGCAATTGATCCACCACGAAACGAGGAGTGGTCAAGCGTTAAGAAACTTATTTCAAGGGCTGAAGCCGGGAACAATAGTATCATTGCTGGAAAATAAGGTAGGGGGCACTAGGTGTGCGAAATACGCTCTTTTTTTTTTTTTTTTGCGTGCGTGCGTGCGGTAAAGCTTTGTAATGGTTTCTTTTTTTATCTTTTCTTTTTATCCATGTGAACGCGTGGATGTCATGTAGGGTGGGCTGGTATTTGTACTCTACTGCTTAGGGTGGCAAGTTAGTTTTTTTTTTTTTTTTTTTTTTACCCTTTATGCTCTGGGAATAAGATACTGTAATATTTATCATACCGCCCCATCTCTCCTCTGTTTTCACTATCCCCTATACGGTGTTAGTGATATAGGGTTGTTAATGGAGTGAATTTGAATGCGAGCGGCTATGTTGTATAACTTCTAGAGTTCTAAAAGATGTGACTTGAAAGGTTACTGCCTATGCGCAATCATGTGACGGTTGCCATAGCCTACGAGCTGCATGCATGTATGAAGTATAAATAAATAAATAAATAAATAAATAATAATGCGCAATCATAAACAATCACTCGCACTAGACAGTCCTGACTAATCCACCCGGATCATGTGATTAAAGTACATCAACCGTCTTCCTTCCGGTCCAATACTCTCTTCACTAATCCAGATCCACTCCAGAGAATATGGGGGCAGGCACCTAAACCTGGCTGGATATAAATGCTCTCGTATGGCGTCTGTCTTTCGGAAAGGATATCCATAGCTACCACTCCACAGGCATATATGCACATACCACAAATGCCCACCTCCTGTAATCGGTGGGGGGTTTGGCTGTGCATATGCGATCAAATTACTATCAGTAGACGTGATCTACACCCTTAATTCGACCAATCGTTAAGGATAGCTTTGTGGTAGAGCTCCTAATGCGGCTCTTAAGCTGTTACACAGATTGCGTCTGGATGCAGCTGCTGTATCTACTCATTAAAATCAATCTACCCCACCCACAGTACGCAGTACCCCGAACTATCCTATGCCCCATCATATACTTCACAAACACACCCACACATCATGTCGACATCACTATCAGACCCCTCTATAATTACTCTCTTCCGCAATGCCCCCAAGTCCTCTCGCCGGGCCTTCCTCTCAGCCCTCTCACTGGAGTTTCACCCCTCTGATCTGGGCCAACTTCACCATATCCTTCACGAGAACTCCTTCTATTTTGACTTCATCCCCCTCCTCCCCCTAGAAATCTCCCTTCAGATTCTACGCTACCTCCCACTTAAAGAGCTGATTCTTCTCCGCCTCGTTTCCCGCCGCTGGAACAACATCCTGCGATCCCCAGACGTCTGCCGCTCCCTGACATACCGCTTCTTCCCCAACAACCCATGTATTGAGTCATCCACGGATATTGTAACGCTCTTTGAGAATCTATCCTCGCGGCGGCAGTCGCTTTTGCGCCGCAAGCCCTCCGCCTGGTACAAATTCCACACATACATCCCACTAGAGCCTCAAGACTGGCGTGAGAAAGCATATTATGTTGACGCCGACTTTGTGAACTTGCGCATGGCGTGGGTGGAAGGGCATGACAGGAACAGCATTGTGGTCCGCGACCTACTCGACGCAGGAAAATCACCTGAGGTGATTCCAAAGACATTCATGGACGACCGCTGCCGCATCAGTGAGGTTGCACTCTCTGATTCTCTGGTTGTCGCGGTCTCCAGCACGATGGGGGTCTGCCAGGTGTGGGATCTGGCGACGCGGGCTACACATTCGTTCAAGATACCGGGGGCCGTCGTGGCAACACTACATGCCGACAGTAATATCATTGGTATCCTGCTCCACAGGCAGAATCTGGAGTATCAGTTGATCGTCCACAACGCAGCAACGAGAAAGACGAAATGCATCGATATAACGTGTGATAGCCAGTATAATGGCAATCAGGTTATTGTCCACGCGGCCAGCAACAGGGTGGTGCATGTGAAGCGGGAGGTAGCTGGGGAGATGGACATCGAGGTCACCGCGTGGAGTATCGATTCCGGGGAGTCTCTGGGGAAAGTAAGGCAGCGATTTACTAGCCCATCTGAGTTGCGCCAGTTCCAGCCCATGGGGAACGGGCGCTGGGTAATAAAGGCCCGGCTCTCACACACCTCTACTACTATGCACATATCGCACTGGCAGTTGGATCTCGCACAACCAAAACTAGAAATTGCCCACGGGTCCCACGAGGTATCCATCGAAAGTGCAACGCTCAAACTGGGGGCCTCGATGAGTTCCGGGGTGCACTACACGGGAACATCCGGCCAGGTGAATTGGGGTATAGTCTGTGGCAATATCGACAACGAGCTGTCTAGTGGGTGGTTTCTCGTCTGGGAAGAAGGTGCCCTAGAGGCGAGGGTTATGACAAGACTTAACCCTTACGCGAGAGGCTTTCCACCCTTTTTCACTCCGT
This sequence comes from Morchella sp. 2018-W16, assembly GCA_024713755.1. Lineage (NCBI taxonomy): Eukaryota > Fungi > Ascomycota > Pezizomycetes > Pezizales > Morchellaceae > Morchella > Morchella sp. 2018-W16. The sequence continues at coordinate 801,128 of JAMGYY010000017.1, read as the reverse complement.
TCTATCTTGACCCGCATGATCGATTTATCTTATGGGGTTGGTCTGATACCTTTTGCGACCCGGGTGAGATGCCTTTTCTTGAGTGGCGCGGCTTCGAGGACACTAGATACGTCATGGAGATATATCGTGGCATCCATGAATGTGACCCAGACAGCACTCACTGACTGGGGTCTTCCGAGTGGAATGTATTTTCCGGCAGGAGGATATGGGTTTCAAAAACCTGGTTTGGGCTATATATGTATCTTGCTCCCCCTCCCTATTTTCTTTAAAACTACGATTTATAGGTGCTCTGGCGGCGAACAGGCCCCCCCTGCCTAAAGCAGAGTATAGGTAGAACTATATATTGAAATTCTCGCCCATGGCATGACTTAGCGCTCTACGGTCATGTGTTCATGAAATGCAGTTAAATAGTAAAAAGCCAATCCGGTGAGCAAAAAAAAAGAAAAAGAAAAAAGGAATGGAGGGAGGCTCAGGTGCGCGGTTGTCGATTCCCCATAACTGCTCTATGCTTGAGCTATCTGGGGGGATCTTCCAGATGGAAATATTCATTGCAACACTCTCCAGGCACCACCACCACCAATCGATAGGCCTTGGCATTTATGATATAGACTCAGAAGGCCTTCAAAGTACCCTCTGTAAACACATCTTGCGTTAGTCTTTCAATTGTTGGTGGTGTAGGTGTAGCAAGCTCTAGCCCCCACGAAGACCGGGATTTCCTAGCCTATCTATAAAAATGATTACAGTCGAATCTCCCTATAAGGGTATAAAAGTGGCGCAAAGTCATATCTTTATAGGAAAGGAGCCCTTATAAAAGATTGAGGGTTAGGGTTACGAGAGGGAATTCATTGGTATTGGTTAGAATAGGTAGAAAGTAATGCCTTGTTGAGGTTGTTCACGACCTAGGGATCTCCTCTTTGAATACCTCATGATTTAACTTACTCATCACTTCTGCACCTTGTTGATTCCTAACCCTTCTTTTTCTATAAGGGTATGTATACAAAAAAACTTTTCAATTCTTACGGTACCCTTATAGAGGATATTGTATCATTTACCCCTAAGTTTACATACTGAAGTAAATAGCCCGCCAGCCCATACCCCTAAAGGCGAAGACCCTTATATAGGGTACCCTTATAGGGCGATCCGACTGTATCACCTATGAGACGATGATTTCCTTTTGGGTTTGCGCTCTGATCTGATTTGGACTCCTCTAGTGATTCGGTAGACTCTGGTAAATCGCCATTCACTAAAATGCGTTGTGGCCTAGATAGGTTTTTAGAGGTGTGCGAACAAGAACTATACATCTTATCTGGGACTAGATATTATATACACGTGCACCCGCTCCCAGGTTAATAGATATGTAATTACATGTACTTATAGGCACTGTACTTGGCCAATGTATTCCAGAACCACGATAGTTTTTCGTACTGTGTAAGGTAGTATATAGACAGTGATGGGCGCCGATGTTCCTAAGTAAGAGTTGCTAGTACACCCTTTACTACTACATACCCCCGGATCCCACAAGTTGGGGTATCTATTTGGTAAGTGAGCGCTAATCTAACAAAGCAGCAGCTCGGCACCATTTCAAATCCGAATCCCCAAGATATTCTACATTCCTGTGCAGCAGACAGAGAAGAAGAGGCTTTGGTTGCTTCCAAATAATCGGGTAAGTCTGACAGATGACGCACGGGCCCGCCCAGACCCACGCACGTGATCCCGCACCTCGCTAGTAACGCTTACACAGCATTACTTAACGCATGACAAGCGCTTGGGAAACAGCGACGGCTGCCGTCTAATGTTCAGGTCAGCCATCAACTACAGATTACAGAGATTACAGATGGTAGACGGACCCAAGAGAGTTTTTAAAGTCTTTTATTTTCCATGGCTTTCTTTCCACCCCCGTAGAAGGCGTATAAGTAGCCCAGCTCGTCCTCGAACTACTTTTAAAGTATTATGCTTACTGGCACATCGATCATTGTCGCTTTCCGCAACGCAGCAATCACCATCTGGATAACCCTGACCGCCTCTCTAAAGGCCCTGACAACCTCGCAAACACCGTTCCAGTACAGTAGGAAGGAAATTGACCTCCCAGAGACCATGTCTGTCGCCCGTACAATCGTGAAGGCCTTCAAGGCGATCGAGAAGGCCGAAGGCGCCGGCGCAAGGGTTCGCCGCTCCGTGGGCACAAACCAACTTAAGCACTTTAGTCCCTTCCTTATGCTCGACCACTTTACGATCGGCGAAGGCGCCGGGTTCCCGGACCATCCCCATCGGTTTGTTACCCCCGTGCCTCTGCTTTTGTATTTTGTCTCTAACACACGGAACCGAACAGCGGGCAGGAAACAATCACCTACCTCCTCGAGGGCTCCGTCGACCACGAAGACTTCGCCGGCAACGCCGGCACGATCCATGCCGGCGACCTCCAGTTCATGACTGCCGGGCGCGGCATCATCCACGCCGAGATGCCTGGCAAGAGCGTCGACGGCAAGCCCAACGTCGGGCTGCAGCTGTGGGTGGACCTCCCAAAGCACCTCAAGTTCTGCGAGCCGCGGTACCGCGACCTGCGCGCGGCCGAGATCCCCGTGGCGAGGACGGACGGCGGCAGGGTCGAGATCAAGGTCATCTCTGGGAACTCGCACGGGGTGGACAGCGTGCGCGATCTGGCGTACACGCCGGTGTGGATCCTGGACGTGACGATGAAGCCGGGTGCGAGGCTGGCGCAGCCGCTGCCGAGGGGGTGGAATGCGTTTGTGTATACGATGGGGGGGAGCGCGGCGTTCGCGGGGAGGAGGATCGAGGCGTTCCATAACGTTGTGTTTGCGCAGGAGGGGGACGGGGTGGAGGTTGAGGTTGATGAGGCTGAGAAGGAGGATGCAAGATTTGGTATGTCCTTTTTTTTTTTTGGCCCCCATCTGGAAATGTGGATTGCTGACGGTGTTGCGGTATAGTAATTGTTGCGGGACAGCCGCTCGATCAGCCGGTGGTGCAGTACGGGCCCTTCGTCCTGAACACCAACGAGCAGGTCTACCAGGCCATGCTTGACTTCCAGAGCAACAGCAACGGGTTCGAGAGAGCAAAGGGTTGGAGTTCGGTCATTGGGAAGCGTATGTAGAGAAGGAGAGATGTATTTGTTTTAGACTTTTTCTTTGTTGGATGCTATGGGTTTATATATTTGTTTTGTTCTTGATATCGGCTGTATTGTATTGTGTTCTGGAGTTGCATTTACATTTTAGAGGCGGGCAGAAATTCACTTGGTTATTAATCTATGTACTTGAATATTGCCCGGAGCAGCACAGGCACAGTGTTCTGCGAGTGATTTCCTGTGACTGGTGATTATTTGCGGCGTTCAACACGAGACTACATGTAGGTGGGGGGCGGACTGAGCTTGACTTATTACAAGGTAAACAGCAGCCATCTGTGGCAGCTTTCTAGACCACTGGAGTTGAAAACAGCCAGACAAAGGATATCGAGAGCGACTAAGACGTAGGTTAGTTTAGAGCTATGGGGTATTTCTTATCGAGGGGTATCCTAAGTACATGAAGAAGGGAGAGTGGATCCCACAGAGATAAATGCATGTGCATGTAGAGCCACCATGTATGTACTCTAACTACATGTAGCCCGCTGCTACCCGCATCAACACCGCCAGCCCTGCCCTACCTGCCCTGCCCTACCACCCTGCCCTGCCCTGCCCTACCCTACCCATTCCCACTCCACCCCGATCCACCAACCCTTCCTTAAAACTATGTAGTACACTCCCACCTCGTCCCATCTCCATCTCTCCATCTCCGTCCCCATCTCCATCTCCATCATCTCCATCCCCATCTCCGTCCCCATCTCCACCTCCACCCCTCATCCCCCCACCAACCCTTCCTCAGAGCCCCTCCAAAACTAATACACTCCCACCTCCCCCATCCCCATCCCCATCCCCATCCCCATTCATCCCCGTCCCCGTCCCCGTCCCCGTCCCCATCTCCATCCCTATCTCCGTCCCCATCTCCATCTCCATCCTTCATCCCCCACCAACCCTTCCTCAGTGCCCCTCCAAAATTAGTACACTCCCACCAACCATCTCCATCCCTCATCCCCCATCCCCATCCAGAACGCAGCTTCAACCCACTACATTACACCCTTCCTCAGTGCCCCTCACCCCCCCCACCCCCGTCCCCATCACTATCTCCACCTCTCTCATCTCCATCCCCATCTCCGTCTCCATCCCCATCCCCATCCCTCGTCCCCCATCCCCATCCAGCACGCCAGCTTCAACTCATTATTACCCCCCCCTCACATTACCCCCCCCTCAGAGCACGCATTGATCGAGCTCGGGCTCACGCTCACGCTGATACCCTCCTCCTCCTCCTCCTCCTCCTCCTCCTCCTCCTCCTCCCTCCTCCCTCCTCCCTCCTCCCTCCTCCCTCCCTCCTCCCTACTCCCTACTCCCTACTCCCTACTCCCTACTCCGTACTCCCTCTCCCTACTCCATCCTCCATCCTCCATCCTCCATCCTCCATCCTCCATCCCACCATCAAGCCCAGCCAACAACCCCTCTAGGCTTTAACCCCAGCCCTATATACCCACCCACCCTCCCAGTAAAAAAAGGGCCTAGTATCGCACCATGCACGACCACACCCCCCTATATGAACCACGGACAACACCGCCATCAAGGGGAAAAGCAAGAGCAAGGAAGGGTAAGGATAAGAGGGTTTACCCCACCCCAAATAGGGACCGCGAGCTTTACAGCTCGTCCAGTAATTATAATTCCTAGTACTAAAAATAACTAAACGTTTTCAGGGGGAAGAGTGAGGGTACCAGCCCTGGAACTTATCCTCCCTTGTACACTACAAGACGGAGCTCCCCTCTCCGTCTTGACTTCCACCGGCTTGTGGCTGCAACCACAATCCGAACACAATAGGAAAAGAGAAATCTGAGGGTGGCTCAATAAGCGCCTCGGTTAAAAGAGAGGGCAAAGGAAAGAGTAAGAAAGAAGATAAAAAGGGTGAAGGTGAGTGAGACCCATGTAGTAAGGCTGCGCCAAAGCCGCAGGTTTGATCCCCCCCCCCCCCCCCCCTCCCCAATAATAGATGGTATAGTGGTATAGTAGAGTAGACTCTCCGATAGAGGAAGCCAACCCAACCCCAACACTGGGGCTGATTACAGTGGGCACCACTCACTCTGAGTGGGGAGAGAAAGAGGTAAGCAATAAGCAATGCGGCGTCCCAGCAGTACCATAGCACTGCCGTACGGAAAATACCCCAATCTGGTACCGTACCCTTAGACTTGTGCAAATGATTGTAGGGGGCATCCCGCTGGGAGCCTGGGGGGCCCGAGACACTGGCGTGGCCTGCGAATTTACTCTGTAATAAAGATGGGACACTGTTCAATTGGCTAAGCCATCCGCGTCTGCTACATAACCGGAAGCTAATCTCCCGTTCGTCGGCCGAGTGATATCCTGTGACCCAAGCACTGTGCAACCAGACCACAGCCCACAGACCCAATCCACAACACCCACAAGAAGAAGGCAAAGAAGAAGGCGAAGCAGAAGAAGCAAAAGAAAACGGAAAAAAGAGAACACCCACACTAACTAATTATGCTCCCCATCAAACCCACCCCACTCCACAAACTCCCACGCCAGCTTCACCGCGGCCTTCAGATAGAACCCGGCGTCCTCCTTCCACAGCCCCGCCGCATCCCTCATGGCCCTGGTGGCCTTGACATAGTGCGCATCCTTGCTACTCTCCTTCCTTATGACATGGGCGACCACGTCCTCCCAGCCGCGCCCCTTGAGGTCGACGTCGTCCACCAGCTCCGGGCGCACCACGGGCCGCAGCTGCACCACGTAGACGATGCACACAAACAGCCAGTGCGCGCGCACCAGCGGCAGCGCGTACTTTTCGGGCACGACGGGCAGCAGCGTGCGCACGGCGTGCGACACCGTCAGCAGGTGCTCGAGGAAGAAGTCGAATTTTGGCTCGCCGGGCGTGTGTGTCGCGCAGAGCAGCAGCACCGCTGTGCGCGTGATTGCGCGGTGCGTCTGGGCGAGGTCGGTGGCGGTGTCGAGGGAGTAGTAGTGTTCGAGGATTGCGTCCTCGCGCTCGGCAAACAGTTTCTCGATGTTGACGGAGCCGGGGTGCTCGAAGAGGTTGTCGAAGCGTGTGTCGGTGCGGATTGCGTCGAGGACGGCGAGCGGGGAGGTTATGCTTGCCTTTGCGGCGTGGGCGAGCGAGGTAGCGGTTTGCGTGGGGACGAAGCCGACGGTGGGGAAGTCGCGGTCGATGTAGGTGTGTAGGAAGTTGTAGTTTGTGGCGGCGAGGGTGAGGGCTGAGATTGTTTAGAAAGGATCAGGAGGTAAGGGATGTGGAAATTGACTGACCTTCCATGGCGACGTCCTTGTTGTTGAGTTCAAAGGCGTACTGAGAGAGACGATCATGTTAGATCACTCGACACAGCATGTCAATGATTGCGCTAGCCACTTACCCCGAGATGTATCAACGGATGCCCCACTGCAAACAAACACACAACACACCGACCCATCCACACGTTAGCACACATAAACCCCCCCCAAAAAAACACAAAACAAAATAATAAAAATAATAAAAATAATAAAATAAAAATAAAAACCAGAAAGAGCTACTCACGCCCACCAATTCCGCCAAAAAGCAACGGCTCCGGCCCCTTCAGCATATACTCTGTAACAACCACCTTCCAGTCATACCCAAACCTGACCAGCTCGTCCTCAAAAAAGTCCAAAAACGCCCTCTGATACCTACCCCCCCATTATATATCAGCGCCGCCAGAACCAACCCGAACACACGCCACACACACACATATATAGAGAGGGAGCACTCACTCGCGCATCGACAAAAAGTCCCTCCAGTCATGCCTGCTGATCTCACCGGGCGCATCCACCCACGGCTCCAGGTGGCGTATCTCCCCATCATACATTCCGTTCAGCGTCACCGCATCCGCACCGAGTAGATATGCCGTCCCCAGTGCCTACCACACACACACGCAATCAGCTCTCTCTCTCTCTCTCTCCCTCCCTCCCTCTCCCTCACAGGTACGGCAAACTTACATGCGGTAGATGGTTATGGTACCTCAGCCTCGAGTACAGCACCGAGTAATTCTGGTGGTTCGCGCGCAGCAGGTGCTTCAGCGTGCGGTCCCGCTTCTCGGGCGAGGTCTCGTAGTCGACGGGCTCGACCGGGGGAAGACCCGTGTACGGCGCCTGCTCGCTGGGGGTTATGTCACTGGTTGATACCACGGCGCCCATTGTTATGTAGATATATATATATGTTTTATACTAGTAGTAGTAGGTGAAATTGGGTTTGTGGGGAAATGTAGAGCCGATAAGCTACCCAGACTCGGGACCGAGGGCACTGCTGCTAGTACAAATAGTAGGGCCGCGGGACCCCGGGGGGGGTATGAGGTCATGGTTACCCGGAACGCCGGGATGTTCCGCTGACAAATTGTGAGCAGACATTCGATTCCCACCGCCTCCCCGTCCGTCCGTCCCCCGCCCATTCGGACAGACAGACAGACAGCACACCTCACTTCACTTCTATATTACAAGAAATATACACCACCACCACCACCACCACCACCACCACCGCCAATGTCATCATCCACCCGCACCGTCCCCCCCACCGGTGCGCCCTCCATTCCCTCTTCTCCGACTTCTAGCTAACCTGCTCTCACACAGCGCAAACCAGCGACGCTCCAGGTACCCACCCACTCACCCACTCACCCACCCTACCACCCAATCCCCCCCGGCTCATGCCCGAGCTAACATAACCGCCCCTCCTCCCCCTCGCCAATAAAAAACCAACAGAGAACGTAGTCCTCAAGCCGACCGCCAACGGGCCAAAGCCCTGCTGCGTGTGCAAGGACGAGAAGGCGTCGCGCGACGAGTGCATGCTCTTCAGTGACAAGGGCGAGGCCCAGTGTCTCGATAAGATCGCGGCGTATAAGGCCTGTATGGCTGGCTTTGGGTTCAAGATCTAGACTGGGAACGAGGTGTGTAAAAATGTATGATATGGGTAGCTAGCTACATGTATAGATGGATGGATGGACGGACGGACGGTATCGGTAGACTAGAGCAATGGATGAAGGGTCTTTTCTCGATTGAATAGTCGGTCGGGTTGGTTGGGTGATGTGTGGTGCGGGTCAATGATCAATGGGTATTCATTTTTAAATAAGCAAGCAAGCAAGCAAGCTCTCTAACTACAACTATACTACTACAAAAAGTAAAAAATAAAATAAAGAAATTGCATCCCCTACTCACTCTTCACCTTACACCTCTTGCTCTCCCCCCACAACCTCGTCAGCACCCACAACCACGCAATCCCAAACGCCCCAAAACACACCTCGACCCCCGCCACAACCCACAAGTCCGGCAACCGCTGCACCTTCCCCACCACGGCCTCCGCCACATGCAGCCCCACCACCGCCGCATAGCTCCCCACATGCACAACCTTCCCCACCCAGCCCCTCGGCAGATGCCTAAACGAGCCCATCAGCCACGCATACAGCAGCGTCAGCACGCCGTACTGCAGTGTGAGCCCGTCGCGTTGCAGAAGCGGCCACATGCTGAACATGGCCATGTTGTTCACCCAGCTGATCCATGTTAGGACATCCTTATCGAGCGTGCCGGCGAGATGGAGCGTCAGTGGCATGAGTGGCAGTAGGACGCTCTTCTCGTGCACTTGGAAGGAGAACATGTAGAAGCCCCATGCGCAGGCGGAGAGCGCAAGCGGGAGGAGGCGCTTTGAGGGGTTGAGGAAGACGATGATGCATGGCGGGAGGATTGCGAGGAGTGTTGCGAGGAGCCTGGTAGAGCTTATGTTAGAAAATTGAACCGCCACATGGGGCCCAGGCAGTGGTGGGATACTTACGATACTTTCTGGAGCAGGCTCGAGTCAAACCGTTCACGGAACTTGATGGCAACGTTTGCCGCACACCAGAAGTTGGCGACTTTATCCTCCCAGAGGCCTCGCGCGAACGGGAACACCCTATACAGACACTGGCCCACTTGTTCCGTCCCACCAAACACCACCAGCGGTGCAAATACCAGCGCAAACGAGACGACCACCGTCGCTCCTAGTAGCAATAAACGCAGGATATTAATCCTTGGGAACACACACAGGCCGAGCAGGTATGCAAACACCACGGGGGCGTAGTACAGTGCCATCTGCTTGAACGACAGCGCGAGCACGAAGAAGAATGAGCCCCAGTAGATGTGGTCCGTGAGGAAGCAGTCGAGAGCCGAGACGGCCAGGCCGAGCATGACGCTGTTGTACTGGAAGTGGCCATTGTCGATGATCATGAGTGCAGGCTGGAGGAGGATTGCAGCGAGCGCACAGGCCTTGTCGTATTTGCTCATCGAAGACTGGGTTCCGTGGAGACGTACGAAGATCACGACGGCGGGTACGTACAAGAGGAAGTCGGAGACGAGGACTGTCGCACGCATGTATGTCTTGAGCGAGGGGTCGTCACTACCACGTGAGGTGTGCAGTGCGAACCAGTCGGGGTTGATACGGTCACCGCTGCAGTCCATTAGCTACAAGCTACAATAAACATAACTATACAGGTGCTATCCACTCTGGGGGAATGAAGGGTCCGCACGAACATTACACCCAGAACCCACGAGTGGTAGGCCGTCAATGGTGGGTAGTCCAGCCCCCACCACTCGAGCTCATGCCAATACCACTCCCGCACCGGAAGGTGCTTTGTAATCTCCATCCAGTGCCTCTGGGCCTCGAAATCACCATGCATTGGCGGTGTGGCCATCCCTAATCCATCACCACCATCATCCAGAGCTATCAGCAAACCAGTTCCTACCCACCTGTACTAACAACACTCCAGACAAGACAAGCCCATGAACGACATGACATACCAGAATAAGGACCCAAGCCCACCGCCCACCGCACCAGCAGCACCACCATGAGCAGTACTGGCAGTACGAGCCATTGAGACGACGCCGAACGCAGTGGATGTAGGAATGACGCGAGCGGGAAAGGAAGCGCCGGGAGTGAGAAGGAGACTGAGCGCGTGGGCTTTTTCTTTTTCTTACTTGGAGACTTTGGGGCAGTCTGTTGTTGTAGCTGTTGTTGTGGTGGTGGTATCGGCATTATTGATATATATATTGAATATAGGACCAAGAGGTAAGTAAGTGAGTGAGTGAGTGCAGGTGTAGAGCAAGCTGGTCTCTTTTGTCTCTCCTCGCTTGAGATTCGTGTGCCAAGTCCCAATGATCTCCATTGGGGGGGTGCACATTGACAGGGATTGTACAGAGCCGCACAGCCGAGTGAGCGTCCGTGACGATATAGAACCACTGACGTTGAGAATGATTGTAATGGGTCCATTTCTGTTGGCTAGGGAGGAGGGAAGAGAGAGATTCGGTATTCTGGGAGAGGGGGAGCAAATCATTGTCCCCTATTTGAGACCCCCAAAGCTCATATGTGGACTAAACTGAGTCGAGTGATACCCCATGACTAGCAGATAGTGCGCCCTTCCCAAGCCAACTCAACCCCCGCGGGCCATGGCCAATTGATACGATACATCAACAACCACAACCACAACCACAACCCACAACCCACAACCCACAACCCACAACCCACAACCCACAATCCACAACCACTAATTCATACGACCCCATGCCCCCTCTCCTCACTTCCCCCCCCCCCCCCCCCCCCAATTGACACGCCAGAAACCACGTATGTACATATCTACACTTGCTCTGCATGATTGGAAACAACATGTAGATGGACAGAAACGGGGGGACGGGGGGGCGTGTAGATCTAAAGTTACATGTAGTAGGTACATGTATATGTTAGGTGTTAGCCTGTAGAGTAATACATGTTATTTATGCCGAACACTTCACTCGAGCTTAAGACACCACCACAACCACGACCACCATCATCATTCATCATCATGCACACCCGCATATACGAGTTGTTTATGTAGCTAGTCATCCCACCTCCTCCTCCTGCTCCCTCTCCCAGCAGGCAGCCCACACAGCCCAATCGATCAATCGTAGGAGAGCGTCCCCTACTAAGCCCGTCTTGGGTAAACCGGCCATGAGGTACGGGTTAAAACCTTAGTTAGAGGAGTTAGGGAGTAGGGTCAGGGCATCGGATGTTGCCGTCGTGTAATCAAAAAGTTGGTGACTTTTTTTTTTTCAGAAAGAGAGGGTGGGATCTATCTAGCTTAGGTCTTGTGTCCTCCTTCGCCTTGCTTCTCTACTCAAACTCACGAAGACGAAGACGAAGACGACGAGAAAGGTGCTGCTTGTACTTACTTGTACCTATCTACACCCTACATCCAATATCTACTTGGCTCGGGAAACAAGTATACATCCTACTACTTAGAAAGCACACACACACATACACTCACACACCACTTACCTCATAGCTCTACAGCAGAGCAGCTCGATCCTCATCGATCAAGCACAATAACACCCACCTCGATACAACCTCATGGCTCAAAGCTCCAACCTCGTAGCCCCTCCATCTTCGCCGCCGCCGCCTCGTAAGCGCCGCCTCGACGACACAGCTCACCACCCCTCAAAGCTACGCAAGCGGCCCACCTCTGCCCCTCACCCAGACAACAACAACAACCTGAAGGAGCAGGTGCAGATCGCGTCGGCAGCACTACCGATGATGCGGTGCCATGTGTGCTCGCGCGCGCAGAGCGTCGGCTTCGGGACTATCACGATGTGCGGCGCGTGCAAGAAAGGTACGTGCTACGTGTGCACGAGGAGGTGCGATGCCTGCGCGGAGACGGTGTGCTCGGGGTGCTGCGAGGAGAGGGGGGTCCAGTGCTTTTGTGGGAGGTGTGGGATGGGGGTGTAGAAGTCGTGGATGGAGAGGAGGGGGGGGAATGGGGGGTTTATTTTTTTTGTTTTTTGCTGGAGAGAAATGGATTCTCTTCTTTTCTTTTCTTTCCTCTTTTCTTTTTTCTTTTCCTGCTTCGGGTTTGGGTGCTGTGTGGGGCTTTTTTTTTGTTTTTTTGTTGTTTGTAATCTTTACTTCTGTTTTCTCGGGGTACTCGGGTCATACATGTACTTTCTAGCTCTTCTTTCCACTGAGCTCATCTTCATCTTCGAAGTCCTCTAAATAACATACACGCGCTTCCCGTGGCCATAGGCATTGGGGTAGACATAAAATTAATAATACTCAATTGCAGCAGACAAGAACGCCCAGATGTGACACACACTTAAGCTTTCGGGTACAGCAGAGCCGCAACCAACATGCTAATATACAGGGTTAGGTTTAGTTGGGTACTCTACATATGACTTGGTTAGCTTCCTCTTTTAATTTTACCGGCTCCTTCCTTTCTCGAACCATCTTGACTCATTCCACAGAAAGGAAAGGGAGGGGGTATGGTTAAGCTTACTTTACTCGTCAAGTTAAAATCCCTTCGGCTATGTGCTCTTCTCTGCTCTTCTCTGCTCTGCTCTGCTCTAGAAGCATCTACATGATGTATGAGCATGTATCGAATACGCGGCCGGTAGGGCTGCCAATATATCGGGATAATACATACTCAGAATTCTGGTGGAACAGTATAACGTACATTCCTACAGGTAGGCCTGATTATTAAACTTAGCTTTTTATCTACTTAGTGGTACATATTACTTCCCACCTTCAAGACCACGGACTTGGGTGTTCTGGCTTGCGTGGGCCTGTTACGTACGTCAAGCTACAAGTACATGGCTATACGAAATGATGACTCGAATGTCGATGGAGATGATGATGTTGTTGAGACCAGGGACTGGGATGGGGATGGGGATGGGGATGGGGTAAGTTACTGTACGCTCTGTCTGCCTCGTGGGGGGAATATAGAGCTTGCCGGTATATAAGGGCAACCCAAGGGGCACCAAGAGCTCCAGAATCGAAGCTACAAGCTACAGCTCCACAGAACAGTCGATCAAATCCAATACAATACAATACAAACGTTTCTCTCGAGACATTCTCTTCAAACCTCAATCTCACGCTCAAGCTCAAGCTCAAGCCCAAATACCATACCGCCTCTCTCCTTAGCTAAGCATCCGGCCTCAAAACTCCCCATTATACTACATAAAGACCTAGCGTCCTGCAATGTCTAGCACATCTCCGCGCGCATCTCTCGACTCGACCACTACCACCTCACCGCTGGTCGGCAGCAAGACCAATTCTACGGAGGAGCTGGAGAAGCAGGAGAGGAAGGGGAAGGGGAAGGGAGAGAAGAAGAAGAAGACAGTCCCGGTAGGGGTGAAGATGGGGAGTTTTGGGGGTGAGGCGAGCCATATGAGAATGCATATGTAGATGGTGCATTGTGGCCAGTGGTGTTGGGGGTGGTAATGGGAAATGATTAATGTGGAGGATTAATTTATGGTTCTATCACTTTTTGTACTGGGAAATGAAACTTTTAAAGACCCTTAAACCGCTCGGTATTCACTTGATATTGGCAATGATGACGTACTGGTACTATATAAAACACTGAAAAGGAAACATATTACGGCCCATTCACTGCTTGTCGTTCTGTGCAAAGAAGAAGTTGGCCCCTACGTTTATGTTAACACACATCCCACACACAATCTCCCCAAGCTCAATTACAATGCCATGAGAGAACGGAATACCCACCAACAAGCTCCAACCCATACTTATCTGCCCACAACTTCACCCCCTTCCTATCCGGCCCCTCTGAATGCCCCCACTTCTTCCTATCCGACGGCGCCTCTAACCTCTTTCCCGAGTTCTTAAACAACAAAAAAACATATCTATGCTTTCCCGTACCCTCCGGCGGCGCCGGGCCCATATAATCGACCAGCTGTGTTGCCTTCGATAGGTCGATGCCCATGGTGTCGGCGTTTGCGGAGGCTGTGATTGCGTCCAGGGACGCTAGCTTGACGTCTGTGACGATCCAGTGGCAGAACTCGGACCATTTGTGGTCGTCATTGGAGGGCGCGTCAGGGTCCGTGAGGACCACGGTATAGCTTTTGCTGGAGTCGGAATCCTCGGGGGTGATTTGGAGAGCGGGGCGGTCTTGTGTGTCGCTGGGCTTGAGGGTGTTGCCGAGGGAGACTTCTTTGTTGGTGGGGTAGGCGATGCTAATCATGGTGCTGGGGGTGAAGTCATTGACGACTAAGGGGGGGCTATTAGTGGGCCGCACAGGTATTCTGTATATACTGGGGGAGTGGTAGGTTTACAAACCATCGGGAATGACTTCGTGCTTCTTGAGACTGGGAGGTGTTAGTAGTTGTCTTTATTATATGTTCTAGCATTAATAGTTGCGGTGGATTGATTGCGGTCTTATATAATTACTCAAAAGAGGGCGAAATAAGGCGTGTGTGTAATTATATTAGGCCACCAATAATCCACCAGCACTGTCAATAGCGCTGGCTGGGGACTCACGATTCACGGAGCGATTGATTGATAGTTACCTGTCAGGATGTTAATTGAAACTAATTAATCAGTCAAGATATATCTTCAACACTCACAAGAGGCATTTTGTGGATTAATGGCTTTGATACTGGACAGGCTGATTTGAATGCAGTAGCGCGTGTGATATATTTTCGAGAAGCAATAGAAAAGAAGGATTTACTGAAAGCTGAGGCCATCACGAAAGACGAGAGCGACTTGGAAAGTTGTCTTGCTTTATATAACAGGGGCCAATCAATCTATTGTTGCTTGTCTTAACTCGTTCAACATGATGCGTTGAGAATGACGTCGGGGGGTTCAATCCAATACCTAAGACAACTCGTATTAGCTAAGCAGATGGAGCCAAGGAATAATATTAATCCGGGGTACATACATTAGGCCTTGCAAGCTCGATCATTACAAGTTTGGATCGATGAACAATCAGGTCTGCGCACACATCTAGCCCACTTTGCGAAATCTCGAAATCTGCAGGATCCTCCCCAAACCCAGGGAGGAGAGGGGGGGCCAATGATCCCCTTTCGCCCTGATCTCTGAGACAACCAGGAAATGCCGTGCAACGCTGCTGAACCACCAGAACCCCTCGCCCTCTGCACACACAGAGCCGCAAGCCTTCGGCGGCGAGGGGCCATTTCGTCGGTCCTTTTTTTTTTTTGGCCTGTGATGTCCCGTAGCTTAATTGGACATCTGCATGCCGTGTGTTACTCACATGTTGTGTTGCCATAGGCACGCTAGTTAATACTTTTTGTGCTGTTTCGACGACCCGGTCGAAACTTGGCGGGGTGAATCTTCGTTCGCCAGCAAATCAATTCGGCTTCACACAAACACCCACGGCCAAGTCATCATACCTCTACCTCCCCGCACCTCCACCCCCCGCTTTCAATTCAATAGGGTAGGATAGGAAGCCTTTCTTTCTTTCGTCCTTTCTCTTCCTTTCCTCTTGTTTTCTCATCTTCGTCTACCCCCCCTCCACTTCCCTGTCCCTCATTCCCGCTGTCACTTTAGGACATCGATACATCCTCATCTAATCTCTATCCCACAACCATGGCTTCTCTTGGGTAAGTTCCATCTACTTGCGCCGTCCAGCCCAAACAAATTAATTGCTCATTCATTTCACAGTGAAGATTTGCTCGGTGTAGTCAATAGGCTGCAAGATCTTGTACTTATCTCTCTTCCTCTCTCCCTCACCCCCGCAGGGTAAATTCCCTTGTACAAGCGCACATCTTTTTAACTGTGGTTCGCCCCCTTTCAGGTTTTCAATACAATCGGATCTGACTCTGGTCTTGACCTACCTCAAATTGTAAATTTCCCTCTCTCCCCCCCTCACCCTCCTGCCCCCGCTCCCGGCCCCTACCCCACTAGCCAACGTAAATATGGTTACTGTAGAACTAGTGGGGTTGGCTTCGCCGCCAATCACCCGTCGCTGATCCGTTTCCGCACGCCCCGTACCATAGGTTGTAGTCGGTTCCCAATCCAGTGGCAAATCATCGGTTCTTGAGAACATCGTTGGGAGAGATTTCCTTCCCCGTGGATCGGGTATCGTCACCCGTCGCCCATTGATCCTCCAGTTGATCAACATACCAACGGAAGATGGCAACAGCGCCGAGCCCCATTCCCCAGAAGCTGTTGCCGAGCACCCTGAGTTTGGAGAGTTCCTGCACCAGCCAGGGCGCAGATACTACGACTTCAACGAGATTCGAAGGGAGATCGAGGCGGAGACAGCGAGAATCGCGGGTAACAACAAGGGCATCAACAGGGCTCCGATTAACTTGAAGATTTACTCCCCCCATGTTCTGAATTTGACTTTGGTGGACTTGCCGGGTTTGACAAAGGTCTGTATCTTTTTGTTTCGGGCTACAAAACCTGTGGCTACTACCTGGCCGTTGGCTAATCTAACTCACAACTACAGGTGCCAATCGGGGACCAACCGACGGATATCGAGAAACAAACTAAGAATCTTATTTGCGAGTACATTGCCAAACCCAACAGTATCGTGCTTGCTGTCTCTCCTGCCAATGTCGACTTGGTCAACTCTGAAGCTCTCAAGCTTGCCCGCCAAGTCGACCCACAAGGGAAGCGAACCATTGGTGTGTTGACCAAACTGGATCTTATGGACCATGGCACCAACGCTCTTGAAATTCTTTCCGGAAGGGTTTATCCTTTGAAGCTTGGGTTCATTGGTGTGGTCAACAGGTCCCAGCAGGACATTCAAGGAAACAAGTCACTCGCCGATGCCCTCAATGCCGAGCGGGAATTCTTCAAGTTTCACCCGGCATACCGAAACATGTCGCATCGATGCGGTACCCAGTTTTTGGCAAAGAGCTTGAACTCTGTATGTTGGGTCGGCTTCTGTTATGAGGGAGGGGTTACTTTACTGACCCCGCTTTAGACTCTAATGGCACACATTCGCGACCGCCTACCGGATATCAAGGCCCGGTTAAATACACTCATGGGACAAACACAGCAAGAGCTTGCATCATATGGTGATATGACCTTTAGTGGAAAGGAGCACCGGGTGGGTCTTTTTTTGTCGCTGTTTTAAGGAGTTGGTTGGGCTAATTTTGTGCAGGGTTCTCTTATCCTCCAACTCATGACCCGTTTTGCTAGTTCCTTCATCTCTTCCATTGACGGAACATCTTCTGACATCTCCACAAAAGATCTTTGCGGTGGTGCAAGGATATACTACATCTTTAACAGCGTTTTTGGTAACTCTCTTGAGCTTATAGACCCCACAACGAACCTTTCTGTCCTTGATATCCGAACGGCTATTAGAAACTCTACAGGTCCCAGGCCAAGTCTTTTTGTACCCGAGCTTGCCTTCGACCTGCTCGTAAAACCTCAAATCAGACTTCTGGAGATCCCATCTCACAGATGCGTGGAGCTTGTGTACGAGGAGTTAATCAAGATTGCTCACACCTGTGGAAGCCAGGAACTTCTGCGGTACCCAAGACTCCAGGCAAAGCTCATTGAGACTGTCAGCGACTTGTTGAGGGAGCGATTAGGGCCCACCTCTACTTATGTGGAGAGCTTGATCGCGATACAGCGAGCATACATTAACACAAACCACCCCAACTTCCTTGGTGCCGCTGCGGCGATGTCCTCGGTAATCTCAAACAAGCAAGAGAAGGAGAGGAAAGCTCAGGCTCTGGAGCGGAGGAAGGACCGCCCTGCTACTGGAAGCGCACGCAGATCAAACCTAGCATCAGATGGCCAACCAGTGACAAATGGTACCGACACGCCTGACCCGGAGGAGAACGTAGGCCCAAATAGCACCAGTGAACTCGTCAGGCATTTCCGTGCCAACTCTAGGTCTATGTCTCCAGCCCCAGGACACCACCTTCAGGCCTCGGCTGTCAGCGGAGCCATGAATGGGAGGCCAAATAGTCCACAAGTTTTTACCTCACCAACACAGCAACAGAACAAGGCAACTGACTCGTTCTTGAACTACTTCTTTGGAAAGGAGGGCGGAATGCCAGCGTCTAGTGGGGCTACACCGAAATCCGTACCAGAACCAAGCTTCAGCCAGAACGTCAGGCGTGGCCACGAGAGAGTTGAAAGGGGGAAGTATAACGCGCAGGACGTGCAGAGACTGTCGAGAGACTTTGATGACACCTCTCTGGTATGTAGTCCATTGGGAGTTTCTATGGCCGGACCGGTACTGAGTTTTTCTTATCTTGTTCAGGAACCTGTTGGTCAGCAATCAGATGAACCAGTTCTTACGGAGCGGGAGCAAATGGAAACTGAGTTGATTCAACGACTTATATCATCATACTTTAACATTGTCCGCGAGACTATCCAAGACCAAGTTCCGAAGGCGGTCATGCACTTCCTTGTTAACCACTCCAAGGATGCCATCCAAAACCGATTAGTCACCGAATTGTACAAGGAGGATTTCTTCAACGACCTCCTGTACGAGGATGACGCTATCAAGGCGGAGCGTGTCAAGTGCGAGAGGCTGCTGAAGACATATCGCGAGGCGGCGAAGATTATTTCGGAGGTTGGGCTCTAGTCGTAAAATGACAATTAAGGTATAGATTGGCGGCCCATAGTAGGACTATGGTTGAAGTGTAATTATATATGACGAACGTATGAACGGGTACGAGCGATATGATGGTTTGGGTTGGAAAAAAAAAGAAACGCCTGAGACGGGTTTGTTGGTGGTGTGGTCTTTTGTATTTTTTTCCTCCCTTCTTTTCTTTTTTGCCTTCTTGGGAAACGATTTTTTGGACCAATAAGTCGTCCGCCCCCGCGTCATATTTCCTCTCTTTCACTCCTTTTTAGTTCTTCCTTTTTTGTTTCCTTTCTCGCCCTATGAATTCACTATGTCCAATTCCGTTCTCTGTTCTACTATGCATGTAAGGGCTTGTTTGGTTAAGATGGATCAGAAAGGGCCTTTTTTCTCTCCCTTTTATCTCCTCCTTCGTCGGAGATATCGGTCACAAAAAATAAATTTAAAGAAACTACACTTGATTCTCGGCCAGAGAGTGTCAGCGCGAGTGATAGTTTGTGGTTTGCACACCCATAACATGCAGGTAGGTTATGTATGATAGTTATCTTAAACTCAAACCCTGCATTTGGGGCCGTCGAAGAGGTGTCCTTCCCCCCCACCCCCCAGACTTTGAACACATAAGCTCCACCAAGGGCAGCATGTTTAAGTGGGGGGGGCACGTGCAATTACGATGCTTGGATTGGCCCCCATGATAGTCCGGTTGCAACAAGCAGGAGTGGCTTAAAAGTGCTAAAGGCTAAAGGAGGGAGATAAGCACGATGTTCCAAAGAAAGAAAGATTGCTTCTAGACGAACCGTGGCACAATACACGTGTGGTTATTGTGGGGCAGCTCCATGGTCCCGGGGAGGGGGGGCCTTGACGATCCACTGCGCGAAAAACCTGGCCACTTCCTAGCTTGTGATATGAAAAGAGGTTTGGAGAGACTATTGCTGGCGTTGTCTTTTTCCCCTTCCTTCTTATGGGTAGGCCGGTTTGTTTTAGGTAGGGCCGTAAGGGGTGTATTAGACGTGAATCACACGGCGTCACTCGTGTAGTGGAGGAGCGGTGTAAGACACCTAGTATATCTGGGCTGTACGCCCTATCATATCATGGGAGAGTCGAGAGTAGCAAGCCCTAGACGTGTGGACCCCTATGGACCGAAGAGGGGTTTCCGAAGGCGCTATCAATCAGGAGTGAGTGCTAGAAATGGTGCCGTCAAGATGATGGGGCGGACTAGAAAGGGGGGGTAGGGATTAAGAAGATTCTGACTAGAGCGGGGGGAGGGGCTCTTATCGGTCTGGGTTCGTCCATTTTATGCTTGGGCAGCTTGTTCCATCTTGTTTCTTCTGTTCAGATATAGTATGTACGGTGGTGGAAAAGAGGGCTAGGGCAGGGAAAGTGTCAGGCCCGTTGGGAGCTGTCTAAAGGGGAGGTGTTGTTGAGGCCGTTCTGGTGGAAGCTCCGTTCTGGGGTAGCTTAGCTAATTAGGTAGTGTCTGGAGACCCATTTCGTGGCCCAGAAAAACAACGTTAAGCCCCATGAGGATAGAGTTTTAAAACGCACATTTAGTCCGGAACTACTTCCTCTTACATTCTTATCACAATTGCGGCCGGCAATCCTCGACAGGAACATAGTCTCCTATACAGTACTCCATCACAACAAAACAACCAAGCCAAATAACGCCAATGCCTGCGACACTCCACCTTCCCCCACTTCTTGTGCGATGGTCTGCCGTCTTAAACTGTGGCACGGGAGAGATGGATGGCCCCCCCTCTAGTCCTCCCTCCGAGTAATATATACAGAGCTGATTTAATACAGCCCTTCCCTCCCCTCCTCGCCCCATGGCCCAATATTGCAATATACTACGAGCAGAATTAATATGCTTGAGGAGCCCGCGAGAGGTCGTTTAACTCTTACTTTCATGTTGGAACGCGGCGTCTACATTCCAGGTTCCGAGTGATGAGTCGTGATTTAGATATCTCCATTTTTTTTTTTAGTTATACTTCATACATGCATGCAGGACTTAG
Organism: Morchella sp. 2018-W16; assembly: GCA_024713755.1. NCBI lineage: Eukaryota > Fungi > Ascomycota > Pezizomycetes > Pezizales > Morchellaceae > Morchella > Morchella sp. 2018-W16. Next base: position 780,705 of record JAMGYY010000017.1, on the reverse strand, counting down.
GTATCCCAACAAGATACATAATTAACTATGTACTTGTAGGTACATAAGTGGGCGGATATATGGCTAGGATTGTAATCCCCGAACTATGTGTTTCGCTTTCCCTGTGGCCATCGCGATAGTCACCTATAAGGAGCGCAAAACGAGTCCATATCCTGAGGTTGCTTTATGGATTCTCTGTTATGGGTTTAGGTGATTATTACAGACCGGTTGTCTTCTATGTACCAAGCCGCAGGACCTGGCCGATCTGTAGCAAAAAGTCCATACCTGCCCTATTGTAACAACCCTTAGGATAGATTTTTTTTTATAAAAGAATTAACTTTGCAGATGCGCCGTAAGGGACTCGAACCCTTCCCAGTTGCTTACTTGACCCCTTTCAGGAATCAGTGGAAGGCAACTATGCTACCCCTGCACCAACGGCGCTTGATGATTAAATACATTTTTTGATTAATTGAAAATATGGCTAGGGCCCACTTTGCACCTAGCTGGACGTTGCAAGCCCACGCTTGGGCTAAACTCAATGGGGATAGGGTTCCGGTCTCGCGCAGCAACGGTGAACCACACCAAGGTCTGTGAAACCCCAGCATGACCACAAAGGCTCGGGGGAAAGAGTCATATGCATAAAAGCTAATCACAGCGATGTGCTCGCTTACTTGAGGATGATAAGAATTTGTTGGTACTCTTGTAGCCATTTAAACTTCTGTAATATTGATGGGGGTTGGTCGAATAAACAAGGGGCCGAGTTAAAGAATATTGATTAGATTAGTCTTTGTGTCTGTGAACTGCCGTCACCATATCTCAAACTTGAATACATAGGTGTATCACCTCTCTGTTGGGGTTCCAGCCTCAGCATTCCTTGTGATAGTGATCATAGGAAATCACTCAGCCACATATCTCACATCACCAAATATCACTCGAGTAAGGTGCATATCGACCTTTCTAGATTATAAGCTTATTACCGAGCCTAAGGACCTTATGTATTTTCCGATGAATATAGTTTCAACCCATGATCCCAGGATAATGTGATATCGCTTTGCTCAAGACGAAAGATGCAGGTAGGAATAGTCGATGAGTGATATTTCATGATCAAATGCCCGCCAGCCACCGGAAAGAACGCGATTTGTCCAAAAAGATAGCGCACCGGGCGAGAAAAAAAAAGCAACCACGCATTAGTGTTATTCTGTAGAGGTCTCGGACGACATCACCATGCAAATCATCTACGGTTGCCGATTCCGATCGAACGCGCTGACATCCCGCCCGATCGAGATCCAACCTGTCAAAATTCTAAAAGAATATATCCGCTATCTTTAATGTTTTCTCCCTGACTTAAAATAAACACTTCGGAGACTGAGTTTCATCATGGGGTACGTCATCACATCATACATTTACGTGTGTAATCTACTCATTTCGTTGCTGCGTATCTTGGCTCTTTCATGACCTGAAGGCTGAAGCCATTCATGAGGCCGAGATTCCGGTCTTCTGCCGTCCTATCTCGTTTTAGCTGACAGTTCAGTGCCTAGCTGCGGTTTCCATGGTAACAAGTTTACATGGTTCCTTAAACCCGGTCTGGGCTCCGTCGTTCCGGCTTGGAAGTCAGTGCCGATTCGATAACAACGTCATTTGTTTCCAAGGTGTTTCTGCTATGTGTTATTTTTCAGAAGGCATTATTTTTCTGACGTCTGATGACGATTTTGATCTTCTTGTGATGATGATGATAAAGAGACCAAGAGTAATCATTTTTTATTTTTTTTTACTCTGTTATTTTTAGTGAGCTGCATCAGAAGAAAAGTATGTGACCACCAGAAAAACTTACCTCAGGGGTTGTTATAGTATACATAAACTAAGGCTGCAGTATCCGTGGAGGTTCAAAAAGCTATGCGCGTGTCAAAAGTGTTTTGTAGAACCATAGCCCACAGTCTGTGAAAAACAGATGCAACAACCACTCAAAGTGTCAGGCGCCCTTTGGAAAACCTGTCTGATATTCGATAGAAGCCATCTTATTTCTTTTATACTCCTCACACCTCCTCTCGTTTTGTTTTTGCGGGGCGGGCTTGTGACCATGGTCTAGCTCACACAACTTGAATTCAGAGCTAATGTTGGGCGGCACTTCCCTGACCGCACATTGCTATGCATTGCGCCGCACCGCGCTGACTGCACGTGGATCCAAAGAAGAAGGCAGCAAGGTGTGGCTGGATTTCAAAGGGTCAAAACCCACCAAGGGAGTGGGTGGTGGAAATGTATTTATCCGATCGCTGATAGAGTACTTAGTCTAGTCTCTAGGTAGAAGCTATATGTTTGATATACTCAGAGTTTGTGCGAGTGGGGGGTTGGTAGCGGGGAATCAAACCGCGCGGGCGATAACCCCATATCCTGCTATCGTAATCGATTAGATATTGGCCTGGGAAAGGCGGGGTTACGAGATTGGCTCAACGCACCACCGGCACCACGAATAAGGAACCTCGGTACAACCTGGGGCGAATTTGGGCCAGAATTCGACAAGAACTTCATCGAGATCCTAAAACCCTTGCATATGGGTTGGGGGACAAAAGCCACTGCAAGTGATAAGAATAGAGACGCTATTCCACATGTGCAACTTACATGAACCTTTTCCAGTTTATTCCCCTGCATCAGCCTTGACATCGTGTGCATAAGTGGAAGGGGACTAAAGGCGCCGACGAAGGGAGGTCCAAGAAGTCGTTTTTTTGAGCGTCCCCCCCCCGGAAGTCCCCCGCTGCTGCTTGCCCAGCAGTGCCCGATTCTATTATGGCCCATGAACTTGCGTCTCTCCTGCCCCCTCCTTCGCTTACGGGAGAGTTACGATAGATAGCCAAGCAGCCCTCTCTCCACAGTCAGTGGCACACGCATACATCTTCCATTCCAGCGGGTCTCATTCTTTCAACGGAAGTGCAAATAGAGATACACCGAGTGCAAGAAACACGGGAATGGTTTGCCTTAAAATAATTCCCCGCCGAGACTGAGCGAAAAAGTTCCTCCAGTCAGACAGGTCTCGAGACCAGGACTTGAACGAAGAAGTTCGTGTAAATCCTGCCGGATTTGAGTGCCAAGTTGAAGGAAGGATGGGTGCATGGCTTGGTGGTTGCTACCGTCTGGTCGGGAGGGATTTTATCTCTCTCATGCTTTTGAGGCGGCATTCTGGGATGTTGCGCCGAGAGAAATCCAGCTGGCTGAAGGGGGCGTGGAGAGTTGGGCCTACTAAAGAGAGCTTGGCTCCCTGAAATAATGAATTACAGAACCGTACACCTCTGCTCTCAGGCTGCGAGTTTACGTTGGCTTTGGGTAGGATCCTTTGTTGTTTCTCCGGGGGAGATATTTGCATAATAATTGAGGTCAACAACTTGATTTCTCGGCCTGCGTCATTATTATTCTTTAAGCTTCTCTCAGAGAGCCTTTTATATCAGGCGTTGGAATTCACACACACACACACACCCTCACTCTCCTCCGGACTACTTTCCGCCAAAAGTCCCAAGAGTATCTATCCACAGGTTGCATTGAGTGGCGTTGCTGCTGTTGTCGTCAAGATGTTAGTTACTGCCCTGTCGCTCATTTCTTAATCTGATCAGGCTCTGCGGAAGCTTACAAAGTGACATCTAGGGCCCGTTCCGAGAAAAAGAGCCCTCTCACAGTGTCGCAACGATCGAACAACCTCCAGTTCTCACGTTCCCCGCATTTTAATGCACTCCTCTCGCCCTCATCGCAACTCGGTACGCGGTCAATTTATCTCTACACCGACCCACGCTCAATTTCTGCGGAGGGGCGTCCGGCGAAGAAACAGTTTCAGCCTAACAATGTCCATATGGTCTCAAGGGAGGATTCTAGCAGTCCTCCACCACCATATACTCGCAGGGCAATTGCTTCATTGATTACGCCTTATATACAGCAAAACCCTTCTAAGCGTACTAGCAAAAATTCCCGCCACCCCCACAGACTTTCTTCGTCTGCCTCCTCTATCCGTAGTGTAACCAGCAGCATTCTTTCTAGAAAGCGGAAACACTACTATGAGCATCCTACTCTTGCAAAGCTACCCTCCGAGATTTTAGATGAAATATTCTCTTATTTGGACCAGCCTACTCTATTATCGCTTGCGAAGGTATCCAAGAGGATGGTGGAGGAAGTAGCATACACACTGTACTCTCAGCCATGCTTTGCTTCGACGTACCGTTTCGCACAGTTTGTCACCGTAGTGACCCAGAACCCTATGCTAGCCCGGATGGTGCGTGTGCTGGATCTGTCAAAGTTGGGAGCATGTGCAGAGGAAGATGTCCCATTGGCTGGTTGGAGGGAGTGGAAATATAGAGATTCCCCGCTACACACCATTCACAGAGATGATGTAGGAAAGAAGAGAATTGCGTCTAGGCCCTCCATTATGTCTATGAGATCCACTGCTTCTAGCATCGTAAATAATAGCTCACACCCGAATACCAGTTTGCACCCGCTCCCATCACCATTTCTGAAGCAATATTCCCTTTCCCGAGATGTGCCTATCGGAGCACTCATTCATCTGCTTACAGCTTGTACTTACATCCGGAAACTCGACTTTTCCGGCGTACCGCTAGCAGCGGATTACTCTGTTATGCACACAAAGTCTGGATCATACACGCCTGTTGCATTTACGGGATTGCTTTTCGTCTCAGATGTCCCGAAAAGCTTCACCTGGAAAGAGGGCGACACGAAGCCTTTGCATGCGGCTGTCGACTTGGTAAATGCTATCACCGGCCTGAAATGCTTGACCTCGCTTAATATCAAGGGCGGGCTCTGGGTGACTCGAGACGCGGCCACAACACTAGTTGACAGGTGCCCGAAGCTTGAGAAGGTTGACTTCAGAGAGTGCGGTATGTATAAGGGGAACCGCTGGGCGGTGGACGGGCCAAGGGACAAAGTAAGAGAGGTTCTACTTGCAGAGGGAGACGTCCAAACAATGAGGAGGTAAAAAAAGAGAAAATTGGGTACGCATTTGGAGTATGAGAAGTGTTTACTGGGAACTGTACTACTGTAGCATCATGGGCGGGTATTTTACTGTTTTTGTCTTGCCCTCCTTGTGGGCTCCTGGCGCATTTGGGATATTGGCGCAGGCACCCTTTATCTTTCTTTCTTACCCCCTCCCCCCCTTCCGTTGTATATAGCTACACGCAGCTTTTATAGCTTTCCTTTTGTCTATGGTACCTGTACTTTATGAGTTATGCAGTTATGGTTTATCTGATCATATAAAGAATGACGATCGAGTGATATCCTGTTCAAATTTTGAGGCTCAACTTGGTGGCAGTGATTACCCCGCCTAAGCCACACAACTCCACGTCCCACCAAGCTCTACACTCTGTAGGAAGTCAAACCATACAAGACTTAGGAAACCTCAAACCATCTCTCGAGCTACCAAACATCTAGACAGAGCTCCGCTACCTTTGATAGTCATACCTTACCAGCCCACTCCGCTCCAGATGGCTTCCCCAGAAATTTTGAAACAACTTGCTGATATCGAGAGCTCCGTCACCACTCAAGGAGATAAGCAATCGGCCTTTACTTCGCTTCTCAACTCAATCATCGAATCCTCTACACCGGGGCAGCTAGCTGCCAATTTCACGGCTTTCCTTGATGGTATCCTTTCCGAAAATGTAGGAATCGTGACCCTACGCCACGTGCTCGGACTCTATGTCAGCGCAATCCCGAAGCTCTCCTCCACCGAGGTTCAGAAGGAAATCTACATCTACACCCTCGAAAAACTCCGCCCAAAGATTGTTTCCTTTGAAGAACAGGACTGCGAAATCCGACAAGCCCTCGCAACAATCTACGAAAACGAGGAAGAGAACGCCGAAGCAGCAAATGTGCTTCAGGGGATCCAACTGACCCCCCATCAACGCCCGATATCCGATGAGTTTAGGTTACAAGTTTATATCCGGATCATGCGAAATCTCCTGGAGGACGACGAGTCTACCACGGCGGACAAGTGGCTCAACCGTGCTACACTCCTGATCCACACGTCGTCTGATCCCCAGCTTAATCTCATGTTCCAGATGTGCCAGGCCCGTATTATTGATGCGGGGAGGCAATTCTTGAATGCTTGTACCAAGTATCACCAGCTATCGTTCTCAACACTCTTGGCTGAATCGGATAAGATGCAATGTCTTTCCGCCGCTATGACTTGTGCTATTCTTGCCCCTGCAGGCCCGTTACGTAGTCGTTCCCTAGCAACACTGTACAAAGATGAGCGTTCTCCACAGCTTCCACAGGACTATGCTCTCCTTGAAAAGATGTATATGGACCGTCTTCTATCCCAGAAAGAGGTCGACGAGTTTGCAGCTCGTCTGAAGCCGCACCAGGTTGCTACACAATCAGATGGTACAACGGTACTATCAAAGGCTGTAATTGAACACAATCTGCTTGCCGCCTCCCGTCTCTACAATAATATCGGAGTTGATGAGCTGGGGGTGCTATTGGGGCTGTCAGGTGAGAAGGCGGAGGAATATGCCGCCAGAATGATTGAACAAAAGAGAATGAGTGGTCAGATTGATCAGATTGATGGGTTGATCTACTTCGATTCAATCTCTGGTACCGCAAAGGAGGGCGGTACGGCCGTTGGAAGTGCAGAAAAACCAGTAGGCAGGCAGATTAGAAGATGGGATGAGAACGTTAGCGCATTGGCACAGGAGGTAGAAAACATTACTAGTATGCTGCAGAACGAATATCCGGTTAGTAGTTCAAGTTTTGCTCCATCTTTGTTGTTTTTCTAACGGGTCGTTCTTTACAGGACTTTGTGGCAGCGCATTTGGTCACTTGAGTAAAAGCTAGTGAAAGTTTCCCTGTAGTATTTTTATAAGCATTAGAGATGATATCTATGAAGGGTAAAAGACAAAAAACTTGACCTGTTTTTGTGTTTTAGACTTTTTTTTTCTCTTTCTTTCATTCGGAGTTTATGGGAGGGGTTGTCCTGTTCTTTTACTTTATCTTTCATTCCTGGTCATCACTACGATGTCTTCTGTTCCCGCGATTCACAACAATCTTAACGATAAGTAGTGCAATTTTGCGTGACAAGCCTTTCAGTTCGAGACTGATTTTTGTATGGTGAGCCACAGATTGCCACAAGCCCTGAAATACAAACGAAGATATTGCTTCCACAAACTCCACCACTCAGCCTTTCTCCTCGGGAAATAACTCTAACCCCAGAGATCCTCCACGAATGATGAAATGATGATGAGACGATGCTTGCTTTCTTGGGTGGGGTTGGTGAGGCTTTTGCTTTTTTGCCCATTCCTTCCTTTTTGTGACATCAAACGGCGGCGGACATGTGCAGAATGACACGACACAGTCCAGAATGATATAAAAAAGTACTGTGGGGCTTGGCTGCCCGCAAATCACTCTCACATTCCTCCAGACGGATTTTTGTTTTTGCTTTGCTGAGCCTGAGGCTGCATTGGTAAGGTCTCAAGGGGGTCCTTGACTCACAAGAAGTCTACCTATTCAATCCTCATGCGCAGAATACTGACTCTACACATGGTAGCTGCACGGCAGTTGCATTTTACCAATGACCGTGGAGTCGGTACTTTGGAGCAAAAGGTTCCCTCCCAGTGCTCGGCCTCCACTGGCCGCGCATGCTTGCCGTACATACGCGCTGTAACGCCAAGATGGCGGAGACTTTTTTTTTAAACACTGCAGTACTCGGGGTACACATCTTGTGCCTTTTTTATTTTTTATTTTTTATTTTTTATTTTTATTTTATTACCGTCAGCTCCTATTTGAAGCTCAGTATCAGGGTGACATTCGCAGTAAGTAACAGTGGTGGGATAGTATGTCCCACCCACAGGGTGTATATCGGTTGATCCCATGAAAGCCACTCCAGCAGTATCTATTCAAAGCTTTCATCGAGGGCCCAGCTTTACGTCTCTTTTGATCTACGCATCCTACCTCCTCGCCCATGGCTTAGGGACCTAGCTCAAAATTTACCAGAGCAAATGAAGAAGAGAAGCTATCGACTCCAATTCGTTCAAAAAAAAAAAAGAGAGAATGAAAATAGCACACACACCACCTCCTGCTGCGAGTGCTTGTAAAGAGAAGAGAGGCTGTGGTGCTGCTGTGTCCTTGAACTTCTCGGGGATTCTTGGTCTGACTACATACACACTTTGTTTGATACTTCCGTTAGAGCATCTCGGTCTTACAATTGGGAGCCCCGCTGCGAAAATAAAGGCAAGGGCTTAGTTGAAGACTCCGTGGACGGGGCAGAGCGTCTTTTTGTCCTCGGGTGAGAGTGCAGTAACGTGTTAGCACCGGGGAGGAAGGAGACATGTGGATTGAGGTAATGATAAGGAGCTTCAGTACTCATTCACGATCCACACTCAACTATGTACCTCCTCATACTAGCTGGGAATCATGCAAAATCAATCAAGACCAGGACACACCCAGGCCAAGTAAACTATACATGTATCTACCTACTTGGCACCAAGGGGGAAGTCCGACATGAGAATCTACAGCACGCCGGTCTGTAAACGGTCAAGCAAATATTGATCCTCGAAGTTTGCAGTCAAATGTCCTAGAGACCGTCACAATGTCGACAGCACTTGCTCTACTACACTGCACCATCACAGAAATCTAAACCCAGAAGTGGGCCCACTTCCTGCTGAGGCCAAACAGACCCGAAATCAAGACCTCACAGAGGAGCCAAGACCCATAAAGTCAGAGAAGGGCCAATAAGGACTGCGAACCTGGGCCCAAGACTTCCAGTCTGCAGTGAACCCCCACGGCATCTCAAAACCACTGCTCCCAATGGCTTCCCCATACCTGTGGCTGTCTGGTGCGGTTCTCACATGTTTATCGAGATATGTAGATCACCTCTATTCATACCAAAATTTAACAGAATATCGTGTGATTGAATTGAGGAGCGGAAAGGGCAAAAAACACATGCATAATGCTCAAATCTACAGCTCGAGGTTTTCGGCAGACAAACAAGCTCAAGCCCGTCCTTGGATTTCACATGATGACATACCTGATGCTCAACTTTCACTTCGGACAGAGAAGTACCGTCATGAAAAACCTGGATTGTAGGGCGGTGCAGAATGGTGCATATCATATCAAAATCGTCCAACCCCCGCATAAGGTGGGCACCACTTTCAACGGTTGAGCCAAAAGTCTGCAACCAACGACTCCCGCCCATCTTACATTACTACATTCTACACCATCACGGGCTTCTGTGTAGATACCTACTCTACACCCAACCTCCTAATAACAGGGCAGAAGAGCACCCTTGCTCGTAAAAGCTGCATTACGGTGATACGACAGGCATCCAAACCGTATATCCAAAAGTCCGGACTAACTCCGGGATGATCCTTCGTGTAGCACCTTGAGGTTGCTACCGGCTCTCCGGCGGGCGGTGATTACTTACACCTACTGATATATTTAGCACATTAGCACCACGGAGTCACTATCCCCGGGTCGGGTACCCGCCATAAAGGCTCGACGTCCTGGGGAATCTTCGGAGAGGTCGATAACCCCCTAGTAAGTGGTACGCACGCCTAGTTTAGTCGTGGGGCCTTCATATATATATATATATGGAGATAGTGGCTTCTACACTGCAAACGAGGATATATATACCTTGTTTTGCAACTCCCTCTAAGTCGTGTAAACCCAACCGGTGGAAGGGTAGTGGAGAGAACGGTGAACAAGTGCCAATTTACGATTCTACCCTGCAGCAGCGGCAGTCCCTAGGCCACTCTCCCAGTATAAAAAGCTGCCGTCCCGTCTAGTGAGACCAAAGTCTGCCCCCAGTATCTTGTGCCTAACTCTTCCCGTATGCAAAAGAGCTACGTCCACCCGGTGGGCGAGTATTATAGTGGTAGATACAGCATGCACCAACGCCCAGCCCATGTACTCCATGTACCTACGGACTAGGGCGGGCCAGGTAGATAATACATGTAGCAATGGGCAAAGAGCAAAGGGAGATATGTGGAGAGAGGGTGTGGCGAGGCTTGGCAGTTTTTACTAGCAAATTAATGCAGATCTTTTAGTTAGAATTCCCATTTGTGAGCCAAGCCTCTACCCTTACCTCTCGCCCGACCCTCCACCGCTTTATACAAGGAAGGAAGGGTTGAGTAACTGTTTGTTTCCCGGATGGGTGAGTCATAGAAGATCACTCGATCCCGCCTTTTTTCTTAAGTGGGCTGGGCCGGTCGAGAGATACATGCAAGGGTCAAATAGCACATACATACATGTATATACTCGGCAACCAGACCGGCTAACACAATGTGGAGCAAACCCACAGCAATTCAGAGGATAGCTACCAATTGCTAATTCTCCCTTTGCTGCTCTCTCTTCGTGTTCACAGGTGGTCCTCTTGCTGGGGGATGTATGCTTTATGGAACACAGAGGGGAGTGGATCGGGGCACTACAAACCAGCTCCAGAGCAGGTACATGCATCTCTCCATGCACCCCAACGATGGCTCCAGTCTGCGAGTGATGGCTTATGATCTACTGCGGGTGTAGAGCGCTATTAGTTCGGGCTACCAGGACCGTTCAGCGTATGTGGTAGAGGGGGCTTTTGTGTACGGGTTGGCCTATGATATGAAGTACGTGTTGGAGTATCGATATTGCACGTGCATAAGGGCTGAGGACACTGTGAATACATTATTATTATTATACAGTGTAGGGGAATCCGTCAGCATCTGGTATTCGTTAATCTCTCTCTGCCCCGAGTGGCCAACCGTGAATGCTCATATTTCGATCCACTTGTAACTACATCGCATAATATAATCTACTTGCGGTGAAATTAAGTATTGTCTCAATTAATTACATGTACTTCTCCATCCAAAAACAATTATATCCCACTTAAACTATCATGGTGAGGTCGGTTGCTATTGTGGGCGAGAGACAATACTTAAGTACATGTCATAAATAAATAAATTAATTAATTAATCAATTAACCCAGGGTTAGGGTTCCTCTTATGGTTACACCAATTCAGGAGGGGCGAACGAACGAACTCAACCACAGAGACATCGATTCTGAAACTCTCAAACCCCCCACACACTCACATTCACATTCACATTCACACCCACACTCACACTCACACGCAATGGACGAACTCGCCGGCCTCTCATGGAGCTCCACTCCAGCTTCAACAACAAGCAACACCACCACCAGCAGCAAGGCACCCCCCCCCTTCAAGCCGACGACCACCAACATGTCGCCCTCCCCCTTCAGCAGCAGCAGCAGCAGCAGTAATATCAACCTCCCCATCCGGCCGAGCCCTCTCTCCTCGCGCACAGCATCGCCCAGCATCCCAACGACAACAGGGACGGACAGCTTCGCGAACCTGGTGAGCTTTGGCCGCAGCAAGCAGGCGACCGAGAACCTGTCGCTGCAGGAGCAGCAGCGGCGCCTGCAGGAGCAGCGCGCACGCGAGGAGCGGCAGCGCAGGGAGAAGATTGATGCGCTGTTTGGCGGTGCCGGTGGCGGAGGGGACGCGAGTGCGGGATTCTGGGACTCGCTGGAGACGGGAAAGACGAAGAAAGGGGTGCCGACGCCACCAGAGGAGGAGGAGGAGGAGGAGGAGGATATTCTGGCGGCGTTCAGTGCGTCGGTGCAGGTGGATAATACCTCGCATTACCCCCCGCCGACTACTTCTACTACGACAGCGAAGCCGTCAAGCAGCTCTTATAGCACGCCGAGGAGTGGGACTCCAAGGAATGGGACGACGGCCCCGAGCTCCCATCTGCAGGACTTGATGGGTTCGTCGGGCTTGGGCTACAGCTCGTCCGAACCCGTGTTGGATCCGTTCGACATTGCCAATCTACCCTCCAATAACAACAACAACAACAGTAATAGTACTGCCGACGACGACTTTGACATCCTCGGCGACCTCGCAAAGCCCGTCTCCGAACTCCCCTCGAGACGGGCCCCCACACCGCCGCCACCCAAACCACCAAACCCCCAGATCGTGGAGCCGCCGAGAAAGGGCGCCGCCGCCGATCCCAGGGACCCGGTCATCGCCGAGATCATGGAGATGGGGTTCACGGCCGCGCAGGCCAAGAGGGCGCTCATGGAGACGGGCTCCCTGGACGTCACGGCGGCGGTGGGATGGCTGCTGGAGGAGGCGCACCGCAAGACCCGGGCGGCATCGACATCGGCATCGTCGCAACCAATCTCGCGGTCCGTCTCGGAGCAGGGCCAGCGCGGGAGACGCAGCGGTGAGGGCTCCGGAAGACGCGGCAGGGGCGAAGATGAGGACTCGGCGGGTGTGCCCGCCTGGGCGAGGGACCGGAGCCGTGATTCGGGCGGGGAGAAGGACATTGGCGCGTTGGCGCAGGAGATTGGCGGAAACCTCTTCAAGTCCGCAAACAGTCTCTGGAACACGGGGAGGAAGAAGGTGGAGAAGGCCATTGCCGAGTTCCAGGCGGAGGGCTCGGGAGGGGAGGGCGGCGACGACCCAAATGTGCCGAAATGGATGCGGGACCAGCAGATAGAGGCCAACACTATCCCACGAGCACGGGAAACGGGGGACATGCCGTCACGGAGCAGCAGGTTCGACGGCGGCGAGGAGGACATGATGAGGCCTTCGCCGCGGACACAGCGTGGAGGAGGGGGAGGAGGAGCTCAGAAAGGCGCCCCGTTGGAGCCGGCATTAACGGAAGAGGCGATGATGCTGGAAGCCGGGAGCGGGCCTCCACCGAGGAGGAAGAAGCAGGGGGGGGAGCGGGAGAGAGAGTCCCCTTCGCCCTACCAACAACAACGCTCCTCGTCGGCTGCACCGCTGTCGGAGAAGGAAATGATGCAGAGACAGCGGCAGCTGGCGTTCGAACAGGCCATCCGCGACAAGGAGAGGGAGATGCGGGAGCGGGAGCGAAGGCAGTCTTCCGGCATCCCAAACAGCAGCGAGAGGAACAAGAAGCTCACCCGTGAGGCGGTCGAGGAGGATAGTTCGGTCCAGTATGTCTCTCGGAACCGCCGACGTCCACCCCCGCCCGCCGCGCCGAAACCCACCGCCCCCGAACCCCCACAGGGCGACCTCCTCTTCGGCGGCGCCCGCGAACAATCCCGCAACCCCTACCAGCAAAAACCCACCCGCTCCCCCGCCCCCGCCCCCACGCACGCACCAACCCCACCCCCACCCCGCCGAACCACCCCGAACCGCCCCACCATCCCCCTCTCCCCCAGCGCCGCTGCCACCTCCTCCGCCTCCCGCGCCGACGGCACCGCCGCCTTCAAGCGCGGCGACTACACCCTCGCCCTAACGCACTACACCCGCGCGCTCGCGCCCCTCCCAGACCCCCACCCGCTACGCATCATCGTCCTCTCCAACCGCGCGCTCTGCAACCTCAAACTCGGCGACCCCCGCGCCGCACTCGCCGACTGCGACGCAGCACTAACAATCATTGGCCCTGCCCGCGGCGAGGGCGAATCAATACCCGTCGACGACGGCGCAACACCGCCAAAGGACATGAAGGACCTCTGGGGCAAGACCACGACGCGCAAGGCCGAGGCGCTCGAGCAGCTCGAGAAGTGGGCTGACGCCCTCGCGACGTGGACGCTCGCCGTCGAGGCAAATGTTGGCGGCGCGCCGGCCGCCGCGGGCCGCCGCCGCTGCGAGGCTGCAATCAACCCGCCCGCCCCCGCCGCTGCGAAGCCGAGGCCGAAACCGACCCCCAGGCCCGCGGCGCGGAGGCCGGCAGCGGCGGCAACAGACGCAACGGCGGTCAAGGCGCTGCGGCGGGCCAACGCGGCCGCAGACCGCGTCGAGGACGAGAAGCTGGCGCTGCATGACAGCGTTGCGGCGCGCATCGGCGCGTGGAAGGCGGGCAAGGAGGGGAACCTGCGTGCGCTGCTGGCGAGCCTGGATACTGTGCTTTGGGAAGGGGCTGGGTGGCGTAAGGTCGGTATGGGGGAGCTGCTGGTGCCCGCGAGGTGTAAGGTGGCGTATATGAAGGGTATTGCGAAGGTGCATCCGGATAAGGTGAGTTTTCCCCCTTCTTGAGTGTGTGTGGGGGGGAGTGCTAATTTGGGGGTGAATAGATATCGCAAGATGCGACGACGGAGCAGCGGATGATCAGTGCGGCGGTGTTCAGCCTGCTCAATGAGGCGTGGGATGGGTTTAAGGCGGAGAATGGACTGTAGTTTTCTCCTTCCCTTTCTCTTTTCTTTTTGTTGTGTGTGCTTCTTCCTCCTTCCTTCCTCCTGTATGTATGAGAGGAAGAGAGGGAAAAAAAGGCTTTTTATTTTATTTTTTTGCTGTAGTCTTGTGCGGGATAGAAATCGTGGGTTTATTCTTGTGGCTGTAGTAATTCTTCTTCTTCTTCTTGTTAAATAACGTAGGTGAGGTGATTATTGGAAGCAGCAGAATGATTGATGAATTGAACTGAATTGAATTGAATTGATTAATGGTTGGGCTGTAGTATTAGTTACTGGTGTGTAGAGTATCGATCGATATGATACGGGAATTACAGGACTTTTCTCCTTCTACCAAACCAAGATTCCGTTGCCATAGCCTACGGGCTGCATGCATAAATAAATAATAAACCCAAATTTCCTGTCAAAACTATCACTCACCCGGAAGCAGCCTTGGCACCCTCATCCTTGGCACGCTATCCATCAATGCGGCTCAACCTCAACCACAACCTCAACCTCAACCTCAACCTCAACTAACAACACAGCTCCACCATCACCACCACCCGTCCCCATATCCAATCCACCACCACCTTCACACCTTCACACCTTCACACCCACTCAATCCCCCCCATCACTCATCACCAGCAATGGCAGAACTCCTCAACAAGCCTCGCGCCGACCTCACGTACCCTCTCACACACACATCCAAACTAACACACTCCACTCCACTGCACAGGGAATACGAGATTGCCGAGCTCGAAAAGTACGAATTCAGCGCGGGCCCGCTCTCGATCCTGCAGACGGCCGTGCGCAGCCACAACCAGGTCCTCATCTCGTGCCGCAACAACCGCAAGCTGCTCGCGCGCGTCAAGGCCTTTGACCGCCACTGCAACATGGTGCTCGAGAACGTCAAGGAGATGTGGACGGAGACGCCGAGGAAGGCGGACGGGAAGAGGGGGCGGCCCGTTAACAAGGATCGCTTCATCTCAAAGATGTGAGTGCCATTTCTTCTCCTCCTTCTTTTTTTTTGCTTTTGTTCTGTTCCCGGGGGATGAATGTGTGCTGATTGTGTGTGTGTGTTTGTGGAATAGGTTCTTGAGGGGTGATTCGGTCATCCTTGTGTTGCTCAGCTAGGGGGTTTAGAGAATCTTTTTTTTTTCTGTGCCGTTTGTTTTCTCCATTTCTTTGTTTTCTTTTTTCTTTTTTTTCCAAGCTTTTTTTTTTAGCTTCTTGTGGAGTATTAATACGATACATGATCCCGAGATTACCGGCCGAAAAGGGTAAGGAGATTATCGCGTGGCTCGCGAGAGCAATGGGTTCGCTTTACGTCCGCCCCAGTTGTTGAAGCAATAAAAAGGGGAAGAAATATCATTACCGACTCGCAACTAGGCTTTACGCGCGTGAAAAAAAAGGGGGGGGTGGGTTTGGTTGCGAGTTTGTGTTGTAAAAGATCCCCCGCTCATCATTAGGGCAGTTTCTATTACGACCAATGTCGTAGACGTGAAAACTAGAGATTGTCAAAAAAAATATATATATCCGTAACTGTGGTGAACTGCCAGCGTGCACGTGCACAAGTAGGGGGATATGACGCTGTCGAATCACTAGATATCACTCGTATCGATTGAGTTAATAGTTGCCGTTGTTCGCTACATGTAGTTATCCCCCATCCCATTCATTCGTTGTAACCATTCTTTTTCCGTACCTTCTGGAAGACATGCAGTTGTAATAATAAGTAGATGTTAGTGATAGTTTCTCCCAATCTTTAACGGGGAACGGAGTGAATCGCTTCATACCGACATGGGTTAGGGTTTAATATGAGTAGGTAAAGTTGTAGTATACCCCGCAAAGCCGGAAATATGGACGCACCGTCGGCATTGAAATGCCGAGTGGCATAGTCCGTACCGAACCAAACAAATCTGAGATCACAACAAATCACTCGCAAACAAGGATAAATCAGTTAACTGGTGACTGGCCTACCTAATAAAAAAAGTCTCCTCTTTGTGTATGTATATATCTATATTCGATTCTCGCATGAATCACGCAGCTCGATGCTCTTGACGGGAGGAGAATTCTAGACGCGAGAACCCTATCGTCACGCCGTTGACCTCTGTCACATTGTAACTTCTCGTTGACGTCCCCGTTACGTCGCTGACCTTCCAATGTCACCCAAACCAGTCGGGCATCTAGGCCTACCGGTATGGTATAGGTCACAGGCTGAGTTTCAGGTATCTACTTCTCCCCCCCGTACATGTAGGGGCAAGTCTCTTCTCTACCCCCTCTTCGTGACTGTGTGTGTGCTTCATGGATATGTAGGAGATAAACCTGCCTACCACACACACACATCTCAATTTGAATGGACTTTCCACTTGAGACATCACTGTGCCTGCAAGATGACGGAGCAGGTGTACGATCCTGACGCTGAAAACGATGATCCCTCTGCAGGTCTGAGTTTACGGGCTGCAGCTTGTTCGACTGATTGAAATCCCAGTCAGGTCATTCCGACGATGAGCACTGGGCATCTAAGGGAAGACGCCTCGCCATCCCACATTACCGGCTCGAGGCGGTAACAGTGGGGGGAAGAGGGGGATGGGGATGGGGGATGGGGAGTGAGGGAGTGAGGGAGTTGGCTAATGCAAATGGGAACTCTGGGTATGAATGCCTGCTGGGGGGAAGATTCAACTGCCTACTCAGGGAGATAAAGTAGTCTGAGAGCACCGGCACATGTCGGTCGTTCTCGTGAGCCACACCGGTCCTCTCTACCGCTGCTACTCCTACTACTGCTCCTGCTGCTGCTGCTAGAGGTTTGCTTTTTTGTACTCAGGTGTGTGTGTGTTGCCTATCCAGCTTGGTTCGAGCCCGTTTTGTTACCGCATTATGGGTGCTTTATGTCATTTGTGCATGTGCATCCCTTTTTTTTGTGAGCGAGAGATATCAAGAATATGGCACGAGTGCTGCTAATGGTCAACGGAAAAGAACACTTTATCTTCCCATCGCAGCAACGTGTACCTGCACTCAGATACGACAACCTGAACACCTTTTGGAAAAGGTAAGAAGCCGACCTTAATTGTCAATGCCCGGATAAGACGTAACAGGGCACTGGTAACTACATACATGTAACTTTCAAGACATCGTCCGCAACGAGGTAGAATATGCAGCTGTGCGCTTATAAGTCGGTACACCCATGGCCACTTACTGTAAGGGGAGATACAGTATTGTACGACAAAACGAACCATTGGCTCATAGGTATCCATCCCCCACCCACCCCCATCTGCAGCATGATGATATAATTATATTGGGGTCCTTGGGAGTACACTGCAACACTTGATGAAGCAGCAGCCGTTAGACTATGCGGGGTATGCATGATCGAGAAGAAGTACATACATGTACCCACCAAACCGCAGGAGATAGCACACGTGAGCGCTTGGTCCAATGATATCCAATTGCGCGCCATGGCCGACTACGGTTGATGCATATCTCAACCAACTCAACGCACTACACTTGAACGAGAGAGAAGAGAGGTCGTTTAATTATATAGCCGAATTCTAATGCCCTTTCCACAAAGTGTATGTGCGCAAAGGACATCCGGCGGCCGAGGTTTGCCTCGTACAGCTTCACGGAGTTCAAGTCTCATTACCCTCTTTGTCCAAACCCTAAAGAATTTAATGGATAGACTCGATTAGGTCATGCTCATCTATATTTAGCCTCCGCAACGAGAATCTGATTTCGGGCGGGTTTTGGGGTCTGCAATGTCCATAAAAGCTTTGTGTTCTTTCCAGCGGTGGATTTCCGAAAGAAGGTGGGATGGGGGGATGGGAAAAACAGCCCATCTTTCGTCAATCATTGGCTATAGTTATATATTTGCACTTTACCGAAAGCTCCCGTGGCTTGTGGCTGTGCGGGAAGCCCGGCGAGTGATCTCTCGTGAACGAACTCTGTCTCGCGTGCGTGGCGGTCACTAGGTTAGTTAGTCAATTGGTTTAATACCAGAGGTTGTGTTTTAGAATTTATGCAGTGGTGATGGCACAGCGTGCGGTAGAAGTATGGGAGGATTCATATTGGCCAAAATCAGTCACTTGAACCCTGTCTTGAGACCCTTGTTTCTCATCTCTCGCTCTGTTACCCACTGGTTCAAGATCCGCTTGATATATGCATACAGATCTCAATATAATAGATTGTATGTATGTAGCATGTACGACCACAAAAACGCGAAGGGTCATGCTTGACGGTTTGTACTTGCGATACCATTGTAGAGCGTAATAACTATTTCAGCCTTGCTATCTTCATAGCAATGAATATGGGGACATTAGTAGAATCGCCCATTAAGTATACAAGTCTTAATGGAGTAAAGACTACAAGATTCAAGCCCATAATTCAGAACCAACCAATTGAATGGACGAAGTAGACACTACTTTATAATGGAACGATATTAAAACATGGTTGACACGTCACGGAGTACAACGTGATACAGAACTTTTACTTGGATTTTTGAACACGACTGCTATTGCATGCCATACAAAAAAGAAAAGAAAAGAAAAAGTACATGTAGTCCTGGTGGTTTTCTGTGTGTGCATCTAATAGTCCTGTTTAGAAGCGCGAGTAGATATAATGACGCTTGGGACTTGCTTGAGCTGATTGGATTGATCACTAAATTATCACATACTGGTGATTATTATTATTTTGAGGCGTTTGGGGCAATTTTCCAACTCGCTTGAACTAGTAAGGGTTGAAAACCCGGAGCTGGTCTAGGGTATAAATCCAGCGGTCCTATCCCAAAATCATCCTCCTATTCCCAAACCACATCCTCCTCCTTATTCCCAAACACATCCTTCCTATTCTCAGACTTCCGAACTAGGACCGAATTCAACCAAAAAGATGGGCTGCTGCTGCTCAAAATCTGAGGAGGTCGTAGACGAGATATATAGTAGTGCGTGGGACAGGCATAGAAGTGGAGACGCGGGAAATGTTGATGGGTAAGCCCTACAATCATATATATGTTGATACTTGCTAATTTCTCGCCAGTAGCGGCGGGTAGACGCGGCGGATGTGGGGACAACGTGCGCCCCAGTAGCACCCCCAATAAGCTAGAATCAGCTGCTCCAATTGGGGATATAGATGGCCAATATACCAGAGGGGGTATCAGACCTCCGTACTCACCTACTAGGCATGAGGATTTGAACCATGACTTCTTTGCTCTCTTTGCTCTTTCCCACAGGGGGTTTACCTGCTACACCTACCTACCAACTTTCCCCGAGTAGATATTACTCTATCCCTGCAGTAGTTATTTATTCTATGAAGCAGTAGGTTCTCGCATGTCAAAGCTTAAAATTTGAAACTGTCTGGCTGGGATTTAATCATTGACATCTCCCGAAAAATATTGCAAGACGTTAGTAATTATTTACCAGATACCAAAGACATTAAATATGCGTCACATGTCTTGGGGTCCAACCCCAATGAGTAAATAACATAGTTCTGACGTTATCAATTCTTATTTGTTTAAATATTGATATCCACTTTATTGAATTACAGAAATATGTTCCTCTCTGCAAAGCTTTAAGCAGAGTTGATAATATCGATAACTATGTAATTCTATTAGCTCTCCAATTCTAGTGATATATACTTGAAACAAACCACTGAGGGAGGGTAGGGAAGAAACTTACAAGCGGGCTTCAAGCTCGCGCCACCAACCAAAAATCCATCAACATCTGGCTGGGTGGCAAGCTCTTTAGAATTCTTGTCGGTGACAGAACCGCCGTACAGGATCCTCGTAGCATCCGAGGCCTCGGCTGAGACTTTTTCCTTAAGCCATGAGCGGATAGCAGCGTGAACTTCTTGAGCTTGCTGTTGATCCAACGAAATTAGTTGTACTTCAAGCAATATCATATAGGGTATATGAGGTTACACATACTGCGGTTGTAGCAACCTTTCCTGTACCAATCGCCCAGACAGGCTCATACGCAATGACAATCTTGCTCCAGTCCTTGACCTGTTCGGCAACAGCCGCAAGCTGCCTAGTTACGACATCGATAGTAATGCCCTCCTCACGCTCCTATTGAAGCCGTTATTACCCTTGCCTTCACCCTAAAGCTAGTGATGGAAGATAAGACGACACAAACCTTCAACGATTCTCCAATACAAAGGATCACACTCAATCCTGCATCAAGAGCAGCTTTGGTCTTTGAGGCTACGAACTGCTCAATTTAACTTGGTAAGAATATCATGAGAAACATGACGTGGGTTAGATTGAAAATACCTCATCAGATTCACTAAAGATGCTCCTACGCTCAGAGTGACCAAGGATAACCCAGTGGACCTGAGCATCCTTCAACTGCTGAGCACTAATCTCACCGGTGTAGGCACCGTTCCCCTTGTTGTAGATATTCTGAGCAGCAACCTCAACGCCGTTTCTAGCGATATCTTTTGCTAGGAGAAGGTACAAAGCCGGAGGAGAAATAACGACCTCTAGGAGAAAGTTAGCTTCCATTTCGGTAAAAAAAAATCAACTTCCCCCTAGGGGGAAAAGACTGCTTGAATAAAGAAACCAATATGGATATCTGAAGCCCGGCCACTAACCGACACTGCCGTTCAACTTTGCATTGTTAAGGCCATCGATAATGCTTTTGATTGAGGCAACAGTCCCATTTGACTTGAAATTACCACCGACAAAGAATTTACGAGCCTTGAAAAATGATTAGTGAGTTTGTTCTGGGAGGTTTAGGGTTTAAGGGCGAAATAGATGCTCACCATCGTATTTTATATCGAATTCGTAATGATTTAAGGTTGTATTGGGACTTGAGGTGGTAAGTTCGACGGGGAGAGCTTGTGGAATCACAGCTTTAGTGCCTGAGTTCACCCAGCGGGGTTGGCGGGGGAGCCGCCCCTCCTCCTACGTATGTACGCCATACATACATGTACATGTATGTGACTAACTCTATAATGTAAACAGTGCTAGCCTCGGCCCCAGGCGATCCTGAGGGTTGTAACAAGACCTCAAACTTCTATGTAATCCTAGCAAAACCCCAAAATCTTGGGTTCAAAAGGCGTGCAGCACCTTGATAGCATATTTTTCATTTCATGGCTTGGTGAAAAGAATTGAGAGTTGGGTAAGCTATCAATTTTGGACTTATGTCCAAGAATTAACTACATGTACTTAAGGCCCGTTTGGCAAGGATCGAAGCCTAACAAAAAGATTGTTAAAACGGAGTTTCACCCCTGTAAAGTTCCGTGTTGGTAACGACCCACGACCCGTAACGACCGGGTCAGTGTTGGGACCTGATGCTGCATAGGATAGAGCCGCATTTTTGCGTTTGCAGAATCTTAGGAGTAACGAATCGAACTGGAATAAAATCTTGTACTCTCATTAGTCAAGGCGATCAAAGGGTCTAGCTCTGGGCCTGTCTGGCTGAGGATAAACCGACCAGCCCGGGGGTGAATGTCCCCGGCCCGGTTACTTTCATTACCCAAAAAGTCACGATTAGAGCACAAGTACCTAGGGCTAATCACGTTAAAGTAATTATGAGTTCGTTTATAAATAATTTTTGAATACAGAATGTCATCAAAAAAGTGATAAAAAACAAAACGAAAACCCATATCCTACTCGACGCTTCAAAGAACCAAACCCATTTAACTCTAACCCGATATATGTTTATTTAAGTAGTTACCTCCACACACGTATTCTAAAACCTCTATATAAGTCGATCAAGCGGTAGTATCGGCAGTGGGTAACTTCGCTTTCTCGAATATCCTCTGATACTTTGCATTGTCAAAGACCCAGATACCATCAGTCTTCTCTGGCTCTAGAACGACGCCGGACCTGTCCCCGAGGGCTTTCAACACAGGGTCTTCCTGGACTCGGGTAAAGTATCGTCTTTCCCACTCTCTCCCTTCCTCCCTCTCCTTCTTTCGAAGCTCGCGTTGCTCATTCTCAATCTTTGTCTTCTCCGTACTGGTGGTCTCGAGGTCGCCATTAATAATTGCAGACTGAACTTTAGCCCAAGCTTTCCTTGACTCAAGTGGATCTTGTTGTTCCAGAGGAGCTATATACAAGGGCGTGGTCTTAGAAGCCTTTGCATTGTAGAGATCGAACTGTATCTCCATCAGTTACTGCCTTTTCTTCGATTTTGTCTTTTTTTTTTTTTTTACGGGAGAACTAGTTTGACAAACCTCTTTCTTGGACTTTCCTTCCTTGACTATGAAGTTATCCGTCCATTGACCATCAATTGTGTATAAGATATCCTTGCTCCCTTCTTTCGATAGAGTTGCAGTGAAACTGTTCTTCTTGCCAGTAACCCATCCCTTCCCACTGTATTCAATTTTGGCGACATATCCGGTAGATGAAGTGATAGTGCTGCTCTTATTCAACTCCACATACGGGGATCCATAAACAATTCCTTCGATATGGAGAGATGGAAGTGTAATGACATCTAAGGGGGTCAGTGACACCAAACGAACCGGGGCTGTGGCAAAAATGAGCTCAACTGACAATCTTCGTTGAATTCCTTCAGGTGATATTTTGCATGACCAATCTGCTTAACAGTGATTGTTCCCCTGGTAAATGATGCCTTTTGACCATTGTAACCCTCAAGCTTTACCCCATGTTTATCGTTGATGATAGCGTATGCAGTGACCGGTGGATGATGGCTATGACCTCATCTGTTAGTTAAGGTAAGTTTCCCAAGGCTACAGAGAGCTAACCTGACTTGCTCCGAGATTAACTGAGTGTCGCCGATAGCTCCGCTCGGGTCTTTCCAAGTGCCAAGGAATAACTCTCCCAAAAAGGGGTTCAACGGCTTTTTCTCGGAGCCACTATTGGTAATGATATTAGTGTTTGAAATTTCCAAAATCCCCCGTCCAAGCCATTGTTTCAAGACATGAAGGAGGAAGTTACAGTTTCTCATTTCTGGAGCTATATTGTTGCTTGAGTGTCGATAAGAACCACTTTAGCACTGCCAGAGCTCTCTTCTGCGGATCCTTCTCTTGTGCAGGGGCCACAAAGATCTCCGGATGTTCTGCCTGATATTGAATTAGTACACGTACTTAAAACCCGATACTTCAGCGTCTACTAAAGGCCGTGAAATTAAATCAACCCAACGGGAAATACACCCCAGATCGCAGCTTAAGTTTTACAGCCAAGAGCGCGGCGAATTTAATCACAGAACCCTCGTCTATATATCATTGATGCCACTTCTAGCTGAGATCAGGTTTGATACCTGTTGTGCCAACTTCACGACCTTTTTAAACGTCTAAAAGGTGTCAAAAACTCACCCAGTACCCGGAATACTCGGTCAAACTCGTAGCGCTCAGAATGAAAGGCTACACACGAGATCATGTCAGCACTATTAGAACTAAGAAATCTGTATGGGGGTCTGCAACAAACGGACAGGTGCTGTCAAGCTTGCCAAGTCACCGGTGAAGGATGCGATAGACTGTAGTTGTCGCCATTTTATTAGCCCTACTCACAGCCAAAAGAGGGATAAATATTTAAGGAGGGGAAGGAGAGGAAAAAACCTTTAGAAATGGCCCCCAAGAACTCTTCGCAGCTTGCGGCACGTCACTGCCTTCTTCTCTATTGGTACTCATAATGGCGGGTGGTGGTTAAAGTTGATTAGAAACAGCGGGGTAGTGTTTTAAGTGCTCTAAGTGGTAATAGGGGAATAAAAGAAATTCGAAGTAAATGTGTAGTAGTAGCTCTAATGTTGATAGATTCTTTGAAGGTGACGACGTTGAAAGTAAAAGGAGGCACGACGGATCTCAATTCCACAGGGCACCCGCATATTCGCTGGGACGGGCATATTACGTTATCACGCCAAGTGTTGACGCATGACGACACGCAAGGCCCATGTGATTTAGCTTTCATGATATGCCCTTGCAGAGATTGATCCAACATCTACTTCGTTCTCATTTATTTTATAATGATGTTATGCGAGACTAAAAGGAGATGACAGAAATTGGAATGGCAAAGGCCACTCACCCGATCAGAACTATATGTATTCATTCCTAGCATAAGGTTATGTCCTGGACGTATATATGAGACACTGGAAAATCTCTCTTTTATCTGGCGCTAGCTCCATGCGATATTACCAATTATTAGGATACCGAGGAAGTCAATACCTCTCTAGTAACCGTGATATAAAAAGCGCACCGAATTGAAAAAGTGCACAAACTGTCATGCATGTTTAAGTAGAGACTTTGCGCAAAAGACTCGAGTCTTTTTCCGGTAACCTGATTGGCGCCGATCCTCTCATCAGCCAACAATACAAATGGAAAAAGACTCTGCAGTCTTTTGCGCAAAGTCCCTAGTGTCTCGGGTTGTAACTTGGACTGACCGTCTATATAAAGTCCTAACATATGAAGGAGGATATACCTACACCCAACTAGCTATCCATCTCCCATACTAATTCTATTGAGACTCCCCCCTACATCTTCGGCAGTGATATAACCTTTTATAATATCCCTTTATTCCGAAAGCTACGTCAACGACCCTTTTCTTTCTTTCTTTACGTATTGCTTATATAGCCCGTAACGCAACCCTTGGTCACAGTCTGTGTCACTTTCTCCTTCTCCAATATCAGCTACGCCCGTATAAGGACCACTACTGGTTATATCATCCTCTACTAATAGTGCGGCAGTACTCATTCTCGGCGTGACTGGGGCAGCGGCTTCAATAATGGTATTATGAGGATGCGCGGCGCTCACTGCCGGCATGGCCTGAACAGCGGCTGAAGCAGCGGCTTTAAAGGGCTTAAGGAGTGGCTTGAGTAGCAGCTTGATAGGCGGCTTGAACCGTAGGGCTTGGAGGGGGTGGGGGGGTGCGGGTGCAAAGATGGATCCCGGTGTATTCTGGGCCATAGAGGCCTCCTGCCCAGACAGCTAGATGATGATCACAATTTTGTTGGTAATAATTGGAATTGAGATTATACTTCATCATCGGCAATTCTCAACAACTGATCAGTTAGAAAACTATTAAGTTGTTGCCATTTGCCATTTACTCCTAGAATTGAATTCAAGACCGGGCAAGTCCGGCAAAGTACTGCCTCCCAAAGACCAGCTCTGGTTTTCTCAATTTGGATTAAGTTACGCCCACACCCCAACACAACCAGCGCCATCTCTCACATGCCGAAACCCTAGCATTCGCTACAGTACCCTCGGCACTAAAGGCATTGTCTGAAAATGCCAGTGCTAGGAATAATAGGAGAGGGTAGAATGCTAAACCGTCATCCCGTTCGTGGAGAACGAAAATCGCTCTGAATCATTTAAGTAACTGGAGGGACTGAGATATATAAAAGGTAGGACTACATACGATTCTTTTCTTGTTCCTTCTTCCTTCGGTAAAGTTATCGAGACCTCAAGACGAGAATATCACCATCGTCATCATTTACATGTACAGCATTGCGTACTACATGTAGTACCGTTAGTTTTAATTATAAGGTGGTTAGTTATAACATGAACAAACAACTAGGATGAGAACCTTAACCTACCTCATATAACAGCGCCTCGTTAGCCCTTCTCCAACAACTCGATCCAACTATAGTACCTTGTGTGTCTGCTAGTGATCGCAAATAGATGCGTGGTTGTATTCGATACCATTCATGGAGGTACGTCTTCATATCTTGGCGCCAAAGGTAACCTAAGAGGATATATAGATTGCTAACTGAGCACACTGGTTTACACTTACTTTCAATATTCAAATCGTAACGAGTAAGTAACCACTTCAATCTACTACATGTATTCTAGAGCCTAGCAGAGAACACCACACCAAGAACCATCATCTAAGGTATACAAACCTTGTTTATTTAGCTCCACACGGGCTAGGTTCCGACTTGACGCTAGATAATTTGGAGGTGTTTCCAACAATACTGGACAGTTGGCTTGGAAGTTCTCGCTTTTGTTGAGCCTTCGACAAGCCATCCAAAGAAAGGTTTAACTTGGTTTTGCCCAAGGTTCTTGAGAGTAAAACCAGGATCTTAGCCTAGGTGTCATTGCAGTTAAACAAAGGCCATCAGTATTCCACAGTGTAGATGCACATAAATACCTTATCATCGCCAACGCCCGCGAAACCTGTCGGTATTTGGTTCAAGTGTTCTTGGACGCTATTCTTAACTAGGCCTTCTCAACACCACCGGCACCTCCCCTTCCACCCGGCTGCGGTTCGACGAGGCACCGGAACGTAACTGGGCTAAAGAGATGTCCGTAGATAGGTACATGTAGTTATTGGTTTGAGACTATATCAAGGAACACCCGTTGGTGAAGGAGGAGACACTCGTTTGCGAGGAAGAAAGCACCTGTTGCGAGGGGCAACGCGTTTAGAGTACCCATCTGCGGGCATCCTAGTGAAGTGATAATACTCACCAGTAAAGCGTAAAACAAGGGGGATGTTCTAGTGAAACGAAATTACTTGTCGGTGGGGAGTGGGGCAGAAGTTGGATATTGGTTTTATCTGTACTTGGTGGGCAGGCATGACTCGAGCAACTATCGGCGACTCTGGACCGCAAAAAGCGAAATAGAGTTGGAGGGTGCCAAGAAGATCGGAAATGGACCCTTGGTACCATTTTCGGGTTCAAGGAACGACAGTAAATACTCTATTGGCATTTGTGTTTAGTAATGGCATTTATGAGTCGGTTGGATATACAAATACTGGTACTTTTAATTGTTTGTGACCGGTCGTGAGTTATAGATACATACGAAGCTGGAAATATCATTCCACGATTACACTGATTCTCCAGCTCTCCGCTAATTCAGCTATGACCCCATATATACATGTAAATAAAAGGGCTCTAACCCCCACCCAGGCTAAAGCCAGAGAGGCTTGTATGAAGTATACATTGCATTGTATAGTGATAAAATGATGAATTCGAGAGTTTTGGTATGTTAGTCGAGGCTAAACGGCCAGCCTGACTTATATTTATACTGCACAAATACCTGAACACATGAGAAGAAGATGAGGAACGAGAAGGGAAGAGTATCGATGTGACGATGTTGTTTGTCTTCTTCTTTGTGGATGTTAGGAGGCGTGTTTGCAGTGCCTTGATCGCTGGATCTGGGGGGAGACAGCGCACGAGGGGTTCACCTAACTTCTACTGTAATCCAGGTAACCGTCATCTCTTTCACTCACATCATGTTGCATTTATATTCTACCAGGCACATATTGTTGGGGCCAGCATACATGTATATACATGTACATGTGATAAAGTAAGAGTACGATTCCTTGATGGATACACAAGATGTCACTCGCCATTTCACGTGATGTGTGCCAAGATTACCGATGCGCGCCACACAGGTGATCCCCGTAAGACATGCCATGCACGGACCTGTTCCCACCACTCATGATTGCAAGGACAAAACCCAGCGAACCGCCCCCTTCTCTCCTTCTCCCCCCTTCTTTCCTGCATTTGCTCTGTTACCCCACCGTTATCATCATTAGAAATTTCATCTGCATCCTCTTCCGGTTCTTTTAGATTTCACAGTTTGTAGTATCTTTGGCGCATCATTATCGTATCATGTCTGAAGACCAGGCACTTCTAGCAAAAATAGGCCAGCTTGCTGGTCAGCCACCCGGCCCCTATCGCATTCGGTGACTCTTCCGACGGATGATCTCAGAAAGCTAATGGTGAAAAACAATGTAATTTACAGGTCAAATCAATCGTCATAAGAATCGAGAACTAGCGCCAGGCTCTCCTTCTTCTAGTAATGGACATCAAGGACAACATCCTTATCACTCTTCTAACTATCGTACGCGACTCTTTACTCTTCTACTCCGCTCCTTCATTTATATGCCTCTTTTCTCCAATACTCCGGATTTGTGGCGACCACTAGCTGCACACCATGTTAACAGGTTAACCATTAGAAAACCAAACCAGGGGAAGAGGCACGCCGTTATGGCGACCGCCGATAAGGGCTGCTTATACCCGAACTAGATTTCGAGGCCGAGGAGGCCGGGTAGCACCTGTTGCTTATTCACATAGAACACTTGTGGTCAATAATAATAAACCAGTATCTGGGCCAACAGACTCTACAGTTACAACAGCCCCCACAGTGTCAAGTTTTGGCACCGAGTCTATAAATGCGGCTTTGCCTTCCCAAACACCAGGCCCAGCGCCTGGGTCCAATTTGCCTGCCCAGCAAAAGTCAACGGCATGGGTGGCAAAACGTGCTCCAGGTGCGGTGCAACTTATCAATAGCTCTGTTTTTGGCCAACAGGCTCAGGCGAAAGCCAAAGAAAGACTGCGGAGAAGAGAAGAAAAAGACAAACTAAAAATGAAAAGTTGGATGCAAAAGTCTCGCGGCCCTACCTATGGGGGCTTGGCATCAAACACAAAACATACTCCTTACGAGGTCATAATATCAGGGGAACGCTACCGAGTTGCTGCAAACGGCAGCAAACTAGAAAAAATATCTGGTGAGGGCAAGGAACAAACATTGATAGGAATGGAGCATAAAATAGTGTTTGGTTTAACTGGTCAGCAACAGATGATCCGAAGGCAGCGAAGTCCACCCCTAAGAAGGCCGTGGTTGGTGGTGTTAATTTTATACGAAGTAAGAGCGGGAACCTTTGGAGGGCTGGTTTAGTGAAGGCATCACGGTGAGTATACATTATTGCCTCCATAGAGCATTGCCCCAATCTTATCGTCTCTTGTTGTATGGCTGACAGTAAAAACCATTGTTTTATGGTACAGCCAATCAACAAACACGCGCGGTTTAAAGATTAATAAACCCTGCAAATACTTTTCAAATACCGGTACCGACTATTTCTTCCAATCGCTTACTTATCTCGGCTCTTATTGCAGACTTCATTGTTGCCTTAGAGCTCCCCTTCACAAAAACATACCGCGCCATTGGATATAAATGGGAAAGGGTTGATGAACTGACTCGAATACTCGTATTATTCTACTTATAGGACAATGCAAATACGGGATGTCTTGCCCATACACCCATGATGCTCACAAAGTTGCCATTTGCCCGCGATTTCTCAAGAATGATTCGTGTCCGGACGGGGATTCATGCGACTTGTCTCACGATGCCAAGCCGCATCGTGTTCCAGCATGCCTACATTTTGGCTATGGCAATTGTCAGAAAGACCAATGTTTGTATGCGCATGTCAAGGTTAACCCTGCTGCTCCTATCTGCCGCCCCTTTGCAACCTATGGATATTGCGACAAGGGCGCAGACTGTACCGAGCGACACGTACGAGATTGTCCAGACTTCGACGAAAAGGGCCTTTGCAACGACAAGTCGTGCAAGCTATCCCACGTGCAAAAGGCTGGGCGGAGGCGAGTAGTAGAGAAGGCGGCCGCCGCAGCCGCTTCAGCCCACCGATCTAATGCTGAAGATGACAAGGATTCCGAGGAAAGCGATATCTCTAGCGAAGAGGAGGGTGAGGAGATCAACAGTGATGATGTTGATTCTGATGCATTCAGTGACGATGATTTTCTCTCTAAGGATGATACTCCTCCTGAAGTCACCATGCAACAGGACTTTATCCACTTCTAACACAGTGAACATAGATACATAAAAAAAGAAAAAAAAGCAGCCAATTTTCTCAAGAAGCAAGACCTTACTACTCTTTTCGGGACCTACTCGATCGACTTTTCCAGATATACACCCGGTTTTCTTAATTATATCATGTTTCATGCGCGCGTCGTCAACTAATCTCTATTAATATAGAGATGACTTCGCCTAACATTGGATGAAGTGTTGCTTTTTTTTTAATGCGATCATTCCTTTTTTCTCCGTTCTTTCCCCTTGTATTTTCTATTCTCATGCGATAACGGCTGGAGTCTGGGGAAAGTATACAGGCCGTATCCCCGAGATTTTGCTTTATTGGCGGTATTAGTTTTTTGTTAGGGTAGGAAAAAGCCGGGCGTTTGGATGATTCTATTGGCTGGGTTGGTTGTCTCGTTTCTTACTGCGTCTCCTCATCGGTCGATGAGACAGACACGTGGAAAGCCGGCGTCGACGACAATTGATTGTTTGTGATACACAGAAATGGTAACACAGTCAAGAAGAACTGTGTAGGCGAATAGAAAGAAAAAAAATAAAAGAGTTGGGAGTAAGAGTTGGAAGTGCAACAATGGAATGGTTATTTTTGGGTGTCAGGTGCTCCTCGAAAGAGGAAGAGAAGTACATGGTGGAGAAAAAAATATTAGTTTGAAGTAAATGTAGCTACGAGAAATACGAGACAAAAATAAAACATAATAAAATCTTACTACTTATTTTGTGATCCAGAAGCCTAATGACGAACAAACAATGCAAGGTGATGGTGGTATGTTGCCTTGTTGGGGCTTTGAAGAATGCCGTGGTTTGTTTCCCAGGATCAGTAAGTGGGAAACATTACAACAAAGCACTTGTGTGTGGGGCAAGACAAGAAGACAAGGGTGGTGTTCTTTTTTACAAAGGTTAGTCAGGGCTCCGGGATATCCTGTGCCATCTGTTGGTGAGCTGTTCGTCTTGGGTTGCGCAAGAGTATTTGGTTTCTACCATTTTCTACACTCCGCAGCGAAGGGCATGTTTCAGGATTGGAAGTTGTTAGTTCTACCCCTCCCACGCCTATTTTGTATGTATTTGTCCGTCTGTCCAGGCCCCCGTCCTGCCCGGTTCGCTGGTAAACGAAAGCATGCAAGGTTAATGTCGGGCCATTTCATCATCGCTGGTCGCTGGCTGCAGGCCTACTCCAGTCCAGTTCAGCCAGTGATGATGCTGTTCCTTAGCAACTCGTCTCGAAATCAACAGGGGCAGGGGCAACGCTTCTGCACGACGCCGCCGTCATGAATGAAATGACATGACATGATGGCGGAGAGCCTCGACAATCGAGAGAGGTTGATGTGCCTGGGTACAGTGGTGGAACAATGTATATGTCATGTATGCGGTATGTAGAAGTTTTCACCTGAAGGTCCCTCCCTGTCCCTAGTGATCGTGATGATTACAACTACAGTACCGTACAACTCTACATGGTATAACCCGAAAATTTATTCAGCCCAGTGAAAGTGGATAGCCCGGGATGGGTGGAGGGATAACCCTACATTACAGTGCAGGATTGGAATTTCAAAGTCATGTTCGTCCGAGCTAAGTACAGGTATGTAGTAAGCTTCCTCAGGGAGCTACCCATTTACTTGATGTTAAGGCTACCTACTCCTTACG
The DNA here is from genome assembly GCA_024713755.1 of Morchella sp. 2018-W16. NCBI lineage: Eukaryota > Fungi > Ascomycota > Pezizomycetes > Pezizales > Morchellaceae > Morchella > Morchella sp. 2018-W16. Next base: position 749,480 of record JAMGYY010000017.1, on the reverse strand, counting down.
TCTGCAATGCAAAGGAAGGAATATTTAGAACTGAGGTAACAGAGCTACTGGCCTGGGTTGTCTTAAAGCGGGAATTTCATTGCCGGGCCGAAAAAAGTGGTCCAGAAGGCAGAAAGAAATGTCAATTCACTACTCGCCAAAATTTTAAGTCTGTCCCTTTTAGTACCTAACATTTGGTTGCGTTGCAGCCGTAATAATACCTAGTACAAAAGGGACAGACTTGAAATTTTGGCGGGTAGAGTAGGCAGCCCGTATCGATATCTAAGAATTATGCGGTTTCGGCAGTTGTAGGTATCGCGGTTATCGACTATCGATTATCGGAGTGGCACTAATACACGAGGGGAGATGAGTGAATTATTAACGTGTAACGCGCTTGGCTCATAATCCGCGTTGAGATAATCTGGGGAACCCAAGCGAGCATGTATGTAGGGGTGAAAGGATGGCACATCTATGGTTTAGGGTTCGCATTCATACTCGTGACAGCGGGGTTCGTTTCTACCGCGTCACGTCAACCCGTTATCGATATCGGGATTAATCCTTATGTTGTCCGACCAACTCAACGCATAGATAATTTCGTAAACATGGTCCCGGGTCGAAACTGACTACAGGTACATACCCATAACAAAGGTTTGCTGAGCGAGCAGGGGAAAGGGAGAAAACCCGTTTTGATTTCTGATTTCTAACCCCCACCGTCTGCAAGAACGCCGTCCCTGCACCGCCAGTCTTAATCCATCTGTCCAGTCATCTTACCCTCCCCAGATTCATCCACCTTCGAAATCGTTCCTGAATATGTTGCGTGACGTGAGGTTGAGGCTCCTACCGAACGTTCTCGACTGCCTACGTTGGTCCCCGGATGGTCAATTGGCTGTGTCAGCCAGTGAGGATGTAATCATTTTGGTCCGTTCTTTCAATTTGATCCTCCTGCCCCCCAAGATGTGGTTAGAATTTAAATACTTTGCAGAAATTATGCCAAATAAAATTTTGCCTACGTGCATTAGAGACATAGCTAACCAGAAGCTCTGAGTCTTGCAGGTCCCGAAAAATGGAAACACTAGCGGAAAACGCTCGCACCAGTTTCACCATGCCCGGGCGAATCTGAGAGAGCTGATGGTGAATTCCATGAACGATGAGATCCCCCCTGCAGATGGTACTGTTCCAATCATGGGGCGCGTCCATTTTTGAGTGTGGGCGAAATCGGATAGTTCAGGGGCTTTGGACTTGATGCTGATGTTTGAGATTTTCGAGACGCAGCGGAGATTTACAGCATCGGCGACGAGCAGGGGCCCGGGTATGCGAAGCAATTGGCATGGTCGCCTTTGGGAACTTCCAAGTATCGCAGGTTAGTCTGGTTCAGTGGCTACAGGATGCAGGATAAGAACTTAGAGCACGGATCGGAGTTCTCACTAGTTGAAAAGACGATACTGAAATATAATGATGGTGATTGGTGTGAAGGTGCATTTTGGCAGTTCTCGCAACGAACCACCAAATAAGAATTTTTGAGCCCAAAGACCACCCTTGGAGTGATTGGCACCTGGTACGTGAAGTGAACTTCACACACACCAAATATTTTGGACCACTTATATGTCACACGAAGAAAACTAATGCCGTGGGCAGAAACATGATCTTACACTTGACATATTAGACTATGAAGGATGGGTGTCCGAAAGCTCTGATGAAACTACATCTAGACTGCGTTCGAGAACACGAGCCATATCGTGGTCCCCCGCATGTCACTTGTTTGGGGTACGCCGTTGTGGCGAGTCATTGATAGCAGCAGCCAATGAGAACTTTGAGATAGTATTTTTTAGGTTTAATTTATTCTCGCATCTAGTTTGCCGGGAAAATTTCATTTTACTAACTGGGTGGGGGGGAACGCAGGGTCATGCATGATTACCACTCAATCGTGGGGTATTTCACTGCGGTGGAAGATGCAGAATTAGAAGCGGGAACCGGATTACAGACAACATGGATGAACAATCTCACTTGGAGCCTGTGGAGACGTGCGCAGGAGGAAGGGAGGAGTGAGGCCTTTTTGGCCTATTCATTTCGTGGGAGAGTTTTCGTGTCCAGAGTTACTATAGGCCTGAATTTGGATAAAGGAGGGAATCCTTCCGTCAATGTTTCGGTTGGAGAGAAGACTCTGGTGGGCAAGTCTATGTCGGATGTTCATCCGGTTTTCTCAATCGCGTGGGCTGACGAGGTATGTTCAGGCCGCAGAGTGATCATATAGTATCAGTGATCGTTCTGTTAATATGATATTTGTACAGGAATTCAATGGATTGTCGATCCTGGCGTATGCAGTATCTAAATGCATTGTGATCGCTGCGATAAACGCCGATGGAGAAATTGTGTCCACGAGGGAGTTCGTGAATGGATTTATAGAACCTATTACTGGTACGTAATATTCCTGACTGGCGTTTTTGAGGCAGGAGCTCTGACCCAAATTTATACCTGTAGGCCTATGTTTCACACCCTCCACCAATTCATCCGGTGTAGTCCTACATGCTATTACTGTCAATGGTCAAAGCCAAACGGTAGTTTATTCTCCGCTCCCCGCGGCTCTTCATGACCACAATAATATCTCCACCTGTCACACATCCGGAGATATTGACCAAACAGATACTCCTATGCCCGACTCCTACCCAGAAGACAAGGAGGAAGAGGCACTTCGAGCGATGGCCACCCGCTGGACCAACGCGGTCTCACTAAGAAGGCAAGATTTTGTGAACGAGTATGAGCTTTCCGCTGCCAATTGTAGAGTATATGGTATCGCATCGAGCCCTCTAGGTGGCGTGATAGCGGTGGCGTGCAGCTTCCACCCAAATGATAGTTTGGAATATATTACTGCATCAAAGGAAAATACTAGGATTGTGTTTGGTACACATGAAGGCAGTGAAGGGGTATGGAAAGCAAGGGGCTTCTTAGCTGGAGAAGAAATGGATCTAAGTAAAGTGCCGAATCCTATGGCCCTGGCAAGTGAAGCTCTTCTCTTGGAAGCAGAAACTCTCGGTGACAATCGGGAGGGCATCTTGAGGAATATCCGGAAGTCTTTAGACCGTTTCAAGGGAAAATGTTGGGACCTGGATACTGTTTCTATATCATCAGAGGCAGTCGAGGGTTCTTTGTCCGCCAATATTCTCCTCCAACCTTCATTGAATGCGCTTCGATACAGCTCCTGTCTCGAGATAATCCCTGATAGTACCAATTTCGGTCTTCCTTTAGTCCCACGGGAGAACACGGAAATAGTAGCGCATCACATTAACAGTATCCTCCGAGCACCTCGGGATAAGACTACCGCTAGATCGACGCTGAGCAAACGCATTCTATACTCAGTTGCATGTATCGGCATTCTTGGGTTGTACAACCGCCGGCCTGTACTTGAAGCTGCCCGGGATGCCCTTAGCTGGCTTTCTGGTATTGATGAAACGCTCACCGACAACGCAGGGAACGCCGAAAGAACCGTCATAGATGTTACTACAGAGCTTCAGATTGTCGATAGACGTATTGCCGACTTGGACGTCATAGAACGCGGAGACGATGACGGCTCGGGTCTGGCAATGATTCGGGAAAAGGACAAGCTATTCACCAGCAAGTTCGAGAAATGCACGCTTTGCAAGAAAGGAATGGTCTGGGAGGATCTGCGAGTTGCGGAGTGCGAGGGGAATCACCGCTTTTCACGCTGTGCGTTGACGTTCCTCCCAATCAAGGAACCAAAACTCACTAAAGAATGCACGATATGCTCGAGGACCGTGCTCGGTGATGCGGTGCTTGAAGGTGATAAAATAGAAATGAGGGCTAGAGGACATGAGGGTGAGAAAACTTTGGCTCAGGCGGTTTTGACTGGATTGGATATTTGCGTACACTGTGGCGGGAGGTATTGGGCGAAAGGGAGTTAATCGCAAGTATATGTATAATATATATACATATATATACATATTCATTCCCTTTGTATTTTGTTGTGGACGTCAATGTACCTGTAGACTGAATGAATATCCTGGGAATACTTGTGTTTTTGAAACAACTCCTTGATCATCTACCTCGCTCGGGCATGGGAGGAAAAGCCGTTATGATACCGGCACTCCGGATCTCTAAAAACTCGGGATGTACGATTGCAATCTGTGCATGAAGCATGGCCAATGCGGAGCCCCTGCGCCGTCAGATTGGGGAGGTCTTTGCTGATTGGAATACTTGATATGCAAAAATCGGGAGGGTTTGGTTGGGGAAGGACCCTTAGGTGATATGTGACCGCTAAGTCCTTCAGTTTTCTAGAATGCGGGGTAATTCTGTCTTACCAATTGGGCTGATAGCGCATGCGTACCCTATTCGTCTCCCGAGACCCGAGAGAGACTTTATTGTATGTCTCATCCTATCGCTTTCTGAAAAACCAACAAGGTTAGGGGGGTGGATTTCGTCATTTCATGGAGATGGGCCTTTAAAATGGTACATCATATGATCCAGTGTATAGATTCTCTGTTACTTTATCAAATAGATTGTGTCGTTGCCCGTTAAAGCATCTTTTTGTATCATGCCGTACAGATATGTAGAACATGTCCTATTAACATGGTAGTTATAATAGCAAATAATCCAGGCATTAGCATAAAGGCTCCAATCCCCAATCTGGTAGCTACACAGCCCCTTTCATCCTTACGTATTTAGATGTAGGGTGGGGAGTGCAGTGCACCAGTAAATTATTTTTCTCGGTCAGAAAAAAAAGGAAAAAAAATGGTCAAGCAGCAGATAAAGGGAAAAAAATGTGAGATATTGAGATCCACGTGAGACCATCTTCAAAATCATTTGCCCTTGGTCGGAAATACAGCCAACCAGCGATACCACAAAGTCCTCGCCCCTCTCCAAGGAGCTCCGCGATATTGCATGACCAATGTGACGGGTTGGGGGGCTCCATTATTTTAAAGTGACGATTCTTACTCATGCTCGTTACAAACCCACTATTGTATGCGAGGAGTTAGTGTGCGTTCATTTGAGAACCGCATGTGCCCGAATTCCACGATGTGTGACCGCGGCCAAAAAGAAAATGAAGAAAAGAAAAACTTCCTCGAACGGCGTGAGCTCCGAGGAAGAGGATTTAAGAAATAAGTCAAATAACCTAGAACATGCCGTATGTAGTCAATTGTCTTAGGAAAGCCGCAACTTAGTCGCATGCTCTTTAAAACAAAAACAAAAAAAACTGACATCAAAGGGTTTCGCATCGGGGGATCTGGCCCATCTCTGATCTCCGAAATATTTGCGCGGTTTTCCCGAAAGCTTGATCCCCCCCCAATTAGAATTAAAGGACACACAAACCAAAAAAACCGAGAGGACTGTGTATCCGACTTTACCGATCAAGGTGGTAGGTATTTGTGACCTGGTCCATTTTGTGTTTCAGGCATTCTGCATCGTGATACGGACCTACATTACGTGCCTTTTGACTCTAAACGACGTAAGAGTAACACCACATGTCTATAAGTGCTACTACATACGAAGAGGGACGTTTTGAGATCTTGGATCCAGCCGGGTAAATTTCCAAGTTCTGTTCGGGGGAAGGTCTGCGGCTTTATAGCTACCCAGACATCAAGGTGGATATTGTTCTTTCTACTGCGCTCCTTATCGTATGCGTTTATTCCAATATGCAGAGCTAGTGGTTGCGCCACCACCACCAAAATTGAGCGAAGAGTGGTTCGTAGAAATGATCGACGGGTAAATACCCGGGTCTACATGAAGTTGTTTCGTTTATGTCGAGGTGCCGAGTGTGGAGACGAGGCCGAATGTGATTCAATTCGCCAATTGCTGCGGTGAAGAAGGAAAAATTGAAGATCCGCCCGGCTCTAGGATACTGTGTAGCGTACGTACATCATGTAAGTACATAATTATCAGGATATCCGCCGCCGCCGCCGCCGCCATCATATCCGATAGATATCTACATGTGTGTATGTACATACCAGAAATAACACCAAGTCGGGGGCTCTCGGAAGGTTGGTACTGATAGCGGGTACCTGACTTCTGCTTCCGATGAGGATGGATGAGATTCATGTATACCATCACACATATCATCGCATACATGTGTGAGTACGGTTGAGTACGGTTGAGTACGGTTGAGTGTACTGTTACTCCAGCTAGGAACCCTGTGTAGATAGATGATGTATGTATAGAATAAGAAAAGAAATGTTTTTGGAGGGGGATTGAAGTTTTAAGCAAGGGTTGTCTGGTTCTCAGTGAGGCTTCAAATATTCCTCAATTAAGAGTATTCTAGGTACCGAGGATCAGCCCTACGGTGACTTCCTTTCCTTTGTTCCTGTTTCCAGGGTCCGCCAAGAGTCAAAGCCATTCCCGATGAAGTCTTCGAGAACGGAGAACGGAAGACCCAACCACATGCTTAATTCAACCGCGAACCCTCATTTAGTCCTTCCCTGACTACACCACCAGAATCCCTGGGCACATCACCACCATCACTTAATGCCGGGCAGCAGTGAAACAGAGGAAAACATGTACTCTAATAGTTATTCCTACCAAAAGTATCAACCCGCAGCTGCAGATGCAAGGGCGTTTGACTGTATTCTGTGTGCAGAGACAGCATCGCATCGTATTAAGTTTGCGTTGGAAACATGCGGATGAGATGCTTCTCGGGAGGAGATGAGGGTCGAGATTTCCTCAATCAATTCTTTTATGACCCCTGTTTTGTTGTTCCCCTTTGAGGTGATAGCCACTCCGAAGGAAGGAAAAGGAATATCTACATATATTATACATCTATATCAGGTTTGAAGTCGTCTAATAGCTGGATCCTTTAAAGTTGAAGCGTACCTAGCCGGAAAACTGTTAAGGCCTTAAGGTTGAACCATAGAATCACATGTCCGGTTTTGAGTTTTCTGCCTACTTTTGTTACCGCCGATTTTGTTTAAAAGGGACCTATCAATGCCCGCCAAAATTATTACAGTACTACTTTAGATAATTTTCTGTTTTACCGGCCCGTCGACTCCGCAGGCTGCACATATGTGGGTGTTCTACTGGAGTCTTAGTCAACTCTGGCGTTGGGCAATAATAAGGACTGATAGGGCCGATGGGTGTCAAAATGCACATGTTTAATGATCTCCAGCGCAGTCGTGGGAAAATCTTTTCATCGCAGATGTCACAACCCAGAAATGTCCTTGCGCATATTACCTGCATTGGAAAGATCGAAAGATCGAGGGAGAAATCAAGGTTCGGATGAAACATTTATGCAAGATGGAGGTGGAGGATACTTACAATCATTATCCATGCCATGCCCGGAGGATTACACATTTGGATGTAGGTATGTATTTTAGCCTCTTTCACAAGCCACTCATGAATGGTTGACATACCTTCCGGTCGGACTCTGAGGGGTCTTCGTCATATTCTATTTGCTGAGGACTTTGACATTCGATTAGGAGATCTGTGTGATTGATGGCGATCGAAAAAAATATTGACCGGAGCTTTTTTTCACCACAGTATTGGTGATACTAGTCTTGGGAATATGTCGCATGAGCTCGGGCCAGTGGTGAGTAAGGACTTCAGTTCGCACCAGTCAATACTCAGGTCTCCAATTCCAGTGGCCCTCACGATAGCAGGCACGGATTGGCCACAGAATCTAAAGGCGTCTGCTAACCAATTGATGGATATCTAGGGTGGGGGAAGGGTAAAATGATCAAAATCTCGGCCCCCCGCCACTCTAACCATACTGATGCTGACAACTTCGGTAACTTCAATCATTGAGCGTTTAACGATTGAGCTATATGGCAGGGTCCTGATTGCAATTCTTGGTGATGGGGATAAAAAGCAACATCACCGCAACGTTTCTCTGTATTCCCAATCTTACAGATGGCTCCTGTGCTTCACAGTAAGCCCTGCTTGAACCGGATTTGAATCTGCACTGCAGGGTTTCTACCTGACCAAATAAGGCACCTACGTCAACGATGGACTTTCTGTGACAGAGAAATATTTCCTCACGACACATTCTAAATACCAACCAATTTTTTTTGAATGTTGTATCACCACAAAAACGCGAGTGTGAGGCTTGGGGAAAGTTTATCGAGAAGTTTGGATCCTCCTTCCGTCCTGCCCGGTGTTCGGCAAACGAGTTAAATCAAAGAAGAAGAAGAAAAAAAAAAAAAAAAAGGGCGGGGAAAGATGCCGGGTGCGATCATTGGCCGGGTTGGTATTCGCCCTCCACCTACCTAGGCTAGGTAGGCCCTTGCCACTAATTAAGCTCTTTGATATCTTACCTACTCTACTGTAGAATACTTACTGCACGGTCTGTACCTCCCCGAAGACAAGCTTGGGCACCAGTACCCAGTACCTATATGTAGCCACCTACCATAGCCGCAGGATGGGAAGACGTTTGCCTTCTATCTTGCCATGTTTCATTTCTCCTCAGGCGGCTGAGGGTTTTTTCCCTGTTAGCCATGGCAACTAGGTCGATTGGGTACGGGCCATTGATGAACAACCTGAGGAGGGTACCGATTTGGACCAGAACTGTAGGTAGAGTACTAGGTAGTCGTCGAGAGAGAAAGAGAAACGACGGTCAGTGGGGCCGCAGCGGCAGCGGGGACCAGTCGACTGTCCACGATAAAGTGACCGGCCGAAAGATATGCCTTAACCTGTCTCGGAGTAAGTAAGACCGGTTTGGGGGCGAGTTTAGATAGCTAGAGTCTTGGCTCCATGTATGTACCCCAAGTATCAGATACATTGGGGGCGGCGTATAGTACATCATGGCCTAGTCTGGTCTTACGCAAGACAATTGCTTTCGTGATCATTACCCACATAGTAACCTTCCGATAGAGACATGCCTTTCCTTCAGCTATCGCCGGAGATTTTATTTTAGCTACCTACATCGGGCGATGGGGAGCGGCACTCTAACTTTAGGGTATGGCAAGTACATTCCCAAAGCGCACTTTAGAGTTGTCTCAATCGCAATATTACTCTAGATAGCAGCAAATCATGATGTGGGGTGAAAGTCAAGGGCCCATGGCTGGTTCTCTTTGAGAGCAGAACACTCTAAAAGTACTTCAACTTCGCACATCTGATACAACATGCAACTAACTGGCCGAGTAATGCCTGAACGCGCAGATGCGAAATCCTGCCGAGACCGTCAAAAGGTCAGAAAGAAGTGCAGTGGGGGAGTGGGAGAAAATTTTCCCTTCTTTTTCTACACTTTGGGGGTTCGGCACTTTCTACTATACCGATCTCGAATGCCCTCGCGAGGTTTTAGCTATAGATTGAAGCTGGAAGGAGAAGAAGAAGCAAAGGAACTCTCCGAAAAAAACAGGAAATGTCGGCTCTTTCACCGCCCAAAAGGAAAACAAAGAAAAATGCTGCCTACCTGCCTACATTAAAGGATTGGGGAAAGGTTCAAGGTGACAGGCGGCGTGACATCGCCAAAGAGCCCGGATTGGGCAGCGGCAGACGCGTCATGGAAATCACGTCCGGAAGGCCCGTGGGGGGGACTCAACTTCTAAGACCCAGGAAGGGGCTTTGCGCTGTTTATCCTGCCTGGGACAGTGGGACCCATCCTATCACCTTTGTGGAAACTCCAACCAAATTGTCTGCATGAACAGAGAGATCAAAGAGGGGAAGGCGCAAAAAAGGGTAGGATTCCGTAACTGTGATCAGGCGTGGGGCGGAAAGGGACGGGGGTTTGCTGATACGGGATTGACGGATAGTTGGGCACTTCGGACCAATCGCTTGTGGTCCTTGTTAATAGTGGAAGAGGCTGCCAGAGGAATTCTCGGTCGGCAGCAGGGAACTTCGGAAGGTATCCTGCCTGGGAGACTTGCGTGATAATCGTTGCTTGGGGCGGTGCGCAAGGGCGGACGGGTAGGCTGTTTGGAGCAGCTCGAAGCCGTGATGGTTTGCGACCTTGATGGCTTTTTGGCCTCCAGGCTTATGGTACATACAACATGACTACATCCCTAGAATACTACTATTTCTATGCTCCACCGCCGTCATTCCTCATGAGTAACGGGGCCCCCGGTACCCTATGTGTAACTCTAAAAGCATGTACTCTGCGGCCTAGAGTAGGGTATCACTCCTAGAGTAGAAAGTACTGAAGTGAGTGGTCCCGACAAGAATGGGAAAGAAAAAGCAAATACGAGACGCGAGGGCGAGGCGACTTTTTTGGATCATCCCCAGACGAGCGCGTCCATTCGGATCACAGACTTAGGAAGGGTTGGTGTTTTATGCTATCCTTAGTTCCCTAGCTCCTAGAGATCTGCTCACGCGCGCGTGGATCGATTTTTCGCTTATTGAGCTGTATCCTCTAATTTTTATTTTTTTTGGTCCTGGCTTTTCCCTTTTCTGCCTGCCCGCTTTTGGTTGAAAAGGCCAATGATATGTTGCACTCCATGTACCACTACCCGCCGTTTCCCTTCGTTTCCCTTCTTTTCCTCTAACTTAGATAGGGTATGCAACGGTCCATGTTTGGCTTTGTTTGTGAACTGGGAACCATATTCCGGTACCTATTTGCATCTACATTTGACGACGAGGTTCCGGCCGCGGCAACCTGCAACAATTGGCAATAGTTTTTGTGATGAGTTTTCCCTTTTGTCACCTTTTGTCGCAAATAATCTGAATGCATTGTACTTTGGTGTCTTGCATTTTCTTATTTTCGTTCCTTATTCCCTGTAGCTGGCTGGGTGGTGTCTTTCTCTCTTACGGGTTACGCCACGGACTCTGGTCTCTTAGAGAAGATCAGGCAGGACGCGCGCAATTGGAGGTGGGTCGCGCGAAATCTGAATGGAAGGCTCAGATAGTTGCTAAAAAGAAAAAATCAAGGCAAAATGGTGCGCCGCGGACATGGAGAACCTTGCTCTATAGTATAGTCTGCACCACCAGTCGAATCGGTATCCTTCGTTCCCCAAATAATATAAATTATTTATCGACGGGATACAAGAATGCTGTTGGTAATGAAATAAAGTACATTCAAAATCAAAAATAAAATAAATAAAAGGCCGCATGTTGCGGTTTGGGGAACACAATAGCCTCATTGATCATGGGAAAGAAGAATGTGGGATATGGATCAGCGCAGATTCCTAGCCGGATAGCCCGATGGAAGGAATATTGGCAATCCGGGAATTCACGAGGGCAAGCCAAAAAAGTTTGGCTCTAGGACGGTACGGACGATTGACAAATGGTCACGGTGCGCCGTGAGGACCGACATACCTATGAGGGAGAGAGACTGCGACAAGCCTACAGCACCGACAGGACTAGACGGGGGCGAAAAAAAAACCATCGATTCGCTGCGTCGAGGAGAAGAGGCTGCGAATGGTCAAGACAGCCTGCCCTGCTCGGTTGAGACACAGCTCGTGAATGGATCTTCGCGTGGATGCGACATTCTCTCTAGTCAGTGAGTACTTTCAATCACCTCCAACCAGCTAGCCTTGTTCGATGGGACTCTCTCTCTCTCACTGAGGACCATTCAGAAAAAGCACATTTACATGGGGAAGGAGGGGTGGTTTTGGATCTTAGTGGAGGGCGCGAAGGGAAGAAGAAGAGGGGCTTTTTCTATTCTAATACCCACCAGTGTATTTGATTATTCCTGAGAGGTCCTGACCGCATGTCTCCTCCCGGTGGTGGGCAGCAGCTGGCTCTATCGAATGGAAGTGCAGGACAGATGCTTCTAGTGGCCAGGATCATGAGTGGACGGAGGTGAAGGGAGGGGGGTGGGTGCAAGGTGACAACGAATCAGACAGGAGGGGCTGCAGGCTGAGGAACAGAATCATCGTCCCCAGCAGCAGGAAGCACGCTCCCTCCCCAGTTACTTTCCCAGACATGGTCCATACTGGATTGGACGAAGGGCGCGGGTCTCTTTGGGAGGGGGGGTCAGGCTACAGTTCTGTCAAGGATCATGCCCACCCGCTATATATCGAAGGGACGAGCTCGGGGCTTCTGGTTTTCCATATTTCCTCTCTGTTTCCCCCTCTTCGTTCCATTTTCTCTCCCCAGACCCAAACGTGTATCCGCCGTTTTAAGAGACGACCCATTTGTCTGTATAACTGAGTTAAATTACAGACCATCGTCACGAATTTACTACTACATCTTTATAAGTCTTGCAGATACTGCATTGATATTATTTTGCCTTCCCCTCATTTCTCACTTACTTTTCAATACCTCTCTGCCATAGTACACACGCACACGCACTCGCGAGCGAAATGTCTACAGGAGGATACCTTCCGTTCCAAATGGAACAATACCTTCAGCATAGTCTTTCTGTTGATACACGACGGACGTGGCTAGACGATGATGAATCTTCAATACTTGATGAGAACATCCTCGACAACAACCTTTTAGATTCAGCCCTCGATATGTCCCCAATCGATCGACGACGCCCTTCCCTACTCGAGTCGTCGTCGGCTATCTTTTCTCCCTCAAATGACTGGGATTTTGATCATGACATGGGTATGGCTGGTCCCGCCGATGATGCTGCCGTCCCAGCGGCCACTTTCGAGCATAGCAATGGAACCAACAACCCATTTATCAAGCTTGAGCAGGCACAGCCATCATATGCTCAGCAGAACGGTTCATGGTCGTCGAATCATGGTGCTTCAGGCTCGTGCACACCTGCCCCAGCATCATACGACAATAATGCGTTCCCTCACTCCACCTACGAAGACAGTTCTGCATATCTCGCTCCCGCGATTTCTGCAAGCCCCGCTGGTGCTTTCGATAACAACATCCACATCACTCCTCATGCTACTGTCTTTCAATCGAGCCTGAATAGCTCGATGCCATCGACGCCAGCCCAGAAGGATTGGCAGGCTGCTGGTGCTGAGCACGAGGGCCAGCCGATGCAGAAGAGGATGCGGCCACAGAGCCCTAGCCCGAGAGCACACTCTCCTCTGCACGTTTTGCGAAGAGACGGTATCCGAAAGAAGAACGCCCGTTTTGACATCCCAGCTGAGAGGACTTTGATGAACATCGATCAGTTGATTGCCCGATCAAACGACGATAACGAAATCAAAGAGTTGAAACAGCAGAAGCGACTTCTCCGAAATCGACAAGCAGCGTGAGTAAAATCTGGGATAAGTTTGATAATTTTGTAGCCATTTGCTGATACGCCGTATATAGTCTCGATTCTCGCCAGCGCAAGAAGCAGCACACTGAGCGCCTTGAGGAGGAGAAGAAGATCCATAGTGCCGTCATTCAGGAGCTTGAGGACAAGATTAACGCAATGGTGTTGCAAGAGGAGGCTCTCCACCAGAGACTCGAGGCTGTCGCCCGTGAGCGTGACTTCCTTGCTCACAAGGCTGAGACTCTTCAGATGGAGAAGGAGGATATGGTCCGCAACCACACCATTGAGACTGGCGAACTTCGAAAGAAGAATAGCTACTTTGCGGAGCAGCTTCAAAAGTTGCAGGACACTCTTGAACGCACTCCCATGGCACATGCTGCCAGCTCATCCGGTTTCAGTGACGACTTTAATTTGGATACCGAATTTGATCTTAATGGAGACTACTGGAATGACCCTATGCAGATGTCTAACTCTGAAGTTTCTATCAAGGCCGAGAAAGTCCAGCCTCATGGCGACTCAGACAAACCGGCAGCCGCTCCTGGTCTCTTGCTCATTGTATGTCTACCATTGGTCTCTTTGTATATTTTAATAGGTTGTGACTAACATCTTGTTCTCTAGCTTCTTTTATGTGGTGCTTTCGTTGCCTCGTCAAAGTCTTCTATCCACTCCCTGCCTCCTCTTCCAAAGCAGCTTCAAGCTGCCTCTGCCAACGTCTTGAGCAACATCTTCCAAGATGCTGGTGTCACAACCATGCAGCCGAACTCTGTAGAGGTTGCTGACGGATCTTCCACTTCTGACTGGGTAGTTGCTAAGTCTGCCGTACCAAATATGGTTGGACTGGACTCTTCTTTGGCAGTATTGAACGCACAACTCGATGGCAAACCGACTACTGAGCAGCAGCATGAACAGTTTATGCAACTGAGTGCCGCTGAATACAACGACGTTACCACAAACAACTATCTTCGCGATCCTGAACCGATTTCTCAGCGTGGCCGACGACACCTCGAGGAGGGTCTTGCTTCCATGCGAAGCAACAAGGGTTCTGCTGCTGAGGTTTACACACGATCGCTTCTCTGGGACAAGGTTGATGCCGAGGTTGTACGACGCTTCGCTGCTTTTGCTGCACGAGCTCAGGCGGACACCAAAGTTAAGACCGCAGGCGAGGGTGGTGGATATGGCGATAGCGCTGTATAAGCCACCTGCAAACATTTTTACTATTTTTTTCTTTCTTGGAGGCACCAGACACACCCTAAACGGATTTTGCTATACGCATTTATTTCATATGTCTTAAACTTCCTTCCCGACTCTGAGCGGAACAAACTCTTCGAGCATTCAGCTCGACCGATCGATAATGATCACCCTGGGTCTTCACCCGATTTTTCTTTTGTCATTTCTCTCTGATCCACGGCCTAGTCTTGAAATTCCTACCGGATTGATGGATTGGGGCTGGACTTTGACTGCTTGGATGGGGGCGTGTTTGATTGCCTACGAATGGCGTGGTGCTTTATAATGTGAAATGGGCTGGACGGCTGCGATCGACGAAAGGACGATGCAAAGTATTTACGATATTGACGAATTGGGTGGCCTTGATGAGCGGTATTCTTCAGCAATTTGGAACTGGTCGGCGGCATAGCAATGGAAATTGGTTTTGATCTTCCTGCTTTTGATTTTTGCGTTTTTTTATTATTTGAATTTAGCGTTTCCCCTTCGTAACCTCGAGTTTGCTTTCTTGCGTGCGTTGTTGTTTTCCCCCTTCGTATTCTCTTCATTGTATCTTTCTGTATTTTTTGCGTTTGCTTTTTTGCGCTCTGGCTTTTTATACTTTACATTCTCACAGTATTTTGGCTATACCTGAGGCTGGTTTACCCAGGATGGCTCTCTGGCGGCCTCTTCGAGTCTTGATTTCTCGGTTCTTTCTCTGTAATTAAATTCGTTCGGGTCATACTTCTTTTTCTTGGGGGGCTTTGCTTATCTTCTACTTATTGTTTTGTTTTTATTGCTACGATTCTTGTCCTGTTTGTCTTGATAACGAACGTCTACGAGTTACGATGTTACGATGTTTACGCCGTTACGATGTGACGACAGTTACGATTTTTCTTCGCCTATTACTTTCTACCTCAGCCTTGGGGCTTGATATGTTCTTGTTTGTTAGTTGTGTTGAATTGGCTTCTCTTTTTTTAATTTGAGGACTGAGGATTCTTTTTTTTTTCCTTTCTTTTTTCCTTCATATTTTTGATAAAAATTTGGCGATGATATTAAGAGGGGCCTTTCATCATATAGTAAAAGGGTGGTTTTTCTGAATCTAGTTTTTCCTCACAATCAGTATCATACTTTACTTGGATTTTTTCCTTTTATATTATGATAGACTACTAGTAACTATGTACTACTTTGAAGAAGTTGAATAAATAAATATAGGAACATAAACGGATTTTCCGTGGCGTCTAACATCCCTTCTCTTGTGTTCCCAACCTGATATCGTGGTCTAAAATTCAAATTTGATGGAGACAGGGAGCAAGTCTTTCAAGATCTTAGATAGTGGTGCCTTTTGGCACCCAAAAACATGGGATATTTCCCCATCTTAATCATCCTTCATGTACTTGTCCTTGTATATCCTAAGGTATTGTCAGCCTCACAGTTAAATTATCGCATAAAAACGAAGGGCAGTAAGATGCATAAGCAAGGAAAGAAGCGAGAAAGCCACTTGGGCCCTCCCACAAAGTCACTCAGCAGGGTCACCCCACGCTCCTCAAAACAGGTGGGGACCCCTAAACAGCAAAAGAATAAGGAGGAAAAATATTGACCGGGATATGTTTAACAATTGACGGGGAATGACGGAATGTACTCTTACCAACTGTTGCCCAAAATCTTGTTGCCTTGCTTTTCAGCCATGCGGTAGAATTTTGCAGCTTTGTACTAAAATAGAGTGTGAAACCGAGACCAGGGTTGGGCCCGGTCGATTTTCTTTGCGTCAGCCTAGGTCTAGGAAGCCTTATTTTTTTACAAGCAGCGATCGGATAAAAAAGTGCTCTTTCCCCATCCACCGAAGCTTCCGAGAGAAAGTACCGACATGCCGATATATGCCCGGTATGGGAACCCCCAAATGGAGGCTGAGATTTGTACATAGATCATAGAAGGATGAGGGGACAATCAGATACCGACCTTATCCTTCTTACACCCAAATCCCTCCAAATAGCACCATGCAACTTCATTTTGCGCGTCCGCGTCGCCCAAATTTGCTGCTGTCTCGTAGTATTCCCTTGCGGCAACAGGATCCTTCTCAACACCCCAGGCGTGACGGAAGCAATTGCCAAGCTCGAATATAGCAAGTACCAACTCTCCCTTCGCGGAGCCACCCTTCTTCATCCCGGCGGCCAGCGCTTGCTCTTCAACGGCGGCCGAGTTACGGGCGGCGGCTTGGAGGTAAGTGAGGGCCCGGGGGAGGTCTGGCTCGATACCCCATCCGTGTCTACATATCACAAGTTAGTGGACCCAGTCTTTGAACCCGAAACTTCGACCTGGCAGCCCTCGACTGGCAGAGCACTTTAGATGGGTGGTGGTAGCGGCGGAAAAAAATAGAGAACGATCGAACCTTAAAGCTAATCCATAGAGAACCTGGCTCAAGGGGTTATTCTGATCGGCAAGCTTGCCGAACATTCGAGTAGATTTAGCTAGCTCTGGATAGATCCAAACTGTCAGTCAGTCCTGTCCTTCACCGCAAGCTTACATATTGCATATCCCTATCCAATCCATTCCATTCTATTTATCGACCGACCATAGACCTTAAGAACCCAAAGTACAATGAAACCCACCTACGTACCTCCAGCTTCATGAAGTCGTATGGCTTCTTGAATATTATCCTGTTCGTCCGATTCCACCATCAGAATCGCCCATCAACGATCATCATCGGAGATCACTTACATCAGTATCTATAGTGCTGACGACGCTCGTACTCCTCTTACGCCCGCCGCTATCTTCCGGCTCAAGATGTCCCCCAAGATGCCCCCCAAGATGTCCAACACCGTTTACAGAGGCCGGTTGTCCCCCGGACGCCAGGAGAGCTGCTCTGTGTTCCCACTGATCCTCACCAGCGCCCTTCTCAAGACTTGGTAAATTTACGGGAACATGAGCCGAGGATCTTGAGCGGGGCCGGCCGAAGCTATGGAATGAATCTCGGAAACGGTCAGATAAGGGTGACTTTGGACGAGCTCTATCGAGGGAAAATCTTTCGTTTGCTGGGCTTGGACGTGGTTGCCCATCAGGAAACTCTGAAGTCATAAGGATAGCATTTTGAGACAACTAAAGCTCAATATTAGCTCAAGGAGTCCCTTCGTCTGATAACTTTGATAAGAAACACAGAGGGAGCAAGGGATGTGACGTGTGGGAGAACTTGCAGTATCACTTCGCATGAATGTGATCTCGGGAGTTGATTGCGTGTCTAGTGGGGACCCTTTCGTCTTTTTTTCCTCTTTCTTGAACATACTCTTAAACTCAGTCAAAGGCATGCTGTCTTGCTGATCTGTAAGGCCTTGTTGGTTGGTGTCTCTTCGCGTTTACCCCGTGACAAGGGCAGCTTAAGGTGTTTGAGAGCTCGTTTAGGAGTGAGGGGTTATCTTTTCTTAATGCGGTTATCAAGGGCTCTGGTGGTTAATGCAGGTGCAATGATACGCTGCTATGCGTCGTGATGACTGACTGACTGATTTGTTTGGTTTGGTCCAAGATCCTTTTCGAGAGAAGGGAACTGTGGAGAAGTGGTTATTAAATATATATATATATATAGCCCGAGCCGCCCACCCTTCCACGCCATGATATTTCCTCGCTCGGCCCCAGGGAACGTTTGCACATCAAGAAGTCCGTGAATAAGGAAATTGTATGGTGTTGGGGATCAGCGGAGAGTGAGAGGGGGATGAGTAGCTAAGCCACACTCAGTCAAGCATTACCGAACCTAGCTAGCAACCTTAGTTAATAAAGCTGAGCATACCTTAAAATACATTTTTACCTTACCAAGGCTGTTCGCTACCAAGACACTGGTTCCAAAAATGACACTCGGAAACTTCCGTTTTCGTAAAATGAGGAATGCAAATAGGGTGATGTCTTCTTATCCCACCCCCGAAGTACTATACTAATATTCGTTTTTGGCAATAAATAGGCCCTTTGCGCAAAAGACTCTAGAGTCTTTCTACTTGTGTGGTTGGTTGATGGGAGGATAGGCACCAATCAGGTTACCGGGAAAAGACTCTGGAGTCTTTTGCGCAAAGGGCCTATTATAACGCGCAGTCTTTCTTCTAGATCTCCGATCGTCAGAGCCATACATACAAACGTACATACATAGATACAAGTATAGAAAAATTAAAACAAAAACAAAAACAATGGTTCTCCCAGCATTCAAAGGATAGAGAACGCCAAGTATTCGTGTAACTCGGACCAACTATAAGGAAAACTAGAAAGGAAATAAAATAGTTATAATAAAAATTGATACGAAAGAATGACTTGTGACGCCTGCCCCACTTCAACGCTTTCCCCCCTCAATCTGCCATACAGCCAGACCAACCGCTGTGCATAACATCTTCGCCCTGACAGAAGAATTATAACACAAAGTTCCTTATGTAAACACCAAGAGTAGGGAAACAGCAACATACAAACGCCTTTCTAAAGCTTTATAAATAAAGTTCACGAAACAGAATATAAACTCCACACAAACACAGAATCACACGCCATTAAAAAAATATCTATCAATCCTACCACCAAGTACTACTAATATTCCTCAGGGGTGTTACTCCGGCTCGAACCAAGAAAATGTGACTGATCTATCTTCATAATCCACTCAATCATCTCTCTTTCTTCCCTTGCCGCAAAAAGATAGGTGTTGAGTGGTGCATAAACTGCAAATACATGCGGTCTTCGCAGTAATTTCGCTACTTGTGGCTGATGGTCAATTCGACAGTGGCTGATGTTGACCGCCATGATCTCCTGTCCATCAGGTACCCTATGCATGTGCATGTATGGTCGCCGCAGCTCGAAATATCTCTTCACCCAAGCTTTGTTCGTTTCGTCCAGCGTCCATAGATACCCAGATTTAAGCATTGGTGTGCTGTAACAACGTTAGGAGATTACAACTATGCAATATAATATTTCGATATATACCTTCTAGGAATCTGCCGGACTTCAGCGATCAATCTAGGTGGCTCTGCCTCCGTTGCTTCCGCAAAGCAAGCACCACCCTGCGGGGGCTCGGTATTTCGTCTCACGAGAATTCTCTGCATACCCGTTAGCATGTTGCATGGAGACAGGTGGGGTATTTCGGCAACCCACTTCACTTGGGTCCTTCCCGGAAGTCCAAAGCTTTACGAACTTTCGTAGCACAGTGATCTGCGGGTCTTCCTCTGGAATTGGTATGATGCTCGAAACTGTTGACGTTTCCCGTGTCATTATCTCGGCTGTTTCGATTCTCCTAACTGGCTCGAAGGTTTCAGCTGTCTCAGCTGTTTCGACCTCAGTAGTAGAAAGTTCCTGCGCCTCTCCTTTAAGTTTGCCGTTTTCTTTAGATGCGGGACCCTCTAAGACCAAGCTTGCTATACCCTCATCCACGAGGACACTCTCCGGCAGACCGTTTATTCCGGTCACACCAAGCCCTAACCCACCATTTTCAGGCAGTATGGCCTCCCCCATCGGTACCGATACGGGGTTTAGGGTTAACGGAGACCCGCTTCTAGTAACAGGCAGCGACCCTAAGAACCCTTTCGCATTTTCTACCTCAGCGACCCTTATCCTCCTCTTCCGCGCCCTTAAAAAGTCCCTGACAAGACTCACACCCCGAGGCGTCCATGAGCCAAGATTTTCCTCCCCCTTAACATATCTATGTAGCGTATTCATTCTCCACAGATCCCCTGCTCTCCTTGCTGCAGCGGGCCGGATAACGAGCTGAAATAAACCTACACTCACATGTATGATCCTGCTATTATTCCATATCTGCATGAATTTACTTGGGCTTCTGACGACCCTAGGTTGTACTTGTGAGTAGATATCCTGCGAAAATGCAATTGGTTCCGACAGTCTGTCCGACGTAATGTTCCACCGCAGACTCATCTGAACGCGGTACTTATCAGCAGTAGTTCGGTCTAGTAGTATTGAGTTGTGTAGGCTAGAGTCCCATTGTGCAACGACCGTAACTGTACTTGTCCCGTCCGCGTTGGTTTTTACAACAGGACCTAAGACTGGGTTAAGCCTTATTTCCCGAGTAGGTGAAGACAGGTCAGGGATTTTGCCCCTGGGATCCAGTAAACGAACTTGGCCCATTCGAATATGTGTGATGTCACGCCACTTCAACGCCTCTCTTGAACTGTGGGTAAGGCTAAGCTGCACCCTACGCTGCAAACCCTGCCGGAGCTGGAATGAACCAGGATCAATATCAGACTGCTGCGACACCTCGACTGGCAGATACTCTCCCGTTTCAGAGAGCTCCAATATTTGTACCCTTGAAAACACATCATGCCGTTCTTCTGTGTAGAACTCAGTTTCGTTTAGGCGCGCACCCCTCTTCTTCTTTGGCGAAATCGGCTTGTTGTCCCGCATATCATCCCAGCTGATGAGCTTTTCGAGGTGCATCTGCATTATTTTTGCGAAGATAGCCACCCGCAGAGTTGCATTCCTTAGTGGTGTCCCTAAGGGAATACTCATGCTATGTGTGCTATGAAACCTAACTGGTCCCTCATCAAAGTCAGATACTACAGTGGTCGCAGTAGCACCGCTTTCATCAGAGACTCCAGGGATAAACATTTGCGCGTGAACTGATGTTCCCTCCCGTTCAGCAAACCCAATCATTTCTCGCATAACGACATTGAATTTTAAAGTAGAGGATGGAGCTTCTGCAGATGATGGCTCCAAAGCGAGCTTAATCATACCAACCACGCTGGCGGTATGAGGTGAAGTAATGTCTAAGACAAACTCTTGAGACCGCGACTCAAAAATTGCTGTAAGAGGTACATCAACATCCCCTATTAACGAATATTGCGGAAGGATAGGTTCTGAGAAAGGGTCACCGAGTCGAAAGTGCTTTTAGAGGGTTAGTTGGGATGTGGATAAATATGGAGATTTAAAGAGATTCACCTGTAGGTATTCTGGCCGGTCTATGTACTGGTAAATCTGTCTCATTTGACGCACACGGGTTTGGAGCTTTTCCAAGGACCAAAGATGCACTACCGAATTTTGAAAATCCATCACCCTTACCCCAACACAAGGCTTGCGTGCCATGTCTAGAAATTCATCGTCTTCTGCTGATATCCCATTAAGGACTAGATCATAGCTTGACTGAAATGTGTGTCCCTCGTCCACGATTGTAAATTGGAACACAACATTCTTTTCCATTTCATTGCTCATAATCTGTGCCTCCTTCAAGGTAGCAGCATGCTGCAATATTGCTTCCGCCATACGAACATATCTCCGTTGTCGCCAATGATCGACAGTTTGCTTTGCGAGGCTCTTCTCCCGCCCTGTCAGATCTTCTGGGTCCTTGTTTTTGGGAGGAGAAAGACTAATTTCTTCTAGCCTGCTCTCAAACTCTTGCCGCTGTTTTTCTAATTCTTGTCGCATCTCTTGCTTTGCCAAGTCTAGCCTTTCCTGCATTTTTGTTCTCTCTGCTTTGATTTCTTCGAATTCAACATTAGCTTCTTCTGCAGCTTTCAACTTCTCTTGGTACTCTTCCTTTTGCCTTTCCAGTTGCTCTTGCATTTCCTCTTTCACCATCCTGAGCCTGTCTTCGACTTCTCCTGGGGTTCCCGGCATCGTAATCATCGTGTCGAGAGAAAGATCGTCTAAAGTACCCATTGAAGTGTATTTCTCACGGCTACCAGGGTATGACAATACTGACTCTGTTTCGTCATCGATCGAATCCAGTCGACTATCCGGTCGCCCCTTCCGAATCATCTTCACTCTCTGCATTTCCTCTAATAACACATCTAACTCATCATCTGTCAAATTGGTTATCCTTGAATTATCCCCTAGTAATGCAGAGGCGGCCTCTCTTCTTGCAAACGACCAGTCAATATCTCTACTATTTGTAGGAATATGTGACGGTGAGTCTGGTCTGCTGCTACCATTTGTCTCTGATTCAATCCGTTCCATCATATCAGCAGTTATCCCATTACTGGACGAGTGCCGATGATCGGGTGATTGCGCCCCGGCGTTCATGGTAGCAGACTGTCTTAGCTTGTCTCTTTCTGCGCGTGCTTCTTGTGGGTGATTAAATCGAAATATGTGAAAGTCCCCCAAGATGATACGGTATCCTGTTCGTAGCCTTCGAGGTGCATCTATTCGAAGACCGTTGACCATCACTGCCGCCCCTTCATTCGGTATTAATGTAACTACTCCGTTCTCATTTTCAAACCGACAGTGATCCATGAGGATCTTGGAGCCGTTCAGCCGGATCTGTGCAGTTTGTGACGTTTCAACATTTCCTACCGTGGTCGTCCCTGCCTTAATATTATATACAAGGCACTCAGCGAGTAGAGGGTCGTCGCTACTCTACGTCAGCCATATTTTTTAAATCGAAATTAATTAAGATATAGGAGCCGAACCTCAGATTGACAAGATGCGGTATCCTTTTTGGTGTAGATAGGCCGACGAATCCCTTTTCTATGCTAATTCCCAGTTCTTCTAGTGCGGCCTCACGTTCCCTGTGAACAAGCTGTGTCTTCTCCATTCTTTGTTCCCAGGTTTGATTGAGGTCTCCCAAGAGCTTTTCAGAAGCGGTCAACTGCTCCGCAATTTCCGCCTTGGAAACCTTCTTTACCACCCCATCGGGGGTTGTGATCGTAACTATTTGCTTTTCCAACGGTGTGTCCGGGGCATATCTCTCCTCCTCCGGCAAACCTCCGCCGCCTGATAGTTTTGATCTTAGTTGCTGAAGTTCTTCCTTCAGTTCCCTAATCATTTTTGCGTTCGGGTCCTCGTTGACAACCGCGTGATTCTTAATCCGCTTTGCCGAGTCGGCGTATCTTAGTGTCGACAATGTCTCGTCAAAGTTTATATCAGCCGGCGAGATAGCTGCAATCATGGCTGTCATACTGTTGCCTCCCAGGGAATCTTTCAATAACCATGTCAAAACCGAATCTCTATAGGGAACCATGTTTGCGTTCTTTCTCTTTCCTGTTGATAGATCTGCCAAAGCCGCGATGACACGACCTAGCGTCGATAGAGACCTATTAATTTCGGCTCCCTCCTTTAACCTAGCCCCAGTAGCCCCGGTAGACTGTGCCCTCTCAGACCCCGCTAGATCAACCAAACTTATTCTCGATACTTTTTCAGAATCGAACCCAGTTTCGGTATCGTGTATTTTTTGCGATAATATAATTGTAAAGACTGCATGGGAACGCGAGGATGTTTCGTTCATGTTAGTCGCTGCAACTGTTCGTGCCTTGTTGCCCTCATCCATAAGGTTTTCAATTTCAGCGAAGTTGTTAACTATCAGTTTTGCAAGATCTTCAACATAAGGTCCTAAAGCTGGATGCTCTCTGACTTTGAGGTTGCCTTTAGTGGATGGATTTAATAAATCACGAACACGCTCGTTATAGATCTCTAAATATGAAACTTCAACGGTGCATTTTAGGTTCGGATCTGTTTGCATAGCGTTACTATAAAAACCATGTTAGAGTTGGTCACCATTAAATCTGTTTATACAACTTACATTCGCTCAAACATGTGCTGGCAGATCTTCGGGATAACACCATACTCCTCTCCATAACCCATCTACCAAATCACAACCTATTAGTATCAACTTTTAAATTCTGTCCGGTTTTCCCCCTCCGAGTAATAGAAACCACGGTCCGTACCATAGAATAGGATTTCCCGGAACCCGTTTGACCGTAGGCAAAGATACAGTTATTATAACCCCCAAACGCATTATCCAGCAATGGTCTTCCGAGGTCGTCAAAGAGGTTCTCCTGGCCCGCTAAACCGGCTATCAGCATTGAATTCTATCGAACTAAATTATTGCAATACCCACCATATGGGCAATCCGGATCGTCTTTTGAAAAACTCCAGTAACTCCGGTCAAAATTAAATATCTTGGGGCCGCCGTGATCCTTCGACCCTTTACCCGCAGTCTTTTCCGCACCAGGCGGTGGCAATAGAACCGTTTGGCTGTCTTTCATCTGAACAATACATTTTGCGCCTCTGTCTCTCTCTATTCAACGAGTCCCCCCAATGTATCAGCCGCAGTCCTCCCAGGTATTAAGCGGTGATATGCAAGTACCTCTGCTATTAAACGGCCGCACACGCACCACCACCTTAATATTCGCCCCCATTCTTGCGGCCGTTGACCGGAAGTCCTAGGAATCCCCAAATTCCCTCCGTTCCACTTTCCAGCCCCTTATCCTTAGTTAATCTAGGTTTTTTGTCGCTATGGGTATAGATGGAGGTAAAAGGGAGCTTCAAGTTTGACGGGACCTAAGAAACGTTAAATGCGTTAACTACCAACTACCAGTTTTGAGATCTTTAAGTAAGCGCTCGTATAGGGTATATTTAAATGGGAGCGGCGAACCGTAACGCGTCGAAATATTGATGGCACACCCCGTGACCAGCGATGGAAAGAAGCCGTGTATCTTTGTGGTCAGGAATAGTTTAACCGATTGAGTAAACGGGGGGGTTGTATGTTGACTACAGTACCTGCTATGCTGGGGCGAAACCTAGGAGATTTGAGACCCTGAGATGGGGTGCAAGGGGCGCGGGTCTTGGCAAGATGACCTACCTACGCAGATGAGCACAAGTTGTGGTGGCGGCTTAGTGCCATCAACAGCAACACTGCCACAGCACAGCTACACTTCATCAGAAAACCGAACAATCACATAATGGTATACCCCCCTCGAAGTTAAGGAGGGGGTAAAAAGATTCCGAGGGGTGATGTGCTAATCTATAATTCTACAGTCTGCCCCTCAAAATTCAGCTGGAATACAGACCCTCCTCGATGTACGAATACCCACTAGCTCCGGGGAACCAAGGAGGATAATGCTGATAGACATGTAGGCCGAGCGAGAGGCACAAAAGATCGTCCAAAAAGGTACGAAGCTATCCTACTCACCTATCAAATACAAAGCTCAATGCTGATTGTTTACCTAGCGAGAACTTGTGTGTAACCCTCCGCCTCTCAAGACCCCGCCCTCTACCCCTCAGCAGTATCTAACACATATATTTCCAATTTAGATCGTACACAAAAAGTGAAAGATGCCCGCAGTGAGGCCCAAAAGGAAATCGACCAATATAAAAAGCAGAAGGAAGCAGAATTTGCAAAGTTTGAATCCGAGGTTTGTTTTCTATCTACCTATAATGCTATGAAACTCTACGCGGATGCTCACTAACCCCCAATAGCACACTGGAGTCAACGCGAAGGCCGAAGAGGAAGCAACTAAAGAAGTTGAGGAGAAACTGAAGGAAATTGCAGCGGCCAAAGGGGAGAAGGGCCCGCAAGTTATCGATGATCTGTTGAAAGCTGTCACGGATATTAAACCGGAACCGCATCGCAACGCTGCTGTCACTCCTGTTTGAGTTCCTTCATGCCCGTAATGTTAGACTTGCATTGACAAGAATTTGCATGTAAACTTCGTCGCCTAAATCAACCATATATCCACTTAAAAGCATACTAAAACCTACTACTTTTCCACAGTAATCCTTAAGGGACCCTCATCTTGTCTCTACGGAACAAAATGAAGCATATGCTAGCCAAAGGGTGGTTAATTGGTGTCTAGAACAAGAGCTCCGGCTGCCCTTTTAAGTAGAGTATACTTGCGCGTTGTGAAATTTAGACGAACACAAACCTTAGCAATCAGGATATCTATGCACTTAGTATAAATTTGAGTCTAAAGCACTATTTTATTTGATTGAATTTTGGGACTTTTATCCGCCCATTGTAATTTATAACCGGCCTTGGCGGAAAGTGTTTCTTTCCACTCGTTTCGAAAACGCAACCTATATAAACGAATTGAATATGAGTTACTCTCATAGCTCGAGAAGCTACATATGTTCCCTGTAATCAGAACATGTTAGGCCATGACGGTTCTAGCTAGCGTCTGGCTTTGTATTTTGAGCCGAAAGCCGCTCATGCAAAAAGGGTGAACAATCATTGGCTGCCACCACCGGCCACAGTTCTTTAGGCTTTAAACCGGCCGCGGGAGTGTGCGGAATTAGTCACCGTCATAGAGTAATGGTACCTACTAGCCTAGACTATGGGTGCCATTTTCTCAGAACCCCCGTGTCAGAGCTCTATGGCTAAAGAATCTTATTAGCCATCAAACAATACGGTCGATACCCGGTCGAGTGGCTGTAACGTCATTCGACTTAACTACATGCACCTACAATACCTACATGTACATACAAAAATCAGACTCTGGCTAAAAACAGCTGTCGGCGGTGTAAGAGAGGCTCACTTGTCACGCAAAATTGTATAGAAGGTTTTGAAACTACTCAGGATTTTGCGGGACGCCGAGACTTTGTGGCGAGCACCCAGGGCCACCCCGAAAACAGCGGAGGGGGTACATACCAACATCTATGATTTGAATAAACGAAACCTCTTCCGGGACAACGGCGAAGTTGACTTAATGGCTAATTAAAACTAGCAAACCCTCACTGACCTTTACCTTGGTTGCTGATTTTAAGCCATTTACTCAAACCCTCCATTGTCCCAGAGATACTGTATATCCAGCTCTAGAAACCATTATTCCTAGGAAAGCACTTGCTTGGGTTTATACGTACATGTACAGAAATCAAGCGTGCAATGTACCTACTCGCACGTTAATTAAGTAGTCGGATGTTGTTGCAACCGATGCTTACCTACTAAATATTCCGACTTTTTAATTAACGACCAAGTAATTTAGCCCAACAAAATAATCCGGGTATGTAGTTTCTACAGTAGAGAACAGAAAGGACCAATTATCGAAGCCCGACTAACAAGAACTACAAAAACTCGATCGAGCAAATATTAAAGAAATAATAGAAAAAGGGCAATAAAAACACAAACAAAAGGACTCTTGCCATCATTGTTACCAAGACGAAAATCATTTCCTTCAAAATATGTTATACTTGAAGCCGACCATAATTCCACAAGCCGGACTGACTATTTTACTCGAATAACAAGCAGCTCGACACCATGTTGGTCCAGAGGCTTAACCCTTCTTGACTTTTTTATTCTTACTTTCTTGATCTCAAGACCCTCCCCCCACTCGAGGACGCACTTGTATCCCTCTTGGCAGCTTTGATTATGGTATCCCCTTCTTTCCTGATACCTTCAACTCGATTTTCTTTCAAACTACCATTACTTCCCGTGGCTTTCACGCCACCCCATCCTAACCCCGAAGATGTAGAAGCTACCACGACGGTTTTTGGCTTGCCCTGAGAGCCTTTTGCCCCACGTTTCGCTGTATCTTGGCCAACTTCCATGATGGCAGGATTAGCATCTAAAGATGAACGAGTCGTTGCACGAGAAGATGATCGACTGGAAGATGTTACTGAGGGAGGGTTGGAGGGTAGATTTTTTATCACCCGTGCTGGTGCCTTGGTGCCTGTCCTTTTGTTAACTTTTGCAGATGCTGAATGAAGGCCGGGCTTCGTAGGTGATAAGGCGAGATTGCGAGATGTATTTGCAGTAGTAGGAATGGGTGGCGGTGGCATTTGTTCTCGAGCGGAAACTACCATAGAGGTACTCTTAGTAATCCTTTTTTTCTGGACCAAAGGATGTGTTGACTGAGGATCATCTATACCCCCACCCCCACCCCTACCTCCGCCTTCTTCCTCTCCTTCACTATTGAAAATGCACTTAGTAATGGCACAAGTATAAGAGGATATAGAGAGAGAACCTTAGCCTCTTTATATCCTCCACGAACCCTTTGACCGCTGAAGTGTTAAGTTTAGCCGACACTGGCCCACCAGGAATAGCAACAGGCCCATGTTGCGCGAGCAATTCCCCCATTGTGACATCCCATAGTTTCTTTGGTACCCTATTGATGCGCATTTCGATTCTTTGTTTGAGGGCCTGCGCTTGCATCGCACATTGGGAACGAAGTTTCTTAACTCGTTCAGTCACTATAAGAGTTAGATAATCGTTTGGGGTCTCCGATAGAGTCTCTCAGACGTACACTCTAGGTCCAGATTTTCTATCAAGACCATTTTTTGATTCTTAGTGACCCCAGCAAGACGCACCTGGCGCAAGGGCGACTTCATGGGCGTCTTTACGACCACCGAACGTGAGGGCGATAATTGTGGGATTGGTACTGGCGAGGCAGAAGCAACCGGTGAAGTACCCTTTTTACGACGGGGTGGAGCCATCTTTTTGGGCGTTTTCCTTGTGATATCTTCTAATATTACGAGTTCTATTCTCAATAACCTAGAAGCGGCAGGATGAGGGCGTAGTTGTTGGGAAAGTATAGAGTATAGTTGGGGTGTCGCGTCCGGAATAAACAAACACGACAAAGAATCTCTAAACGACTGGCGCATGGCCGGGTAACCCATTTCACGAATGTCAGTTCAAGGCGGGTTGCGCTTTACACTTCTGGATAGCTTACCCTGGCACTGTTCGACCTCCCTCCACCACCTCCACCACTAACCATTATCATCACCGGCATCAACTCAAATCACAACCCTAGTATTATCTTCATCTACCCTATCTCTCTTTTTAGAACTTACATCTGATACAGCTTCAATCATGGTATTGGAGGCTACTATGATCATGTTCGTTTTCTTGGATGCATAAACTTTGTTTCGGAAGCTTACTAACAATATTCTAGAATCGACAACAGTGAAAGCAGCAGAAATGGAGACTACTCGTATGTTTTCAGCTCTCTATATTATTTGATTCACTGTACAGCTTAATGGCTGATAAATATCCGAATCAGACCAACCCGTTTCGGAGCTCAAGCTGATGCCGTCACACTCATTTTTGAGGCTAAAACCCAAGCAAATCCCGAATCTTCAGTCGGACTGATGACGATGGGCGGGAAAGGCCCAGAGGTGTTGGTTACACTGACAACGGATTTTGGAAAGATATTGACCGGAATACACGAGACCAAGATAAAAGGAGGAACCCATTTAACTACAGGAATTCAGGTAGCAGGGGTAAGTCGAATAATATCCCTATTGTTCCTCAATATAGAGTATGATATATATATACTGTGGATTTGGCGCCAAGGGACCTCAGTAGCAAATATACTAACTTCAAATTACAGCTTGCACTCAAGCATCGCCAAAACAAATCACAGCGTCAACGTATCATCGTTTTTGTCGGATCGCCCATCACCGAAGATGAAAAGGCACTTGTTAAGCTCGCCAGAAAGATGAAAAAAAATGGTATCGCGATAGATTTTATCAACTTTGGAGAAGTCGAATCAGAAAACACCACCAAGCTTCAAGCATTCGTTGATGCCATCAATTCTAGTGATAATTCCCACCTTGCTACAATTCCTCCCGGTCCTCACCTTCTTTCAGACCTTCTTGTTACTACCCCGATCCTGGGCGAAGGCGGAAGTGCGCCATCTGGTGGTGCTGGTGGTGACGGTTCTGGCTCCGGAGATGGCGCTGGGGCATTTGAGTTCGGGGTTGATCCTAGCTTAGATCCAGAATTGGCCCTAGCTCTTAGAATGTCGATGGAAGAGGAAAAGGCTAGACTGGCCAAAGAAGAGAAAGAGAAGGCAGAGAAAGAGAAGAAAGAAGGTGAAGGCTCTGGACTGTCTGGAATTAAAGAAGAAGATGAGAGTACACCCTTGTTGAAGGACGATGAGAAGGATGGTAGTGAAGGTCCGAGTGGGAATATGAAGGATGACGACAAAATGGATATCGCATGAGAGACGGCTAGGGACGGGTCTTGTTTTCGATATATCCGGCTTCCATACAATTTCAGATCAAGGCCAAGGGTGCAATGTACAGTATTAGACCGTCGTCTTCTTAATCATAACCCATATTGAGCGTCTTTAGCACCGAGTCCTTTGGTCTCTGCCTAAATAAGTGTAAAGAAAACGAAACCAAGCATACAAATATCCCCCGAGAGAGTTATAACGGACGCGAGTAGATTTCTAATGGTTTTTTTTATATTATCCTTCTTCTCAGGGAATACAAGACTAGTTCTGACGGGACTGATTGCCGCCTAGACAACGATGACCCCATTTAAACTTGAGGCCCTGAGGCATTCGTCCTTCTATAGCGAAGCACTCCCTGGGCTATTCATGTGGCAGTGGTAGAGGTAATGGTGGATGAAATAATATATCCAGACGCTACGGTACAATGTTGCAGCGGAACCCCGATAGTAGCATACCTGATAATAGCATGTTGTCGGCCAATCCCGAAAGAATTTGCACAAGAGAAAAATTTGTTCTCGATACAAGTATATTCGCCGCAGTGGCATAGGAATTTTCATTCTGGGGTTGCACTGTATCCCCGTCGGCGTAACGGGGCGATGTAAAAAGAAAAGAAAAGAAAAGAAAAGAAAGCGGTGCATACATGTACCGTATTATCTGAGAAAATTCGTTGCGAGACAGCAGGGGTATAGGCCAACCAGAGCCCACACTTAGACGTCAACCTGCACGTTTTGGTGTAAATAATCCTTGCTGCAGCGCAACGAATTTTCTCAGATAATACGGTACTCATATATGCCTACATGTAGAGTAGGTACTTACATATAACCATAGTGAGCGAGAAGCTTGTAAACCCCCAAGTGGGAGGCTAAGGCCGTTATTGTTGAGGTTCCGACAATGAGGTACATGTAGTATGCAAAGCTGTGCTACTCCATACAAATAATCCCTACTGATATGGCGCTACATTATGTTGTTATTTATGTCTGCATTATATATTAGGGTAACACGCGCACCCGGTATAATTTTTATATTAAATTACGCGCCACGTGAGCAAACTACCGATATCGCGGCCTAAGCGCAGCCGCGGAACGAAACTGCTATAACTTTGGGCTAGGCTCTAAACTGCATGTTGCATGTAGTACAAGCAAGTCACACTTTTATATACATACTGTATGCACTTATGTGGGTACAAAGTATTTTGGAGTTCCGCGATTCTTTTCTATATATCCGCATGTTCGGGCACACAGATATTAAACATCCTAAACGAGAAATTCTACCATGTATCTAATAGATAATATCATGATGTCATTAAAGAACTGCTATACACCGAGGATCATTATTTATCCGGTCCCGGTCATCTCTGAAAGGCCACGTCCACAAAACTTCTGGAACTCGAGATATTACTTGGTAAACCCTGGCACCGTTGAGAATCCCAACTCTGGCTCGTAGATCCTATTGCACATTAAATTAATATGATAACGTTTACGACGACAAGGATAGTGCGTGACAGTGCGAGATATCAAGACGTTTCCTCTAGTTCGTCCCATAGACAGGCGACGTCAAGATCCATACTAAAGTATAAAGTGGCCCTTGTGACAACTGCGGTCGAAGTTTTGCAAATAATAATAAACCCTGGAAGCCGAGGTACCACTAAAGCGCCTGTGATATCATGTCCCATGTTTCCGTAGAAGGTGGATATATTCCAAGGGCTTTTAGACCGGACTTCACATCACGTGCCATCAAACTAGAAAACCAGTATAAGTACAATGCGAGAAGAAGATGCTAATACCTAGCCGGAAGCACTGGCTGAAAGCACCGTAGCCAGACATCAATCCCCTTCCTAGTGATTTGCTGAGGCCATCCCAACTTAGAGGGGTCAGAGCAAAATACTGTTGAGATCTCAGCTGCATGAAAGAAAGAAAGGCAAAATTCGTGATATCGAGGAGTGGAGGCTATGAGGGTAATCTGTACTAGCGTATGTGTAGGGCACGTAGCAGATAGATTATGATAAAATTCGTCCAAGAATGCTGTGATAGTTGAACTGTATGTAAGTACTAGGTACATACTGCGAAGCAAGGTTGTTTGGGGCTACTGTGAGTTGAAGAGGTCCCACGGCCACCTATCCCACCTATGGAGGATAGGATAGGAATTTTTAGTGCTTCAAGGTTGAGACGCGGCCACGAGCGTGCGCACTTTTGTTTAGAACTACATGTAACTAACAGTGCTGCAAAAGGCTTGGCATCATTGACACCTCACTAGGCAAGTAACATCGTAAAAATCTTGTTACGAGACTCGTACCTCACGATACTTACAGACATCGCACGATGATAACCAAGTGCAATTACCAAGGGTCGGGGCTGATAAAGTGAAAGAAAAAAAAATTCTACATGTTCATGTTTCCCCGCCTCCAAGTTTTAGTAATTGTAGACACATAGGGTATGCCGCACCGGATTACAACTTATCTAATGTTTGAAGAGAGAGATATGTTGCCTCTACGATCAACACTGTACTCGAGGGGAATGTAGTACCGTCCTTGAGCCCCAATAGTAGCAGTCCACATAAATTTTAGGGAAAATAATTCGCTCGCCTAAGGAAAGGTGACGGTTGAGTTTACTGCGTCAGCTGCAATGCAACTGATCATACTCCTTCTTCTTCCCCGGCCCCTTGTAGGAAGTATCAGACATCTGTGGGCCTAGGCGGATAAACAATTTTCTTTCCGTCTTCCAAAACAGAGAAACCAGTAGTAAACCGGACTACTAAATCCAAGCACAGAAAATCATATCACTAGGAGACAGGTTCAGGGATCCTGGCCGTCATCATAGAAATCGACGAGCTAGCGTTTCAATACAGCAGACGCCATGATCATCCGGGATTCCTGTAACTCTGATACACTTAA
Organism: Morchella sp. 2018-W16; assembly: GCA_024713755.1. Taxonomy (NCBI): domain Eukaryota; kingdom Fungi; phylum Ascomycota; class Pezizomycetes; order Pezizales; family Morchellaceae; genus Morchella; species Morchella sp. 2018-W16. The sequence goes on along the minus strand of JAMGYY010000017.1, from coordinate 716,746 downwards.
TGCTTACTGTGCCTCCAAACCATGCCCAGGTATTCCCCCGTTACCAATTGTGACTTACCTAGGAATACCTAGGTATGCAAGAGTAGCTATGCTGCATCCCTAGTCTTTTGTGGTTTGCCGTCTTTGCATGAGCCGGCCGGCTGTTCCACTGCCTATATGCTGTGCTTTGTACCAACTTGTGATAATACGATATAAAAAACGGCAGATATCACCAATGAGAGTTTGTTCAAACCGGCGGAAACAGGCGGAAAGGGAATCAAACAAACCTTGAGTTTTTTCGTAATGGAAACCACTGCTCTCATTAATTCTCGCGGAACACACCCTTTCTGTTTTTTTTGAAACCTGTTTCCAGCCTTTCTCCCTTCTCTTTCTGTTCTGTCCGTTCGGACATTTCTCTCGATGGGTGTGTGTGATGTGCGTGTGTACGTGGTCGGAACGATAAGCTTTTTCTTTTTCTTTTGGTCCGTTCTAAGGACGAAAAATATGAGGCTCAAGCTTCCCGGGCGATAACGGGGAACAAAAGCAGCACCACCGTGAGATCGATATCGGAGGTGAATTTGTGTTCAGATATCACCCAAAATAATAGGAAACTGGACTAAGGAGGAAGATAAAACGGCAGACGGACTTATGCCGTGCCGCGAGTTGTTTCAGCGAATTCAGAGGAGTGAGACGGCCGAAGAAACATGGGGGACATGCGAAGTTTATTTATTAAAATCCACTGAGTGGGCACGTGGACGTCGTCATGGCAAGACAGCTGATGAAGAAAACCTATATGTCCCATGTACCCTCATGTACCTACTTGTATACATGTATGTAGCACCAAGACGGCACCACCCCCTAGATGTATATCACTAAATATGCTTACTCTATCGAATAATAGAAAAGAACATGTCTGGGCAGCTTTGCATCGATTTCGATTTCCTAACCCACAATTCCGTGTTGCTAGTTATACAGTATGTAGATCTTGTCTTCCCGGAAAGTAATAGTAATAATGGCAGTAAGAAGGATCTAGGAAATAGTACTCGTACTAAAAGCAAAAAAAAAAAAAAACATCTGCTTGCCTGTTGAAAAAAGGGGGGAGGAGAATTTGAACAAAGGATATAAGGCAAAAAAAAAAAGACTTCGCTAATGATGATAAAGGAAGAAGCGAATGTATACCCCACCAGTGATAATGAAAACCCCGGAAACCATAAGAACAGACCCAAATATACCATAAACCAAAAACCAGAAAGAGACCCATTGCTGACAACCTCTTCGCCGAAATTTTGTTTTCCCCAAGATCTTAGAATGTTACTCCATATAAAATAAAGAAATAAAACGAAAGAAAAGAAAAGAAGCCCAGAAAACCCGGTAGAAACCATCAAAGTGCCATTATAAAAAGAAAAGTTCGCCAAACCCTGACTTCACCAGCCAGTCGCTGCCATTTTTTTTAATGAAATTTCTCCCATTATGTCCTTTTTTTAACCTTTTTTCTTCACCCCTGTTTTTCAAATTTTTTTGATTTGATTTCTTCGGTTTCCATCTGGTCATCGCAATAAAAGAGTACCGACCACTTAAGTATTGGCCTGGTCCATCTCGTGCGTCGTAAAGAGGTCCCGTCGAGTTTGATAGTCAAGGGTGCCACGCCCTTATTACCTGGCCCCCAACCTTTTAACCCGGAGGAGTGAAACAGCATAAACAGATACAGATGCAAGGTACCAGAGCGAATCAGGTGAAGGCAAAAGGTAGGAAGGTAAAGAATATTCGGGTTAAAAATGAGATATCCCAAAAAAAGGAATTAGAAATCCAAAACTTTGAGATGAGATATAAGATAAAAAAAAAACCAAAAACCAAAAACCAAATGAAACATCAGACTACAATAACCACTCTGGCCCAAAACTCTGTAACCACAACCGTTGATATAAAATTCCTAAACACGCTAAAAAAAAAAAAAAAAAAAAAGAAAAAGAAAGAAAGAAAAAGAAAATGCAAAACAAAAGAAAATGCCAACGAATAGAGAACAGATACTATCACAGGAAACATTGGTGCTATCCTTGATCCGCGTTAAGCGATGTATTTAGAAATATTTAAGGAAAGGTGCTCGTGGAGCTCGTATCGTCATCAACTTCGTGGGGTGTTAAAGAGCTAGATGATATGCGTCGTCTCAGGGTCGATATGATGGAGTGTTGAAACCTTCGACTTAGTCGAAGGTTCCAAAGCAGCGTATGAGTATTCTGTGGCAAGTTCGTGGAGTTATCGCAGATCGTTTAGATGAACCCCATCGCTGACGGTCTAGTCTTCCTCATCTATATTTTCCAAAACATCATCATCGTCGCTCTCACTCGGTATGTTGGGAAGAGACAATCTACCATTAACCGTTTTTGGTTTTTTTCCAGGAGTGCCAGACGACAAACCCCCTGGAGCCTTTCTTTTTATCCCACCACTAGTTGGCGTCGTATTGTTTCCACTTCCAGTCCCCATGGGATGGGGTTGCCGATTAGGTGTTCGGTTTACGTTGCTGTTCTGGTTCGTCTTATCTGTCTCTTTACCCTTAACTGCACCAGCTTGTACGTTGTTACCTCCAGCTCCAGCTCCAGCTCCAACATTTGACTCCTCCTCCCTCTTTCGTCTTTCCATCTCCGCGACTTCATCTGCAGTTAAGAACCTTCCACCAGGCCCTCTGGGCCGCCTCATTGCATGATTATGTCGGGATTCATGCAAGTATGGTTTTCGTTGTTTCGATGTTAACCTAAGAGCTTCTTCGAGCTTCTGGCGAGCAACACGACGCTTCAATATTCGGTGAAACTGTTTGGCATTAACATAAAGAGGCGATTCTTCTGCTGGCACAAGATCTGGAGATTGTTGGTGAGGTTGTACAGGCGGATGCATTGGTGATTGTTGCACCGGCTGTGTAGGAGCTGGAGGCTGTTGTTGGGGTGGTGGGGGCGGGGGTGCTTGTTGAGTTGCTGGGGGTTGCGGAGGAGCGGAGGTCCTTGTGTTATTTACTGGCTGGGCATGCTGCATAGGAGGAGTTCCAGCGGGAGCTTGATGTTGGCTCATCCTACGCTGAGGTGCACCCATAGCCTGCTGTTGGGGCGCTTGCTGGTTTGGAGGTTGTATAGCTTGCTGAGGTCCAGCCTGGTTTGTAGCAGCTACAGCCATTTGCGGAGACCTTTGTGCTCCTTCCCGCTTAACTTTCACCGCTGCTGCGGCATTCATTCTCGGTGATTGTACATTCTGTGGGCCATTTGTCTTGATATTCATTGGATCGCTTGGAATAAAGTATTGACCGTTCCCCAGGTAGTTTGGGTAATAGTGTCCTTGACTTTGAATTGGAGAGTGTTGATTTCCTGGCGGGTGCATGCTCGCGTTATTGTGATGAGATCCTCCCCCGCCAATCCCACTACCAGTATTCTGTGGCGAGTATGCTGTCGTAGCATGGAGATGTGATGGATGGGGTTGTGAATATCTAGCGTATGCTGATGCTGCATCCATTTCGGAGGAGGGTTTGAATGATGAAGCCCGAAATGCTTCTGAGGGTACTAGAGAGATATTGATGTCCCTTTGAGCTTCCACTCAGTTCTGATATCTGATTTTCCGAGGTGACAACTGGATGTTGGCCGAACGATTAAAGTTAGGATAGCTGGTGTTTAGGTATGTCTCGTAAGGCCGTGAATTCCGTAGCAACGTAAGACGCGACGACGCGATATACCGAATGTTATCTCAAAGACACCACAGTGTGCTCAGAGAAGAATGACTGGATGGGGTAAATGCGGAGAATCTGTCAGGAACGCAACCGTGCGGGAAGAGGCAGCAAGGTCTATAAGCTATAGTAGGCGGCAAGGTAGATAGAGCTTAACTGACAGGTTGTGAACTGATGAGTCTTAAGCTTGAGGCTTTCAAAAATCCGGCGTGTAAGTAATAATGACGGTTCGTCGACTAGTTGTCGCAAGTCAAGTGGCCGGCCAGTCCTAGGTGTAGTGGAGCTTCCCGTCACAAACTATGGGGAACGTGAACCCGGCTGTTGCCTTATTCGCGAACGTCAGAATACTACGTTCTGTAACAGGTTGTTGCCAGCGACTATACAAAATCTGCCGTAGAATGTCTCAATTCAGGACAAACCTTCGTTTGGGGTGGGTTTGTTATTTTTAATTTTTTTCCTTTCCTCGTTCCAAAAAATTGAGACTCAGAGAAAAGCACGTGTCTGTCTGTTGCGTTGGCCAAATATTTTTGCGGAAAAAAAAAAATTCAAAGCTCGCTGGTAGTGGAGTTGGTGGGGTGTGTGTGCGTGGGTACTTCGTAATGGGATGGGGGGGGGGGGGGGCAACCTGCAGCTTGAGTGATGTGTTAGTGACTTGGAGCAAAGAGCGCGGGGGAGGCGTTAAAAGGGAAATCGTACTGAAGAGGCTGATCTTCTATCTAGCCAATTGACGAACAGGTCCTGAAGGCTGGCTTTGAGTGGTCTTCAAGCGAAAGTATCAGCAAGGAACTTTATGATGATACTAAGGTCGAGATGCCCGAGCGTTTCGCACACAATGTTTCCCCCGTTCCAGTGAAAGGCCGCTGAGGATAAAAGGTACTTTGTAGAGAGAGTAGTAGTAACGCCTAAATTGTAGAAAAGTATGATGACGATGAAAGTTCCTGTACCGGATTGGAGGACCTGGAATTGGACGGATTCTAGGGTGAAAGACTGCGTAGGAAGTAATAATGGGGAGTTATGATTAGCAACCGTTCTAGCTTGCGGCAGTGAGGATGCACGCTGATTGGGAGGGTGATGCGCTGGCAGTCTGTCTATGCAGTGCAGAACACGACACTACAACACTGCCGATCTCAACTCACTATCGAATTTTCAAGGGATACATGTATTTTATTGTAATTTTTTTCCTTTACCTTTTTTCTTTTCTTCTTTTCAAACACTGCCCAGCTGGGGGTAGTGAAAGTTACGTTACGACTCCGAAGATTTGCAACCCTTGTGCGGATTATTTTCGTCGTGCTTCTTCTGCTGCTTGATGACGGAACAGTTGGTACCGTACCGGTATGTATGTGGTGCTGTTGTCGATGGTGTTCCTGCTGCCGCTGATGCGACTGCTACTACTGGGACTACCTACTCCCACCAGGTACGGTCTTTTTTTTTTTTCTTTCTTCCTCTCCTTGGAAGATAGTTCGTACTCTGAGTTCCAAAGAAGCCCACAAATAGACCCGGATTATTCGTCAGGGGACAGTTAAAATAGCGGATTCGGTAGCAGCAAAGTCAGCTGCTTTGCCTGTGAAGCCAGTTAATAGTCAGCAGCCGACCCTTTTGAGCGTACACGGGTTCCCAGCCCTACGGGAACAGACGCAGGACAGATAATCAAACAGGTCTAATCAGACGGTCAAAAAAAAAATTCAGAGCAGTACAGCCTGAAGAATGAGATATGACGAAGGTAACAGATTCTTGGGATTTCACCTTGCTATATTTTTTGGGGGGGGGAGTAACAGCAACCTTTTTCCTTCTAAAGGTGGGGGGGGAGGGGCCAGCTGAAATATGATTGGGCGCGAAATACTGGGATTCAAGTGAAGAGTTCTAGAGATGGCAGCGGGGGTCGCAGGGCAAGGCCAAATAGGACTTTTTTTTTTGCTAGGCAGGGTTTGGGTTTGGGAATGAGAACCGCTCAGCGACGCCCAGAGACGCACCGAAGCCTTAGAAGTGTGGAGGCAACACAAAAGGGGAAAGACTTGGGGCGAGTGTCTCAAGAGATGCATTCCGGCCCACACTATCGGACAACCATAGCCGGTGTGGCAGATTCTTTCCGCGCGCGAAAGGTTGCTGTACCGTGATGTGTTCATTAGTCATCAGGACGAGAATGGCGGTGGCTGGGTGCTTCGTGGGACATCCCGATTGGCTAAATCTAGTTTCACCTCCAAAAGTGAAATATGTATCTACCTCCCTAGGCGCAACGTGATGTCGTCCGCAGCATTTTGAATCAAGGAAACACCTTGAACTGTAGGGGAAAAGAGACCTACATACGTAGGAAAAATGTAAGTACAAGGTACTCTGCTCTAGTACATGTAATATACATATGTAGGCCGAGTCTGATAATGCACAGATCAATATGCAAACTCAGATCATCTGTTGTCATTTTGCAATGTGGTCTTGTTGGGTCTATCAAAACTTGTAGATAGAGTAGAAGAGAAGACATTCTGATATCAACTACATGTACATGTAGTTTCCAAACAGGTATCATTTTTTTTTCTTTCCTATCGATTTCTCCGAGCTTAGTTAATGGCTTAAAATAAAAAGCCATCGCGACATCTGGGTTCTGATACCCACATCAGTGCCTCTCTGGGTACACCGTCCGCGTCTCACAGAGCCGAATAATTGTTTTTTCCTTTCTATCACACCTTTACTGTGAACCCGATCCTCAACCCCTTACTCCGAGTTTTTACCGCCTCGGTTTAGAAAGACTTATATGTCTCCAGCCACTGGCTATGTCAACGATCCCGATCCCCCCCCCAGATTGGAAAAACAAGCGTGGCCAGATACATCACTTCAGCATTCAAGCCCGTACAAAGAGTACGGCAAGGCGTTCACGGGACGGAACTTGTTGAGGACTCAAATAATGGACAGGGTACGGGCCGCTTGTTGACAATTGATATCTCATTGATATCGGATCAGGTAAAGCACGGACGAGAATGAGTCTGTTTTTAATGGCAGACGCGATGGGTCGTCGTGCTCACGCGGACGCATAACGCGGTAGCACGGGTTGGTCGCAGAAAATCTTCTCGCCAAATCCTTCGAAATTCGAATGTTCTCATCTCATCTCATCTCGACCGATCTTCATTGCTTCATTTCGCTCCGAACCCTGCTTGGTCCCGCCCACCCTCGCTGCAAGCAACCACACGCAGGTGTCATACCTTCTCCCCGCTCCCCTAATACCGTCATTTGTTTTTTGCCTTCTTCGGCTCTGGAGTTTTGCCCCGCTGATTTCTCTTTGTTTTGTTTTGTCTTGTCTTGTGCCCTGTCGTTGTCTCTAGCCTATCCCACTGTGGATGGCCCTTCTAGCTCATCGACCCGCTTGTTCAGATCTCTCACTCCCTGGTGACAACAGCACGTCACTTCAGGTACCAGGAACGAAACCCATATCGGATGGTTCGTTGCACATGCCAGCGATAGAATAATATAATTTCACAAGCCTAAGCCGCAAATAAAATTAAAAATCGCAATAAAACGAAGAGTATACCTAGGAAGTACTGTCCAGGATCCAAAGAGAAACAAATTACGGGAAAGAGAACAAAACACAAAAGAAATTTTTGGAAGCGCGCGCTGTTCACGTGGGCCCAGAAGTTTGAAACTAGCAGTCTGACATCAACCGAAATGAGGTTATGCGCAACACTTCGATAACCGATCTGCACGCCAACTTTATGTTCCTTTTGTTCGGTTTTAGTTGCTTACACATGGCGCACGGACAATTAACAGAAAATCCAGGGATAGCAGGGGCGGTTCTGGATTCAGGGTAAGCGTCTATGGTAACCATTATGAGACCGATGAATTTATGGATAATGATATTTACTAGGTTAAGCGAATAAACTTACCAACATACATGTATTGACAAATAACAAGCAGAGATTCCTTTCTACAAAGGGAAGCCTTCGTGTCTGAGGTTTACGAAAACTGCCTAGCTTATATGATTGATTACAAGGATATCAGCTAACCGCACGGGGAGCCTTGGTGTTCGTGATGGACTCGCAACGCGGTGACTGGTTGCACCTCCGGGTTCCAGTGGCTCCTTAACGGCTGGCAAACGTTGGTATTGGAATGAATACGATCTTGCATCCCGACTTGTTATTTATGGTTTCAAGGCCTATACATGTGGGTTTCTGCAATCATGTGTCCAAAAAACGTTCTAATGCTTAAGCTTCTTATCTTCCGTGCAGGTTCCCGAACACAAAATTACCCGTGACAGGCCGGTTTTGTGCGATCGTGGGGCCTCTCGTACCTCGTATTTTATGGGATCCGATTCATAATTACCATTGGAACAACCTGTAAATCGCTTGGCTAGAGCGACGGCTGTTACAACTTAACAGTTAATATTTGCAGATCTTTATGGTAAGTTTCGTTAGATACATGTACAGAAACTCTGGTTCCGAACTTTCTGCATCCGCTCATCTCATTTCCGGTAACTCCTAACTGCCGTATTGCATAGAACCGACTAGCCTCTCAGAAGTTTTCAACGGCAATACATAATTCATCACGTGCTTTAGCCTGCATAATCTGGATGCGGCATATCGATACACGAGTGTTCGGTTACGCATGCAAGCGGATCGGTCGCATCCCCAAACTTTGTTTGTTCGAGTCCTTACTCGACGATACTAGGCTTTTACGCGGTCACTGAATGGCGCGCATAGTCAGTCCGGAAAAACAGAAACCTGTGGAATCGCTTGTTACTAAAAGCCAATTCAAAAAATACTGCTATGCGACATCAAGGGAATTTGTTCCTTGATGGTGCTATTATCTTTAAAGCCGTATATATATTATACAGCCCTTAGCACTATACTCGCGTACGTTCCGAGGTTTAATTATATCCTATAAATTATCCACGGGCTATCTGTAATCATCGGGTTGGGAAACTTGTTTTTATTTCAAGTGAGGAGACAGGAACAACATACCTAGAGAGGTTGAGCTGACGGGCTTTATCGATAGGCTCAGTTACATACAGCAATGTTAACATTGATTGGTTACCCTCCTCTACAATACACAACGTCAGTTCCTTATTCTGATCAACTAATCCAAGCTAATCCCCTTCGGGTCAATTATTTAAAGACTATTGAGTTTTTATGTAAGCACGAAACATCTCCAGAATTCGATGAACATACGTACGCCGGGAAAAAAAACATGCATGTACCTACGCCCCCAAGCCCCACGATTATTTTGGGGCCGGATGTAGAAATTATTTTCTTATCCCCCCGCTAACCAATAGAATTTTAGGCAGAAAATTTGAGTATTAAGTGATTCAAGCTAGATGAGCATTTAATTGTCAAAGGTAGATTTTCGTATCTTATTGGAGTTCAGCTTTGAGGACGTCCCCAAAACTTAAAAATTAAAATAAAGGTAATAGAATGTTTGATTCGGCTTGGACTTTCTAGCGAGCCTAAAGAATAAAGCCCGCGGAAGGTAAAAACCCGGGGAGACGGACTCCGATAACCAGGTCAGCTCGATACCAGGCAACAACATGTGCTCAATGACTGTGTTCCTAGGCGATGTCTAAATCAGTCAGATGCCTCAAGTTGACATCTGACGATGCTGGGGTTCTCTTACCGGTTTAGTGAGACTGTTTTCGCAGCCTCGAATCACGGTCGGCACTCCGGGTATTCACCGCAGACTGAGTGATTAGCGCTGCAGTCCAATACAGAATCCACGGGGGGAGGCAGAAGTGGAAATGTTGCCTCAGTAATCTAGGGGCTATGTATGGCTTAAATTGTTACAAAGAGCTGGACCCCATCTCATCCATAGCCTCTCACGAACCACGCCGTTGGGTGCATATCCTAGCTCGCTGTGATACAGATCGTGCGAGACGCGTGGGCCCCTGCTTCTGCTTCATGACAGGAGGAAGGCACAGTAGAAGGCATAGTGCGCGCCCTGGATACGTGGTTGATTGGTTGTGGTGGAGATTGCCAAGATGATGATCGCGGTCATGAACTATCACTCGGTGACGATCTTGGACAGTAATGGCTTTGGGGCATGCCCTAGGCCTTTATAGCCTATTGAAAGATGTTCTACATAGCCATGAGCAGGTTTGTAAAGACATGGCGGTGAAGCGAGACGATCGAGTGGCGATGATGGCGATGGTGTCGTTCTGTAGCGGTCTCAAAACTTGTACACACAAGACACGCGAATGCGTGCAACAGATATGAGTCTTATACATATCACTCATAGTTAATCATCACATGCTGGGTCCCAAGGTCCCCATTTCATATCACGCGTATCAACTTCAGCGTGGATCACAATCCATCACTCGGGCCAGGTTATCCTAAGGCCGGAGCAGCAGTGAGACATTTCCTCCGCTCGCGGTTCCGCCGACCTCACACTGGGAGAATGTTTATCCGCGCTAATATACTTGCAGGAGACCTCCGGTTTCCGGTCGGGGGTCGGTGGTTGGTTCTGTTTTATGATATTAGGGAATTCATGCTCCAGCCAATCTAATTGGTGCTTTGCCTTCGCGTGCTCTCATTGGTCAAGATCAGGATACAAGTCTCGCGCCAAAAGCTGAGTTTCAAGGATTATTGACCGCAAGAGAATAAAAGTGGATATTATTTGCTTTGTGAAAATCATGTGGGCGCTACAGTCGTCCGTTAGTAGTACTAGTTGATCTAGCTATGAATAGCCTATGATAGAAAAAACCGCAGAAAGCGCATAAAACAGTATCCTTAAGTGCGTATCACTATAGTTTAATAGAGTGCTCTGATCATCTCTGTAACGTTATCATAGTTATAGTAGTTTATTTCACTCGGGATGGCGGTTATCGGCAACTATTGGCGGAATTTTCCTGTTTTCAGGTATAATATTCCTTCCTAGCAATGATGAGAACAGACCACTATCTCTGTTTCATGACATCTCACCGGCCTCTCGCCGTCAAAAATCCCTCACTAATTAAGCCATGATAGAAAATACTAATACATAGGTATTCTCATTATGTTCTTCCATCCATCCGGCCGGCCAGTGCGTGCCGAATCTCCGCCCTGCGAAGACCGAACCATAATGAAGTACCAGCGCGGTGGCCACGGGTCATGGCCGTTTCATTTGAATATCATATGGGAACTGAACAAATTGGAATTATGGTGGCGCCTCTATGGACAATTAAACCTAATTTCTTTTTCCTTTCTCTTTTTCTTTTTCTTATTCCCTTTTTTCTTTTTTTTTCGAGGGGGGGCCGAGGGGGAGGACGTGGCGGACAGAATTCTACTTTAGTACTAGGATATAAAATGTCGGTCCGGTTTACATACTTTTATAAATCTATATGGCATTGCACTGTTTCCTTGCCAGGATCCTCTACCCACGATAGCGGTCATGTGGGAAGCATAATTAATGCGCGACTACAACAACGGAGATCCATTGCACTAGAGCAGTGAGGGCTAGCCGAGAGATGTTCGCTCTGTAATACTCTCGTTACGTTTGTGCTTGTAAAACATGTTTCCGGGAAACTGATTTAAAATCGTACATGTGCTATTATGTCTCAATGATTATTGATTCGATTTCTAGGTGGGGAACACAAGCTCGATGCTCGTAAAACTGCTCGGGAGGTAACAGGGAATTATTCCCGCATGATAGCTATGATAGTGATGCGGTTACTTCAAGATGCCTGATAATCTTAACGTTTTTCTCGATAATTTATATTATAGTTAGCCCTAAATTTCTGAAATTTCGATAACTACGATCCACGTATGCACACCAGGGACTAGCTAGAGATCGTCATATATCCCGAAAGGAGCTCGTGGATTAAGTTTGCAGTGATATGTAGTTTCAGAACGCTCCATCGGGTACCCTTTCCCAGTCGGCTGACCACCCGGTTTTAAAAAGGGAAAAAGGAAAAAATAAATAAATAAAAATTCATACATACATAAGCATGCACCCGGTATATGGATCTTACAAGTGACAGCTTCGATCATTGTGTATGCAAAAGCTAGGAGTTTGGCTGTGAGTTTGAACCGGTGTCGGTGCGTGCAACGATTCTCGAATTGTAATAACTTTTCAAGGAATCGGAGCTTTTGTATCAAGCACCGATTGTACACATGAATACATGTAGCTACATACATGATGTACTTACATTTTAGTTAAGACACGTATTTGGGTGCTGTCTCCCTTGGGAATTACGGCAATGCATCGTGATGGAAGTTACTATGCGGGGGTGCATGTTTCAGATCGAGTGATAGAGTATGATGTTGGCACCCACGTCCCCCTTCAACACACGGCAAAACTTAACTCTCTAACAAGCTTGAAACCATAGCATACTGCAGAAGCCGATTAAGACTTTCAAGAGGGATCTAGGCCAATTATATTAAAGCTATTCGAACCCCACACCACAAGCCACAGTAATTACTTTTTGGACAAGTTAGAATCCCGTGTGCAAGGCCATGCCAACAAGCAGGATTCGTGTTTCATGAAGCTGCACTCGGACTCCGCACACGTGGTAGAGCTTGGTACGAAAATAGTCCTTAATATGTAGTTCCGTACACAACTAGAGTATATGTAGGCATGATAGCTGAAAATGACATACTACCAAGTAGTTGACTGCTCATTTATCATGCAAATATCTTATACTTCACTGGCCGATACTCCACGGATAAACCTGAGGTCATTAGTTTGGATGGTGAGCTGAATGTTTATTGGGCGCATTTGCGGCGGATTCCGAGGAGTCAGCTCTGCGCATATCACAACTTTGATATGGCGCTCTAAGCGTAGTTTTCTTCTGGTAGGGGCAGTGACAGATATTGACGCTTGTTATGGTAAATAACTGCAAAGGTATAAAGAAAAAATAGTAATAACTTCACAAGCCGGGCATTCGGATAAGCACAGAGCGATAAGAGGAACTGTGTATTGGCAAGCTTCATGATCATAACCCTGTATATAATGTGAGTGATGATTTGTGAACTTACCAACATCTAAATACATAGATAGCTTTATAAAGCTAAACTAATTATAATTCTACTAGTTGCATAATGATGATGATGAGAAGGTATGGGTATGTAGTGACGATAGTGCCGATGACGATGAATACAAGCTGTAACCGTTGGACAATTCAGTTATAGTACACTATTATAAAAATCATTGGTTCCCTATTCGAAATACATTACTTTGCCAAGATAGAAGTAGGTATGTGCAGTTAATCTATTTCTCTGCATACAGGAGAGCAAACTATCACAGAAAAAGCAAGCACATACTTACATGTTAAGATATGAAGCCCAATGCATTTATCTGTACATTGCAATCTCTTGATTAGGAAGAAAATCCTATCAACTGTTAGTGAATGAAATCTACATGCAGATGCAAGGCCCCGTACTAATGCGTGCATCCCTTCCTTAGCCCTGTTTTCAAAACACTATGATCTTGTTGTCGCCTGCATCAATCCATGTGGCGCTTCGCGAGTTTCTGGAGCTCATGACAAATAAGGCACACCAGAGCTAAAGGACACAAATCTCCGATAAGTAATCTAGGGTTAAGCAATGCCTAGCAGAACAGTAGGATATGCAAGTTCACATCCCAAAGGGGAGATAACAATGACCTACATGCTCCACCATGCCACCATGACAATACACCTTCACCACATCTCCAGTTTCCTCGTCCAAGAACGCATTAACAGGCCCAAGCCTACCGTGTTCCACATTATCCTTTAATATATTCCAGAAATTAACCTTCTTATTAGGGTCCTCCCAGGCCCTCATGTCGACCCTCCAATGACCTCTCTCCCACTTCCTTAACTCCCTAGTTTGAGCCCGCTTGAGCTTCTGGTACTTCCCCACCAAGAGGTCCCCTACTTCTGTCATCTCTCGCAGTTGTCGTGTTATGAGGGCCGGTGAAGAGTTTGTATCTGGGGGAGGGGAGATTAACTCGTAGGCCCCTCCAGCGAGGAGTATCCTTAGCGGAGGTGATCTCGGGTTATTGTTGTTTTGGACCGAGGGCAAGACATAATTAGAATGCAGGGAGCTTAACGAGTAGTCTGAGGTGGCTAATGAAGACTCCGGGCGTGGGGACAGTGGGGCAAGGGTGCTCACGGTTGGTGGCGGGTTGTAGCAGAATGAAACACCCGTAAGCGTTGGGAAAACCGTTGCCTCTGTCTCATCGATATATCCCTCTTCAACGCGAGCTGCAGGTACAGCGAATGGATCACTGGGCAGCGAGGGTTGTGAGTCTGGGATACTGGCAGGTGGTGACTCCCATGAATCGAAGCGGGAGGTGGCATAGCTGCTGTCGGATTCAGTACCATCCTGAGCTGGTGTTAGGGGCCTGGGAGATTCTGTCGAGCCTGCGTTTTCAACTATGTCCCCTTGAGTACTTCTAGTAGTCAGTAGAGGGGATATCCCTCCACCGTAATCAATGAAGGGCGATAATACGCTAGGTATCGTATATTGCCCATCTATACTAGCTGTAACAAATTTAGAAAAAGCTCCAATTTATTTATATGTAGATATTGAAGTAGACAATACATTTCACACTTTTCTCTAATAATTCTTCACGAGAACCCCCATCTGCAAGCGTAGGTAATGTCCCCTCATCAAGTTTTGGCGCGCTCGATACTCTTTGAACTCTTTCTCTCTTTCTAGCAAAGGCAAGGCTAGCGATATGCGTTCTCTCCCCTGGCATAAACCCAAGGATTGACAGTGCCTGTGCTCTGATTCTATCATCCTCGCTTTTGGAAGTCGGTGCCGCCGAATGGACAAGAATTTCAACGCGTGCTTCGGACATCTTGGTTCCTGGGGAAATGCATGTTCAGGTTTGAAATTTTGGATGTTGTCAACGTTGATGTTGTACCTCGCTTACCATGTAGTTACACATAGGACGTGGTCGGCTTGGCAAGCACATGGCCTACATGCACGCAGGTACTCTACATGTAGGTTTAGGTACCACATGTACATGTATATACACTATCAAAAGAGGTATTGTAGTATTACTAGCGGGTCCACTTCCTTTTTTTGGACTGTAGATACTGTATATATATATGTAGTAATACGGGATCGTGCGAATTAGGTTGGACTCCTAGTATTATACCGTATCAATACCGTACTGGTACTGTAATTACAGTATTGGCGGTGCCAGAAAATTACATGTAATTGCTATACTATAATATAATAAGTACATACACACACTTATACGTATAGCGATACGTTTCCATTGAAGCACCAGAAACCACCAGGAACCAAGCATGTTGTACATGGCAATAACTAAGCACCGCTTAATTAAGTTCTATGATTCCTGAACACTAACGACTACGGCCATTACTAGTGACAGGCTAATTAGTCGATCGATGCAACGTCTCGGAGATTCAGGTTATTTGCGGATAAAATGATCTAGATCAGATCAGATCTAGATGATATGAGCTCTGTCCAATACTCCGTCATCTAGGCTCGTTCCTGCTGTCTGTAGGGATGGGTACGAGACTACATTGACTTCACCTGTTTGGTTAAGTTTCTATAAGCTCAAGCCCGAGCACCAGCCAACCAAAAATACAGTAACAATACGCTAACGGGTAATTAGTAGTAATGTACAAAGGAGTTCGGTCGTTTTTAATTATTGTACTCGCGGCAGGTAAGAGGTACCGAATATGCAAATCTTGATATGCAATGCTTATTGGGTTAAAAGTGGGAAATACACCAATGCAGTGCAGCTGCATTTTCGGGCACTTGTTGCCTGTCGCGAGTACTCTTCATTTCACAACATTTCCGGACCTGACTGGGTCTGCATACCACCAAAATCTGGTTGATATGCACGAACATTGCCCATTTGCAGATCCAGAACGCTATGAAGTTGCGAGTGGAAAGTGTAGCTTAATCGGAATAGTGTTTCGGCCCACCTACTGGCTTGGGTTTCCCTTGCTCTTGCGTGTTAATACCTGTCAAATAACGGTCATGGGCTTACCCCCCCACCTGACAGGTACACTGCCGCTATGTTGCCGGTGTTTCGAGCTCATAGCAGCCGGCATACCTGCCAAGTACTGATTGCTAGGATATTTTTAGATTGTTTTTTAGGATCCGTCGTTCTTTTTGAAGACCGTTTTACGTTGAAACAAGCTGGCCCGTAGCCAGCATTGTACTTCACTGATTACATACACTAGGATACATGTAGCTATAGTTGTCGTGGGTTGACTTAGAATCTTATTTTGAGTGACAAATATACTACATGTAGTCACACTGTAGCGAGTGATAATTGATGACCCAACACTCAGCGCAGGTTTCTAGAATATTAGTTAAATACTCGAGAAAGTACACACATATATATACGTTGGCTACTACCTTTAACTACTTGTAGTGATCCCATTTCCCAGATGAGCATACTCAAAGGTGGGCACAATACGTAGAAAGAACCTTGCATATGCAAGCTTGTAAGGATAAGGTTACTACCACTCTGACCAATATTTGTCGCCTCAAGATTACTGGGTTTTTATTTACTTTTTGATACCCCGAGTATACATAATCAGCAGCCCTGTTTTGTCTCAGGCCTAGGATTTCTGTGTCTGGACATACTGGACACGGCACCGGTTATGGCATCCAAAAAGTGTTTGTGGCGGCTAGCCTGGTAGAGCCCAGGTGTTTCTGGTGGTTGTAATATGTTCTCTATTTAATAAAATCTCGATCATACATAATAATCCATACCGAGCTAGTACAGATGAGTATTGTACCTCCAGGAAACACTCAGTAAATATTACTGCCTTATCATATTGTCAACCAAGCGTTTGAAAATTCAACAGAAATGGTACGCCGGGCATTGGCCCAACCTCTCATGTGATGATCACGATTTTCTCATCGAGCTGTAATGGCACCTCACGACCCGAGCATCGCACAAACTTAACCTAGTAGTCCCCGGTTTAAGCTGTGTCCTCATGTATGAGTAGGCTGGTAAAGTACGGGCCATTTTGTTTCAAACAAGGTGGTCTGATCTTTGAGCAAATAGTTTCTTTGCGATTAACGCCGTAGATGACACAGTCTGTCGGACGTTCGCATCGGATTGGATTGGATTGTAATCCTAGGCATGATGTCTCAGCGAATGAGAAACGAACAGCCAAGCAATCAGGTAAAGAAATTTATCGGTCCACCTCTTCAGCCAATGATATACCGCCCAACTTGATCGAGACTTCCCCTCGCTTCGGGTCCTTATCAACATTGACATAATAGTAACCTCGGGCCGGAATTTCCTGCTTTATTGGAGTTAATTACGCAAATCACACATGCTGAAAGTAGGTTCACCACGAACATTCCGCCCCAATGTAAACGGACCGGAGTCTTCTCCGATATCCATTGTAAAAGGATAATGGAGCGTTGAAGCACATTATACCCAAGTTTGACCAGCCTCCAGGTTTCAGAAAGATAATGCGTTGAGATTTGTGAACCCCCACATGGTCTTCTATTATTTAAAAGATGATAATAAAATTTCGTAGCAGGCTAGGCTTCAGTTCCCAGTCAACTCGTGATCCATAATCCTTGAAAATGTCAGCTGAGGCGATCTGCGGGGGGGGATTCAAGAGCCGGTTGCCGAAGAATCCAGACGGGAAAGACTTGTTTTCAAAGGTCTGTAGCCATCTTGCAGAATAGGTTGACCGTTATTCTTTTTCCCCCGGGCGATTGCCACACATTCGTGTGATCTCTGGCTAATAAGTCGGCAGATTACTTGAGCGCTGAATACATGTCTGTGTAGTCATCTCGTTAACCTGTACCTGCTAATTTGTCGGTCATTTGATGTAGAGGACCGAAGCAAAACCGCTATGTCAAAGAGAGCTAACATGGTGAAAACAATGATATAAAAGTATCACCCACAAGACAGGTCTCAACGCATGGTGAATGACCTCATTTCATCTTGCTTCAAAAGGTAAGGGGGGTTAGGCTTTTTGTTGTATGAAACTGCCAAGACATACCAACGAGTGACTTTGAATGACTTAAAGGACTTTCTTAAAGGGAATAGTTACCGCGTTCTGTAACCCCTCCACCATATATACATATATATATGATAAGAGTCTTCCTCACTATATTTCCCCTTGAGCCGGAGATGTGCATCTATAAGTCAGTGTCCGCTCAGCACAGGTTCAAGCATTATTTGAATAAGTTGGAGCCGATGTTGTTTTACGGACGGTTTAGCCTTACGTATTTAAGCTTGCTGTTTTAAGATGGGGCCGCAGAGCCGGCTTGTCTTATGTGGAGCATTATTTATAACATCCGAGAGTCGCTTCTAGAATGCCAACCGCTAAAGGAAATTTGTTCATTGACTATTTCCCATCAAAAAGCACTCTTTTATAGTACTTCATTTCTGCAATACTCTCTAAAATATCCATCCTCGCTTCATGGGTCTCCTTCTTTGGTGGAACGTCTCTCAGTGTTTCGTCAGAACACCACATACGCACAGCCTCCTTCACCGTGGAGACATCCAGAAGCCGATAGTGCAAGTGGTCAATTATCGACGGGAATTGGCGGTTTAGGAACGCTCTGTCAGCATGGATAGAATTTCCTGCTAGAACCGCTACCTTCGGGGTCGGGACATATTTCTGGATATATGAGAGCAGCTGTGAGGCAGCCGTTTCAATTGTGGTCGTGGAGTTCAAAACGCGGCTAGTTAGACCAGTCTAAGTTCTTATCATTAGAGCTCAAATATGGATAAGGAGATGGAGTGTCGGAATTTTTACAGAAGCATGAGTCCGTTGGCACCATTCTCCCATTTTGTCAAGTACAGGTTTTTCGTAATGAATGACGGTGTCAAGTCCTTCATTGTCAAGAAGATTCATTTCGAAATCCGTGATATAGCAACACATCTGCAATATAACGTCATTCTCATAATCAAGACCGGTCATCTATAGATAAAGGTAAGTTTGAAAACTTGGAGAGCGCTTGGGGTTTTGTACTTCACAATCTATCCATACTAGCGGGGCGGTTGAGCGATTGAGCATCTTCGGTGATTTATACAACTGTTGTTTAAACGGCTTTGTAGAGTAGCCTAGTCTTGAGACACGACTGATGAAATGAGCCATAGGGATGTTGTTGTAATGGAGTTTGGTGACAGCCCCTGTCCCAAAACTTAAAATGGAGAGTTACCCTAGCCCTGAGTTAACCAAAGGCATCTAACGCGGCTATGTATAAAAGTTTGCCGCGTAGGGTTCCCAGTAAAAATGTACCTAAGGTATCACATTTCCGGTCTTAATTACAGGGTTTTGCCGAGCGCACGCAGTTACATGTACCTACTACATGTAGTACTTGTAGTTTTCTAAACAGCCCAATACTCCGATTACATAAGTGTGCGGCTTGAGAAATTAATATTTTCGCACGCGCCCCTCCTCCTACTTTGCAATTTGGTCCTCTCATAATCCGGTTGTCTAGACGTCATTGTGACAAGAAGAAAACCCGTCGCATTGGCTTTTCTTCATCTCATCCTTCAGCGAAGGATTTCATACCCTTCCCTCCTTCTGCGACGGACTCTAGAGAGATCTTTCTCTGCTGCAGCCGTTGCAAAAATGAAGGTCCAATGCCAGGTTATTACTACCCCAGCCGATGACTCCCCTGGAACCACTTTGATACTTCATTTTGACCAAGAACGGTATATCATTGGTCAAATCGGTGAAGGTGCACAGCGAGCATTTGTAGCACGGAGTGCACGACTCAAGAAAATATCGAATGTTTTTCTCACCGGACGAACACGATGGCAGAATACTGGTGGGCTAATCGGATTTCTCTTGACATTGGGAGATAAGGAAGAAGGGAAGACATTGGATGCAGCGAGACTGGGCAAGCCAAACCTTGCAGCAAGCTTGGGAGTTACTGTCCATGGTGGCGAGAACTTAATGCACACGCTTGCAACCGCTCGACCTTTTGTTTTCAGAAAAGCTATGAAACTGAAAATCCAGGAAATTCCGCAGCAGTCTGAAGGATCATTACCCACGGGAACACCGTACTATGGTGATGAAAATCTGACAGTTCGTGCGATGCATATCTTCCCCGAGGGCCACAAGAAGCCGGCAATTATGGGGGTAGGGTCGGAGAAATCCTCAGGAAGCAACCCAAGCGATGATGAGACTAAAAGGAAGCGCTCTTTTGAAGATTTCTCAGGCAAAGAAAGTATACAGAAAGCTCAAAACCGAAAGACAATCCTTCGAGGTGTTGTCGAGAACATGTTTTGCTCTGACTGGACCATGGACACCATGATGGAAGGTTCTGCGCCTGTCAACGAAAACGATATGATGAAGAATTCAGCTAGTGGGGACTCGAAGCGTCAACGCAGCTCTCCGCCGATGAGTGATAGTTTCACGATACAGGAATACGACTTTCAGCTTTCCACCAGGCCCCCACCACCAGGAAAAACCAGAGCTCCATGGCCAGCATCAACTGTGACACACCTCCCACGTGCCGAACCTTCTGAAATTGCATTGTCCTACTTATTTACCCTTCGTCCCGTTCGTGGAAAATTCCTGCCCGCAAAAGCCATCTCTCTCGGTGTAAAACCAGGTCCGGATTTCTCTAAAATCTGTAATGGCGAATCAATAATTGTCGCAGGTGGCAAGATTGTTGGACCAGAAGACGTGATGGAACCGACTAAACCAGGGACTGGATTTGCTGTATGCGATTTACCTGATACAACATACATCAATAATTTCTTAGCCCGAGATGAGTGGAAGGACATAGAAAGGCTCAAAGTAGAAGTTGAATGTTTTTTCTGGATCTTGGGTAAAGGGGTTATAGCAGATGAGAACTTACGGAAGTTTATGAAAGAGATGGCTCACGCCCGGCATGTGGTCAGTTCTCCAGATGTTTGCCCAAATACCATATTCTACCAAGGCGCTGCAGGTGCTGCAACAAAGCTTAATATGATGGATGAGGACTTTTTCCCTATACCTCTTTCGAGTAATAAGGCACCAAGTGGGGATTTAGAAGGCATTGAGCCTGCGTTGCCAGGGCTTATTTGGCAATTAGAACCTAGGCGGGAGCTGTTGAAGGCTGAAGTTATGGAGTTCTTCGATGTGGAAAAGGCTGTGGAGGAGACAGAGCCTGATTATGCCCAATTAGCCAAAGCGGTCAAAACTCAAGCCTTGGAAAGCCCCAAAATTTCCGAAGACACTCCTTGGAAAGATGTAGAGATTATCACCCTCGGGACCGGGTCAGCAAGTCCCAGTGGATATCGGAATGTGTCGGCAACCCTTCTAAGGGTACCTGATACTGGAAGCGTCCTCTTCGATTGTGGCGAGAGTACGATTGGACAACTAAGGAGGTTATACACACCAACAGAGTTACCTGAGGTGCTGAGGGACTTGAAGGCGATCTACATTTCACACCTACATGCGGACCATCATCTAGGTACCACTGCCGTGCTGAAGGCCTGGCACAATGAGGTTCACCTTAAGAACGAGGAAATTGTTGGGGACGGAATGATGAATGTTGTAGCCCCGTGGAAGTTCCTGGTCTGGCTGAAAGAGTACGCCGATGTCGAAGAGTTTGGGTTCTCGAAGATCCGCTTCGTAGCTTGTGGGGATATACCCATGAAAGCAAGAGAACAGGCAAGGGATCGATCAATCACCACTAGCATCGGCAAACTCCCCGATGTTCTCAGCTCCATGTCATTAAAAGATATTCAAACTTCACCTGCTGTCCACTGTCAGGGTTCTTTTGTAACGGCTTGGACATGGGAAAATGGCTTCAAGTTCGCATATTCTGGTGACACTCGTCCCACGCCTGGCTTCGTTAAAATTGGGAAAGATGCCACAGTGCTCTTACACGAAGCTACATTCGACGATGAATTACAGGATGAAGCCATCGCGAAGAAACACTCGACAACATCCGAGGCTCTGGGGGCGGGAATGGACATGGGTGCAAAGGGGGTCATCCTAACACATTTCAGCCAAAGATATCCAAAGTTACCAGTATTCTCGACCAAGGGGGATGGGAATGGGATGGATATTGTGCTTGCGTTTGATCTATGTAGGATCCGTGTGGGTGATATGTGGAGGTTTGCAGAGTTCTTGCCGGCACTGAGAGAACTATATAGATACGATGAGGACGTGCTGGTAAATCCTGATGAGGAGGAAGAGGAGGAGATTAAGCTCGAGGCGGAGGTGAAAAATAAGAAGCCAGTAAAGGAAAGGAAAATGAAAAAGAAAGAGAAAGACAAGATGTAAATCCCTTTTCAAGGTCGAAAGTTAAATCTAAATCGAATAGAGGGCATTAAAACGATTAGCAAAAGTCGCTTAATTCTCATGATAGAAGCTACTAAGGACTGTTTGGAGGCGGTCTAGGACCGGGTCTCCGTCGCCGGAGACCTACATATATGCATGTCTTCGTCGCCGGAACGGAGGTCTTGGTTGTATAACTGACTCTTGTTTAGAACCCGCTAAAATATATTAAGGGAAACGGGGGATTTGGCATGTGCAGTATTTACCAATAGTATTTCAGTGGCGACGTCCGGTAGCCACTCCGGCCGTATCCATACAGATCAGAATAACGGTATTCAAAGGCCTGAAAGTCGGGGTTCATCCTCTTTTATGGCGAATGAGACTACATGTAGTTAACGTGATTAAGACCTCCTAAAGCGGTTCAGTGCTACAGGAACAGTCTAATTTTTGTAGCCAGATCTGCATGTACCCGCTATCCCCACCCTATATGTCATTCCCGCTCATGCCGTCCCCGTGCTGCACGGCGCTTCATAGCCTCCTCCTAGCGCATGCTATCACTACATGTACTTCTACATTGCCACCAATTACATGTAGTGATAAGGGTCGAGTTACACACCAGTAAATTTGGATAGCTTCTCCCCTGTATAGAAGATAAAATAATATGGAGAGAGTTATCCTGATATTTTAGTAAGTGGCTTGTGAAACGCTATGCCATAAGACTTAGTATAGTAATAAACAAACCAGTAATAATATATGTGATTAAAAATTTCCCATGCCATCCGAGTCAGAATTGGTGAAGGAACAGCCACAATGGCTGATGCTAAAGATATGTGGCACACGAACGTGGCTTTACTTCGCAAGCTTCATCTTCTGGGACCTTGAACAGTTAACAACCGCCAGCCGCGACAACTCCTGAAAATCGGTCACCATCTACTACAACTTCAACATACTGACCGCTCAACGAAACCTTCGCCATCCTTCAAGGCCTAAATACCCAGCCTTTCGCTTTTGTACTAATTCCACATCTCGGCAACATGGCAACAGGAGGAGCAGGCTCGTACTCAAACCCGCTGAAGAAGTTCAAGTACAGTACCTTTCTAGCTCCTGTCCTTCCACGTCTTGTTGTTCTGGTAATTGCTAATAACCTTTGCGCAGGTTGGTATTTTTAGGGGAGCAGTCTGGTACTTAATTAATTGAGAGATATCACGATGATAGAGGGCTATAGATGCTGGGGACGATTTGCTAATATAACATCGGAGTACAGTTGGAAAGACATCGTTGATTACTCGGTTTATGTATGACTCGTTTGACAACATGTACCAGGCCACCATCGGGATCGACTTTCTTTCAAAAGTGGGGCAACATCTACATCCTCTACAAGGCCTTTGTTTTTGGTTTATTTTCGGGGGTCGCTAACGAGAAGGGGTGAGCAGACAATGTACCTTGAAGATCGAACAGTGCGATTACAGCTTTGGGATACTGCCGGGCAGGAACGATTCCGGTCTCTCATTCCTTCCTACATCCGGGACTCTAGCGTTGCTGTTGTGGTATACGATATCACGAGTATTGTCTTCCTTGGCTACTCCTTGGTTCTAAATGCTGACCCCTCATAGACCGTGCCTCTTTCGTCAACACCTCTAAATGGGTCGATGATGTCCGTGGTGAGCGTGGCAACGATGTTATCATCGTTCTTGTCGGTAATAAGACAGATTTGAACGACAAGCGCCAAGTCACTACAGAAGAGGGCGAGAAGAAGGCCAAGGAATTTAAGGTTATGTTTATCGAGACTAGCGCGAAAGCCGGCCACAACGTGAAAACGCTTTTCAGAAGAATTGCACAGGCGTTACCGGGCATGGAGGGGAGTGTTGGCGGTGAACAAGATAACGGGGGTAAGCATTTGTCTCTAGGTTAAATGAATTCCATTGCTGACAAAGTAAGTAATGATCAACATCGACATGAAGGGTACCGAGGCCGGAAACCAGGATAGCCAGTGCAATTGCTGATAGGGAGGACCACAAACACGCTTTTTTACGGTAACGAGGATACATCAATAATGACTAGGATAATAAATATGCAGTTGATAGTGGAATTTTCGGGGTTTGAGCTAGGATTTCAGGGAAAGTTTTCACAAGAAGTCGGTGCTTCTTTCATGACATTTTCCTTGACAACTCTATGTTCGATTTCTTATTTATTTTAGCCCTTTTTGTTTGGTTTTTGTTTTAATTCCCTCCTGGCCGATGGTGCAAATTGAAAGCACACCCTCGAGAGTCCTTTTATTCCCCGATAAATCCTTTGCTAGTTTGTTTGCTTCGAGAGGTGGTTATCTGTGCTTTTGATGTATTCGGGAGGTTGATGAATGTGGATATCGAACAAATAGACCGAGGAGTCAATATTTCGAGGGTTCGGCTCGAAGTGGGACCTTGTGCGGTTGGTATTGATTGGGAATTCAATTGGTATAGATATGGACGAATAAGAATGATAAATATGAAGTCTTCTGTTGAAAATTTTGGTAATCGCTTATTTCTTCGGGATTGGTGTATTGATGGCATTAGGCTGAGGGCTCACCAAGTAATTTTAGTAACTCGAAGTTACTGTACAATCTTGAAGCCGATTTTAGGTAATGGTATAACACTATACTACCTGAAACCCCAGTAATAACTGTATATAAAGTAGTAGATCTTGTTTCTTATTAAAAAAAAAAAAAGGAAAGAAAGAAAGGAAGAAAAAAAAGAAGTTGTCCCTCTGGCGCCGAATGCTGGAAGATGAAACACAGCAAGATTGAAGCATGTGGATGGAACCCCACTAGTTGTTGGTATTAAATCTTTACATCAAGTACTTAGCAGGCTACACTCAACCATGCTTGAATTGGAACTTACCTATAACCACATTCACACCGGTAAAAGACTGTAGCACCTTCATCTGCGCTCCGCAACTGCAGCGTATAGAACCACATCTTCTCCCTCCCGCATTCGGGACAGGTCTGTTTGATCTCAGCTTCTGTCTGCATATCTTCTGCAGCTAGACTCTGGACTGCGCTCTTCTTCAAACGGAGCGCTGATGGGAATGCAGAAGATGCAGATTGAGTCGTGACGGTCTTGTTGCCGGGGTCTGCAAAACTTGAATTAGAATCGGGTGAGATGTGGGTAAGTGAGACTATATAGACCTTTGGTGATGGTGCCGCACATTTCGCATTCGAGCCTGTCAGTGCCGGCAACAGAATCAAGGAGGTTACCGCAGTCGCTACAGAATACGAGGGTCCCGACGGTAGACATTTTTGGGGCTATGGGCGCTGGAGAGTTAAGAAGGGACATTGAGGCTCTGTTGCATATTTTTCCTGGTCGGGTCTGAGGAGGGTAACTTTATTTAAAGTGAAGTTTCAGGAACGTGAAACATAAAAAATACATGTACCTATGAATTTGTGGGTTCCTGCAGAACTGGGATCATGGTTGGATTGATTGGGTTGGGTAATATAGCGAGGATCAAATCATCTGTACAGCGACAGGAATGATCTATGGAAAAAGCAGTTATGTGGTGCACAGGTATTTCTCAATATTGACACCCCTGTAAATTTTCCATTGATTATTCCTATCGCTGTATGCATTGCGTTTTAGACAGCTTCATGTTCCATCATGTACTTGTATGCTTGAAGCGGCGTACTCTACCTACAGCCACTCATCAAAAGGCTCAAGTCAGTTACCAAACCGTGCATTGAAATTTTTAAAATCTCAAGTCACCAGTACTAAAATCAATATTAGATGCTCATGGTGTTTTTTATTCTCTGTTATCAAGTTTCTATAATTCTATAGATACATTTGATTCAACTCTGTAAGCCACATTGAGCACTGGCCATCTCTGAAGAGCGGCTGTACCTGCCGGGCGAGACGGGGACAAATTACAATAGCCCACGAGCCAGAATTCTAACTACATTAATTTTCTAGTAAAAATGCCGGGCCCCACCGCCCTCCATTTCGCCATACCTCCACCGCTCTATATAACTCCGGTTATATCTAGCAAAGTCCGTATCCCCCAGCTCATTGCAATTTTGATAGAGGGATATATATAGAAGCTGCCAGGATCTGAGAGATATTGATATTCGCTGGCTTTGTATCCAACGCGGTCACGAGGAAAAAAGGTACCGCGGGTTATTAGATAGCCAGAGATTCATCAGATTACAGAAGATTGCAAAATTATAGCAAGAGCAGTTGTTTAAAAAGGAGAGGGTGATCCAATATATTGAGCAAATGCTGTGTCGTAAAAGACATGTCTATTCAGTTCCCTATTTAACTGAAATCTAATTAGTACTTTGCTCAAGGAAAACTGAACACATGGATGTTTTAAAGTAGCAATTGAGAAACAAGAATCAGGAGTGTAGAAGGAGCAACCTTCATCGCAAAGCTATTCCGCATAGTAAGAGTACAAGTCTCTAGGACTGGTGCCAGCTATGGGTTCTCATCATATTGTTCAAGGGACAGGGTGGATATAGCGAAAGAAAATTGCGAACTTACTTAATAGTACGATTGCCAGCATAAAACAATTGATGAAACTCCCTGTTGGTAACTTGTGGTTCCACATGATGATGGCGGTGAGTGGTGAAATTTTTTCAAATAAGTACGCCGCCAAGACAAGGTGGGCTAAAAGAGCCCTAGCCCTACATCCACACTCCAGGATCACTCTACATCACTCGTTACCGCAATTGGGCCCAATCTCCTAATCTTTGCTTGTATTACCTCAGACGCGAACAAGTCTATCAAAAGAAGATGTTTGGTACAGTTAGGGCCTACACTATAAGGTCATAATTTAAGGATTGTAAGGTTAGTAGGGTAGAACCGTAGAAGTTATCGAACTAGCAGTAGTATTTGGAGTAGGGGGCTCGGACATAATGCAAAGGCAGCTTCTTAAAGAAATAACATGTACACAAGATGAAGCTTAAGCGCGAGGAATAGCCTAAAAGGAGATACAGTAAAGCATTGTTTCCGGTCATCTATCCCATCTTCAAATTCACTTCAGCCACTAACACACTAAAGGATATCCGTAAGAGAAAAAAGGAAAGAAGAAAAAAAAAACCCCCGATCTAAGTACCATGGTGCCCCTGAGGTAATAATAGGAAATCTTTCAAGCTCAACCACCATACCACGCCTAAGCGCTTACCATTCTTCTTGATATATTGTCCATCCAACCAACCAACCCTCTTATGAAGCCTTTGAAAATGAGTGAAATTTTCTATTCTCTCAACCAAAATCCTCTGCCTTCCTTCAAAGTGGAACCGGGCAGTAGATGGAAACGCAGAAAGTGACACCCCACCAAGAAGATAGAAAGAAAGAAAGAAAGATACACAAGAAAAAAAGTATAAGTACAGTTCGAAATGCCACCTAATACAAACCACAAAAAAAAGAAAGAAAAAAAGAATCTACCAAATTTCTTTTCTTTTTTTTTTTTTTTTTTTTTTTAGTTTTGACTCCATCCGTATTCATTTACTGACGTGACAGTCATATCGAAACCCGCTATCGTGCATGAACTCTCTCCTAAATAGTTGGACTTATTATTTTCACCTAGGGTACGAGTATGTTTCTAAAATAAAATTAGTATAGATGCTTCAATGGATCGGATTGGGGGGACTCACGAGAACCCTGCGCATCTCTAGGTATATTTAAACTCGCCAGAAGGCCCATCATTGCCTCCGGTCTGAACCTTACTGCTTGGTATTGCTGTGCTCCTGGTAAAATGCTCAATAGATACATCAGCATATCCGGGAGTGCAGGCACCGGTGGGGGAGGTAATGATTGCTGATGCATTGGCTGTTGCTGTTGCTGTTGCTGTTGTTGCTGTGGTCTCCCTTGATGCTGCTGGCGCTGATAACCGCTGCGTGCATCATCCCTCCCAACATCCCGGTCTGACAGGTTACCACGGTCCCTATTGTGCTGCTGCTGCTGCTGTTGCTGTTGCTGTTGCTGCTGTTGCTGCACACGCTTCTGCTGGTCAAGCCTTCGCCCAGCAGCACCCTTGAGCGGTGAATCTGGCCGCAAAACCTTTCGTGGCCGGTGCTCTGATGAATCTGAGAGGTCCTCAATTGCAGGCCTCTTAGGGGATGCGATACCAGCTCCAATTCGTCCATTAGGAATGGAAATTTGAATTTGTTGTCGGTTATCGGTCTGATTGTAGTCTTGCATTATCTCTTGACGCCCACTGGATTTGGGCCTGCATTGCTGAGTTGGTGAAATAACAGGTATATATGAGCATGGGTCGACGCTCTTGTAAGAGTATCTTGTGGAAAACCGATTGAAATATGGATCTAAACTATTGTTAGTATATTTCTGGACTACACTATAATCTTTTACTTAGGGTTCACAAACCACCAGGAAATAGCTCACTCATCCGTTTTTCGAGCTTATACACCTGGTTAAGGTCGCCATAATGTGCCTCATATTCATAAAAGTACTGATAAATCTTCTTGGTATTCTGCGCTGGTGCTTTCCCAACGAAAGTTTCAAACACGGCTCTTGCATCTAAAGTGACAGTGAATATACATTCAAGGCAATAAACGAGCTGAAGTGGACTTACTAGTGATATCGTTATCTGCTATCAGATGTTTTAAATATTCCAAGGCAAACTCTTCGTCCTCAGGAAACAACTTCATGCCCCTCTCAAAGATCTTTAACGCAGCCGGATCTTTGTAGCAGTGGAACTCGATAAGTGCGCTAGCTACGTACACATCGCTAGTGATTTTACCCCTCTTCCTCGCATCTGCAAAAATTTGTCTGCTTCCACCAAGTGGCTCATTAACTTTACCATGGCCTTGGACACGACGCATGGCACGCATGAGGTTGATCCAGACCGCCGAGATAGTTCCAGACATCACTTGAACCTGCGCCTTTGTTGACTCTTTAATGGCTGCAATCTGTGACTCCTTTGCGGACTTGTCCGCCATTGTATCATAATCATCATAATCATCATCATCTCGGCTTCCTTGAGGGTCTTGGTAACCCTCTTCAAGCCTTGCAATCTCTTCCTTTTCTCTTTGTTGGGCCTTGCTAACTTGGGAGTATAACACATTAAGAAGATCGTCATATGGCTTCCTGATCATTTGACCTTTCCGTACTAGGGCGTCCTCGCCACCTTCGACAGGAATAGTTGCTTCAAGTCGCTCAGCATATTTGAAATGCAAAAGACAACTTTCTGGGTTCGCAACCATGCCCTGTTTAAGGAAATCTACTCCTTGGTCATCCATCCCATTTGCGAAGCACCATTCGGCTGCATCAAACCATAGCTCGGGCCAGAATCTCAGTGCCATGAGAGCTTGCTTAAAGACATATAAAATTCTTGCTTTTAAGCCCGCGGGATCGTCTTTGGCTAGTACCAAGGGATCATCCTTCTCCCACTGGATCCATTTTTTCCATAGCTCTACCTGTTTAATCCAATCATCGTACCCTTCGTACCCAGGCGCCGGCGGAAGCCGGGGGAGTGTTTCTCTTCTAAGGCCCTTTGTCGTGTTTGTCAACTCGATGAGACAACTCCGGGCGGTCATAAATAGTGGCGATCTTTCTTGTAGGAACTTTCTAGCCTATAAATTCACGATGGAAGGAAGAAAATAACCAATTCGTCAGAGTCACGTTTTTTCTATGCAAAAAGTGTAACAGAAAGAAAAATGGACAGATTTCTTGTGGATTGGTTTTAAATACCGTTAGCTTATTAAGCCCTTGTTCAAATTGGTCGTATTCTCTCCACAGTTGTTCAACTCCTTGCACGGGCACAGTAACAGCCTTTTGGTACACTTTCCTCAGTGAATCCATTTTCTGCTGATCCTGCCACCCACTCCCACCTACGTTACCTGGTCCACTTTTGACGAACTGTACATGGTCACCCCATATCTTGCCGGCTTCGCGGTCACATCCGACACTGTTCAGAACAAACTCATAGGCCTGGGAAACAATGGCACGGGCTTTGCCGCCTGTATCGGTGGTGAGATTGTTTCGTCTCCGAATGTAGTCGAGATAAAGTGACCAAAGTTCAACATTGGGCACATTTAGAAGAGAACGGAAAAAAATTTGCTCCACACGAATCAATTCGTTGTTTGCCAGCTCCATTTTAACGTACGTAATCCACTGCTGGGCCTGTATCAAAATATCAGTATATAATATGTTAACAGGGAGCACAGTATTGGCACATAGTACAGATGAGGTGAAGCTCCGGGAAAAAAAAGAAAGGAGGAAAGGGCTATATGTATATATATTGTTTTCTTTATAACTGTAGGACTGTGATGACCTACCGCTGCTGGAAACACTACAAAAAACCTCTCGTAAACTGCCCTGGCATCGTCAAGTTTGCCCTTTTTGCGATGTTCCTCAATTAGCGCCAACCAGGCATCAACATCTCCTCTGGGATCCTCCTTAATCCTGTCCTCAAGCTGCCCTACGATATCCTGTGGAAGTCTTCTCCTCTTATTCGAAACGGGAACAACAGCCTTCTGAGCAGAATTCTGAGCTGATACAGTAGGAGCAGGGGTAGTAGTAGTGGTAAGGACAGATACTGGAGAAGCAACGGACGTCGATACAGGAAATGAACCAACATCATGAGAACCAGCATTTGCGTTCGTATCAATAAACATGGGAGGGGGGGTCTGGTCACTAATATTCTCATCAGGAACATAGGCACCATCATCGACAGTCGCAGAGTCGGCACGGGTAGGGGCAGCTGAGGAACGTGCAGAGGAGTCTTGAGTAGTTGCAGCAATATCAACAGCAGAGTGATCGTGATGAAGAGTAGTATCTTTCTCGCTGGCCGAGGCGTCAACACTTGAAGATACTGTTTTCGGACTTGAAACTGTAGCAGGGAGAAGGGACGCAGTATGCGAAACTTCTTCCAACGCGGGAGTTTTCATATGAATATCTTCATCTTGTTCTTGTTCTTCGACTTGATCTTCTTTTTCCTTTTCTTGCTCTTCTTCAGCTTCTTCAACAGGCTCCTCTTCTTCTTCATGCAGAGAAAGTCCCCTAGTGCCGTCTTCTGACTCTGATACGGCACCTAAACTTTCTTGAACACCTAGCGACCCTGCGCGCCCGTTCGCACCGTTATCATTCTCACTACCCAAGTCATTTTGGGTATTTTCCAATTCTTGAAGCGCCTTCATCGCGTTCAAGAATGCAGCTTCAGCATCGTCAGAATTAAGAGCTGACATTGTTAATCGTAACAAGTGATAGAGAAAGTTTTTAAAACACAGGAAAAACAGGTATTGTTAATTTCCGAGAGGAAAATGAGAGAGTGCAATTCAAATAGTAATGAACTCCAAGTGGCGATTATGGGAGTGTTAAATTATGTAGAAACGTCGCGCGGCGAAAAATAAAGGAGTGGTGTCTAGGTGTCTGCTCGATGAGATGAGGATGACGCGTGATGTCAGTCGTGAGTATAATAATGGTGAGAGAAGTGCCTGTATGGTTACAACTGACTGACCTTGGCAGACAAGGACCACCTGTCTTTGAGAGAGCGCCTATGTCCCGTAGATGAAGGGGACAGAGGCAAAGCGCGCGACAGAGTCAGATAGAGATGTCGTCGGGCGACTTACTTGGCGAATACAATGGGGGGAGGGTAGAAGAAGATGGGTGATGATGGATTTGTTGGGCAGAACAAGAAAAGGGCGAAATGCGGGTTCCAACCGAGACATGCAGGCAGCCAAGAATACGTCGCCAAGACGCCTGTTTTTTTTCTCTCTCTATTTTTTGTAGTCTACTTTGGAGGATGGTACAGGCTGGAGTGAGTTAATGGGTCCTCACCCTGTCAACACCCCATTTAGTTCGCTGACTTAATGTAAGTGTACATATCCTTACAATCCTCTATTGTTGATTTTATGGGTACATGTAGGTTATGATGTGTTGCTTGCCATTGTGCAATGAACTGTACCTGAAAACTGCAAAACCTACATGTGTGTATAGATTCACAGTCAATTCCACCCTCTCACAAGTTACATAAGGTCCGCTTTGACTGTCTACATGGGGACCGCGCACTCCTGAGATATGCAGTATCCTAAGCGAGATATGATACTCTAGGTACGTGTACGGTGTACTCTACCAATTTTACTGCTGGGTGTTTGTACGCAGGCGCTAGTACATCCGAGTACGAGTGATGGAGAGTGTCGCACAGAACAAAGGGCCATTCGAACACAAGGGCTCTGAGTGCCTAATAAGATACTAAAGGACTCATATCTACTTCCTACGTAGGTACCTTTTATATACCATACACTGGGTTTCTCCGATGCCCGAAAGTCACACAAGACCGGACTTGTTGCCTCACCACCGGATGGTAAGTGATAGTCTATGAATCAAAAGACCGAACTGCCTCGAACTTGAAACTTGAAACACACGCGCGGAAATTGGTTCCGATGTCTGACTTGCTTTCTGCTCCCATTCCTTTCACCGGAGCAACCCAACTGCCGGTTTATCGGTTTATCAAAAAGTTCTTGGTCCATCGATGTTTCTGTTTCTAGTACCCCGGATTGACATGAATTACATACATGTAGTCTAGCCCTTTCTCTCTCAAACATTGAAATAACACAGACATTTTTTGCGAAACGACAACGCAGTGAGACAACACACTGACCTCGAGATCGCAATGCCATTTTCAGCGCACGGGAGGCATTGATTGACGTCACAACGTTAGCATTATCTCACTACAGGGCTGGCGATGGATTTTGGTTTAGAATTGGGTATCACTTCTATGCAGCTAACCCTTGAGGGAAAGCAGTAAACTAAGGTATTGTGCATTTATTGGCCCCGACTCCAAATTACTTTACAACGAATGTACATAATTCCCGAAAAATAGATTCACAGTGGGATTCTGCTAGGCTCTAGTCATCGCTCAAGTAAGTCGCCCTTCCCCGCCTCCAAACCCCCAATTCTTTTTTTCCCGGTATTTCATGCTCCCCCTTCCTTTGAATTTCACTTCTGGTTCACCGCCTCTGCCGGCTCCTTGGTCATCGCCCATTCTAGAATATCTCTCCATCTCTCTCTCATTCTCCTCTCTGCGAATCCTTTCTTCCGCCTCTTCGTCACGCGTATACTCGTATACCTTCCCCTTATGCCCCCTATACCGTCTTCTGGAAGGTGACCGTGACCCCGAGTGGTACCTCATACGCCGGTGCCTATGCCGTGACCTTGAACGTGATGGAACACGCCTTGGTTGTAGCGGAGACGGTATTGAGCCTTCCGGTTCCTCCATAATGGTCGCGTTTGCATCCGCCGCCCCTGCCCCCCGACGCTCTCGAGACCGCCCTCGTGAGATATCCTCCGCCAGTGCCACAAGACCTTCAGCTTTAGCACCGCGCGATCTACTCCTGCTTCGGCTTTTTCTATACGTGGACTTCCCACCTCTGGATCTTTTCCGTCTCCGGTGCCGGCTTGGTTCTTCTCCGCGGTGCTCGTGCCTTTTCCTCCGCTCACGCGATCGTGAACTTGGGGGACTACGGACTTCAAGCTCTTTGCGCGTCTCTAGTCCTGCTGGAACAGTTATAGGATCCTTCTTTTTGAACATGAGCTCTCCAGAATTTGCGATAATAACATCCTCGAGCGGCCTGTCAGAATCGTTGACCTTGAGTTCCTCGATCCGCTTAACAATATCCATGCCCGAGACTACATGTCCGAACAGTGTATGTTTTTCCGTTAGATATTCGCACTCGGTTAATGTTATGAAAAACCTATTTGCATTATTGTTAGCCCTCCAGTCTCCCGCTGGGCATGTGACTGCACTTACTGGCTACTATTGGTTCCCTTTCCTCTATTCGCCATACATACAAGTCCTTCTTTATCGATCTTCCGCCAGCCCAGGTTCTCGTCGGCAAACATCTTGCCATCGTATATACTCGCTCCGCCAGTTCCATCGCCATTAGTTATATCGCCGCCTTGAATCATGAATTCCGAGATGACGCGGTGGAAGGTCGAGTTCTTGTAGTGGAGGGCATGAGTTACACCATCGGGAGCAGTGTATGTTCCGTTTGAGCCTGTACAAAGGAGGCGGAAGCTAAATAAGTTAGTCGCGCATATTTTTGAGATGATACTGGGCGGGAAGGATACTTTTCGCAGGTTTTGGGGGTCTTGTCGTCGAAGAGCTCTATGGTAATGCGGCCGGCCGGCTGCGTACCGATTTGCATGTCAAAGAAGACGCGAGGGCGCGGCATTATGGAAAGCCCAATTGATTACGTAGGAGTAGAAGGTCCGATGTGGGTTTTCGGAGGTGAAGCTGGGGCAAGTCAGAGCTTCTAGGAGTAACGAGTGACAAGAAGGGTGCCAAGCAAGGGTCTCCTCGATGAGTAGGGCGTAAAGCTTGGCGGCACTTAAATACATGTAGATTTGTATTTTGCCAAACATGAGCTCCGCAGCTCCACCAGCCCCTCGGCTTAATTGATGTCCCTTGACCAGGATGTAGGTATGTATGTATGTATGTATGTATGTATGTGTCCGCGGTGACCCTACAAATTAATCCCGCTGGACAACAAACAATTCCCAGTGTACAGTATTCTTCAGTACGAGTAGAGGCGCTGATAACACAACTCCTCACACGGTTCCGACTTTAACCTCTAAACATCCCATCCTTCATTGAACATGGCTTCAACAGTCAACGAGGTCGTAGCGAAAATGTCCTCCACTCTCGGCCCCTTCGCCGTTCCCACCCTCGCGATCTTCGGGGCGCTTTCGGTTTTATCCGTAGGTTTTAAGGCCGCCAACGCTATTCTAAGTCTCTTCGTCCTCAGCGGAACTAATGTAAGAACTGTTTTCTCGCATGAAAAATTACCTGGCATCTCTAATATACCATAGCTCCGTAAATTTGGTCCTAGAGGCTCATGGGCCCTCGTAACTGGGGCTTCTGACGGCATCGGGAAGGAGTTTTCCCTCCAACTCGCTGCAAAGGGGTTTAACATTCTCCTTGTCTCACGCACTGAGTCCAAGCTTGCAGCCCTCGCAACTGAGATTGAAAGCGGTTATGCTGGTATCCAGACAAAGATTTACCCTATGGATTTCGCTGCCAATGATCCAGCCGACTACGACGGCCTTGCCGCGCTCATCAAGGACCTAGACGTCGCGATTCTCGTAAATAACGTAGGAAAATCGCACGACATCCCAGTTCCCTTCCTCGAGACTTCCCAGAAAGAAATGGACGAAATTATCACCATTAATGTTACTGGTACCCTCAAGGTTACGCAACTGGTTGCCCCAGGAATGGTGGCGAGGAAGCGCGGGTTGATTATGACTATGGGATCCTTTGGTGGATTACTACCAACCCCGTTATTGGCAACATATTCCGGATCAAAGGCGTTTTTACAGCACTGGAGCACGGCGCTGGGAGCGGAACTCAAGAGGGATGGTATCGAAGTGCAATTGGTTATTGGATATCTTATTATTTCGGCTATGAGCAAGATTAGAAAGCCAAGTTTGATGATCCCAACACCTAAACGTTTTGTTAAGGCTTGTCTTGGGAAGATTGGGGTTAAGGGAACGGCGACGGGAATGGAGGGGACTATTACCCCATACTGGGCCCATGGACTTATGCACTGGGGGGTCAATGCGCTGGGGATTTTCAACGGTACAGTGTTGATGAAGAACTTGGGCATGGAGGTGTCAATTAGAAAGAGGGCTTTGAGGAGGAGGGAGAGGGAAGCGGCGCAGGGAAAGAAGGGATTGTAAACTATAGGATTGTAGATTGTGAGTTTGGGGGAGTGCAGTAGAGACAGGTAGCAGTTTACTAGCTTGAAGGATGATTTGCGCTATGTAAACGTTATGTTTTGAATTTGAGTTAATTAGGTGTTGAGTGATGTTTCTTTCTATCTTTTGTTTGTATAGGGTTGGGGAATCAATGGCAATTCTTGACTTCCTAAGAAGGCCTCTAGTTAAAATCCATCCCTCGAGATGTATATGTGGTAGGCATATAAATACTCCTGTCTGCAGACAAATAGAAACGCCCAGACATGCCAAGCACCAGTCGCCGCCAAACTGCAACCGCAGCCAACACCACACCAGACCAGTGAACCCAGGTCAAACCAAGGGAACAAAAACATAAGTCGTAACGTTCGTTCATTCACGTCAACCACCACACCCTCCCATACGCATAACAGTCCGCTCCTTGATCCTCAACACTGGAACGCGTCTTAAAATCACATCTGCCCCCACAGTCCGCCCTACGCCTCTCTCCCCACTCAGAGTCACAAACTTGCACTCTCTAGGCCCACAGGGAATTTCTCTCCATCCCTCAACCACACGCGACACAAAAGAAATACAGGGAGAAAAAAAAATGTCAATATTCGAGACCCCGCCATCGCAACGGCAATCTTCAGTTTACGCGGCGCCCGCCACAAATACTCTGTTCCAGGACCTGCCAGCCGAGCTACGGACACCAGCAAGAACTGGTAATACATACGGAGGCGCCCCTGGGGCCTCTGCTGGCTTTGTAACTCCCGAGCGCCCGGCGGATGCAGTAACACATCCGCAGCAGCAACAGCAGTTGCAGAAGGTTCCGCCTACGACGGACAATCTGAGCCCTGTTGCGCGCGCCGCAAAGACCGTAAATGAGTATCTCACCACTGAGGCACGGTATCCGCAGTTGGACGATATTGTATCTCGTAAGTTTACCTCCTGTTTGTGAAGGGCGAGGGAAAGCAGGGTTATTAACAAGTCGTGAGTTGAATAGAGGGTCAGTCGTCGGATTACGACCTCCCAAGATCTCCGGCATGGGAGCCGTTCCAGAGGTCGTTCAGTCACACGATCCCAGATTCAATCTTCGAACAGTATAACCGCGCAACTTCGCACACGCTCATGGGTCTATTTGCGGAGTTGAAGCAGGCATGGATAACGGTTGATAACCGGCTGTATCTGTGGGATTACACAACTCAAGGCTCATTCCAGGGATATGAGGACCAACCTAATAACATCACAGCGGTACGTCTTTTGACACCGAAGAAGGGTGTATTTGTTGAGAGCGTGAACTATGTATTAGTTGTGGCGACAACTGTCGACATCTTCCTGTTGGGAGTGCAGGCGGTCACGAACAGCAGAGGTGGGAAGGAGGTCACGCTTCTCGGTACACCATTAAGCGTGCCGACAAAAGGGCTGGGGGTCAGTATTATCGAAGGGAGTAAAAACACAGGAAGAATCTTCTTTGGCGGAAGGGGCGATAACGATGTCTACGAATTTACATATCAGGTTTGAAAGCCATCTTATGAGGTTTTTGAGGATCTAAGTGCACTAATAAGTATACAGGTACAAGAGAAATGGTTTTATGGACAGTGTGGAAAGGTTTGCCATACAAACGGCGGCGTTTCATCATTTGCCCCAAGACTCCCGTTTTGGGGCAGCCCTAAAGATAGTAGGTTTATCCTTGTTTTAGACTAAAAAAAGAACGACAAGCTTATAGAACTGATTTAGCCGAATACATCGTACAAATGGTTATGGATGATACACGGAATCTTCTATATACTTTATCATCTAAATCGGCAATCAGGGCCTTTCATGTCAAGGGAGATACTGCTCTCCAGTTAACTATCACCCATTCCTTCTCACACACCTTGGCAAATATTAGGGTCATGATTGGAAATACGCCATTACTGGAACCCAAAACTCCCATCATAGCCATTAGTCCTGTCACCTCATCCGAGGCTCGCCGTACACATTTGATTGCCGTTACGACATCAGGCTGTAGACTGTACATGAGCGCCGTAACTTCGGAATATGGTTTTGGGGGCGCCGATGCTGCGCCAACAGCTATGCAGGTTATCCATGTCCGCTTCCCACCATCAGGGACCGGGCATCAGAGTTCTCTAAGACCTACAAGGAGAGCCAAGGTTTTCCCGCCTGGGTACTTTTTCTGCTTTGTAGACAAGCCGGACTCGAACGTTGATGAGCTATTCTTGTCCGCTCCCGACTCCGGGAAGATTGCATTACTGGCCGAGAGTGGGACCTCTAGGCTCCAGCTTGCCGAGACTGGCATGACTTTGCAGCTTGATTCCCGTGTAGAAGCTGTCGAGCTTGTTTCTGCCCCTTTTGGCGCTAGCAAGGGGCCTAACGGTTTTGGGAACGAGGCTGCAGTGCAGTATGATATGACCCCAACTGAGGTGGCAATATTGACAAATTCGGGGATCCACATTATCAAGAGACGGAGACTTGTAGAGGTGTTTGACGCCGCCATCCGCTATGGTTCAACCGGCTCCCCGCTTGGCGTTGAGGGTGAAGTGCGGAAATTCTTTGAGACATATGGGCGAGGAGAGGGATGTGCATCTGCACTCGCTGTTGCATGCAGTGCCAGTATCGATGCCAACCAAATGCAGGCACGTATTACCGACGTTGAGGTGTGCGATCTTGCACGTAAATATTTTATTGAGTTTGGCGGGAAGCCACGTACTGAAAGTGTCTATGATTCGTACGATCAATCCGCACTACCGAGTTTGGATAATATCAAGGTCTCTGGCAGAGCGGAAGGCATTGCTCTCTACATCTCGAGGATCGTCAGGTCAATATGGAAAAGCGTCATGATTGTCGAGACCCCTGGCCCCGCACCAATATACAAGAGCAATGTTCCAATTTCTAAGCTGAAGGGGATCCAGGAACAGCTAGTCAGGTTGTTAGAATTTTTGATAACAAATCGCAGCTTTATTGTCGGCCTGTCTGGCGCAGAGTCACTCATGGGGCTGGGAAGCCGTGTCGAGGAGGTTGCTCAACAAGCTGAACATCGCATGCTCCATGCTCTTGTTGCCCTCATCAACAGTATGATTGAGGGAATTTCGTTCGTTCTTTTCTTGTTTGATGATAAGCTCGACGATATCATTCTTAGCCTGCTCCCGGCTCAACAGGAGGAGGTTAAGAGGATTACTTATGATGGACTCTTCACTACCGATAGTGGGCAAGCGCTTGCGAAGGATCTCGTCACTGCTATCGTGAATAGAAATATCGCCGCAGGCATGAACGTAGATACAATCGCGGATGCGCTCAGAAGACGATGCGGGACTTTCTGTTCGGCGGATGATGTAGTGGTATTTAAGGCTATCGAGCAGGTCCGTAGAGCAAAGAACGAGACCTCAGATCCAGATGCTAGAAACAGACTGCTCCGGGAATCATTAAGGCTCTTTGAGGAGACGGCAAGAAGTTTGACCATGGAGAATCTGAGGGATACTCTAGAGCATTACAGGGAATTGGGCTATTATCCAGGTGCGGTGCAGCTGGCACTGAAGGTCGCAAATGAACTTGATAGGGGCAATGAAGCTCTTGGATTTTTAGCTGATGGTGGTTTAGAAACTGTGAGTTTTTATTTTGTTTTTGTGTTGACGATTGGTGGGTGCTAACTTGGAGAATAGGATCCAAGATCTGTATTTTATCGTAAGCGGGTCGAGTGCTATCGTCTGATTTTTGAGGTCCTTGAGGAGTTGGATCTTGTATTTGGCACCGTACCGGAAATGATCGATGGGGTTCCCAGCCCAGCCACACGCATTCGGAATGACACATGGACCCTTGTCTATAGCTCCCTTGATGAGACGTTCCACAACACCCTTTATGACTGGCTCTTTACAAGAGGTGGTGTGGGTAGCAGTGAACGTCTCCTTGACGTTGAATCACCACACGTTCTTTCCTATCTTAAACGTACCTCCGTAACCTCGCTTCCCCACTGCGAGTTATTATGGCAGTACCACGCACGTCGTGAGAATTTCTTTGCGGCGGCGGAGGTGCTCCACAAACTCGCCCAGAGTGATTTTGACCTAACACTGGGTAAGAGATTGGAGTTTTTGAGCCGTGCGAGGGGCTTTTGCCAGAGCTATGGGCCCATGGGCACAAGACAGAAGATGAATGAGTTGAGCCACACGATTCAGGAAGAATTAGATGTGGCGGCAATTCAGGATGACATATTGAAGAGGATCAAGGATGATGAGAGGATCACAGCAGGGAAGAAGGAGAAATTGGCGAAGGAGTTGGACACAAACTTGATGAGCTTGAGTGATGTACGTTTCTGCATGTCTCTTTTGTTGCGCTAGATGGTCGTTAACTAACTCGAAAAACAGCTTTTCAATAAATACGCGGATCCGTATGGCTACATGGATATCTGTCTCGCCATCTTCCAGGGTGCAGATTACCGCGGTGCCAACGATATTAGAAAATGTTGGGAACAGCTCATCTCTCAGGTTCATGCTAAAGCCGTTGCCGACCAGCGGGTGCAGCCCTTCGAGTTAGTTGCCGACACCGTTCGTCGTCTCGGCGCACGCTTCGCATTATCAGAGTACATCTTCCCTCCAAATGATCTTGTGCCCCTTCTTGAGATCTATGCCTACGAGAATCAGCGCGATGTTGGCCCGCCTACGTGGGTCGTTGATACTTTATCGGAGGCTGGGATCGCAAACGAGACCATTCTTAGAATACTTGATGAGATGTTCTGGCGCGACGAAGTCCCGTTCAAGGGAACTGCAAGGAGAAGACTGGTGCGTGATGCCACCTTTGTGGCAGAGAAGTGGTTTGCAGCTGCCGTGAGAAGAGGCGGCGAGGCTGCCTTGAAGACAGAGATGGTCAAGAATGTGCTGCATCAATTCGCGCAGGCAATTCCAGACGGTTCCGATAAGGAGAGGATCGTGAGGTTGATTGAGGAGATCACAAAGAGGCTAGGATAGTAATGTTGTATCTTGTCAAACATGGGAGATGATCGGGGAAATGATTAATGCAAGGTTTATTCCTTTATCCTTTTTGTATTTGTGTTGTGTGGTTTTGGTACAAATAATGTCTTTTTTTTTGTCGATTTCTCGAACGACGAGAAGCCAGTAAAGAGTTTGTATGGATACATAGTTGTTTGGTAGGGTTGATAGAATATTCATCCCCCCCCCCCCCCTTTTTTTTTTTTTCGAGATCTTTCCACACAGATACTATTACATGTCAGGGATAGCGGTTGTATATTAGTACATGTATTGTTAGTACTACACGCATTCCGGCATCCTTTAGTACGTAGATTGCGGATTTTGTTCTTGGCAGGCGTAGGGATTTAACAGATCCTTGGAAAGCTTGGTTTGACCTGATCGATCGATATACTTAGATCGTCTTAGGATTGTTATTTGAGACTGTAAGAAGTACTTACTCTAGAGTTAAGCGTGATCCGACTGATCTCACTGGTACTAGCCCTGCCTTCTTCATCCACGTGTGTAACTCGGGAAAATAATACCTAAATGACATCATTTCCGGGGTTATCCGACTGCCCACCTCAATGTAGTTGGGTGCTCTTCTCCACGAGGGTTGTTAACCACCATAAAGACACCCGCACCTTACCATTCCTGATACCGACAGCCTTATCAGTTAAATATCTCTTATCTAATTTGGTAATAAAAGGAATCCCAGAGCCACTACAGTGGGGATAAGAACCGCCTATCATGACTTCCGGTACGATCATTCCCACTATCTCTGAGGAGGCAACATTACAGCTACCGGCATCGACGGACCATAGCAGTGTATGTTGCTTCTTAGCCCCGTCGCAAAGACGGTCGATGAACTGATGGTGATGAATAGCATGACCATGCAGTGTATATTGACGGTGAAGACGATGATGAGGATAACGAGCATGTTCTCCAGGTGAGTATAATTTCGATAGGGGAAAGTCCAAAAGGAG
Source organism: Morchella sp. 2018-W16 (assembly GCA_024713755.1). Classification (NCBI taxonomy): domain Eukaryota; kingdom Fungi; phylum Ascomycota; class Pezizomycetes; order Pezizales; family Morchellaceae; genus Morchella; species Morchella sp. 2018-W16. The sequence goes on along the minus strand of JAMGYY010000017.1, from coordinate 675,338 downwards.
GCCCACATGCCCATTTTTTAATGTCTTCATTTCTTAAAAATGGCTATTAGAGCTTACTTAGTTTTCTTTGTCCCGATTTAGATAACATTTGATCCCCATGTTCGAGCGAGCCGTCGGCGAAAGTCTTCAATAGTCAGTATGGAGAGACTCACCCTTAGTCCCTCCTCACGTGGGAGCGGAGTAGGGGTAGGAGCAGTCGAAGCAGAATTTTGTGCCAGTCGCTCCCGCAGCAGCTGCTTTATTCATTCCCACCTGGAAGCGTATCAAGATGCGGACGATAATCGTGTCAATGGCCCACTCGAGTGCAATAGGAATAACCCTGTTGAAAGAAGCGTTGAGCAAAATATCCCGCCATTTATGAGTAAATCAGAGCTCTCTGACATGGTTCTCGGGGTTGGAGAGTTGAGTAAGCGATTCTCAAACATGCGTCTTAAGATCAAGGTTAAGACGGTAATGATCCTGACGAAGACTTATGATAAGTCGCTTATCAAGCGCACAAGGAGATTGGCGGAGTGGATGCTGTCGCCCGAGAGGGGGAAAGCTTACGTTGTCTATATTGATAGTGTTTTTAAGGATACACCAGAGCTGGATATCAAGGGATTCTTTGAGCAGTATCCACAGTATAAGTCCCGTGTTCACTGGTGGGACGCAGAGCTCTGTGCAACGAAACCTCACACATTTGATATGGTGTTGACATTGGGAGGTGATGGTACAGTCCTATATGCGAGTTGGCTCTTCCAGAAGGTTGTCCCGCCCGTGTTCTCATTCGCTCTGGGTTCATTGGGGTTCTTGACGAAGTTTGATTTCCCAGGGTTCCAGGAAACCCTTTCTAGCGCTATCAAGGATGGTGTGATGGTTGGGTTGAGGTTGAGGTTCCAAGGTTTGTCCCATCATAAGGGATCACTCGATCTTATTACTACATGTATTAACAAGATCGGGGTTTTTTTTTTAGGGGCAATCATGCGATGTATTGATAAAGATGAAGTCGAGAACAAGGATCGGGATATCACAGCAGAAATTCTAGATAGGGCGGTTAATAGGCAGCTGACGCATCGATTTGATGTGGCCTACACTGTCCTCAACGAGATTGTGGTTGATCGTGGACCAAACGCTAGTACGTAACCTCCAGTCACATATACGCTTCACTGTGTTGCTCGAGTGTTAATCTTCATTATAAATAGCCATGTCTGCTACAGAGCTTTATGGTGATGATATGCATCTCACCACTGTTCAGGCGGACGGTGTATGCATTGCTACTCCAACTGGATCTACTGCATACAACCTTGCTGCTGGGGGGTCTCTTTGTTATCCAGAGATCCCTGCGATGCTTGTAAGTGCTTTTAATATGAATACTGTTTCTTATGTTAATAGATGGCGTTAGGTGTCACCGATTTGCGCACATAGTCTCACCTTTCGCCCTCTGATACTCCCAGACTCTATGGTTCTTCGTGTTGGCGTCCCTTATGATGCCCGGACCACTGCTTGGGTCTCTTTTGATGGGCGGCAAAGAATTGAATTGCAACGTAGTGCTCCTACCGAAATTTTATTTTCCTACTAGATCATTCTAACATATCTCTTACAGAGGGTGATTATGTTATGGTCACTGCTTCTCGGTTCCCATTCCCCTCTATCCAGAGCAAAGGCGAAAATAAGGATTGGTTTGACTCCATCCGGCGCACCATGAATTGGGGTGCCAGGGCGAGACAAGAAGCTTTTACTTAACCGCACCAATTTATTGGTGACTGTGGGTGGTACAGGTTTTTAGACGCTGTTAGACGCTGTTAGACGCTGTTAGACGCTGTGTATGTCGTTCCTTCGGGATTGCGTGTGGCTATCTTGGGGTTGTGCAGATATCCTTTGACCTCTGAGTCACTTTGATATTGATGTATCAATTTGAAAATACAAACGCCAAAAAATATTCCGTGCATACCGTAGAAGAAAAACGGCGAATTCGCGAAGCTATTCTAAAATAATTAGCACAGTCCAGCGGCATTTTGCCCACCTTTCTGGAACCATAAGCAACTCATACATCCATGTTGGTTCTTTACTCTTCTACAGGGTTCCTCGCCCATCTATGTTTTGTTTTAAAGGCTAGGGTTATGTGATTACAAACAGCACCATACATTCTCAACACTGACGCCTCAGGCTTGCCATCTCTCTAACCACCCGCCATCTCCCATCGCCCCCGTCAGACGCTCTCCTACATAAAGCCTTAGCATCACTTCCACCTACAGGCATATTATACAGTACTATCTGTCACTACTGCAGGACCGATAACCACAAGAGAGGGGACCCTATTTGTTTGTGTAGGAGGATTGGCGGATCGGGGCTCGGAGGACTTCTCCTAGGCAGTCGTCAACTGAACAGGCCATCGCCTATCCAGGACGCCTCATCGATACTTCTCTAGCGCGCACAGCTTCGTCCATCTCTCAACACCCGAAAAAGATGGCAATGCTTCCGCCCCCCGCCCCGACGGCTGCCCAGCATCAGAAAGCGTGGGAAGCAAACCACAACGTCTCCGTCATTTGTCCTGACTGTCGAGAGGTTCCAGCAAACCTAGTGGAAGAGTTCTCGTCGGGTGACATGGTGTGCGGCTCCTGCGGATTAGTCCTTGGTGACCGTATCGTGGATACTAGGTCTGAGTGGCGTACATTCTCGAACGATGACCAGGGTGGTGATGACCCCTCGCGTGTTGGTGACGCTGCAAATCCGTTCTTGAACGGTGCGCAGCTCGAGACGACGATTTCTTATACACCTGGTGGTGCCGGGCGAGAGCTTCATAGGGCGCAGAGCAAGACATCTCACGATAAAACTGCGAAGGGGCTTCTGGCCGCGTACAAGGAGATTGGTGCTTTTTGCGACTCCATCAATATCCAGAAAATCGTATCAGACGCGGCCAAGCAGCTATTTAAGGTTGTTGATGATAATAAGGCGTTCAAGGGGAAACCTCAAGAGGCCATCATTGCCGGATGCATCTTCATTGCCTGTCGTCAGTGCAATGTCCCGAGAACTTTCCGTGAGATTTTCGCGTTGACAAAGGTTCCCAAAAAGGAGATTGGGCGTGTCTTCAAGGCACTGGAGAAGTTTTTTGCCGCACAGGATAGCAAAAAGATGGAAGAAATCACAAAGAGTGGTGGTATTGTGGATGATAGTCAGCAGTACAGGACTACTAGCTCGACGAAGGCTCACGACCTCATGATCCGTTACTGCAATAACTTGAACCTTTCACAGAACTGTACCACAATCGCCCAGGAGCTTGCTAGTAGGGCCGCGAACACCGGGACTCTGGCTGGAAGGTCCCCAATCTCCAGTGCTGCGGCTTGCATTTATATGGTCTCCTACCTCATGAAGCAGCCCAAGACCGCGAAAGAGATTTCAGGCGTCGCAGGTGTTAGTGATGGGACAATTCGGAACGCCTATAAACATCTCTACAACGATCGACTGAAACTTATTGACCCCAAGTGGGTCGAGAATGGAAAGGGTGACATTAGCTTACTCCCATCCTCTTAAGGGGATATATCCCTATACCTTCAATACAGTGGTTAGTATAGGAGGAACTATTTATGGCCCCGCAGAAATCATTTTCCCTCTTTTATGTTATTACCTAGACTGAAAGCGCAATCTCGGTTGCTATTATCTTCGCGTTCATTAAATTGACTAGTTTCTCGTTTTCTGCTTGTATTCATAGAGCTGTTTTATCTCTCTTTATTGTTGCGTAATATTGGCGTTGATAAAAATGGAACATGGGGAGGTGGGAGGCTAGGGGGGTACTTTTTCTTCCTTTTCTTTTTCGTTCGAGTACTGTACCAGTCGATGAATTTGAGGGATCAGGTCTCATTAGGGTCCCGGCAAGGAAAAGGAGGGGTCTTTTTAAGCAACCCCAAGGAGTTTATGATTATTGTGGTTAGAGATATGCCGTCCTGTCGGTCAGAAACCACCGCACCGCCCCACTTATACAAAAATATTGTATTAGCGGCAAATAAATACTACCATTAGTAGCCAGCTCTTGAGAACCAAAGTCTATATGTACTTTCCTGGCCTGGTCTGTGGGGTCGTAGTTTTTTCTTCTTTTTTTCCCCATAGTGAGAGTCACGCTACCAGACTTTGAATTGAGGACTTGAGGTGTCAGTTGGTCTTGGGTTTCTAAATTACATCCCGAAAAGTTTCTAAAATACAGGGTTTTCGGAGTCTAGTTAGGAAGAGTTGGTATTGGCTACGCGTATATAACCAGGCTGGTACTGGTTTGGATTTGGTTATATGCCCCTTGTACTTACAGGCAATTACCAAAGACCTATAAATCTCCGCACCCTGTCTACCGTATATGTTAGTATAGTACATGAGAATCATAGCCATTATATCTTAGCAATACCATATGCATAAGATACTGGATACATATACCCGTTTTTTGGTACCGAAGTAATGGTTCAGGTGATTTATCAATACTTTATCCACGTATCTTATAGATTGCATGTAAGTTAAGTGTATATTAGGATACATGTATTCACTTTTAGTAGAAATACTATAGTCGCCTGTATATATTGATCACGTAAAATAATTAGGGGTCACATATTTTGAGCAAAAAATAAGTATCATTAACTACATGTATATTATCCAGAATATAGACTCCATTGTCCAGAATATAGACTACATGTGACTTGACAGGTGAGGATCCATTCATACACAAAGCACAAACCTTAAATTGATATAGACTTTACCTCAAAATTTGGCATTCTTTTGAAAAATCGTGTACCGTGTAAACAGCATTGTGATTCGGCGTTCTAAAGGTACAAATTCTAGAAGTTAATACCCCTAATGTCTAGGTATCGTCTACGATGTAAATAGCTGTATATATATATGTACGTAACATTCATTCAATGTTGGTTCCCTTGTCCATTTGAATCCATGAAAATGACTCGTACCGTCCGATCGATCGTGATCGCTGCGAGAATATTATCCCTTAGTCGTCTGGCCCCCCAGAAAAGGTAAAGGTTGGTTATCTCTTCTCAAATCATTGATCTCGCCTAAAATTCTTACTCTCTATTAGAGGGGCAGCAATTCACAGCTTAAGGGATACCTTGACTATATGTATTCCAATGGAACAAAAATATGTCACTAATAAGTTTGAAGATACGTATAGCAGAGGAGGAAGAGGTGCTTAGGGTAAATTGGGCTTAGACAGGTACAGGGGGGCTGTTTTAGTGATCGCTCAATAAAGATACATGTACCCTAGCTGCGCATTGGCCATTGTACCTACAACTACATGTACATTATATATACATCTCAAGTACGTATCTTCTCTCCTCGTGTCTTATTTAGTCCTGTCTACTGAGGCATTTAAATTTCGGTTATCGCTTGTCGGTAATCGAGCGAGAGCTAAACAAGGTGAACCACTAGGCTGAACTATGGTGGCGAGGTAGTGGGCTACGTGGGAGAGGCGGGAACTTGGGACGAATTATTCTAGACAAGCAAAGACTAAAGACGCCTAAGATGACAGGAATGAATGAACTTTATATTGCTTTGAAGTACAGGACTTATCGCACGCCAACTCTCCGAAAAAACAAAAACAAACAACAGAAACAAAGGAAAAGAGAAAACGGTCAAAAAGCGAAGTACAGAAGGAAAGTATAGGAAAAATCACTCCTCCTCTCCGTCATCATAATCCTGGTCGTACCAGTCCAACAATTTAGTTCCTTTCGCGAAGTCCATGATTAGGTCCGGGCGGAGGTTATGGAAAAGCCAGTTTTAAAGGGACATAGGTCAGGGATTTTTCGATTAGCTTTCTTCTTTTTAGTGTTATATAGGCGGGGCAGTCCATTAGGATGTCTTTCTTGAGTATTCTGAGCAGCGCATTCCTGATTCTGGGGGTGTAGGGAGTTTTTGTCGTTTTTGGTAACTGGCAGCGGATCCTCATGATCCACTTGGCCTTGGATAGTTCGAGTTTCATTAACTTATGGAAATCTTTTGCGTGGTGGTGGTGGTCAGTAGTGGAGGCGTTATTCATTCTTCGATCAACGTTCATCCAGTAGTTTGTATTGGGTCATCTGTCGCGATGTTTCCTACCTTTTGGAAGGGGAGCGTGAGGAGGCTATTGATCCAAGCCTGTGGCTTTGATGTTTCTTTTGGTTGGGGGATGATGGATGTTAGGTTTTTCGTGGTTGGGGTGATTTGAGGGGAGGTAATGGCCGGGAGCCGTATTTTCTGGATTTGTGGTCTAGGAGGAGCCAGGGGTGGCATGCCTGCTTCTTTCAGCAATTTGCTTGTTTTTTGTCCACCTGGGGAGGCCCGTAATGGTCGCTTGCGGCCGTTATAGAGGGGTTTAGCGATTGGAGGATGTGGTTGGCTCCACTGAGGCAGAGGCGCGGGATCACTGGGAGGAAGATTTGGGTGTAGGTGGTGGATGGTTTTGACTTTTATTCCCTTCTGTTGTGCGAGGCACTTGATTCTTCCTGGGGTTTTGGTCTTTGGAGAGGGTTTACGTCAGTGTTTTTGAATGAGAGGGTGGAGTCGATCCAAACTCTCGTATTTTAAAGATTTTTTGGGATGTCTTAGTGGTTCCGTCTATTTGTATTGTGTTGTTGGGTTGGGGTAGGGAGGAGGTGGTGGGTCGGAAGAAAATTAGGTCTGATTTCCCTGGATCGTATTTCACGTTGAGGGGTTCGGCCAATTCTTTCCTTTGTTGCATTCTTTCGGTCAATCTTTTTGTGATGAATAGCGGTGATTTCCCTATCTGCACTAGGGCGTCGTCGTCGATATAGGAGGTGTCTGTTTCTTTGGTGGAGGTCTGGTGGTCGGTGATGATCCCCGCGTATATCATGAATAGGATTGGGGAGAGTGGGGATCCTTGTGGGAGCCCTGAGGAGTATAGGTTTGGGTTCTTCAAGTTCGTGGTTGAATTGGAATTGAAGAGTTCTGTTGGTGTTGAAATCTTTGCAAGGATATTAGGTATCGTGGGAATTTTGTTGGGTCATTATTTCTTCGAGGGTGAGGTGGTTGGCCTAGTTAAAGTGCTTGTATGTCGTTGGTGAGGATGGAGGGTCTGTCGGGTCACCTGTGGATTTTTTCTGTAGGAGGTTTCTCTGAGCGGGGGTTAGGGTCTTGTAGAGGCGTCGACTGCCGAGATGGAGGGTCTACCCCGAATTGGTTTGGTGATAGGGTCTAGGATTTCTCCTGGCGTGCATAGTCTTGAGGCTACGATTTTCTCGAGGACCTTCTTTGAAGCATTGGAGGAGGAGATGGGTCGATGGCGTTAAGCGCGAGTAGTCCTTTTCCTGGTTTTTGCGATGAGGATGCACTTGGCTGTTTTCCATCTGTCGGGGTGGACCGCGTGTTTTAGTAGAGATGTGAACATGTCGATCAGGAGTTGTTGGTTCGATTTGGCTAGGGCTTTTATTAGTTGGTATGGGATCCGTCAGGCCTGTTGCTGAGTTAGATGGGCATGACCCGGCGAACTTTCCGTGGTTAAATCGGTGCTTGACCGGTTGAAGTCGTTAGTGAGGTCGAAATTTGGGTCTCTGATAGTGGGAAGGGGAGGGTTGGGGCTGTCCGTTTATGGGGAAGAGCTGTTCCCGAAAATCTGGCATTTCTGCGAAGGTTTCTTTGCCTTGGATGGTGGGGATGATGGGTTCCTTTCTTTTCCCTTTGTTGATGATTTTCCAGATGTCCGCTCCTTTTGCTTCCTCTAGGGCTTTCTGTGTGCACTTTCGAGTTTGGCTTTTCTGACTTCTGAGGTCAGGCTCTGTTTGCTTTCTGAGGATTCCTTGTTGTGGGGGTTGGGTGGGCCTTTGTTTTCCTTTCAAGCTTGGAGAGGTTGGCCTTGGTGTTCTTCAGGTTTTGGGACCACCAGCGTTTGGATTTTTGAGCGGTTTTGTCGTCGGGACGAATTGTTGGATGAGGCTGTCAACTATGTCAGGACAAAGTCCGCCCGATTGTGTCGTGTGGTTTGGGGATTCCCAGGCTTCCTGGGGTAGAGTGATGTTCTGGCTTCATGGTTAAGGCTTCTCAGTTGCATTTGTGCCAATCTCTGTGGGGGGTGTATGGTTGTCCTTGAATAGGGAAGGTAATTTTTGTTCTGGCGTGGTCTGACCCGATTCCCGAGGTATCCAGCTGCCATTGGGTGTTTTTGTCCAGGACCTGTCCCTTGGTAAAGGTGAGGTCTATGATGGTTGGTCTGTACTGGTTTCGGGGGAAGTGGGTGGTCGCAGTTCGTTTTGGAGTGAGAGTTTTCCTGTTTGCCCGTTGGATGATCATTCTGGCATTAAACAGCTTGTCTCCTCTGATGGAGTTAGGCGTATTCTTGGGATTGTGGTCATCTGGTGGTGGTGGCTGTTGAAATCTCCGTACCAAGCAGTTTGGGAGGTGTTTGTCGTTCTGGCAATTTCTGAGAAGTCGATGATCGCAGGTGAGTATATGTTAAGGAGTTGTGTTACTGGTCTCTTGTATTTCCACGATGTCGAGAGGATGAAGTTGTCATGGCTGAAGTGGGTTTTGGGTTTCAAGTTGAAGTGCTTCCTGACGTATGTGGCGCATTTTGGTTTGTTGTTGCAAGGGGTGAATAGGTAAAAGAGTGGTGATTCTGGTGGGTGTCCATGGGTGTTGTTCCATGGTTCTTGAAGAAAAAGGAAAAGGATGTCTTGGTCTATTTGAACATGTTGATGAGTGACTTGGTGGTTAGTTAGTTTTTGGCGCGGTTTAGTGATGATGAACTGCGGCGTATAGTTGTTGGAATTTTTTACTCATGTGACGTGATGGCGTCACTGTCCTGTGAGTGGTCCTATTCTTGAGGACTAAGATGCTAGGCTGGGGGTGGGGTGGTGGTGGTGGGGCCGTTTCGGATCGCCTGTTGTCGCTTGTTGTTGTTGAGTCTGGCCAGAGTTGCTTTAGGGCAGGCTGGGTCCGTCAACTTTGTGGGGGCTTTGCAATTCCGCATCTAATCGGGGTGTGGGTGCACTTAAGACCACTGGCATGAATCGCGTGGGTGGTCTTTGGTGGAGTGGTTCTTGCTACAGATGGCGCAGTTTGGTCTTTCTTGCCTTGCATTTGGAGTGGTGGTGTCGAAATCCATGCAGTTCTTGCATTGGGATCAGGGCTTGATGTTTATAATTTCTCGAGCTTGCAGTCGGCGTCGAAGAGGAGAAATGTCGAAGGCCCTAGGCTTTCAGGGAGAAAAAGCGCTGGGAGGCGATGACCATGGATGAGTGTCTTTGGTGGTTCTGGTTTCCGGTTTGGATAGCCATCTGGGGATTTGGGCAAGCTGGAAGAGGTCTCCGTAGTTGGTTACGATTTCGAAGCGACTAGTTGGCCAGCCGATTCCGTCTCCAATGGAGGTTGGGATGCCATGTCGATGAAGCACCAAACCAGATGGAGTTGGTTTTGATGTCGACATAGGGGGCGTTGAACTTTGTTAAGAACTTCGCCGATTCTTGTTTATATTGAAGGCTTTGGATGCGGGGTGATTAAACTGGTTTTGAGGTAGGTTGTTTTTGCTTTGTTTTTAATGTTGATGAAATGACAAGCAGTGTCAGGATTCTCTTGTTTATTTCTGCCTTGATTTGGAGGAGGTGTTGATTTCGTCATTGGTTTCGATGATTATTTCTCTGTTGACTTTGGTGTATTCGGGTTTAAAGAGGGGGTCGATCGCCTTCTTTTGTTTCCTGTTTACCACTGGTCTGAAGTCTTGGTCTTGATTGCCGCTAGCTGCTGCAATCTGTGCGTAGGAGGTGGTTTCTCTGCCTTTCCCCTTTGGGGGGTTTTTTGGGGGGGGTGGTGGGGGTGGTCTCTTCTGGCGGGGGGGTTGGGCTTGTTGTTGTTGTTGCGGTGGGGGGGCTGGTGGCTGCTGGTATTGTTGTTGGTGGTCAGGCCCCATCTTATGGTGGAGGCGTGAGTTTTGTGCTCTTAGGTCTGCAATCTCTGACTTAAGCGAATCGTTCCTTGTAGATCTTGGGCCAGGAGTATTCTTTCTTGGAGATTTCCTCGGTTAGGATGTCTAGCTGGATTGATAGTGGTTGGGTGGTTTGATCTGTCGTGGATTTGACGATCCATGAGATGTAGTTGAGGTCCATCCTGTTATAAGTCTCTGGGACTATCTTTGAAATGATGTAGTCTTTTCTTTGGAAGCGTATGGTCGGTGTGGTAATCCCTTGCGTCAATGCTTCGAAAGGGTTAGTTGGCGGGCTCATCGATAATAACGTCTCCTTGGCTTTCATTGTCTTGGGGTTAGGCTTGTCGGTTTGGTTGATTCGATTGTCTTGGGTGAGGTTAAGCGAAGTCTTGAGGCGTGCTTGTGGAGGGCGTGATTGATGAAGGAGGCTTGGGAGGCCATTCTTGGGGTGCCTGATCTCCTAGGGGAGGGATCGACTGGGAGGGTTTCCTTTTCCCAAGTTTTGTGGTGGGGTATCTTGAGATAAAAGGATTCTTTAGCGGTGAGAGCAACGGAGTTTCTGTGACTTCCTGTTGTTTGTCCAGGTTTTCAGAGTACGGAATAAAATAAAGCGAGGCAGTTGGGGTTCTGAAAAAGGGGGGAAAAGTGGCCGAGCGAAGCGAGGCCGGAAAGATGACAGGAAGGTTGCGTGAAGAAGAAAGGAGAAGAAGAGAAGTCCTACAAGCGAGGCAATTTCCTATATATAAGCGCAGCCTCGCTGACTCATCGCATAGAAACCTGTAGAACACGAAATCCATCATTACAAATACTGCGTGCCGTTGACTCATAGAAACCCTGCAACTGAAACCCATAGAAACGTAAGAAAGCGACTAATCATGTCATACCATAACCGTCTTTCGATATCGTGTCGCCGTGATAGATATTAGGTCTCTGAGGCCTAAGTCCTCTTAGAACTACGTGGGTAGCGTTAAGTGGAAGTCTTTCACTAACTTCGGGGAGTTGTCAAGTCGTCAGGGTTCTGTGAAGGTTAAATGCATCTGGGTGTATCGGACGAGATCTCAGTCGTCCTCTTCGTTTGCGAGTCTAGGATCGCGTCGACCTCCATTCCTGTTCTCCTTCTATCTCGACAGGTGGTAGCGGAGGCTGTAGTTGTCGGGGGCGAAGGGTCGTGGGCGCGAGGGGACAGTAGTGATCGTGGAAGACTGGGTGGACTTTCGTTGATGAGGGTAGGGTGAGTTACGTGGCGTAGGAACATGTCTGACGGGATATAAGTGCAGACCCAACTTGTTTCCAGTCTAACTTCTTCGATGGTCTTTTGGTTAATAGGTTTGTGGACAGCCAGACACTTATCTCCAATGGCGTAAGCGGGGCGGGGTTCTGTTGGCGTTCTTGACTCTTGTAATCCGTTGAAATTTCTGAACATCTCGGCTCGGAGGAAGTCAACACTTCTGACATGTCTCTTACCATGGTGTTGGCCTGATCTTGGTTGGTAGTCGTCTTGAATGTCGTAGGGGCCAAAGGTCGTTCGAGGTGTCTCTGTAGTTGAGCCGAAGGGGAGAGCTTGGTGGATTCTGATCGTGGTTGTTAGTTCGAATTCCGCCATTGGTAGGTAGGTAGCCCAATTGTCCTGTTGGTAGTCGGCGTAGCTGCGGAGGTACTGTTCCATGATGGCGTTGATTCTCTGTCTGGCCATCAGTCTGGGGGTGGAAAGGCGGTGGAGAAGCGGGGAGATTTCTAGCCTGTCGCAGAGGATTTCCAAAAGTCTGAAGTGAATTAGATGTACGGTCTGATACAATCTTTTCTGGGAGGCCATGGAGTTTCCATACATTTTCCAGATACATTTTAGCGACGTCTCTGGCTCCTGATTCTTCTTCAGTGCATGGGATGAAGTGTCTCATTTTGTAAAGCGGTCAACGGCAGCGAGGATCGCGTTGTAGTTGTTCTGAGGAAGGCGGTCGCACAAAGTCGTTGATCGTCTGACCATGGTAGTTTGGGTACTGAAAGAGGCGGAGGACTCCCTGAGGTGCGTTGCGGTTTGCTTTGCTTCTTGGCAGGTGTGACAATTCATAACGTGGCGGTCGGTATCTTCGCGTGTTTGGTAGTAGTATTAGTGAGGAGTTCAAGTGTTTTAGCTCTTCCTGGATGCCCTGCTGATGGATTATCATGGTATTCTTGTAGGAGTTTAATTTGTAGCTCCTCATGTTCTGGTCTGAAAGAGTTTTCGTGATGAGGAGAAGCCCGTCGCCGTTTTTCGAGCTGAAATTTGTTTTGATTGTGTGGTGCCGTCCTTTAGCATGGTGAGGACTTTGTTTGGGAAACTGTCTTCTTGGTAAGCAATTGAAAATAACTCCTGAATGGTGGGCGTTCCTTCAGCGGATTCATTTCTCAAAAGCCATGAACAAACTTAAACTTAGAATCCAAATTTTCTTTCTTCAACACTGTCTGGTACTGAATGCAGCCAGAGCGTTCATCCCTCCTTAGGTAGATCTCCCGATCTCCTAGTCAATCATCTGGTTTCCTCCTTGTTTTCTGGTCGGAATTGTATACTTGAAATTGAGCAGGATAGGAACTACTGACCAACGTGTTTGTCGTCGGTTTAATAGTTTAGTTGACATAAAGTATTCAAGGTTCCTGTGATCTGTTAGGACCTTGATGGGGAAGGAAGGCTGTTTCAAGAAGTATCTCCACTCCTCGAATCCTCGGATGATTGCTAGTAGCTCTTTGTCGTAGATTTCATAGTTGCATTCTGCGGCGTGTGTTTTTAGAAGAAGGCCACTGGATGTAGTATCCTTCATCATCTCTTTGTGACATAATGGCAGCTGAGGCGTAGTCGATCGTCTGTTTCTACTATGATTTGTGATCGGGGTCGAAGTGTCTGAGTATGGGTGCCGTGGTAAATGCTATTTTAAGTCTTCGAACGCCTTCCGAGTTTTCTCGGTCCATTCAAACTTTACCCCCGTCTTAGTCAGAGCCGTTAGCGGGGAAACAACTCTGGAGTATGCATAGATGAATCTTCGGTAGAAATTGGCGAAGCCTAGGAACTCCTGTACATCTTTCAGACAGGTTGGTGTTTCCCAATCCCTAATAGTGGCGACCTTCTTCTCGTCCATCTTGATTCCTTCCGGGGTGAGTCCGAATCCTAGGTACATTGTTTCTTTGACGTGCCATTCGCATTTTTCGGGTTTCAAGTGTACTTCGTGCTGATCCAGAATTCGGAGGATCTTGTCGACGTGGACTTTGTGTTCTTCTAGTGTAGCGGAGTAGATGAGTATATCATCCAAGTATGCCGTTGCAAAGTGATCGAGGTGTGGGCGTAGCATATCGTTGACCCAGTGTTGGAAGGCTGCTGGCGCATTGGTGAGGCCGAATGGCATGACTGTGTATTCGAAATGGCCATACCTGGTTCTGAATGCTGTTTTCCATTCGTCGCCTTCTTTGATTCTCAATTGATGGTAGCCGTTCGTAGAATCTGCAGTAAAAAGTCTTGGCGGCAGAATCTCGCGTTTCGGAGTTAGTGGCAATGGGTGGCGGTTCTTGACCGTTACTGCATTCAACTTTCTATAGTCGGCCAAGTCGGAGAGAACCATCCGCTTTCTTGACAAATAGTATCTTGGTGAGCCTGCTTTGAGGGGCGTCTTTGTGTCGGATCTTTCCGCTGGAGAGGTATTCCGCGAGGTAGTCCGTGAGTACCTGTAGTTCTAATCGCGTCATTCCATACATGGGTCCGAAGGGTGCTGTCTTGCCTTCTTGGATGTCGATGGAAAGGTCGTCTTTCGGGTCGGCGGTGGAAGTTTTGCGGCATCTGGTTCGTTGAGGAGGTGGAGGAAGTTGTGGTGTTAATTTGGATGCAGTGCAGGGTCCTTGGGTGGGTCAGGAGGTCGTCGAGGGCTTTGAGGGTAGTTGAGTATAGTCGCATTCCCTTTCTTTGTTTGTTAAGTAGTCTGTGGAATCGTCGATGTGATAACGGAGATGTTGGTGGTTAGTTTGGTGGGGGTTCAATAGAGATGCGTAACTTCGGTTATGGTTGAGGAACAATATTTTATACAGTATGTGAGTTGAATTGTATTTCGTTATCGGCGGGGAGGATTGTTGTTGCGTGTCTGCGCATCCATGGGAGGCATGACTATTGGGTAGTGTCTGGTGGGTGACAAGAAGACTTCCTCCTGTGTCCGTTGATGTCTGAGGATGACTTTGTGGGTGACCTTTCCTGATTCAATAGGTCTACCGTCTATTACGTCTATGTCGGGGAAGAATGAGTGGAATTGTTTTGAGTTTATGGTGGCATCTGAAATCTTTATCTATGAAAAGCGTATCCTGAGGCGCCAGTATCAATGAGGGCATACGATGGGATGAAAGAATCTTTATTTTGAGAAATTGAGCAAGTTACGACTAATTGATTCCCATCCATATCCTTCTCTGAAACCGAAAACCCGGAAACCGAAATTCTAGAAAAATCTTTTAACCGTCGCAGGTGAGCTCAGTCAGGGAAAAATCTTCAACGCTCATCGCCGGAGGCTCCTTCTTCCTTTTCTTCATTCCTAATATCTGCCTGGCTCCCTCATCCTGGGGGCTGGGTTTCTGCGGCGCCTGGGCAGTCTGATGAGGTGTCCCACACCTCCACAATAGTAGCATCTATTTTCTACCCGTGGCCTCTCTTTCCTGAGGGTCCGGCGGCCTCGACCAGTTGACAGGTCCATAGGGACTGTTCCTCCGGGTGCATGGGACGGGTGGGGGGCGGCTGGTGCGGCGACAGGGTTCTGGCGGTATCGAGTCGGGAGCAGGGAGCAATGTGGCGGCGAGAGCGAAGTGGCGATCTGTTGTTTGTTGTCCAACCTTTGAAGGATGGCGGCGAGTTCGAGGACCGTGGCGGGGGTGTCTTCGTGGACCATCAGCGCTGGTCAGATTCTTATTTAGTCCTGCTAGGAGACTTTCGCGTTGGCGGCTTCCCTAATCCGGCATCGGCATAGCGTTAGGAACTTCGGCGAAATAGTCCGAAACGATCGTCCATACTGGCGGATGTTTCTGAGTTTTGTGCGGGCGTTCCACCAAGTCCGGGTCCCCAAAGGCTGTGGTCGATATTTAAAACCTTTCCATGGAGGAGGTTAACCCCTGTGTTGGTCAGGTATGGCATGAATTGGTCGGCGGGGCCTTCCAGGCGAAGATGGCGTAGGTGAGTTGGTTCTGTAGGGTGGGGTACCGGTCGGCATTGCCCAAGAGCTTGAGTTTCAGCATGTGTTGGAAGAGGGGAAGTTCCCTCCGGAGACCATTGAACTGCTTGGGGTCCGGGAGCTTCTCCGACTTCTCCATTCTTGCTTCTGGGTGTGTTGTTGCTAAGCCCTGGAGGAATCGGTTGAAGCGACGAAGAGGAGAATGCAGGCGGTCTTTGGTTGTTCTGCTGCGGGTGGTGGGGGCCTGTTTGCAAGTGCTTCCTGGGCGGCTAGGGTTTCTTGTTGCGCTTTGGCTTGGAGGGCGGTGACCTGGGCTTGGAGCTTTGTGGTGTTTGCTTCTTCCTTTTCCAAGTCTTGCCCCAGTTCGGTGATCCTTTGTTTCCATATCTCCGTTGCTTCATCTGCCTCCTGTTGGGTCAGTCTCAATTCGTTTGAGTTATTGACCGCCTGATGGCTGTATGACAACATTGTGGTTAAACAATGCGTCCTCAGATGGTCTTCGGGGGTATCTTTGAAGCGACCCAAGTCTCTTTCGAGTCGGTCATAGTCGAGTTCTGTTGGGTCTGTCATGACTTGTTCTTGTGACATGTCGGCGGAGTTGTGGTTCGGGTTGGCGTTCTTCACGCAACCTTAGTATCACGGTGCTAATCGAGGGCGAGAGCTAAACAAGCCAAGGTGAACCACCAAGGCTGAACTATGGTGAGCGAGGTAGTGGGCTACGTGGGAGAGGGGGCGGCCGGGGAACTTGGGACGAAGGGCGAATGGCTAGCGGCGAGGTGCTAGGAGGTAGTCTAACGTTCCGTGAGAACACGACCGAAGGACTATGGCTAAGGTAGAGAATGTATTCTAGACAAGAAAGACTAAAAGACGCCAAGATGACAGGAAGGTTGCGTGAAGAAGAAAGGAGAAGAAGAGAAGTCCTGGCGAGGGAACGAGCTCCCTATATATAGCCCTGAAAAACCCCTCGCTGACTCATCCCATAGAAACCTGTAGAACCCCAAGGAAATCCATCATTACAAATACCTGCATGCCGTTGACTCATAGAACCCTGCAACTGAAACCCATAGAACATAAGAGAAACCCTGACTAATCCTTCTCCCCGCAACCGTACTCGATATCGTATCACGCCATGATATCGGTGGCGGGACGGATTGGTTGGCGAATTGGTGGGTCTGTGGCACAGCAGGTTGCTTAGTAAGCTTGGTAACTTTGTAGCAAGCCGGCCAAGTGGTCGAGGAAAGCAGATTTTGTCTATAACACAACAACCATTGATGATACAGAAAAACTGATACTAGGTTAAGATTCCGGGTGCTTTTTAGATCTAGATGTCACCATTAAACTACCTAATATATATCTTAAGAGAAACCTTACTTTAAGGAATTCTACGGTTCATTATCAAAACCTATAGTGAAATCAAGAGAAAATGATATATTAAGTATGTTCAATATGTGCTCTAGATCAGAAAAATATGTAGAATCTTATCATATAGTTCGCTTCACTCCACAAGTAGTGGTTGTTGAATTATGAATGAATATGAAAGTCAAAATCTTTGATATTGTATCGGTCAACATCAAATCCTAGAACAACGCTTTGAAAAGATGACATAATAAAGACTTTGACCATTGCCCCTAGATCAAAAAAACGCGTAGAATCTTTCTATATAGGTGGTTTTTCTCTATTATGAATAGTTCTTATGTTATAGCCATAAATGAAACTGATTTTTATAGAAACTGTACGGAAAATATCAAATGGCATAGCAACAATAGCAATAGATGATATATTAATATCGTTGAATATAGTTTCTAAGCCTAAGAACTGTGTAGAATTTTAATATATATATCACGGCGTGATGCGATATCGAGCGCAATTGCGAGAAGAAGGATTAGTCAGGGTTTCTCTTATGTTTTAGGGGTTTCGGTGGCAGGGTTCTATGAGTCAACGGCATGCAAGTATTTGTAATGATGGATTTCCTTTGGGTTCTACGGGGTTCTATGGGATGAGTCAGCGAGGGGTTTTCAGAGCTATATATAGGGAGCTCTCTCGCCAGTGACTCTTCTTCTCCTTTCTTCTTCACGTTCTTCAGCCCTAGCGAATATATACTCTCTCTCTCTTTAGCCATAGTTTCAATTAGTTACGTTCTCCCCCCAGGGGGCGTTAGGACCATAGCCTCAAGACCTCAAGCCATTTCACTTCGTCTTCACTTGAAACACTTTATCATACTCATGGTTTAGCACCAGCGTAGGGTACCTTGGTGGTTTCTTATCGCGCCGCCTCGCCGACATATAGTCCATTTGACTGTATCTCTATTGGTGGTTAAGCTATAAGTCAAAATCTATCTGACACTTTAGCGAACATATAGCCGCAATCATACTCTAAGATAACAGTACTAATACAACACCTATTATAGGCATGGAATATTATTTCTAGAGCTAAATAATGCATAGAATCATAATCTTTTATTAATATTCTGCTGTTAATAAGTACTAATGTTTCCGGTGTTAAAATAGCTACCGGGTTTAATATAGCTAACGAAAACGAAAAGCTTGAAGATATCACTATAGAACAGGATTCAACTCTTCAGAATACATTCAAGAGGACTTAGTTCTTTTTCCTTTCAGTCCATTCTGCTTTTCCTGTTCTTTTTTCTCTAATGTCTTTTGCCGTTCCTCTGCTTTTTTTTCTTGTTCTACCAACTTCCGTTCTTTCTCCTCCTGCTTTACTCGTTTATTAAACTCTAACTTTTCCTGTCTCTCTTGTTTTTTCTGTTTCTTTAATTGCTCTTCCTTTTCTTGTTCGTCCCTTCTTTTCTTTAACTCTAATAATACGGTATCTCTTTCTATCACACATGCTGCGCCAGTATTCAAGTGTCTAGTATAACGTTTCCTAGAACCACTGCCAGTAATATTGTGATCCGTCTCCTTTTGCTTTATAACTTCTCGCAAATGAGCTTCCCCAGCCTCATGCATTACAACCTGAGCACTTATCACGGCGTACCACGAGCTACTGCGAAGGAAAGGATATGGTGGAATTGGGTCTCGGGTCTAGGACCTCTCTTTGGTATTCTACGGGTTTCCGTTACACGGATTATGAGTCATCCCTGGACAGGGGTTAGGAGTTGTATATATAGTCGGCTATGAACCTTCCCTTTGTCTTTTCTCTTCTTTCCTTTCTCATACCTTCGTATCATTTCTACGTTTCTAGTTTCTTTGGTTATTCTTGTTTCTCAGTTCTCGTCTCTTGGAATATAATCGTCATCCCTCTTAGTCATCTTCGTCTTAAGTAACACCTCTTGACTTAGCTAGTCACCAATCATGACCGTCGTCTGCAAGTCACTCTCTTGGTATCTTCGTCTACATCACTGCGTCACGAACAACCCATCTGGACCCTTTGTCCTACAACCCTACTCCTCGGTTAAGTTACCTTGGCGTCTCGTCCTCGTCCTTGTCCTCACCTCGTCTCCGCCTCACCTTCGCCTCGGTTGTGAACCTTGGCTAGTTTAGATATCGTCTTCGCTTCGCTCCGTAACAGCACTGTTCCTCTCCGCTGCATTTTTCAATTTTGTTATAATAGTTTGCAGCTTAATTATCGACGGACTGTTTGATATAGAATAGGTTGTACGAGCTTCCATATAAAGGGTATTAATGCCTCTAGGAGTAATAGGAGTAGGGGGATTAAAATTAATAAGATCAATCAGAGCTTGTAACTGTCCTGAAATAGGATTTGAGGTAGGGATAGATATGGGAATTTGTTCTTGTGGTTTTGTTAAAGTATCAAGAACAACTGCGGGATTAAAAGGGTATATTCCAGATGCTCGGAAACCAAACTGTATATTGGAAACAGTAAATGCCTTTTGACGGGCTAATGATAATAGGTTAAGGAAATTGTTTTTAGTAATAGGACAGCGTAGTTTAGATACTTCTTGCCTATAATATTTCTTGAGTGGTCAAAACACACCAACATCCAACGGTTGCAACATATGAGAAGTATGCGATGGTAAACATAAGGGTATAATATTATTATCAAGACAAAATTCAATAATCTCAAGCTGAAGGTGAGATTCAAAACCATCAAAAATTAATAATCTCCACTCACCGTTTGACCTACTTGATGTTTCTGGCTCAAATATGGCTTGAAGATATTCAAGACATAATAAACTATTATTATATCCCTTTAATGAATATCCATAACAGTATGACTCTAGTTTAACATCCTTGAACCAACCAGCGAGATGATTGCTACCCTTAAAAATCACTAGTGGGGTAATGGTAAACCCATCCGTCGATATGCACTCAACAACAGAGCATGATTCGCGATTTGTGAATTCCTTATATACCGAGTCTTTTCTGATGTTTCGACATATCCGTTTGACTTCCTCGCTTGTACCCAAAATAAATCCAGTCTCGTCCATGTTATATGTGTTTTTCGGAACGATTTTGTATTTATCGATAGTGTATTGCAACTGAAATATAAATTTTAGCCTTGTAATAAATCAATATATTAATATTATATACCTGAATAAAAAAGTCGTTGAGTGCATCATAGTTTACAGCATTTGCTCGCAACGTGGAAATGGATTTGACGGTTATATATCTGCATTCTGGATGTCTCGCTAAAAAACTGTAGCACCAGTCTTTTCCAATTATTCGTTTTGGGTCGCGTCGGTGAAGGAGTTTATGTGCAAGGCTGAAAACAAGAGTTTTGTCCGCTGGAATATTGAAGTCATCGAGAAATAGGAGTCTTTCCACTAATACTTTCTCTTCCTCAACGGTCAAAATCTGTTTATCCTTGTTTGCTTCCGCAATACTTCTACTTCCAGGATTTTTGATGTGCCGCCTTAGAGTTGATTCCGGAATATCATACATCCTTGCAATCTGTAGCACAACAGGTCTTTTCTTCAAGTTGACAGAATTGCTATCCGGATTGTTGATAGATTGGGTGAATTCATGTAGCTCTGCATGGTAATGTCTGTTTAATGCAATCATTTCATATTTTGTATAGCTTTTATTATGATCCACTTCCGGCTTTTTGGCTGCTTGAGAACTTGAAAAAATAGGGGGTAGGAGATCGAGATCGTGTTCTTGTGGCCCTGGTAATGGAAGAGCATTTTGCACTATTGATGAGACGCGTTCTGACATCTTGATGGTGGGATGATGATGGGAGAATAGAAGCGCAAACAAAGTATCACGGCGTACTACGAGCTACTGCGGAGGAAAGGATATTGTGGAATTGGGTCTCGGGTCTAGGAATTCTCTTTGGTGTTCTATGGGGTTCCGTTGCACAGGTTATGAGTCATCCCTGGACAGGGATTAGGAGTTGTATATATAGTCGGCTATGAACCTTCCCTTTGTCTTTTCTCTCCTTTCCTTTCCTACGCAACCTTCCTGTTATCAACTCTACGTTTCTAGTTTCTTTAGTTGTTACTTGTTTCCCAGTTCTCGTCTCTTGGAATATAATACGTCATCACTCTTAGTCATCCTCGTCTTAGTGTCACCTCGTCGCTACCATAGTCCCAGTTCATGACGACACAGAATGCGTGTCCTCTACTGGTATCTTCGTTTACATCACTTTGTTCAGACCGCCATCTGACTCTGTGTCCACCACCGCTTCTCGGTTAAGTCCCTCGCCTGTCGCCTCGCCTCGCCTCCTCGTCACTCGTCTTGCCTTTTGCCGGTTGTGAACCTTGGCATTGTTCAGTTATAGTCTCCGCTTCAGAACACTAAGGTTGCGTCTCCCACGCCAACCTTCACAACACCAATCCCGCCATTTCTCGTCGGCACCATGGTCGACCTCAGTTGGACGTCCCCAATGAGGACTGTCGCCACCTCTCGTCTTCTCCCCGGTCCTCGAATCTTCTTTCCTGAACGGAAAGGATTCTGTTACTCGGCCTCGTTCCCAGCCCATTGGTTCAACATGGGCCACCGCATCGACGCCCGACCCTCCGTCTCCGTCCTCCGCCAATACGCTTTGAAATATAAGCTCAAGCGTCTGAAGCCCACGCCAAGGCCACCTTCACTAACCTCTTCTGCAGCTCCACGCCGGAAAGACCCACCACCGACGCCCCTACCCGCACATGACACCGGCATCATTCGTGCGCTCGCGACCCCACCTCGCCATTGCACCATCGGCCGCCTCAGCCGGCCATCGTCGCCGTCAAGGCCTCGGCTGAATTTGGCCTTTACGCCCGCTACTCCACCGATGAGGACTGCGGTCCTGAACTCACGGAGCCACAGCCTCATCTCCGAATGCCTGGTCAGATTGACCAACCTCCCCGACACCTCCACAGGAACCTGCCAGTATCTGCGCGAAAGGTCATCGCATCACCGACCAAACAAGAAATTGCCGACCACGCTGAGGTTGAAGAATCCCGAAGAAGAACAACTTACCGTCTGGCGCTCCACCAAGACGCCTCGCCACCGACCACCTGTCATGAAAAGGATATCCGCCGCATCACCTCTGTCGCAAAAGCCTGGGAATCCCAGGCCAGCGCCACCATCGCCAACCTTCAACGCCGCCTCTGCCCCCGCCTCACTCCGCCCGCAACCCCGCTACCTCACTCCTCGCTCCCAGGATCCCCACTTGACAGCTGGCGTAATAAGTTCGCTTGAACAAGTGTCAACCAAGCGCTAAGGTCAGCCCTTTGGTAAAAATAAAGACACCAGCTGCTAGTCCCGCCACCCACCTTCGCTGCTCGCTGCCGCTGTGTCCGAGGACAAGATGTCTGAAGACCAACTTGTCGCCACCTGCTCCGTCTCCCAGAACCCTGTCTCCTTCGCGCCAACCCTCGCCTCATCGACACGGGCGTCAGACGCCTTTATCGACTGCGATTTCGCAACCAAGCACGGCCTCTCCTGACACCCTGAAAAAATCCCGCCTGCTTGAGGTAATCGACGGCAGGCTGGTAGAATCAGGGAGAATCACCCACATCGCCAAGCTCTCGTTGACATCAATGGACACCAGAAACCGCCCCTTCTTCGCGTCATTTACACTACCCTATCGTCGTGGGTATTCTTGGATGCGCCACCACGACTCCGCCTCGCGAATCAGGTCATCTTCGACTCTGATTTCTGCACCACCAACTGTTCTGTCTCCGTGCCCGGTTACAGCCAAAGGAATCTCAATCTCGCCGATAGCCCGCTTATACACTGGCATTCGGCCAGCTCAGAGGCCTCGCCCAGACGTCAGAACCACCTCTTCTGCTTCCCTCCGCCATCGACGAAGCCCTCACCAGGAACCCCGCCCCCGACCCACTAGCTAAAGTACCCCCGGAACTAGCGGGGTTCAATCACTGTTTAGTCCAACGCCACGCCCTTGCCTCATCGCCTCACGACCTGAAGATAAGTACTACAGGATGGGAAGCAACCCCTTCGCCCGCTCTATGGAATGTCGACCAGAACTACAGGCTTTTGCGAGACTATATCACGGAGAACCTCGGAAAAGGATTCATCCGTTACTCGTAGTCCCGCTGGTGCCCCGTCCTGTTCGTCAAAAGGCTGATGGATCCTTCGTTTGCGTGGGACTATAGGAAGTTGAATGAGATCACGGTCAAGAACCGACATCCTTCGCCTTATCCCAAACGCTGTCCCGCCTATCCAAGGCAAAATACTACACCATGCTAGACCTCAGGTGGGGATACCATCAGATTAGGATCCAGGAGGGTGATGAGTGGAAAACCGCCTTTAGGGCCGTTATGGCACTTCGAATACAACGTTATGCCTTCGCCCGACCAACGCCCGCCACGTTCCAACACTGGGTTAATGATCTGCTCCGCTTCACTCGGACCATTTCGCTACGGCATATCTCGACGACATCCCGATATACTCGGAATCTTTGGAGGAACATAAAGAAGATGTTAAGCAAATCCTCAGAGTCCTACAGATCCATGATGTCCATCTCAAACCAGAGAAGTCACGAGTTCTATGTCCAGGAGACCAAATACCTACCGATCATCACTCCGGAAGGCATCAAAATGGACCCTAGCAAAGTTTCGGCAGTCACGGGATGGGAAACACCCACAAAGCTTGGAAGTACAGGAGTTCTTAGGGTTCATGAATTTCTATCGCCGCTTCATATATCTGCGTACTCAGGGTGGACTCCCCGCTTACGGCATTAACCAAGAAAGACGTAAGGTTCCAATGGTCCCTGAGGCAGAAAAGGCATTCCAGAAGCTCAGACGCGCGTTTCTCGGCTCGACATGGCACACTTCGACTACGAGAAAGAAACTATAGTAGAAACCGATGCGTCCGACTACGTCTCCGCGGGAATCATGTCTCAATATGACGACCAAGGAATCCTGCACCCAGTGGCCTTTTTCTCCAAGAAACACTCACCAGCGGAATGCAACTACGAGATCTACGACAAGGAACTACTAGCGGTCATCAGATGCTTTGAAGAATGGCGCTCCCAACCTAGAAGGGTCTAAGTTCCCCATCAAAGTCCTTAGCGACCACCGAACCTGGAATACTTCATGTCCACTAAGCTCCTCAACGTCGCCAAACCCGATTGGGCGAATTCTTATCTCGCCGACTTTCGCCATCAAGTTCGCACCAGGAAAACAAGGGGAAAACCGGATGCACTCACTAGGAGGTCAGGAGACCTGCCAAAGGAAGGGATGAACGCCTCACGCACCAGTCACAAGTCGTGTTGAAGAAGAGGAATTTAGACGCAGGAGTCAAGCTAAGTTTGTTCGCGGGTTCTTTGTTAAATGAATCCGCTGAAGGAACGCCCACTGTGAGAGAATTATTGACCCAAGCTTACCAAGTTGACAGTTTCCCACATCAAGTCCTCACCATGCTTCGCAACGGCACCAAGCACTCCAAGAAGATCTCGCTAGCGGAATGCACAGAGACGGAGGAAGGCTTCCTGCTTTACAGGAATGCAATCTACGTCCCCGACCTTGACGAACTCCAGCTACGGTTGCTACAGGAACACCACGACAAGCCCTCCGCCGGACACCCAGGACGAGCTAAAACCCTAGAGCTCATCAGTCGCAACTACTACTGGCCCAACATGAGGAAGTATGTCGACCGCTATGTTCTGAACTGCAACACCTGTTCTCGCAGTAAAGCCTCTCGCAATGCCCTACAAGGCGTCCTCCGCCCACTAGCGATACCAAAGGGCCCGTGGACCGACGTATCGATGGACTTCGTCACAGGACTCCCAACATCTCGAGGATTTAATGCTATCCTAGTCGTGGACCGTTAACTAAGATCGCCACTTCATACCCTGCACGGAGGAGTCTAACGCTGTCACGCCGCCAACACGTACTAGAGAATCGGTGAAACCCATAGTCTCAGATCGGGAACCCAGTTCACAGCAGAATTCTGGAAAACCTTATCGACCGCCTGGAAATTGCACCCCCTGATACAGTACAGCCTTTCACCCCCCAGACGGATGGCCAAAGCGGAAAGGATCAAGCGGTCATGGAACAGATCTTCGCCTATGTCTCTTATCAACAGGAGGACTGGGTCAAATACCTACCGATGGCAGAATTTGCGACTAACAACCATGTCTCCGAGACCACCAAGCTCTCCCTGTTAAACAAACTACGGAAGGGACCCACGGATGTCATTTCCTCTGGCGTTTGACCAAGAAAGACCAAGCCAACGGCATGGCTAGGGGACATAAGACAGGTCTTGAATTCCTGTGAGGAGATGTTTAGGGCCCAGGAGATCCAAGAGGACTCAGCGAATGCGCATAGAACCCCGGCCCCCAGATATGCGGTAGGAGATAAGGTGTTCCTCTCGACCCGAAACCTGGAAACCAGCGACCCTCTAAGAATTTCGACTAAACGATCGCCCTTACACCATCAAGAGAATGGTTAGCCCTTACGCTTATGAGCTCAGCCTCCCGCCGATGAAGATCCACCCGGTCTTTCATGTTTCTCTTGTCCTCGCCGCCGATAACCCGTCCCAGGCCAACAACATACCCGCCACCGCTAGAAATCGGCGAACAGGAATGGGAGGTTGATCTTTGTCTTCATTTCGCGGCAATTCTGACGCTTGGAATACTTGGTTAGATCTGCTGGTTCTGACGAGCCATCATGGCAGCGCTTCCGGCGTCATGCTGCTGCAGAACTTTCATGACAGGTTTCACGAAGCCAGGCCTCTGGGGAGTTAGGCGCGGAGGAGGACCTAATCTATCACTATCGCGTCTTCTGAGCTGCGGAGGAAAGGATATTGTGGAATTGGGTGCCTGCAAGGAATTCTCTTTGGTGTTCTATGGGGTTCCGTTCTGCGCGGGTTATGAGTCATCCCTGGACAGGGATTAGGAGTTGTATATATAGTCGGTATGAACCTTCCCTTTTGTCTTTTCTCTCCTTTCCTTTCCTACGCAACCTTCCTGTTATCAACTCTACGTTTCTAGTTTCTTTAGTTGTTACTTGTTTCCCAGTTCTCGTCTCTTGGAATATAATACGTCATCACTCTTAGTCATCCTCGTCTTAGTGTCACCTCGTCCTCGCTTAGCCATAGTCTGGCTTCATGTACGATCTGACGACGTGTCTCTCTTGATCTTCGTTTACATCACTTCGTTCGCACTGCCATCTGGACTCTGTGTCCCACCACCCTGCTTCTCGGTTAAGTCCCCTCGTCGCCCCGTCCTCGCCTCGCTCTCGTCTCGTCCTCGTCTCGTCTTCGCCTCGGTTGTGAACCTTGGCTTGTTCAGTTATAGTCTCCGCTTCGCCCCGTAACACAAAGATTCTATTCCCCACTCGCTTACTATTACTTTCATCTCTATCTGAGTATGCGCACAGACCAATCTTTGATACAGCCACTTTTAGCCACAGGGACCCACCCTATTCGTCAATGACCCCGTTCCGCTATCGAAGTCGAACCGACTGTACCCATCCCTTAGGCTGGCGACGCTGCCCGCCCCATAAAGAGGGTAGGTAGATTTCAACATTTCATGATCTTATCGATATGCTGTGCCAAGAGATTAGATGAGTCCTACTAGGGTGAGAGCTTTATTCCCCAGCTCCCCTATCTAAATATTAAAATATTCACAAGGGATCGAGCCCGCCAACCGCGCGCTCTTAACTTTTCTCACACTCTCCACACCGTGTATATACCCCCGGGTTTCTTTGCTCCACAAAAAAAAAAGGAGAAAAAACTCGCCTTCACCTCGTATAAGTAGGCGTGCCTGTTGGGAGCCAGTGAGCTGCTACCATGGTTACTAATTCCCTTCCACAGCTTGCCATGGACTCGGAACATTCACACTCCTCTCACTCGCATTCTCACTCGCATTCTCACTCGCATTCTCACTCGCATTCTCACTCGCATTCGCACTCGCATTCAGGTTCAGATTCCGATTCGCACTCGCATTCACACGGGCCTTCTCATTCGCATTCACACTCCCGCGCGAATGGCCACACTCGTAATGGGTCTGCTTTAGGCGTCCAGAACGGATATGCGTTTCCATCTCCCGTTGTAGGCACATCAACGCCAGCATCCACATATCTCGCCCCAACGGAGTTCCCTGACAATAGGAAACCCTTCGTAGGGTAATACTAGTGCATCTTGTTACTTTAAGTATTTATGAATACTGATTTAGCTTCAGGAATTCTTCAATATCTGTCTCAAACTTTATTACACCTCTTTCATTAGTGGTAGCCTTTGTTCTCGCAGAACTATCGTCCACCCGCGGTCGGGTCGCATCTACCCCCGAAAATATTAATGTTTTCTCAGCGCCGAACCCACCCGAATCATTTAGCTTTGGCCCAAGCCAATTTTCTGCGCTCATTAGCAGCCTCTCTTCAGCCTCTGCATTGGGTGCTGGAACACTACTTCTGCTTGGTAGTTATGGGAAACTGCGACAGGTTATCGGGGGCGGGGGCGGGGGCGGGGGCGGGGGCGGGGGCGGAGGTGGTTCAGATGAGAGTGGCGGAAAGTTTTACCCTAAGAAGCGCGGAGAGCAATTTAACCCTCTTGTTGTGGCCGAGAAGGCATTAGGTGCTATGGTTCCTTATTTTGCGGCGATTGAGTTGGGTGCTGTTAGGACTACGGCAGTAGTTTTAGGTCTTTCTGCAGGAGGGTTGATAATGGCTGGGAGAGCCGGAGATATAAAGGGCAAGATAAGAAGCAAGAAAGGTGCTCTGGGAGCAATCATGGGTGGTGTAGTGTATGACTTGTGGAGGAGTAGTGAATTTGGGAATGGTTTGTGCCTACCTTATCATCCTCTTTCTCCGGGGATATCGATATATTAATCGCACAATATATAGGCCCACTTTCATGCCTGATAGCATATGCTTTTCTAATTTTCTCGCTTCTATTCTTGTCATCGCCATACCCGTTATCATTCGGGACACAGACCCCGCTTTCAACAAAATCTACTCAGCTGCGGTCTAGCTTTCCAAAACTCACCCGGAATCCGTCAACCTTGATGACATCAGCGCTTACTGGGAAAAGCCTATTAATATCCTCTTACCAAAGTAAACTATCGTTGATCTCCGGGGCCATTTTATCATCAATTCCTGCAACAAACTGG
This sequence comes from Morchella sp. 2018-W16, assembly GCA_024713755.1. Lineage (NCBI taxonomy): Eukaryota > Fungi > Ascomycota > Pezizomycetes > Pezizales > Morchellaceae > Morchella > Morchella sp. 2018-W16. The sequence goes on along the minus strand of JAMGYY010000017.1, from coordinate 647,813 downwards.
GCCCTTGCCACTGCATCTCCAACGGAGCATACACAACAAGGAGGTTGGGTCTACCTATGGGCTGCAGCGGCTATTGCCGGATTGATCGCGATAGAATTTGGCACAGGTGTCAGGAAGATTGGATTCGGGGTTGGAGCCTTCACAGCAGTAATAGCCTGTAGGGCAATTTTAACGTCCGATATGATAGCCATAGCAGGAAATGTTATTTTTATGGGCATGGTGTGGGTGGGGATGCTACTCGATGAGAAAGCCCAGAATCTTAATCATGAAGGCCACCACCATGTACCAAAAGAAGCCAAGGCTCCATCGACAATTACGAAAAGTCTTCTACGCGCATCTGAGGGACTACCTCTATTGCATGGTATCCTCATTGAAAGAGATTCGCGGCGGATCTTCTACTTCATGTGGTATGTATCATTTATCCAGATTACTATATGTGCCGTTTCTAATGATATGTTTCATAGCCTTAACTTTGCCTTTATGATCGTCCAGACCGGCTATGGCTTCGCAACAGGCTCTCTTGGTTTGATCTCAGACAGTGTTCACATGTTCTTCGACTGTCTCGCCCTGGGTGTAGGTCTTTGCGCAGCAGTGATGTCAAAATGGCCGCCCTCAATGAAGTATCCTTATGGGCTGGGTAAAATGGATACTCTCGCCGGTTTTGCTAACGGCATCTTCTTGATGCTCATATCTGTTGAGATTGTCTGGGAAGCCATCGAGCGTCTTCAGAAGCCCACAGAGATGTCACGCCTAATCGAACTCATGATTGTGTCCAGTCTGGGTCTGGCAGTGAACCTGGTTGGTATCATGGCCTTCGATCATGCACATATGCACCATGGTCATAGCCACTCTCATAGCCATGGACACGCTCATGCTCACGAACCCCGCCACGCTCATGCTCACGACGACGGGCATGATGAGCATCACCACTCCCATGCAGAGGAGCCCGCCGCACCCACAGCGGCCCATGCCCACTCCCATGACTCAGAGAACATGCATGGTATCTTTTTGCATATCCTTGCTGACACGCTTGGTTCTGTATCTGTCGTTATCTCAACGCTCGCAATTCAATACACTGGCTGGACCGGCTTTGACCCGCTGGCATCAGTGTTTATTGCAGTTCTCATCTTCCTGTCTGCTATCCCCCTCGTAAAGTCTTCCGCCACCAATCTCCTTCTCACTGTGCCCGCAAACACGGAATATACTCTACGCGAGACCCTCGCAGGTGTTAGCAGCGTGAGGGGTGTCGCAGGATACACAGTGCCTAAGTTCTGGGACGTTGACGGCGTAGTAAGAGGATGTTTACACGTACAGGTGGTCAGGGGTGTGGACGCCGAGGCCGTCTGCAGAGAGGTCGAGAAGTGGATTAAGAGTGGGCTTGGCAAAGTTGAGGTATGTGTAGTAGCGGAGAGAGGGGATAGTGCGGGCAATTGTTGGTGTACAAGAAACTAGGTGGGCGGATTTTTTTTTCCTTGTAGTTAACTTTTTTCCCTTCTTTCTATTCCCTCTCCCATCATTTATTTTTCCGATGGTGACGACTGGTAATTATGTATTATGCTATATACACATGCGGATGCCGGGAATGCGCTATGAGGGGTGGATTTGGGTGACAGAACTGAGTGTCGTATTGCGCATTTATTAGATATATCTCTTGAGACTTATAAAGCTAAAGACAAACAACGGTTTCTGACTTTATCTCACGAGCTTTCCCAGCAATTGGGAGCCCTTTTTGCTACTGAGACATACGCCGAGTCACAGAAGAAACTGATTCTGGTCCCCACGTGTAGTGATAAAGCACTCCAATAATCAATTAATGATTTAACAACAAATCAAATTCACAACCCATCACTCGACAGAGCGCAGAGTTTGGCGTTAACTAATCAAAATCCCGAGATTAGTATATGGGTCCTTGATTGTGGGTGATCAGAAGGTCAGCAGTAGGCTCGTCTATATTCACAATAAGACCTAGGGGCTGGTGATAGCGAATATCCTGATGAATTAAGTGATATCCTGCGAAAAAGTATCAAATACTCATATTCATATATAATCTTCCGGATGTGGTATATGGAACAGTTTCAGTATTTTTTGGGGCGACCGGTCACCTTTGGGGGCTCAACAGGTATGTAAATCGCCAAGACCTGACAAACAGTGATCTGCATTGCCTCCCCACGGTGAGCACGCTTGAACTCCACAACCCCACAACTTCTCCAATCCATAAATCAATTCATTATGGCGCCTACTCTTACGGCGGTATACAGACACTCTCTTTCCATAGAGTCTCACACCTTCACATACCCCCTCCCAGAACCCATAGCCTCCTCCGCAGCTGCCGGTGTAAAGGCGCAGCATCTTTCGAACCTACGAGCGGCAGTCATAAAACTTCAGGAGGAGGTAAATAGGCACCTGACTGAGAGGATGCAAACAGAGAAAAAGGCGGAGGATGCCATCGCCGAAGAAAATTATGGCGAAGAGGAAGGGGGGGTGGAGGATTGAGCTCACGAGGAGGGGTGGGGGCGTCATAAGGTTTCGAGGCGGTTTTTCTCTCTTCCTCTTTTCCTTTCTTTTCCTTTTCCTTTACTTGGCGAGAGGAGGCTTTCTGTATTTGCAGCGATATCTTATGAAACACTCTGTTTCCCTCCTGCTGAAGAAGCGTTTTTGAGCTGGAGGATATAAGCTCATCAACAATAACCAAACGAAAGGGAAAATGAAAAGAATAAGAGAAGCAAATCCAACGGCAGAGACAAAGTATAGGCCCCTGCGTGAGAGTAAAAGAACAAACATCATTAAAAAAAAAAAAAAAAAAAACCAGACTAAACCCCGAAAACCCCTATGTGTTATCAAGCAAGCATATATGCTTGCTTGTAGCCTTTGCACACCTACCAACCAAAATAAAGAGAAAAAAAAGGAATAAAAACCATGTTGTACAAAGCAGCCTATACTTTACACCTCTTTCTGAGCACAGCCGTAATGTACTACCATTCCACTAATCCCGACATAGATCATATTAGTGTTAGCCATAATTGGGAAGCAGGCTTAGAATAGGTATTGCGTACCTTGCAGTTCTCAAAATGACACTAGTCCCCAATCTTTTATGGCAAGCAGGGCACACTCTTTCCTCCCCGACAATGACATGTTTATTTCGGCTCCCTAACAATCTTTCTTGGACATCCACCCTAAAGCTCGCCCTCAGTTGAGCTGCCATACGGTTTTCTACCATGCGAGAATTCGTATGTCTAATCCGGCTCTGGAAATAGGTTTCCAGATTTGAAACTTTGATGTCTTCAGGGATAAGTTTCAATGCATCTGAAGCTTCTAGCCTTGCACCATGACGAGATAGGATCGAAAGTGCTGGCCCAAGCTGCTGCATGTACCCTGGCGGGGGACGTAAATAAAGAGAGAGGAGGGTATGATAGACCGTTGTAGGCTTTGAAGTCTCGGCCGGGTCTTCAGGGGGTGAAGCATGGTGGATTTTAGCACAGTATCTATTGCCATCAGCACATATTTTTGCAAGTGGGGAGCGAAACACCCACTCTTCAGCCTTCTCGTGATCCTTCAGTTTAAACACATATATCTCTAAGGCTGTCTTATGTTGTCCCATATTACTCAATACTACCGCTCTTGCCTCATAAAACTCTGGATCATCCCTGGGTAGCCATCCAAGAACTTTCTCATTCCGGTACTGTTTTGAGTTGATCAGGAAGTCCAACAATTTCTCTCTCCATTTCAAGCGCTCTTCTTCTCGTCCATCGAAGTCATCCTCAGTTAGAGTTTGCAAGTACAGCCAGACCATCCGAGTATGGAACTCATGGGTCGGATCGTTAAGCTCGTTGATGATGTATTCTAAATATTGTACGGCAAGCATTCTGTCTATTTCTTGTAGGTACTCGAGAACTTTCCCTCTTGGCAACGATTCAGCATTCTGGGAGTCGGTAGTGAAGACTTCCATTCCCAAGTTTGGGTCTACCTTTAGCGGCCATCTTGCATATTCGAGTATCAGATCGATATGACCAGCCTTTAGGTTCTGCAAGTAGCCAATTGTTCTTTGTGGCCCCTGTAAGTTCATAGCACGAGAATCCACACGATCCTCCTGACCAAACTGTCTCAATAACTCTAGTGCTTCTTTATGAAGTTCCTTCTGGCACAAAAAGTCGACTAGTTCAGTAAACATCCCTAGATCCTGGAGTTTTTCGCTCACGACAGCCGGATCACCATGTTTCTGAACTCGAACAAATGGACCAACTAAGCGGGGATTAGTGATGATATAAATCCTGAACAGTGTCGTATCCACAAGCCTAGCCGCCTGCATCAGGTTGTCTATCCGTGTAGCGGTGGTATCCCCTTTTGGTGTTTCTGAACTTTCTGTATGGCTTGTAAAGCTAGCATCAAATAGATCGTTTTTTGAGATTGAGAGTGGAGAGGCGGGGCAACCGGTGTTTGTTAGAGTGTCAAGCGGCTTCCCATCAGCATTGAAATATCTCGATATCTCCCGCCGTGTGTCTGCTAAAAACGCGGCTAGCTCGATGGCAGCGGCCTTTAACTCATCGCCTTGCAATATCGGGGGTGCTTCGGGAACCGTTTGGGTGTGTTTAATAGTGATACTCGCTGCATCGCTGTGATCATCCGGTATAACCGCTGTCGTATTTCGTCGTACACCAAATGAAAATATAGAAGCAGTCTCTGAATTCTTCTTCATGTGTGATAGATTCGTTTTCTTCAACTCAGCAAGGTAAGAGGGAGGCTGAAGCTTCGCGGTCTCTCCTTCTCCCTCTTTCTTCTTACCAGGGCTACCACTTCCCGTTGGCGTTTTATCGGCCCCTGGCGCTTCTTGTATGGTCGTAAGGGTCTCATCACCTTGCCCAACTGCCTCGGGGGATTTCGTTGCTTCTGTTGGTTCACCAGAGTCGGCATCTTCGATAGTTTCAGAAGGGTCGCCATCATCTCCCGAATCTGCCGGCTCAGTTGTATCCTCTTCATTCCTGTTGGTTTCAACAATTGATAAATCGCCTGCAATAACTCTAGGAAACAGTCGTATCGCCCTTTCTGGTGGTGCTGAAACTTGGATAAAAAGCTCCATACTCTCTCGATACTTTTTTTTGTCGAACAGTCTCTCTGCCTTCAACATTTGTACCTCTCGTAACTTTTCCTCCTTGCGATCTTTCAACAAAACATTTTCAAGGATTTCAAGTAGACTGATAGCCTCATCTAGATGCTCACCATCCACAAGCTCCTTGATCTGTGTTTCGTAGTCTGCTGTACTCATGCGCCATACCTGCGTTGGAGATGCGACATAAAATAGCTTTCCCGCGTGGACAAGGGACACGTTTGGTGGAGGAACATTAAGAGTCGATACACTGGGAAGATGTATCGTTTGTAGTAAAGTCTGTGTTGAGGGATTACGGACTTCAAGGTGTTGTTTTGATGTGTTAAGAGATACTAAGTATGGGTATGAAAACACAATTGAATCGGGAGATACTGGCCATGGAATTGGTGGTCTATCGGGTATAACGTTGCCTTCTTTGTCGATGAACAAGCTTGTGGCTAAATGATAAGAGTAAGTAGTTGCTATAGGAGGTTGAACTTCAGCCATACTTACTATCCTTTACTAATAGGAGCTCATCCCCCCCCAAACGTGTGCTCAACGGTTTCGAACCCCACCCTCCCATCCCCATGTATGCCGACCAACCCACCTGCTCCCCACCGCCTGCCACAGCAGTACCATTACCTTTGCTCTCTGGTGGGACTATATCTTCAATAGCGCCGGTCTGCACGTTAACCATCACAAATCCACCTGATAACCCCGCCACAACCTTCTGCCCACTAGCCCAAGTCAAAGACCTAATAGCTCCATTCAACATCACCTCCTTGCCTTCTTGAAACTCTTCATCATGCCAAGAGTACAGCAATAGTCTCTTCTTGATCCCAATGGCCAACCGACTAACGATGCTGGGAATCTGTGTCGTCTCATCCTTTTCAATGTTGCTAGTCACAGCAAGTGTGGTGGCTCCCTTCGTCTTAGATAATGTCTCCTTGAGGGTGAACTCGTTGAGGTCGTGGATATGAACATAATTGTCGCTGAGTGTGACGAGAATCTTGACCTCCTTTATACAGGCCAGAAGTTCGATCGACCTTCGTGAAAACTTGTCTATTGTACGTAAAAGTGATAGTGATATCTCGGGAGTATCTGGGTCCAGCACTTGGCACACCCTCAAGGTGCCATTAGAAAGACCTAATAAGAGCTTGTCGCCTATGGAACATATTGGTTATCAGCCTCAAGCACAAGAGCTAGTGCGTACAGTGTTATAACTGCTATTGGGCCATCCTACCATATGCCAACAAAGACTCAATTTTGAAGCGCTCTCTTGGGCCGAGCTCCAAGATTGAGCGGGCATTGAAGGCGTTGAGCATGGCAGAAGGAGCCAGCCCGCGGCGGAGCTAGGTCAGCTATTCAAGGACTAGATTGGTAAGCTGTAAAAATAAATGTAGACAAGAATAATGAGAAGGGGCCTGACAAAATAGCGATCGCAGGATAACCTACTACTCTACTCAGACGGAAGAGAAGAGAATCAAAGAGACTGGGCCACACCACCAGTGAGGGAGTTGATGCAAGATGAAGTCGCGAAACGGCCAACACCAACTATGCCAAGAGGTGGGTGACCATGCCCAGGTTCATTGGCTCAGAGCCGCACTGACTGATTGGTCTAGAATAGCGCTAACTATGATAATATGGGGGTGAAATCACTTGGCGAATACCGAATGTACCTACTAGTAGGTACGGTATGATGTATGTACCTACATGTACTACTCTACTTGTACCTAACACGGTATTACATCAAATGCTTTATCCATTATTCGCAAGAAAAAAAAAGAAAAAAAGAAAAAAAAGAAAAAACCCCACCAAGCATTTCAAATTGTATCATACAAGTCGATTGGAAAAGTAGAAAATAGTAAGAGCTTTTACCTTTGAAAAGAAAGAAAAAACTAGCCTCTTCTCGCCTTCTTCTCTTTCTCGATTTTTCTCCGCTTCTCCCTCAGATTCTCAACCTCCTCCTCCTTCTTCTTGTTCGAGAACTGCATCTTCTCGTACAATTTACGCTTCCTTCTCGACATCATGATTTTTTGCATCTCCTTTTGCTCCTCCTCTTCTCTCTCCTGCTTACTCTTCCTATCCTTCTTTTTCTTATCTCCAACTGGTAACTTGACACCAGCCGCCTCTGCTTCTAGTTCACGTTGATGCTCTTGCTGTGCTTTATCCTCCTCGTCTTCAGACTCCAGCTCTTCCTCTCCCAATGTGGTATTTTCAATTTTTTCTTCCTCGCCTTCCTCATCACCACTTTCCAGGTCAACTTCCATTCCACCCTCGATATCCTCATCCTCATCCTTGCTCATTTCCTCATCGGCGACGTTAGGCACAGTAGGGTCATATATCTTTTCATCGGCCTTGACCCATGGGCTCAAGTGGGGAGGTAACAAAGCTCCAGGACCGTATTCGGCAGGCGAAAGTAGTCTCCCAGTATTAACACAATCCCAGATGTACTGCGGCTGTATATAAGTGCGTCCCGGGATTCTTCCATTGACTCTTCTGGGCTTCGATGAATTCACCATCTCTTCATCACCATCAACTGGCATGAGTGGAAGTGCAACTTGTTTAGCTGGGGGGCGATCAATAACCTGGTGAGTGATTGACGGATCGTTCTCGTTTTCGGTGTATGCACCCTCTCCGAGGATCAGATCCCATCCAATTCTCTTACATCCGAATGATCTCAGAAGAAACTCGAGCGGCTGTCTTGGAGTCTCGCGGGAAAGGAAAAAGGTGAATGGAGCAAAGAGATTTGCTGGGTCTTGAGATCCTGACGTCCCGGCGTTGCTCATGTGGGGTTGTAGTAGCAAATCCGCACCAGTGGCGACGGGCTGAAAAGTATCAATGATACCCTCACCTACAGTAGACTCCTCTTCCAGTGTAGCAGACTCGACAACCTCAACCTCATCCTTCTCCTCAAGAGTGGCGATCTTTTCGCCAAGTGTGGCAAGCTGCTTCGACATCACCTTGGTATTCCTTTTATCGTTTTCAGCAGCCGGTAGAAGACCGACGCCTTTTGCCTCTAGGCTAAAAGCCCTTAGTCCCGCACCCTTCGAGTCCGCGTATACGTCAAATTTGGGTGGATATACAAGACCTTCCTTAGTGTAAAGTCTGAAAAGCACAAATCCAACCAAAGTGCTATAGAACTCGACGAATGTACCCATAACCCTGAAATCAACATCTACAGGAACGTTCTGCGCAAACTTGTATGGCACTAGCCACAGAACCTCCTGTCCTTGAATCTCCGCCTGGTAGTATATTCCCTTTATTGATAGAAAACTCTTTCTCAATGAATGCGTGCGGATAATATAGTGCTGCCACTCATTGGCAAGTCTCTCGCATGTTGCAATAGTCTCGGGATTTAGGTTGTGATTGGTGGGAAGGTTGGCAAAAAGAAACAACATAGAAACTGCATCATCGAGGTCACGGAGTGCGTCAGTGAAGGTGGGGTAGCGCTCCTTAACGATGTGGTCAAGTTTGACCTGAGGCTTATTATTGGTCTCGAGGCGCTTTGCGTCAGAATAGTCTCCGCGACCAAGAGCTTTGCTAAGCTTTTTGGCAAAAGCTTTGTGTTCGCGGAATTTTTCAAGGACAGGCTCGTGAAGCAAGTATTGAATATCTTTGGCCTATAGTAGCCAAGTCAGTTGAATCTAGTCTAGTAGTGAAAAGAATTGATTTTTTGAGCATACATAGTAGAAAGTTGTGGCAGCAGTAGAGCCTCTGTTTGCCTTTCTCTTATTTCGGGGTTCACGGGGGTAGATTCCTTCGCATAATTGGTCAGTAAGCCTCATTTTTTGCTCTGTTTAATGGATTTTATATGCCTTTGAAGATGCATAACCTTCTAAAATCAGGCAGAGAAACCTGGAGCTTGCGAACTGCCTTGGTTCTGGTTATAAAGTTTTTTGCATTACCGGCAACGCCTATGCAGCAGTACAATTAGTAAGAAAGTTCCCAGTAATTCAAGCTGCCATTTAAGTCACTGTAGTGAATAGTACTGTAGTGAATAGTACTGTATGTGGTAGCGAGGATTATTACCCTTCTTCTTGATGCGACCCATTAGAATTGTGTATTATCTTCTGCTGGAAAGTATATGCAGCTGGTGTTGGTTAATGGCAGGAAGAAAAGAAGGGCCGCGGAATTTTTTCTTGTGCCTGGGTTGCGGCTAGTACGGTGCGGCTTAAAAGTTGAAGCCCTAACCAAACAAGGGCATTGCCTCTCAGCGATAAGCGAAGTAACACACATTACCCGGCCCTATCAAGGGCTTGGTGGCTCGACTGCAGCTTGGAGGGGCTTTAAGCTCTGAGTCGATTCAACTACGTGTGAACCACGCTTAGATATAAAACGTAGCTGCTATATACATCTTAGCATTCCCCCTGGGCCTTTCCCCCTCCTCTAGTCCTTCAAGATACATGAGAAGTAAATCCGTAGAAGAGTGGCTGGATGATGTAAACTGTTCAGATCACCTTTGGCCCAATGCATTTAGCCGTTGAGGTGTGTAGGTGGATTAGTTCCTGAGGATAGTTGAATCAGCCAAAGATGTTTTGCATTTATACCGAGTAACGATTTTTTCAATATAGTAAGCTAGCTAGGACCTTGAATATGTGTGCTCACCAGCTGGCTTGATGATATTCCCTGATGCATCCCTGACTTCCGAGTTTGCTTTTGCCCAAGCCTTCCCCTCCTCAGTCTGGCTCCAATGTTTCCCCGCCCTGATGAGCTCAAGCTCTTCCTTCGTCACCTTTGTCTCTGGATATCTCCCAAACCCCCTTGACTCGAACGCGGCCTCAATAACAGAAAGCGGCGCATTCACTCCAGCCTCGCGCGCGATGTCAAGAATTTCCATACGCCGATGAGCGGCATCCTTGGTTGCCGTAGCGACAAGGCGGTCGATTTCCTCTTCTGTGAGTTTTTGGGCGGAGCTTGACATTGTTTGTATTTGATGTTGACGTGGGCTAGGTATTTGGTGGTTGGTGGTTGGTGGTTGGTGGTTAGTGGTTAGTGGTTGGAGGCCTAATATAGAGCCGAGTGCTTATATAACAATCTCTTGTGTTATTAGATCAAGTCCGAACCAAAGTTCTTATTCTTTTAAGAGTACACAACCCAATCTAATGTTAATTCACGAATTGCATGGCCTCACAGATTGTCACTCGCTATACTTTTACACGACCACTATATAGACTTACCCCTACACCCGTAGTACGATAGTCATCATATAATAACCTATAATCTAGATGCTGATAGGAAATTCAAACCTCTAGGTACTACATGTATCTACAGGTGGTTAGTGGGATAGAGGATGTGTCCCTGAACCCTGTCCTTTTTCTTTTTGTTGTTGAGTTATAAAGATATTTAGACTAGCCAACTACTCACGTATTAATTAAGTCCTGAGAATTCTTGGTAGCAACGCGCTCACAAAATTTCTCAGGAATTAATTAACGCGCGAGTCTGAATATTTAGTTCTTGGCGACTGGTTTTGGTGTCGATAGCCCGCCAAGAGCTCAAAATTTGAACTCAAAATTTGAAAATGAGTGTGGCCAACACACTCTAATGTCAAAAAGGCCCTTTTTCTGGTCTTAGCAATTAATTGTACTCGTTTATCAGACTGATGGTACATATTAGTATATTAGTAAGCAAAATCAATGTCACGGCCAGGGAGACTTTGCGCTGGATGCATCCACGCCAAGCGACAGGGTTAGAGATTCAGACTCATAATAGAGAGTACTACGGTTGTAGGGGTAGGTCTGTAGACAGTGGTCGTTCGTAGTTGCAACAGCAGTAGGTGTCTACAGACTTACCCCTACAACCGTAGTACATGTATTTACCAAGTGTCAAGACCGACAATTCACACTTCACCACATTAAAAAGTGGTTGCCGAAACCGTCAATTCTGACCAATTTCCCAAGGCGGGATATAGGGAACGCCTGGGGATGTTTACTATACCACGCGCAGTTTATATCCTGCCTGCGTATTTCACAGTAAGCGTGAAGAATTATGTATCTATTGAGCTTCCCCTATCATACCTTCCTTGTGTAGTTAATTAGGTTACTGAGGGGAACTGTTAATTTTGCCTCCCGAAACCGTTATTTTTGAAGTGTCAATTGTCGGATTTGACACTTAATAAATACTCTCTGATATGTAGGTACAAAAGTTCAGGACAGGGTGCCAAGACTCTGCCGAGCCACTAAAAAAGACTCTGGATGTTTTTTTTGGCTATGGACAAGTAATTGTTTTATCAAGCATCTTATCTTATCTTAGCCTATCCAGGATTTTTTTGGGAGCCGCTGATTATCACGGTATATCTTTATAATGATGGCAGGGAGAGTTAAACCCACTACCCAATCTTCAGACGGGGCAATGGTTTGCAATCCCCCACCGAAGCGTTCAGCGCCCGCAGAATCCAATCCAGCAACAAAGAAAAGGAAAGCATCTACCAAGTGTGGTAAGGAATCCATGCGACTTTCCTGTTTTTTCCTTCCGCAATTCAGAGTTTGGGTTCAATTAACAATAGAGATAAATAGTAAGCTCATGTCCTTACCCAGACTGTGGGAAATCATTCACGAAGCCATGTCGTCTTGAGGAACATATCCGTTCCCACACCGGAGAAAGACCTTTCATATGCACGGCGGATCCGGAGAACTGCGATAAAAGATTTCTACGAAACTCGCATCTCAAAGCTCATGTAAAAGCATTGCATACCAAAGAAAAATCATGTAAATGCACGTTCATGGTTTTCCCTGGGGCCGAAGAGGATAGAGGTGCTTTTGGATTTAAGAGGAAGGCACCCGGCGTTGCCACGGAGGGAAATGGCGGTGATGGTAATGGACCAAGAGAATGCGGAGCGACCTTTACTACAAATCAACAATTAAAGAGGCATTTAGAGAGTCATATGAAAAGTTTTCCTCATGTTGTAGGTTGGGGTTGCTTCTATGCTGGTATCATCTTGGCTGACTGGACCCAACTGTAGTGCACAGACTATCCTCCATGCTCTGAAGGATTTCGAAAACGTGGACCATTACGGCGTCATATCCGCACCGTACACCTTAAATTGTTGCCATGGGGATGTACGTATAAGGACGTAGATAACCCCGGGGTTGAGTGTATAGCTGCCTTCGATACAAAAGGAAAGCTGGGGAGCCACATAGATAGAGTTCACAAAGGCTTGATGCCAGCACTCTATACCTGTGCCATGTGTAGTGCTTATATAGAAGGCGGAAAGGAACCAGAGCTAGCCCCCGAGGAGGAAATTATCGCCACGGAAAGGCGAGGAGCAGAGGATGGGATGGGTAGGCCATCGTTAGGGGACTCGGATTTTTGCGTTGGTGGAGTTGTGGAAGATCTCGACCTAGAATCCTCCACTCCCTTCCCAACCGTCCGTTCGGTTCCTGTCACCAAGCTAGAAGAGAAAACACTTAATCCCGAAACTTCTAGGCTTCATGGTAAAATCGGCTTCAAAACATATCTAGAGCTTCGCCGCCACACGATTAAAATGCATCCTCCCACCTGTGTCAAATGCCGTTACACTTTTAAAAACGCTAGGAATCTAAAGATACACATCACAAATACCCATGGTGCTCTTCTAGAAGAGAGGAGGCAACATATTTGCGAGCAGTGTGGCACGGGCTTCACAAAGGTATTTCTCGCCTATGATTTTCAGAGTCCTATTACTCAATAGTTTTTACATATAGAAACATGCATTAAAAGTCCACATTCGTCGAGTACATGAGGACCTTCGTCCTTTCGCCTGCACAGACTGCCCTAAAACTTATGGCTATAAATCTCAGCTCCAAATTCACATAGAGAATCATCATTCCGGTCGCAAGAAGCCCCAAAGGAGGCCACGTAGCAGATCTACAAAGAAGCCAAATCTCATACAACAGCTTACTGGTATGGGGTACGAAGAAAGCGGAAGGCACATCAAATGTCTTGTCGACAATTGCGATTATAGATTCGTTAGAATTTACGACTTAAAGATACATTTAGGGAGTTTAAAGCATCACGGATTTGATGAAGGTCAGGTAGAAGAATTGATAATTGAGGCGAAGGGGGGTAAGCAAGAAGAAAACCGAGAATATGATGAGAGTTACTATGATGACGAGGAGGATGAGATGACAGATACAGACAGCTCTGGTAGTGGGAGTGATGAAGAGAGCGACTGGATAATGGATGGAATGGAATATGCAAACCTGTGGGATGAAATGGGTGATATGGATCTGGATAAACAAAGTGAGGGTGTTCTTGAGGAACTATGACCGGCTCTGCCCGCCTATAGTTGTATATACATACATGTAATTTATAAGAGTAAAGTGTGTATGATACTAAAATGTACTTATCCAATTAGGCAATTTTAGATATATGCCTAGGAACATATAAATGTTTACACCCTATCACTTCTAGAACGAGGAGAGGAAGGAGAAGGAGAAGGAGAAGGAGAAGGAGAAGGAGAAGGAGAAGGAGAAGGAGAAGGAGAAGGAGAAGGAGAAGGAGAAGGAGAAGGAGAGGGAGAGGGAAATTCTTACCGCCTCCGTTGGGATAATCAGAGCCGAAATATTGGTGAGGTCTCATCCATAAATCACAAAGTCGTATTCTACCACTATAGACAGTAGCAGGCCTAGAAGGTCGAAGGAAGCGTTTTGTACCGCTACTGCTCTCTGTGGTCACTCTAAATCCCGTCTTTGGATTTCACTTACCTACTCTATCTTGATTAAGGTATTAAATTACTTCAACAAAAGATCTCTATGTTACAACTGGAGATGCACTCGCCCCCCTTAAAACGCTCTGTAACAGCTCCAGTTTTGGGTGCTACTAAAGCTCAGGCAAATTTTATTACTGGGAATGTTCCTCGAAATCGCTCCCTCAGTCCAAATCCTCAGTCCCGAGCACACGGCAACGATTCCCCGAGACCTTCAGACCTACTTTGCCACAAGTCAGCGTTAATAGGAACTCCAAGCTCACCTTTGCACCTACATCCATACCCAGATCCTCAGTCGTCAGCTTCGGAGATTGGAAACGCTGGGCTTCACACCGATCAAGTACAAGCGTTTGGGCCTGGTACTTCTAAGTTACATCTCCAGAACCCAAGAAAACTCGATGCTTTTACCTCTGGATTACAGCCCCCTATGACCGCTACCTCTGAGGCCAGTAGTTCATCTGTTTGGAGAGTCTATACAAGCGCAAGGACATCGCCAAGATCGTCTAAGATCCAGCATACTCCACAAAACGAAGCAAATTATGATTACTTGGGGGTACTACAAAAACCGAATTATCACTCGAACACATCTTCTCAATCATGCCTGAGCTTTTATGTTCCACCGACATTCGATACGGAGAAGGTACATGCTGACAGTGAGCATTCAGGCATGAGCGGATTTACATGGACTGATAGTGAGAAAGATGGAGCGCAGGGCGAGGTATCGGGTTATGTTACAGCAAAAGCTCAAAGAAGCCCTAGAATTGCTACCGAGGAAGATATACTGGATTTACAGTTTCCAATATTAACGACTCCTGACTTACAACCACTCGCGCAAGTGTCCTCAATTTTGAGGATAGATCCAGGCTATTTTGAAAGGAAGCCCTCAATTGATGACCCCGACCCTTCATTTCACCGACCCTTCGATAGTCCCGTACAAGGTCAACCACCGGATGAAGTGCTGGTTAAACAAGTGGGATCTTTTGGAGTTCATCACCTGAGAAGTGGTACCTTAAGTCAACTACCCCGTATCACTGCCGCTGAGGCAGTTCCGCCACCTCCCCCTAGTATTAAATTAGGTTTACCGGAGAAGATCACTCAGTTAGAAAGGCCGCTGAAAGTTCCTCCAATTGTACCAAGTGGAGAGGTAACACCCAGTACTGTGATTCTTCCAGGTGAATACTTTCGTCGGCGTCATAGCGGATCTCACATATTTTCCCATGGGCATAGGAATTTTGGCCTAAATCTCCAGATTATAGATCATGTGCCAGCATCGCCGTTGCCAAAAATAGTTATTGAGCCTCGAGTTTCATCCGATAGACCACCAAATACGCCCGAATCTCCATTTACGATGATTTCGAGGGAGAAAACCAAAGTGAGGGGTAGAAGGCAGAATTCGGCATCATCCTTAATCACATTCTTATCTGTGGTTAGTCCAACTGAGACTTGTGGCGTTCCAAGGAGATTGAGACCAAAATCTTCCAGGGGGGCGAATCTGTCGGAAGTATTACCAGTAACGGTTCCTGCAATAATGGCAATATGCTTGGCGCCTGCGTATGGGGAAACACATATTTTTCTGACTGGGATGGATAGCACAACTAGATCAGCTAATGGTGTGTAAATGTACGCAAGCGCTCTGAGTTTTACATCTGCTGACATTTTCATGGGAGCAGCACCCCCGGCGTCCATTTCTCGGGACATTATTGAGAGGTCACCTTGCATGAGAAGCTTGCGGAGTGTGATTGAGAAAGATGGTTTAAAAATCCTTTCGAGTGATATTTAAGGCCCGCTAAGAGATACATTCGGACACTAGGTTGCAGTTGGAGGGCTCTTCGATAAGAAGAATGGCCTGCCGCAGCCGGTATATGCACATTGCGTGGTATGGCGTTTTCTTGTCCTTGTTGGATTTAGAATACATGATCAATGCCTCTCCAGTTGGCTAAATTCAAGCCAAGGAGATTGGTCGTTTTATCAAGACCCCCCGTGTACTAAGTAATGATTAATGATTAACAAAGTCCTAATTCATGCGAAATCACTCGACCTACCATCGCCAAGCCATATATATCATTTATTGAGTATAACGTGATTAGTGTTATAGGGTACCTTAAGGGCAATCTCTCTATAAGGGTACCACTTTTGGTCTGTTTTCTTTTATTTGTATGCTCCTCGAGTCTATATAGGCAATTCTACTATAAGCCAAATTTCGGCCTCGAGAATACCCCTTTAGAAAGCTCCATTGTATGCGATCCGAATCCATATAATTATAGCAGGTTGTATTAGGTGTCTGGGCAGTAGGGGAAACACCTGGATAATGCAATGCCCTGAAACTTGTGTCGTACGATGATATATCCTTTGCTCCCCTATGTGTACTTTGTAAAACCCTCTAGTGTCTGTACTGCTTGGGGTCTAACTCTGTTGGGCACAAATTACTTTATCCCAATACACATTATTGAATTTACCATTTAAAATCGTTAAAGGGATAAAGCACAAACAGTCCTACATAAACATAAACAGTTTTATCAGTACTTTCCGTATTTCTAAAAGGTTGTTTGTAATCGATGTTTCCTATAAAGCGTGCAGAATATCATGTACTGGAGAGATTATTACTAATCACCCAAATACATGTACCTACATGTACCTACCACGCGTTCAACGTCAGATAAACTGTGTTATAAACAACATGACCCACAACATCAATATATACACGGACTCCTCTTCTCTCGGAGGTACAGGGCTCTTTGCAGCTACTAAGATCACACCTGGACAACTCGTTCTTGGAATACCAGAGCCGCTTATCACTGTCCCAGACGATGCGCATCTTGCGGAATGCTGCAGTGGGTGTATGATATGGAAACCCGCCGGAGGTGGGACATCTATGTTGAATTTGTATGAAGACAAGACATCCTTGAACTACTGTACTGGATGTAGAGTGGTGAAGTATTGTGGTAAGGTACGTTTTAATGGCTAAGCTTACTGGAGACCACTTAACGCTAAATTAACAAATGCGTAGGATTGCCAAAGGGCGGACTGGCGCGCACTCCACAAAATTGAATGTGTAATTTTCAAGAAACTCTACCCACGCATACTTCCCGGGTCTGTCCGTGCTACCATACGCATGTTATTAACCACTCCTGGGGAAACATGGGCCCAGATACGCACACTCGAGAGTCACGAGAGTGAATTCAGGGGAACGGATAAATGGGAGATGATATCTTTAATGGCTAAAGGAGCGCATGCTTATTCAGGAACAATCTTGGAGGAGGAGGATGTCCGAGGGGTCTATGCAAGGGTTTGAAACATCTATCATTGACATATAAGTTGAAGTTAATGCTAACGGAGGAAGGTAAAAGCTTCTGATTAACAGTATCACCCTCGTTAACTCTACTTTCGATCCAATTGGTATTGCATTTGATCCATTAGCAAGTCTGATAAATCATTCGTGCGACCCAAACTCGGTGATGGTATTCGATGGCCGTGCTCTTTTAGTCAGAGCACTACGGGAAATTCCAAAAAACGAAGAAGTAACAATATCTTACATCGATAACACTAGTCCAACCTCTCGTCGTCGTTTAGAGCTATTGGAACAATATTTTTTCACATGCTCATGTCAAAAATGTATATCTGCTATGACTGGAGGAGAATTGGGGGGGCTAGTCATTGATACTCCAGAAAGTTCAATCTCTAATATTGAAGGGGATGCCTGGGCGGCTCTTACTACACCTTCGGAAGATATGCTGTTGAAAGCCATAAAAAAACTTCATACAACAAAATTATGGCCACTACAACGACAACCACTGCCGTTGCTGCACAACGAACTCATACACAACATCTACATCCCTTTATCGAAATGGCCTCAAGCACTACTCCACTCGTTACTGCTATATCTATATGTTGATCCTGTGCACTATCCACAGAGACATCATCCAGTGAGAGTCACGCATGCTTTCACGCTTGCTAGTTTATTTCTCCAGGTCTCCGGAGGTTTGGAATCTTTGGAAATGATAGCACCAAAGGCCAAAGGATTGAGCTTAGATTTAGGGAAGATCATATGGGGTCTGCTATGTGAAATAGTCGCTCACGTAGATTTATCTCATGGTACCGGGAGTGCATTTGCACAGACTGTAAGGAGAAAGAAACAAGAAGTGGGCCGAGATTTGGGTGCCAATGAGGTTACTGGGGCATGGGTGGGAAAGAAAATAGGTGATATTGGATTAGGGGAAGAGTTGATGAAGGCTAGAGTACTGGTTGATGGATTGTTAGAAGAAATAAAGAACTATATGTAATCATTGTGTAGGGCGCTAAAAATTAATAATCTCCGTACCATACAACACCAAAAAGCTGCAAAGTCTGCGGACCCGCACCCTCCGCAGTTTGATCTTTAGTTCTCCCACTATATCGCTAAAAAAATAGCCTATATATGGCCTAGAGTTTTTTGATCTCTCTAGTATTTGAATATAAGATAGTCCCGGGCCTTAATTAATACGCCAGTATGATTTATTCAATAGCTATAGGCCTCTGGAAACGCAGGCTGGCAGCAGGTTGTATGCGGTAGGTTTAGGGCTGTGAGTGTAATTACACACCCAGGTCAGCCTCGTACAAGAATGGAATGAGTGAAATTCAGTGCTTATACTACCGGTGGTTTTGACGCATTTACCGCTCCATACATATAAATCCCTGAATAATATAAGTATACATACATGTATGTACATACATGTACCTACTACATACTCGTGGTTCATGTACTTACATCTATTATCTACTATATATATATATATTATGTACTCGTCCCTCCATGACGTTTCCGAACACGACCAATATTGCATACCATACAAATAGGAGGGACTTGGCACTTTTTGTGTGTATGCAATATTGGTCGTGTTCGGAAACGTCATGTAATTAGTAGTACTGGATTACATCCGTTTTGAAATTTCTGTAATATGATTGGTCGGGCATGCGCGCACGACTGGGATATTGGACTAAGCGCGACACATGAGAATACCGAAACC
Organism: Morchella sp. 2018-W16; assembly: GCA_024713755.1. Lineage (NCBI taxonomy): Eukaryota > Fungi > Ascomycota > Pezizomycetes > Pezizales > Morchellaceae > Morchella > Morchella sp. 2018-W16. The sequence continues at coordinate 629,044 of JAMGYY010000017.1, read as the reverse complement.
CACCTAGAAGGTCCCATGATTGAGTAGAAAGGTATAAATGTATAAATGAGGGAACAGAGGAAGAATGCAGAGAGGCCCCCAATAACAGCTGTACTAGAAGCCCAGGAGAACTTGATATCCATACTTCAAAGTAGAGAAGCACCTACAACTCGCGGTCGCGAGGTGGTAACCCCTAGTGTAGTGTACTTATAAGTACATGTACTTGGTATGAAGGTTGAGATACATGGCACGAGGTGAAGGTTAGACCGCTAGCTACTACTGAGGAGGTCTAACTCTCCTTAGTGCGACACCACAGTCGCAGCCTATAGGTAACTCACTCCCCTAAATACTAACTACGCTTAATACAGAACAGTTCCGGGCTTTTAACAGAGTAAGTTTGCTCCGTTCCCACTTTACATGTGAACATTAACTGCTACAGCATTGAGCCAACGGCGCACAAATAAATACATGTAAATGTATCTACCTGTATTTCTAGTCTTATATATATACATGGATTTAGGGAATATCAAAAAAAATACTAACATGTGCCGTACCAACAATCACCCATTTAGCTAATAAAACAGACTTAAGGAAACAAATCACGATTATCGAAGGCCATGAGCTTCAGTTGCTGACCTCCTTCCTCTTCAATATCACCATATGTTTTCCCGCCTAAATCCGCCTGTGTATCCAACCATGCCAAGAAGTCGTCCGTGGACCTGCATCCGGCATGTCCGTGATGCTTCCTCTTCAAGGCACTCAAAGCGCTGAAAACTTTCTCCTGGATATCACTATCAATCCCTTCCTCGGCACTTTTCAGAAGAGTCTCCTCAAATAAGGAGCAGAACTTCCTTTCGTCGATGCCATCTCTGGCAGGATTGAAACGAATAGATCCATCACCCTGCTTTTTAATAGCTTCTGCGTCAGATCGCATGTCTTCGTTCAGGAAATTGTCCTCAATAACAATGGCCGATTTGCCCATGAATTCCGGATCACCATTCTTGAAAAGCTGGTGAAGTGTTTGCAGGCCCTGCCCAGTGAGGAACTCAGAGCGGGTTGCTGGTGACTTAATGGCCTGGTTGAGCGCATACAAGACCCGTGATTTAACATTGTTGTCGGTTTCCTTCTCGAGGGACGACAGTAGTGTCCTGATCAGCTTCACCGAGCTATCAGAAATTGCAGATGCAAGCGCCTTTGGGTTGTTTGAGAGTGCGCTACCGATAACAAGAGCTGATGCCGAGCGAATAGTTGGGTCGGGCGAGCTTGAAATCAGGTTGAGTAAAGGGGAAACATATTTGGGAGCGGAAACTTGGAGACCCCAGTAAATTTCGTGGACTAGGTCTTCCAATGACAAGAGGGCGTGGGTGATCTTAGACGTGGAATATTTTTGGTGCTCCAAAAGGACTTCGAGGGAATCCGAGAATGCGAGTGCCTCGCCCGCAGAGGATGGGATAGGTGGCTTTATAGCACCATCAGGGCTAACCGACGCTAAGGGTTTAGACTTTGGTGTGTCTGCATGTACTATAGCTGGTTCCTCGTCGCTGGGGATAACAACAACACCGGTATGATCGGAATCAAAATCGCCGACAATATTTATTTTCGCCTCTTTTAATCCCGTTTCGACGTTGAGTCTATAGTGGAGACCAGGGGGAACTACTTGATCATCGTGAATGACTTGGAATTCATGCGTTGGAACAAAGTGTTTTGGGTAGCAGGTTATATCGTCATGGCATATCAAATCTGATGATGGTAGGTCCTCGGTAAGAGGTGAGTCGGGGGTGCTTTGCGACGCACTGGCTACGAGGGAAGGAACTCCAAAGATGAGGGCGATCCAGGAGGATCTCATGGTTGTGATGATGAATTGCAGGAAGCAGCCCGGTGTATGGGGTTTGTCAGTGTATATGAAAGCTGAACAGAGCGGAGGGTGGTGGAAATTTTCCCGTAGGAGTTATAGCTGTATGAGTACTGATGATCACAGGTGGCATCTACTAGCTAATAATAATTCATAAGTTCCTCCGTTACTAGGCGTTCTCGAAGCTACTACTAAGCCTCAGGGGCCAGTCTGGCTCTGTGAAACCATGGTACTATGCCAAGATTTTATCGAATGGGTTAGGGTCTATGATGGGCTACCGATGTTGACCCTAATTGGATATTCTTTGTGGGCTTTAACTTTTTCCCGATTTGACTTTGAAACAAAGTGGCAAACGGGTCTTGATGATTTCTCGAGGGCGGAAAGTATCCTTATCGTTGACTCACTGCCGCCCATCTTTTGTCAAGTGTTCAAATTTCGCGGTGTTGCACGGGAGAAGAGCTTCTCTGATTAACCCCACCAACTCCCAGCGGCAACCCCTCCTTCACCCCTCCTCAACTCCATTCCCTGTTCCGCATCGTCTCTTTCGTACCATGGTCTCCTCCATTACCGCAGGATCTTCCGAGGTGGAATGGCCTGCTCGTCGTGTAAGGGAAACTTTTATCGAGTACTTCAGAAAAAATGGTCATACTGTTGGTTGGTTTTCCGATATTATTGTAATGTATCACAAAATGCTGATATTTGAGCCTTCTCCACAAATAAGTCCCTTCGTCGTCCGTTGTGCCTCTGTCTGATCCGACTTTGCTGTTTGCCAATGCGGGTATGAATCAGTTCAAGGCTATTTTCCTCGGAACCGTGGACCCTGCATCGGATTTCGCAACTTTGAAACGTGCCGTCAACACTCAGAAGGTGGGCTTTCTTGGTTCTTTAGCTCTTTAATCCCAACCCACAATTCTGTTGATTAACTATATATCCCTTGGGCTCTAATAATTTATATTCTAATAATCTCAAACTGACACCCAATCTCAGTGCATCAGAGCTGGTTAGTATCAGTTTATAAATATAATCATATAATGTAAAATATCTAATAAACCAAAAGGCGGTAAGCACAATGATCTGGACGATGTTGGAAAAGACAGCTACCATCATGTAAGTACTTGTAAGCCAAGTTGCATTCGCGTTGGAGATTGACCCAAGCTCACAATAATCTTAGACTTTCTTTGAAATGCTTGGGAATTGGTCTTTTGGCGACTATTTCAAGAAGGAAGCGATTGCCTTCTCCTGGGAGCTTCTTACTAAGGTCTACAAACTTGACCCCGACAGGTTATACGTGACATACTTCGAGGGAGATAAGGCTGGAGGGCTCGAGCCGGACCTTGAATCAAAAGAACTTTGGAAATCAGTGGGTGTTGCGGATGATCATATTCTTCCCGGAAATATGAAGGACAACTTCTGGGAGATGGGAGATCAGGGACCATGCGGTCCCTGCAGTGAGGTTCACTACGATCGTATTGGAGGACGCAATGCTGCTCATCTTGTCAATCAGGATGACCCAAATGTGCTTGAGATTTGGAACAACGTCTTTATTCAATACAACCGTGAAGCTGACCGCTCTTTACGGCCTCTGCCAAACAAACATGTTGACACTGGTATGGGCTTTGAACGCTTGGTTTCTATTTTACAGGATAAATCGTCCAATTACGACACCGATGTATTCACACCCCTTTTCAAGACCATCCAAGAGCTCACTGGCGCGAGGCCATATGCTGGTGCGTTTGGGGAAGATGATAAGGATGGAATTGATACTGCATATCGAGTAATCGCAGATCACGTTCGGACACTCACGTTTGCCATCTCGGATGGGGGGGTTCCCAATAATGAAGGGCGTGGGTATGTTGTAAGGCGTATCTTGAGGAGAGGTGCCAGATATGCTCGAAGATACTTTGATGTGCCAATCGGTGAATTCTTTTCCCGGCTGGTACCCACTCTCATTCACCAAATGGTAATGCACCCCTGATCACTGGCCTATAGAATGTCTCTAAAATTTCAGTCAGGGTGAGGTCTTTCCGGAGATTAGAAGAAAGGAAACCGATGTCAAAGAGATATTAAATGAAGAGGAAGAGTCCTTTTCTCGCACTCTGGACAGAGGTGAAAAGATGTTTGCACACTATGCACAACAGGCCAAAATACTCTCCTCAAAAACACTTAATGGCACCGACGTTTGGCGTTTGTACGACACCTTTGGGTTTCCAGTCGATCTTACAAGGATCATGGCCGAGGAGAGTGCCCTAGAAATTGATGAAGCTGAGTTCGAGAAAGCAAAGGCCGAAAGCAAAGAGGCTAGTAAGGGCAGGAAGAAGGCCGGCGAAGCCGAGCTTCTCAAGTTGGATGTGCACGATCTAGGGAAACTCGAAACGATGAAGAACGTCCCCAAAACGGATGACCAGTACAAATATGGTAAGTGATATACTGCGAGCATCAACCCCCAAATGCGGCTAACACACCTATAGGCAGGGGAAATATTACAAGTCAGATCAAAGCTATCTACTACAATAAGCAATTCGTCGAAAGCACGAAAGACATACCCGAAGATGCCCAAATTGGTCTCATCGTTGACAGGACCAACTTCTATGCGGAGCAAGGCGGACAGGAATACGACACTGGAAAAATTCTTATTGATGGACAAGCCGAACTTGATGTTCAGAATGTCCAGATGTACGCAGGATATGTCTTGCACACCGGTTTCATGAAATATGGCTCGTTTTCGGTCCTTGACGAAGTCATTTGTGAATATGACGAACTTCGACGCTGGCCAATCCGCAACAACCATACCGGTACCCACGTTCTTAATTACGCTCTCCGTGAGGTTCTTGGTGAGGGTATCGATCAGAGGGGGTCACTTGTCGCTCCTGAGAAGCTCCGTTTTGATTTCTCACACAAAACTGGTGTTACGGATGCGGAGCTGGAACAAATAGAGAAGATCTCAACTGATTATATTCGACAAAATCTCGAGGTTTATGCTATGGATGTTCCTCTTGCCTCTGCCCGTGAGATTGAGGGGGTTCGAGCGGTGTTTGGGGAAACGTACCCCGACCCAGTTCGTGTTGTCTCCGTCGGAGTCCAGGTCGAAGAACTTTTAGCGGATGTAAAGAACCCTCAATGGAGAAAGGTTTCTATCGAATTCTGCGGTGGAACTCACGTACAGAAGACCGGGGATATTAAGGATCTCATCATCCTTGAGGAGAATGGTATTGCGAAAGGTATTCGCCGAATAGTTGCTGTTACCGGCGAGGATGCCCACGAAGTCCAACGCATTGCCGCTGAATTTGAAGCACGGATAAAGGCCCTCGAAAAGATGCCTGCTAGTGCTTCAAAGGAAGCACAGATCAAGCAAACCCAGGCGGATCTCAACAACCTTTACATCAGTGCTGTCAAGAAGAGCCAGCTGAAAGAGCGTTTTGCAAAGATTCACAAACAGATGCTTGATGACCAAAAGGGGAAGCAAAAGGCTGAGTTGAAGAAGGCCGTTGAGACAGTTACCGAATATTTTAAAGAGAATGGCGATAAGAAATATCTCATCGTAAAACTACCAATTAGCGCAAACTCAAAGGCAGTAAGTGATGCAATCAAGCATGTTCAAAGCAAGAATAAGGATAAAACTGTCTATCTTTTTGCCGCGGACCCTGTCGATCAGGGTACAGATGGAAAGGTTATCCATGCTTGCTATGTTTCTGAGGTAGAGTTCTGCGGCCCCATAACCTAGAGTTTCCGTGTGACTGACCTGTCTTTTAGGAGTTTGCAAAGAAGACATCTGCGAAAGACTGGGCTGATAAAGTTTCTGAGGTCGTTGGCGGTAAGGCTGGAGGGAAGGGCCCGACCTCACAGGGCATTGGGAGTAACACTGAGAAAGTTGACCAAGCGATTGAAGCCGCAACTAAGTATCTTGAGAGCCTTTCTCTGTAGTTAGCTTTAGTCTAAGTCTGGCTACGTGGAAAGGGGTGTTTCGTCATTTCATCAGTTCTATTTTCGATACTTCCTTCTCTTTTCCATTCTTTTTTCTTTCTTTCTGGGTTTCTAAGTGGCTATTTTGATTCCCAATTATCTGGTCAGTCTCTGGTAACAGTGAATTACAATGTTCTTATGCCCGGAAAGGTTTAAGGGAAGGGAACCATTGGTTATATGTATCTCTTCCCGTTTAACGGTTTTTTTCAAATCAAGATATCGCTCACCCCGATATAAGCGCAGCTCACCTAATTGAATTAATTTGTGGTTCTTTGGCCCCCCCGCGAAGGTGTCTAGACCTAAACCCTAGCCCGTCAGCACAGGTAGCAAACATGCATCACATGTCGTCACGCGTATGCCAAGCCGCCTCACCACACCTAAAACCTTTTTGACTTTATCAGTGATATGGAGAAGACTTTTACAATACACGCAGCTGCGGTCTTGGTGTCAACTTACACTGTCCAGTCGCACAGGGATTAATCGGGGGCAATCAACTTGGAAGGGTACCTCAGATATATCTTTTTCATTTTCAATCTCAAGGCAGTTTAAAGGTTCCGTTCTTCGGCCTTAATAAGGAGCTCCAACAAATCTTAGCTATGGGTGACCGCGGCGATAGATACACCCCTTCTCACAACCGCGACCGCGACCGCGACCATGATCATGACCGCCGTGACCGCGGCGATGACAGGTATCCTCATGAAGACAGAAGAGCTCCCAGTGATATGCCCCGTTTTACTGGACGCGAAGACTCTCGTGCCAACGGTCATGAATTCTCATTCGAACACTCTCGTCAACTACCCACCGCCGACTCATATCGTCCTGATAGCAACGACCAACGATCATCACGAGTTCCTAATGGCGGCGCGCGCCGTGGCGCTGGGCGAAGTGGGGCTCCAAGAGGAAGAGGGGGGGCCAATTTCCCTAGAGGCAGCAGGGATGGAAAACCGTTTGTGTTTCATGCCCCAGTGCCTGCGCATGAGCGGCCTATATTATATTTTGACACCCGTGAGAAAACACCTGAATTGATGGAGGGGATGGCTTCAGGCAGTGGTGATCGGTTTAAGGAGGACATTGGTAACGAGAGTGGGGATGGATACGAAGGAGAGGAGGGGAAAGATGGCACCATGGACACTCCAATGGAAATGTCAGAAGATGATGAAGCCGAAAGCGGGGGCGCTCCTAAAGACAAACTGGAGGAGGAAAAGCGGGAAAAGGTGGAAAGGAAACCGGACGTTATATCAATGATCCGGGCATTCAAGAAACAAATCACCTCCACTCGTAATGAAGTCGCTGAAAACGACGACTTTATCCCATTTTCGTTCGTTGATGACGCTGTACAGCAGCATTCGGAGTCTGAATCAGAATATGAAGCTGAGCGGGAGCGTGAGGAAGGTCGTAAGATGCGCCGCGCTAACGATGGTCACAGAGTTGTCGAACATCATGGTCGTAGCAGAGACCTGAGTCGTGGCGACCTGAAGAGCCCCTCCGCTGGCGATTTCTCGCACAGAGATGCACTTTACAGTCGTGTCGATGAAAAAAGACCTTTACAGGATACTGGCCCTCCTGGGGCGTCAACCTTCATGCCTGCGTCTGCAGCACTTTCAGCACCTCCGGGCTTAGGAGAACCCATTAAACCTAATCCCGGCGAAGGATCAAAGGATGTTTCCGCTGACGATCATCTGCCGAAGCCTATGAAATCCTTCAATAACAATGAGGGAAATATCCCTTGGCCTCCTCCACCTCCTACCTCCGTCCCAGCCCTGGTGGATATCCCCAAGAAGAGGAAGTTTGGTGAAGTTGACCGGGGGCGGAATGGTGGTTCAACAACCATTGATGGAAATGTTAAACCTGAGTGGGCAATCAAACCTGGCAGTGGGGCCGATCCTACGCCATGGATAAGGGGGGGTGCTGACCACTCTAAGTCCTTAGAAACCACAGATTGGTACATATACACTGATATGAGATTCAATATATGTCTTTGGAGTCAGCTAATGAATTTCTAGGTTGCACAAGGAAATCACAGATTTTATGGCCTATATCCAACCACGTGCCTATGAGCACGCTATCCGCCGTGATCTCATCCAGCGCGTCCGCCAAGTGATCACCAACCTCTGGCCTGATGTTGATGTTCGCGTTTTTGGCTCCTTCGCAGCAGAGCTTTACCTTCCGACATCTGATGTCGACTTAGTAGTTGTCTCAAAATCTTTCGTTGAACTCGACCTACCCAAGTATAATCAAAGACAGTCTTTAAACAAGTTGGCGAGTGCACTTAAAAAGTCTGGCATTACAACCTGGCAAGACCTTCAGATAGTTGCGTCTGCAAAAGTACCGATCGTCAAGTTCACCGACAGTACAACAAATATTCACGTAGATATCTCGTTTGAGAACTCCTCTGGGCTCGTTGCAAATGAAACATTCCAACGTTGGAAAGTCGATTACCCGGCAATGCCAGTCCTTGTTGTACTGATAAAACACTTCCTCTCGATCCGTGGTCTTAATGAGCCGTACCAAGGCGGCCTTGGATCTTTCTCTGTTACCTGTATGGTGGTTTCCATGCTCCAACTCCTTCCCTCTGTCCGCAGCGGAGCGATCGACCCTCGCCTCCACTTAGGTGTGATGCTCCTTGAATTTCTCGAACTCTATGGAAGGAACATAAACACTCGTGTTGTTGGGATTCGTGTCGACGATAACGCCCCAGGCTACTTCAAGAAGGCTGGTGTGTTTAATGTCAACAACAACCATAAGGCCTGGCAATTATGCATACAGGATCCCCATGATCCCGAGAATGATGTTGCAAAGAGCTCATTTCAAATATCCCTCATTTTGAGATGCTTTGAAGACGCCTACGATGCGCTGGTGAAGCAGATGGCCTTACTTGACAGTCTACCATTCGAAAAGCGAGTTGGAAGATCAATTCTCGGTGTCATAATAGGTGCCAACTACAGAAATATCAGTCTAATGCGGCAGAACTTAAAATATGTATATCAACAGAAATATGGCTCGCCTGGTGCAGAAGAGACCAGGGGTCCTGCAATTACTGCAAAAGAAAAAAGAGAGAACGTGGGTGGAAATTCTGCCCCTGAGCCTCAGAAATTGAGAGGCCCTGAGCAGTCATATGAGAAACGTGATAATAGAAAAACGAGAAAGGATGCGAGAGGAAAGGAGAGAACGCGGGAAAGAAGGGGGAAAGCAGCCGGTGGTGGTGGTGGGCCAAAAGACAAGGAAGTAATCGTTATCGATTAAGTGATCTAGGTCTAGATCACGATATCTCACCATTAGTCCTGTTCCCATTTTACTCTTCAGGGTTTAAAATTCATCTTTTGTCTGTATTCTGGAGTTTTGTTCGGGGCGGCTATTATTGTTTTCTCACTCATATTCCTTCTTACATGTATCAAATAATAGGGTTTTTGTCAGCATACCGGTTTTTATGAGGGGGAATCGTCGAGTCATAAAATTACAAAATAAATTGGGCATGCTAGATAAATGTAGGGCTAAGAAGTAGAGTGTACCAAACTTTAAACATTCCTAGGAATTCTATTCTCATTCTACCATTGCCAGAATTTGCCAGTTTATATATTATTCCTCTTCCTTTGGAGATTTTCCCACACCTGACCAGGCCGGGTACATGTACTTCCTGTCGTTCGAGTGTGCACCTTTGAGACTACATCATGCATGTACCTACTTACTAGGGGTTACCACCTCACGACCGCGAGTTGTGTAAGTTTTAATCCTCTCTCTACGGTACGTACTACTACATGTAGTTGTAGTTATGGGGGCCTTCGGCCCCCCTCCCACTCCGCCCTCCTCCCAATTCCCATTCCCGCCAGCTAGATATTTCATATAGCGGCCTTCAGCCCCCTCGCCCCAATTCCCGCCAGGTTGACCTTTCATTGCCCTGCGTTACCAAGGATTCTTCCACAAATGGAGGCTCATAAAGTGTAGCGACACAAATAAAAACATCGTGGCGTGGCCTAGTGGTAATACACTGGGCTTAGTCATATGACCACAACAGGTTCAAGTCCTGGTGGGAGCAGTGGTGAGAATGCCCAATATGGTAGCGACGCTCTTGAGGGATGATACTCACGCACATAAGTCTTTTGTTGCCGACTAAAAATATTTTTAATTGTTTTTTTTTAGCCCCGGAGCGGTCCTTGGTACTCTATCGTATACATACTTACATGTACTTAGGTAGCGACACACTATATGTACTTATCTAATACATTCAAATGTCAGGAGGGGAGTCGGGGGGCTTGATTAATAGCAGCGGCCAAAAGTTTACTACAAGCGCTCATCAGGTCCGGAATAATTTGTATAGGATGTTCTTGTGGTGTTGGTTGAGGCTACTTTTTCGCTAAGATGTAGTAATATTTGTAGCAATTAATTATCGATGTTTCCAAGTCCCTGAAGGCCATCAGGGAGGAAACAATATTAGCCCGTGAGCGGGTGTAGTGTTACTTGTGGCGAGAATAAGTTTCCACCAGGCTTGTGCGAGAAGGCGCTGTTGCGGCTCACCCAATTCGATTGTACCCCAGACAAGCTTTCTCCAGGCCCTGATCTACCGCTAAGCCGCATCTTAATGCGACGGGCAAGGTTGTCAAAACTGCGGGGTCCGTGCCTTGTATAGTACTGGAATCTCTACCCCATAGTACCATAATTCCCTATATTCATACCAGAACTATCAATATTTTCAATGGATCTTCAGGTTCAGCTTCTCCGCCGGCAATATCTCCAACTTGTTGAGCCCTCAAATTTATCGTTTCCCACGGATCCCTTAACGCTCCACTCTCCTCATTTCCAAGCATCTCTCTACGAGTCCCTTTTCGCTTCAAACCATCCCTTTAACACACCAGAGAGATACACAGCGCTAGTCCTCAAAAGGCTCATAGCAAAGCTATCAGAGTTCCAAGTTGCAGGGGAAGGAGAGCAAGAACAAGAACAACCTGTGATACCCACCCTATCCATCCATCCTGCAAAAAAGGCTAAGATCGACAACCTCACATTATTCCCCGAGCAGGAAATCCACGAGAACCTATTGGAACTCTACACTGAGTTGCTCTCACGCTCCTCGTCAGCGGCGTCTCCCCTCGGCCCGGAGGCGTCGAGGAGCTACGTCACATATATTTTTCCGCCGAGCCCATTTAGCGGAGTTGAAATTGGTTTACCAGTGACATTACATGAGTCGAGAAACATAATATCCGGGGCAGGAACAACAGGGTTGAGGACTTGGGAAGCGGCACTAGCGTTGAGCGAGTACTTAATTTGTACACACCTACAGAGTATCTACAAAAACACGGCATTCACTCCGACTATTGAAGGGGTTGGAAGAGTCATGAGGGCGTCGGATAGGGTCTTGGAGCTAGGGGCAGGTACCGGGCTAGTATCAATTGTCGCGGCGAGGTTGGGCGCTCCAAAGGTGCTTGCTACGGATGGGGACTCGATGGTGTGCGAGGCTTTGGCAAAGAATGTGGGCCTGAACGGTGTTAATGAGATAGTGACTGTAAGAAAAAGATTGTGGGGAGATGAAATCGACATGGATGAAAACTTTGACCTAGTTGTCGGGGCCGACGTGGTAATTTCTCCTAGTCCCCATTTCTCCTTTTTTGCCGCAGGGGTTGACAAACCAGACCTACGATGCAACTGTGATTTCGTATTTGATCAAAGAGCTCGAAAGACTCTTTGCTAAAAATCCTCATATTCGAGTCGTCATCTCAGCAACAATACGCAACGAAGATACCTTTGTTACGTTTGAGGAGGCTTGCCGTAAGTTATACTCACATAAAGCCATCTATCCTACTAACAAGCCATGGTCTGGATACAGGAAATAGCGGATTTATCTTGGAACAAAAACTCTGGATACCGCCTGCCCCACAAATATTCTTTTACGACCAGATTGCACCGATTCGGATCGTCAACATTATGAAGAGCGTGCCTAAGCTACTGGGGCTTTGAGTGGAGCTTCAGTGCGCGGATTTAGCAGATTCAGAAGAATCTTTTACCGATGATGGACCTATACACAAAGGCGTTATGTCTTTATTTATATACACGAAGCCTTTGATTTACTTTCACAAAACCGATGGAAAGATGCTCATAAAACAGTGGTCCCCTTCCCTTATAACCTTAACGTTCAACACTATTAAATTAATTGATTAACCCATCAGCCGGTACTCTCTACCCCAGTGGACGGGGGGTAAGATTTTATCATAACCTAAGGGTTGCATCCATGTATGAGTTACCAACTAATCACATTCCATCAGCCAGAAGCGCTCAATAAGTGTTCAAATATCGAGTGATAATTCATGATCGGCTTCGTGCCGAGCTTACTGTTGTTATTTCATGCGTTGCGTTGGTGCCGGGCTCAAGTGCCTGTTTATACTAAAATGAGCTAGTCCGTTGATTATTCATTAAGTAAGGAGCAAGGGTGAGAAGTACCGGCCCGGCCCCGGTTCATTGTGGTGCAAAGTACCTTACGGTCTACAATGCCCCAGGAACAAATAATGTAGTTGAGGCGCCAACAGTAATCAGGTACAGGCTGTTATCAGGTTGGAAGAACACGACAAGCGGCTACTTAGAGAAGCAGATACGAGTAAAGGTCCTGCTTTTTATAAAGTGGAAATAGAAAAAAATAAAAAGTGGGATAAGGAGACGGATTTTCAAGAACTAAAATGGAGATGATTCGCTGTTTATCTAGTTATCGGTTACAGATAATGATAGAATGACAGCGGCTACACTTCTGGGCCCTTCTACTACTAGTATCGTGTTCCTCTTTCCCTTGTCATCCCTACTTCCTCTGTTCGGCTATTGGGGCGTGACAGACACTGTCTCTCCCACCTTGTTGGAGATTATCAAGGTTAGTTGGTGGAAAATCAATGCGAAATGTCTCTCAATACACTTTCAGGGTAAGATCATGGGATCCAGCCACGGGACGCCTCTCCAGACTTGTAAATGCATGGGATAGCATGAGCACAAGGTAAATCCTGTTCCTCAAAATTGCCACATGCGCAGTGTTTGTTAAATCGACATTATAAAGAAATCCTTGAAATTTGGTACCCTTGCGGTAGTCAGGTTTGGAGGATGAACAGTACGTTGGGAAGAGTTGTAGTGATTAATTGATGTCTCTAGTAGTTTAACTGGACCGAGTCACGCCCTATTGAAGTAATTTTTGATACGTCTTCCCGTCTTTGAAACCGTGGATTAATTGTTTTATTCTAAATTGCCTTAAGTAACGTCTGAAGTATAGGAAACTTGTGCTCGTCAATAAGGTGTTCATTGGTGCTTTCAACTTCAAATTGAGCATTGTGCTCATATCCTTTAGCTAAAGAATGGAAAATCTTGTATGAGGCGCAGCTTACCTGAAAGCAATCTTTTTTCTACCGGTGGGGTGGATAGGGCAGAGGGAATGAAGATAGTTGAAGTATCACATAACAGACAGTATCTAAGGTAGTGTTTGTCTCATGGATGGCGATATTGATTTAAGATAGATTATTCAAGAGTGTCTGACGACTGTCAATTTAAGAACTGACGAGTTGTAAGGCTTTAAAATGAAGACTGGGGCTGTCAATTCTGGATTTTCATCGGGGCGGCATGCTGTGGGATATACTAGAAGGATCACAAATATACAGTTTTGGAATTAGTAGGTACAGTTGTTCACGGCCTGAAGGCGGATCCTGCTTGGTGGTGTCCTGAACTATATTGAACTTGGTATTGCTAGAGTGAACTCCTACACTATTGGTCGGAAATCCCTGTCCGCCATTAAGAGGGGCCACAATCACCCCATGAGCGAGTGTAGCGTGATAAAGTGTTTGGTTTTAATTTTTAGAGTATCAATCAATGAACAAAAAACGATTTACCAGAACTAGACAGAGAAAACATTATATGTTAGTGCTATATCAATTGAAAGAGCCCCAGGGGGCAAGCCTCTTTGATCCAATAAGTGCGTTATATGGTGACATCAACTCGCGGTATGGGGTGGTCACTGCTAGTCTTTTTGGACTCTTGTATGTCTTTGAACCTCACGAAATATCACTCGGGCCTCATGAATGCGAATCAAAGTATCGTCAGTGCGTAGCAAGTCACCAAGATATGAGAATTAGGACTAGGACTAACTATCCACTTACGGCACCATTTAAGTAGGGTTTCATGGGCATATATTCCTAAATTGCCATGGGAATTAGGAGGATCTTTTGCCTTGGCTCGAAGTTTTAAACCTGATATAATACATATGCTGCAAGATACACACATCCAAATGTACAAGGGAGGGGAAAAAACATGATTGAATCAGCGCCCTTTATCGATTCCCCTTTGCCCCGCTCGGGACACCTGTTCTCCTTTTTTTCAAGACATTCCCGACTGCGTCCCTGACCTCTGGATCGTTCCTGACTGTGTTCTCAACCAACCAATTTTTCATTTTGTTTTGTACATCCTTCACAGCATCTACATCTGACTCGTATGGGAGGAAGTCAAGTGCAAGGAGGTTGCTAGCCTCAGTGTCTGCGAACTTTGTAAACCCAAATAGACGTTCGAGTTGTGGGCGCAGAGACTCCACCGTAGGAGGGCCCGCACTCCGTTGTGTTTGGAAGAGCGGGGCGAGTTGAGAGATTCCGATGAAGGTAGTCAATGCAACTCTACGCGCGAGAATGAGCTGCTCAAAGGGGAGAAGAGGGACAAGGAAAGGGAGCGAAGGAAAAGAAGGGCGGGTTACAACGGCGGTTTCGAAAGCGACCAAACAAAAGAAGGTGAAGAATCGCCACTAAAAAGTATTGTTAGAATGCCAATGAGATTGCAGGAGTTAGTGTGACATACGTAGCGCCCGAACTCTGCCTTCCCAAGGACCGACAGGATCACCAGGAATAACAAACTTCCTACATAGTACGGGAGCATTACTGTGCCCCCTCTGACCAAATAGTCATACATTGAGCTACAATGTTTCCAGTCTAGCATGTCCGGCCCAAACCGATCGTACGCAAACCTCTTAGCCGGATCTGACAGGACATCGTATGCCAGCCTCAACATGACGAATTGTTCCTCGCCGCCAGCCCCAACTTTATCCGGATGATACAATACTGTGAGCCTACGGAACTTAGACTTTAGTGTCTTTTCGTCGACATTAATGTTGCATCTCATGAATGCGTAGAAATTGGGTGTATGTATAATCCCATAGTAGGACTCGTAGATTGTGTAGAGAAGGTAGGCCGTTATTACACCGATATTGATGCGCTTGTAGTCTCGCACCCAACGTGCGCTACCTCTTTGTGGTGCCGAGTCGCCAGCGCGGGTTATAAGGCGGTACCAGAATGATAGGATCCAGCCAGTGGCCATCTGTGGAATACCAGCACGTAATTAATTAAAGGCTCCGAGAAAGTGGGAATAGAACCTTTAGGGGCGCCTTACAGAAGGGAGGAAAGTCCACCCAATAAATGAAAGGAGTGAAGACATCACGATGGTCGAGTTATCATGTAATGTGGTCATAATATCATATGGTATTAAGTGATAGAATAGGGATCTGGACTGCCTTTTTAGGTAATACGATTACTAAAGGAGTGAATTGAATTATTGCTCTATCTATGGGTAAAGCCCCTATTCTTATCCGATAGACGGTGTGAACTTAGGCGAGGCTTGGCGAGGCTTGGCGGAGCTAAGCAGGGTATTAGTCATTGTGGCGCTTAGCGCTTAGCACCCTATTGGCTAGCTGGCCTATTGGCTACTTTTCTTCTCTGTTTCGTTTCATCTCCATCATCATCATTACACACAAGGTCACAGCATCGTTTCCATCATAGTGAAATCGGTGCATAGTGATCAATCAAAACTATCGTTTCTTTATCTACAAATCATCACCCCTATACACATACTACATGTAGTAGCCACAACGGTCAGCCTGTATTACAACGAGACACTTAAACCCTTTCTAGTGATATAAACAGCGCACGGAACTCAAATACTGCCACATACTCTCACGCATGCCAAAAACTACAATTCGGACATCCTGGGCGTTATATTCATCACGTTGCCATAAAGGGTTTAAGTGTCTCGGGTTGCAATTCGGACTGACCGTTGTGGAGCGTAAGATAGGTTGCCTGATCTTAAGCGAGGATATTAGTCATCGCGGCGCTTAGCGCTTAGCATCCTAGCTAGCTGGCCTATCGGCTACCTTTCCTTCTCTCGTCTTGCTTTGTTTCGTTTCATCATCATCATCGTCAGTTAATCATCAATACATACGTTCACAAGCATTGGTTCATTATAGTGAATCAGTGCCACAGTGAATCAGCCAATCAAAATAAAGTCATCATTCATCTATTTACAGAGTCGTCACCCCCTATACACATACTTGCAGCGTCACCGTCTATCGGATAGATAGATGAAAATAAAGAAAATGACTGTATAAGGAAAGATACGTTCCCTAAAGAGAATACAAAGAAAAGCATCATCCCGATAGGGAAACAAGAGACTGAATAAGGAAATAAAGGAACAGCTGATTCGTCAGCTTCTTTATCTGGAGCGTAATCCAGCATTAAGTAGATGCGCTGCCGGGGTGCATGGGTCCAGGTTACCCTACCCGTATGCACAATTGCTAAAACAAAATTTCAGATACTTTTTTTTTCCTGTTCTTCACGAGTTACGAATTTCTGTGAAATAGTAATAATGTCGTCAGTAACCCCAACAAAACGCGAAAAGAAATCTAAAAAGCATAGCAGCGAAGACAGAGGGCTTAAACGGAAGCGTCATGCAGAACCCTTACAGCCTTCTCTGTCCCCGGAGGTGCCCAAGAAATCTCGAACTGCCATTGCTTCTGCAACAAAACAAGCTCAAGCTCAAGATGGCGATCCGAAGACCCCCTTCCACCTTATGACGACTTCATTATACCTTTCCGTGTCTCCTCGATACTCATTCTGGCCTGAAGAGACATTTAGTCATCTAATCTCAAATCCGGATCCGTCCCTCCGCCCAACCTCCGAGCAGGCTGCACGAATGCTATCTTTTACCCCGATCAATGGTCTACGGAAAGATCATCTTGATCCACTACTCATGAGCTATTATGAGCCCCTTGAGGGTGTTGTAATTGCATATGATAATATTCGCTTTGAGTCCGACAAAGCCCGCATTGCCGCAGAGTCCCCGTTTGCACACGTCTGGGTTACTGTTGACTTCCTTGTATGGAAGCCGAAAAAGGGCAATATTTTACAGGGATGGGTCAACCTACAGAGTGCCTCACACGTGGGATTGTTAGTGGAGAATACGTGGAACGTCAGCATCCCTAAGGAGAAGATTCCAGAGAGCTGGGGTTATCATGAGGTTAGAGAGGGATTTGTTCCGAGGAAACCAGAGATTCCAATTTCGAATGAACAGGGGGAGGGGATGGAGGGTGTGGAATATGAGAATACAGAGACAGATGCTGGCGGGTGGATGGATGCAAACGGTGAATACGTGGATGGACTCATCAAGTTTCAAGTGGAGTCTGTTCAAGCAATGGGGCACATATTCTCTATGGAGGGGAGCCTGCTCAACACTGAAATTATTGAAAGCGCGGTGTTTCCCAGCGGAACTGGGGAGAAGAAGAAGAAGAAAAGGAAGGATAAAAAGCACAAGAAGTCCAGATATCCAGCGACAGAATAATAGAGGAAATGGAAAGGGAGTTTTGTATATACCGCGGCCTTTTTTCTGTCTTTTCTTTTAATATTTCTTTTGAGTGTGACAGTGAGGTGGATGATCATGTTAAAACCATTAACTACATTAGCATATATGTAAATACAGTGCAACCAAGAAAGGTTTGAATGGGTATTTACATATAGTGTATATCTCATCGAAATCCAGGATCAAGAGTGAATTTGGAGACCAACAACATTCAAGTGAAGCTGGTCAACTTTATTTGGGGGTTTAGAAGTAATAGAATGTAAAGTATCCCTCCCTGCCTTGAGAATTTTGTGTTAAATACATGTACCTACAATTGCTCATCGCTCAGTTCTTCTAGTACACCATACAGCCAGCGCAGGATCAATCACATCGCTCACCCCACTAAAATACACACACATTAATTGGACTACAATAATGCCCAGAAACGGCAACACCAAAATGTTACTTACCGATGTACAGGAATGGAACCACCTCCGTCAAGGAGAAGAAAAAGACCTTTCCTTTGGATACGATTCGGCAGCTGCCTACGAGAGACACCGCTTTAACCGTATCAACGCCCTCGAAAAAACACCTGACATGCGTAAGGCTGAGCTGAAAGAAATCCTAGAACGGGTGGATTCAGACCGACAGAAGAAGCTTGAGCTAGAAGAACTATTTGCATTTTTGGACGCAGAAGTTTTGGAACGGGACGAGGACACGGCCGACGGACAGGACCCAAATCTAGAGGAGTTTGAGGAGCTCTTGGTGCATAAGAAGAGGCTACAGATCGAGGAGAGTGTCGTCAACAGTCGAGATATTTCGCGTGGATATCTTGGGATCGTGGGAAGCGATGAAGGGAATCAGAAGGGGATAACTGAGTCTGGCTTGGTGGATACAGGGACTGTAGAGGACACTCACGAAGGCATTTTGGATACATCAGAGCATTTGGAAGCGAGTGATATACTATGACTGCATTTGGAGTTTTAGCCATAGTAAACAATAAATTAATGGTTTTCTCTTTAGCTCCAGAGGATTCACTGATTAAATATAAGTTCTTAAGTAAAGGAATGCGTTATCGTGCATGCGTAGCAAGTTGGGCACTTATAGGTTGAACTGGGTTGATTGGGAGGAAACGTAGTGACAGTGAAAATAAATACCTTGAGGACAACATATCAATAGCCGTGCAACCTCTTTAAAGCGCGATTTCTATTTCATTCACCTCAACGGATTAACTATATATCTACCATCATACAATAATACCAGAGTTATGAGCTGTTATCGTTTAACTATAGGCCCACCCCTACCTCCGCCTCCCTCCGCTCGAGGTCCTTGCCAAACACGTTCTCCAGCTGATGACATAATCCAGAAATGGAACCTTGCAGAAGAAATGGATAGAGAGCGTCGTTACCGTTATGAATCAGAACGTTACAATCGTGTTATCATGAGCGAACGAACTCTGGAGATGAGAAAAGTCGAATTGAGTGCTATTTTACAGAACCTGGAAACCAAAAAGAAGGTGGAAATACCGAAGGACGCAACAATTTTGGAGGAAATTACTCATAGGAGCGCGGCAGTTACACTTAACTCGCTGTTAGAGCTGAGCGGGAATATTGACCCCAAACAGAAATTTCATGCAATAGTGAATTTTGAGGGGAAATCCCCACAAAATTCGAGCAATACTCTTACTGTCGAGGATCCGGTGGATCAGGAGAGTATAGTATCGCATGGTATTTATAGAGATTCCTTCATAGCATGGGCTAGTAAGCTACCAAGGAGCAGCAGGGGTTCTGGTAAAAAAAGAGGAAGCTGCAGAGAGATCTAATCCATAGAATGAGGGGCTTATCGAAGGTCGAAGGAGACACGGGGGATTCATTCAAGTCGGACAAGCATAAGAGATTGTATATCTCCTATCGAGCATTCGGGCAACTCGGAGTGGAGATAATCTACATGTAGCTAGCTAGATCAAGCTAGCTGTAGGGTTTCATGGTATGAGTACAGTGACCTTTAAATTCCCCCCCTGTATATTCATCACTGAGCTGCGAGAGCAGTTTACTGCATGTGTACATTTATCAAATTGAGGTTTTAGAGTTGAGAAAGCGCCTAAATAATGCCACCGCTTTGGGGGTTAATATAAGTGGATCATACATAGAATCAGAAGTTCCCATACACAGGGAAATTCACAGTTTATCACTCGCCAACGCATCCTTGCCCACTTATAAGTACATATATGTGGCTATGTACCCGTATTTTCCTGACAATTAGAACTGGACCGGGCCTACGAGAGGTGCAGGAGGCTGCAGGAGCCGGGCAGGAGGTTAATTGGACATCCAGCAGTAGGTCAGGTCGTTAATAGTCTCAAAACTGGACTATATTCAAGTAGGTGACGACCTGGAAAAGCTGTGGATAGGCGGGAAGGGAGGCTAAAAAAAGCTGTAAGGAGGCTAGAAGGAATGTCAGAAAAAGCCGTGGGGGGGCCAGGGGGTGGGGGATACACAACTGCAACATACTACGGTGCTAAACATTCGGGGAAAGAGGACACTACTGACTAAAAGAAGTCAAATTCTTGCCCTGGCCTCACTGACTGAGGCCCAGAAAAATGACTCTGACAGAAATATCTGCAACTTCCTAGGAGAAGTGTCCCGCCTATATTAATACTACTAAAGAGGTGGGGAGGGGTTTAGTATTGCCAGGTAGTGCATTTATAGCCGTATGTGCAGACGAGGGCCTCGTGAAGCTCGCACAGGTATTACCCAAAGATGTGCCCTTATCCTCTTAATTCCTCTCTCGTTCGTTTATCTATGACCGGCGGGCATACGTGGTGAGGATGGGCGTCTTAGGCCAACTGACCGTCAGCACGCTGCCCATACCAAGTAGCCACGTCGTCCTGTATAACGGACATGTATCTACGAGTCTAATGGGCGTGCAGCACTAAACAAGGTGTAGAAAAGGGTTATCATACCGTAGTAACAGTCGAAGAAAAACATGCCTTGATTACTCTTACCTTATACACATTGTTGTATGATATACGCTAAACTGAGAAGGGAGAGCGGACTAAAAATTAGTCCACGGACAGTCAGAAAGATATCATCAGAGGGTAATATCCATGGAGGAAAAACTACCAAGAAAATATTCCTTATTAATGAAGAGAAAGTAATTGGACTGTAGTTCTGTCACAGATACAGCTACAGACAACGTTGCAGGCCAGAGGCGTTCATGACGAAACCTACTTTGAGAAAATAATCTCAGAAGACAACAAGCTTAACAGGCGAGAAAGAGAAGCTTATTGGGTTCAGAATATCGGATGGGAGGCTGGGAACAGTCCTAAATTGATGTTTCGAGTGTCATCTTACCCGATCACAGACAGTACTGGTGTCTGTACAAAATAAAATTAGCCCAAGAGGGATTTCATTTAGAATGGTGGCCATCTGAATATTAGCAGAGTCCTGGAGCTCAGAATACATAAAAAAATACATAAAAAAATAGGAAATATGGTATAAATTGGTTTATATCAAGAGCCAGATACCAGCTCTCATGTGTTCCGCGGGGCTGTACCAAGTGCTAGAGAGTTGTGGCTTCAGAAGAGTTGGTGCGCCACAAATAGGTTGCAAGGTTCATGCAAGTCCACCTCACCTCTCTATTATCGACCCAACCTTTAAGATTCCGTATTTAATATAACGATATCTCAGAGTGAATAAGCGAAAGAATGGAAGGTATTAGGTTCATGGAGTAAGTGCACACTTACTACCACCAATCCATAGCTGACTCCATGAATAATTTCCTGTCTAGTTATCTCAGGTCGGAAATAATAACCCTATACGTCGGTCCAACAAAGATCCGATTTCAGGCCTACGAGCTAGCACTACAAAAGGTTCCCCTTTTCAAAGATACTCTACTGGAATCACAGCCAGAAGAATTCGCGGTCGGGAGAAACATCTACCTGCCAGAGGACAATGCGAACGGCATTGCAGCCTTAATCCAATATTTATATTCCGAAACGTATACGCACAATATACCAGATGCACCCACACGCACACTTATCGAAGACTGGGCGTACGAAGGGGTATGCCATGCCTGGGTCTATAGGACGGCGGCAAAATATAAGTGCCCAGGGCTATGTAGACTTGCAAGGGAGAAATTTTGGGAGGTTTCCGATAGAATGATAGAAGCAGGCTTGTGTACAAATGTGGCGAAGCTTTGGAGGTCCGCATACAGTGTGGGATTCCACTGCTTTGTGGATGTAGAAGGCTACAAGAAGCGGAACTGGGAGGGAACCTTGAGCTGTGTGGGGGACTTGGTTCATAATAAGTGGGGGGCAGCTCGGGGGATTATGATTGATTGCCCAGACTTGGCCTGCGATTTGTTAGCCTTGACAAGCAAAAATATACCTGTACCATACTCCCGTTAGTGCTTTTAGTGTGAGGTTAGGAGTTGTAGATAGTTTGATCTTGGTAAACCTTTGGACATGCCCATGTAGTAAATATCGAAGCACGAGCAGGTCTTATCAAGGTTAACTCCGCGTGCACAATCAGTAGGCTCTAGTCGATGGTTACCCCACGAATGCTCCTCTCTTAACGACAGCTTAGCCTCAACGATCGGGCCCGCCGTTCATACATGTAGTCTTGGCAAATTTAAGGTACAAGTATTGTGTTTGTAGGGTATTGCCTAATGATATCCGAACAAAAGGCCACTTCGGCTCATATCCACTTGTACGGCATCCATCATATCATTACCTACCCCATCAAGATCAAGAAACACCATTGCTACACACTAAAAGCTCAAAATGCCTGTTGATTCCGGTACTAGCCCTGAGCCCGACACCCACCGATACTTGTCCTACACCAAGAAACGAGCACTTGAAGCAGCAGCCCGACACCGATATGAAGCGGCACGGCAGGAGCGGGTAAAACAGAACGAGTTCACAGCTGAAAGCCGTAAGACTGGTTTAATGGAGATATTCGAGAGTGTTGACAGGAGCTTGCATCTACGAAGGTGCCGCCAATCGGGAGGATGGCCATATGCACAGGAAAACCCTCTGAAGAATACCACAAACGCTCCCAAGTCTCTTAATGCTACTAGAGCCGAGGAATTTGTAGCAAAGACGGAGATTGTACCAATGTTGCCGTGTAAAGGCTACACCTTGCCGAACAGGAATCTATTTATTGGGGGAAAGTGGCCCGCATTGGACGTGAATGAGTGGAGGTACGAAGTTTTCGGGCTGGAAAAACTAAAAGATGAGACGATGCAAAAGATACACAAGATTTCAACCCTTGAATATGAATATGAAAGATCCGGAGACAAGCCGGGGGAACCTTCGGATGCAATTCAGTTACAGGACCAGGACGCAGAGGATTGCCAGTCACAAAACAACGAGCAGAGGTCATTTATTTTTACCCAGGATACCCATGACCAGTATAATAAAATACCATTGAACGCCAATGATAACCCTGCGGGGAATAGTAGTGGGCTTAGGTGGGAGGATGGAATTTTATGGGATAATGGATCGGCTTATCTTTGACGGGGGTAATGTGGGTGATGTTTTTTTTAGGGAGCAGCAGTTCTAGACAGCGAGGTGTCTATCAACTTGCATTCATGGGCGTAAGAGCAAGTCAACTGGTTTATTGATACCTATGGATTATGAATGGAAAACCGTTATTATGATTAAGAATTGTATAGTATATAAAGAATAAGAGGGGCTTGATGCTCTCACGCAACTATTCAACCGAAAGTTTACCCCATCTAGATTCTTACTGCAGCTTCAGTCATGAACTACTCAAATAGTGTTCGCTCTCTTCAGCTTGGGCTTTTGTAGGTATGAGGCCTGGTAGGTTTAATTGCTGAACTTTGTCGATGTCTATACAGAAAGTAGGCTAAATAAAAGCCAATTGGCTTCACGCCATAGTAAGATAGTATGAGATCAAGCCTCATTTATCAAGTCTACCTCCTGGTACCAGTAGCAAAGAGCCCGAGAATAATAAAGTATGTACAACGCGCATTGCCGACCAGCCGCACCGCCGCGGCCCCCAGTAGTCGTTCCCTTGTCAGTGCCTACTAGGCCATATATTTCTATTTAGAACCCTCCTTCTTAGTCATATACGACCGTTACAGCAGCAGCAGCGACTCGCTGCCCTCGCTCGGCGCCTCTGATGGAATGAGAATCCGATCATTGACACAAGGTTGCGGGAACCGTGCTTGCCAAGAACGAGTGATGACGTATGAATAACCTAACCCTGGTTACCAACCTCCGCGTGGCGGGAATGGAGTACATGTACTTAGAAATACCAGGATAGCTTTTTTTTGCCACAATTCCCCTCTTTTCGGGGGGTTCTGTTAGGGGGAAGTCGCACGGGGACCATCCCGTGATAGCGATGATGGTGTAGAAGGGTTGGAATAGGCTAATTGGGATGGAGGGGGGCAGAGTTATCCTGTGGATTTCTTTGAATGTCTTAGTGGATTTGAAGGGCGCGTTTATCTCTTCGGCCAGGACAAGAATCGAACCCCCTCAGTCGACCCATCTCGACCCAACCTCGCCAGCCACAGCTCCGCTGAGGAACAATCGCGCATCAGTTGTCCCCAATCCAAATCCGGGCCCACAGGCTATATTTAATCTACACACTAACCTGACGTAGAATTATACTGTTGACGAGGAAACAGCACTGCGAGCAGAAACAGCAGGGAACTGGAAAGGATGACTTCATCATATATAGCTCTAGATTTTGCCCCGTGGGGTAGGGCGAGTCGGGACACATATATTGCTGCCCGTCTGTCTCCTACCCGCTCTTTTTTAGAGACAGATTGAGACCAGATTAAGACCAGATTAAGACCAGATATCGGAATAGAAAAAGAAAATGCTATGCATTGACGACGCCCACGTACTCCCCGAGATTAGCGAAGAGGCTGTGGTTGAAGTTGGTGAAAGTCACGCTCCTGTTAATGCGCTTGTCACCGACGAAGATACAGAAAAGATTCAATCAGAACAAGATCACGGTTCTGGTCCTGGGCTTGTCGACGGCGGAGATACGAAAGGAATGGAAGAAGACGTAGGGAGGGTGGCGATAGCTGATAAGGGTGAAAAGTCAGTTAGAGTGGCTGAAGACGAATTTCGGGAAGTTGACATTAAGGATTGTGCTGTGGTTAAAAAGGCACTTGACGGACACCGGGGAGTCGATACAGAAGTTGATACCACTAGAAAAACACTTTTCGTAAAGGACGAGCAGCGAAACATCGATACGGAGGTTTGGAAAACAGGAAAGACGATTAGAGCCCGGAACATCGAAGCGGCGGTTTATAAAGCCGGAAAGACAATTTACATGACGGACGAGAATCGGGACATCGATACAAAAGTTTATAAGACCGGAAAGACACCTGACATGTCGAAAGAACAGCAGAATACTGATACGGATGTTGAGATGACCGGCATATCTAATGAGGAGGAGGAGAATAAATTGTGTAGAATGGGACCTAGTGATACGCATATGGCCGAAGTCGGAAACAGTCTTAAGCTCGAGTCGGGGGCCAAAGTGGCAGTGCAGCCGCGGCTGAAGCTGGCTGAATTTGTGGTTGGGAAGGGCCTGAGCGGATTATCGGGTGCAGCTGTGAGGGCCGCGAGAAAGATGATTGTTGCAGGGCACATACTGGAGGAGGGTGAGATTGTGGCGTATGTGGAGGACGACACCACGGATGGTGGCGTGCTAGAGAGGTGCAGGAGTAGGGCAGCCACGGAGATGGAGCACACGCCGTTGGAATCTGATCCGGACGCGGATCTGTATTACAATGATCGGCAGGAAGGTGAGGAGGAGGAGAGGGATCGAAAGGTGGTGGAGAAATATATGTGTACTGGTCTGACACCCACTGTCCCTGAAATTACGGATGAATCGAGTACTCACCCAATCCCCGTGTAACTTATCTGTGACTTCGATGTTGTAGAGCTCAAGGGCTGACGGTTAGGTAATAATCCAGATATTGACCCGCGAATACTCCTGGACGACTCTATAAAGCCTTCAGAGGCCTTGGCTCGCATCAAGGCTGCTCTTCCACATCTCGACTTTGAGGTGCCTGGCCCCCCGTCGGCCCCGGTTACGTCGCCGGCCACCAACGCAATCGAAAGTGTATGGAGCTCCAGTCCGCCATTAAATTGCAGAAGGGTGACGTATCCAACATTGAGAGCGTACACGCAGGCGAAGGCTCCCTCTAGGCGGAGTATTTACGAGAACGAACGGCGAGGGCGCATCTTCCGCAATGAAAGGACAGTATCCTTCAGGAAGTCTGAGCTCTGGCGCTTCCTGGAGAAATACGACCGCGATGTGAAGGAGCGGGAGGAAGAGGAGGATATTGATGCTGGTTCCACAAGCGTTGATGACGAAGATAGTGATGGCAACGGTTGTGGTGAGGAGGAGGAGGAGGAGGAAGAGAAGGAAGAGGAGAGTAATAAAGGTGCCAGCAGGCTGGTTTCCGGTGAAGATTCCGATATGGACTCTACGCTCGAGGAGCTCATTGAGCTAGACAGGGCCGAGACGATGACTATGAGGAGGGTGAGTAAGGAGGTGAAGTGCCAGGAGTTTCGGGAGGGGGTTTAGGCTGAGAGTGTAGGCTGCGAGAGCGACATTGATCGCGGCGATGTCGCTGCCGCTCATGACGGATCAAGAGGTCTAGCTGAGTTATCGCCCGATCGATTTGTTTGTGCTGTGCTGTTGTGCTGTGTTTTATTATGAATCGATTGCTGAGATGTTGCAAAGGTTACGGTGGCGGTCTCGATGCCAAAGGTGTGGGGGACGTTTGTGAAGGGTGTGGAAGGGAGGTGTTAGCGTACTATAAGAGTATAAAGCTGGTGTACGTGAGAGTTTACATATATACCATGGGGCGATATGGAGTCGAGATTGGAGAGCCTCGTCTGGTGTATTATATGGGTATAATCAAGTGTTTTTTTTTTAGAAAAAAAGAATTATGTGGTGTCTTGTTTTCTTGTTTTCCTTGAGGGGGGTGCGGGTTCTTGGGTCGATCATGGAATATCACTCTGGTTGGTGCATCGGGGGTTAGTTAGGTTTTACTGCACTGTGGGCGGCCGCTGGTTGGCACATGGCAACGGGCTTCCTCAGTCGCACAACAAACAAACCATTGGCCAGAACGGGAACTAATCAACGAATTAACCCCAGCCGCGGCCGTTGGACCCGGCCGATCAGCGATAAGAGTGTGTGGGTGTGGAGTTGGAGGGGGAGGGGGAGAGAAAGAGCGAGAAAGAAGAAAGCTTGACGTAGCTGGTCTTTTTTTTTTTTTTTTTTTTTTTTAAATCAGGTGTATTTGTTTAAGGTACAAAACATTGCGTGCAGTATAAACTATGGCATAAAAGACCTCTGTGCTCCTTCGACTCGCTATCTCCTTAATGAAATAAAAGCAGACCCAAACACCTACAAAGGAGAGTGACATAGGAAAGTTGTTGTTGGCCGGGGCCGGTGCCCTTAGGGTGGGACTTCTTAAGATGCGTAGATGAGGTCCTATTATTCCATGCCTCATTGAGTGATTGGATATTGTGGATGTCCTCCGTTCTGTATTTGTCTAGGCGGCATCTTAGGATAGTGGGAAGGGGTTTCTCTTGAGGCGCATTTTGGGCGATTCGAAGGTGGGCGTTGATCCAGGATCTTTGACGCAGGCTCTGCCGGCTCTCATTTGGTGGATCACGATGAACTTGTGGAGGTGGGTAAGGGTTGGGGTGTGAGGGTGTTGGGGTGGGGGTAGTATTGTGGTGGTGGGAAGTGGAAGTTCCAGTTGGCTATGAGTTGGGTTTTGGCGCGTTAAGATCTTATGTGGTGGGGCGCCTTCTTCTATGAGTGAAACGAGTTGTTCGATTGGGGAGGTGGGAGACTCCTTTCCCAAGATTTGAGTTCCACTTTTAGGTGGGTTAGGCCGGCCTTTGAGGAGGGTGGGAGTATGAGCGGTTTGGTGAGGAGGTGGGGAATGATATTGCTGTCCTTCCTGTGACTGGGTTCAGGAGGGGGGGTGCTTGTAGTATGCGGATTGCGTATTTACACTTGAGGTAGTGGAGGTAGAGCTCAGGGTGAGCATGCTTGCCCGTAGAAGGCGTTGCGGTTCTCAAGCACCGGTGGTCCAACGGAGACGGAGTTAGAAGGTGTTCATGGGTTTGATTGCAGAAGTGGGAGTGAGGACCGCAGCTCCGTAAGTGAAGATGGGTCGGATTGCAGTAGGCGATTTTCCTGCAGTTAGGCTGAGATAGGCCTTTGCCGGCTGAGAGAATCTTTGGGTGATGCGAAGGCTCTTCTGCAAGTCTCCTCAGGTAGTGTTCGTTGAAGGAGGAGAGCCAGAACCCAATCCATTTGACGCGGTTGGGTTTGGTTTTCTATGGTGATGGGGAGGAGGCAGATGGGGTCCCTGTCTTTGGGGGTCCTCCAGTCGCTTCTGCTTTTGGGAAATTGAAAGTAAATGTTGCGGTTGTGTTGTGCTAGCTTGTAGTGGCTGGTAAGGACTGTGATGTTGTTTTTGGAAGGAGGACCCGACCGTGATGGCGGCGTCGCTTCACGAGAGAGGAGATCCCTGGGGGTCATGGTGGTGTAGGAAGTTGATGTAGATGAGGAAGAGGAGGGAGATGGGGAGCCCTGAGGACTCACTACTTGTATGCTTGGCGGTGTTTTGGGTGATCCTTTATAGAGGAGGGTGATGAACCTGTCTGACATGAAGGAGATGGCAGTTGATGATGTAG
The DNA here is from genome assembly GCA_024713755.1 of Morchella sp. 2018-W16. Lineage (NCBI taxonomy): Eukaryota > Fungi > Ascomycota > Pezizomycetes > Pezizales > Morchellaceae > Morchella > Morchella sp. 2018-W16. The sequence goes on along the minus strand of JAMGYY010000017.1, from coordinate 600,941 downwards.
GGGGACGTGGCCTTTGTGAAGGGTTTCGGGCGTTGTTGAAAGACGTGATCGAAGCCGCCTTTGACGCCCAGAAGAGGTGGAGACCTTGAGCTTTTGCTAGTTGCATGGCTCTGCATTAGATTGATTAGAGTGGTGGCGGCGTCCGACGCGTTGAGAGTCCTGCCACTGAGCCGCATTGGTGAGGTGGATTAGGCCGGTGCTTCTGGCGATGGTGGCGGGTGGTGACAATCTTCTCCAAGATTTTGGAGAGAGTCTGTAGGAAAGATTTCTACTTGAGATGACGCGTGAATGCTGGTTTGTTGGGTTTAGCTAATATACGCTTTTGAGGCGAGGGTGGTAGCCGTGGGTGAGTAGTTGGTTAAGGAGGTTGGTAATGAGGAGGTTAGTTCCTATGGACCCCTTTCCATATAGGGTAGGGATGGTGTCGAGAGGCGGAGAGGTTGGAGGTCGGGCTCAGGCGGAGTGGACCTCGGAGGGTGATGGGGAGGCGTCGGTGTAGTGGGAGGTTGTGGGGTGCTTCTTCTTGTCTGGGGGAAGAAGGCGTTGATGAGGTTTTGGTTGAGGAGTGCTGGTGTGGGGAGTTGGGGAGAGGTATCTTGTCCTCCGCCCTTGAAGCCATTTTCTTCAGTTTCCATACATCGCTGGTTTGTGCGTTTGCTACAAAGTTGTTCCAGTGTTGTTGTTTGGCCTTTATGGCGTTGAAGTAAGCGTTAGCGGATTTCATTTCGGGGCTTTTCCTTTCCGGTAGGCTTTCTGTCTGAGTGGAATATTTTCGGAGTTGGGAGATGTTCGGGTTCCCACCAATTTGGATATGGTTTCGTGGCGTGTGTGCTTTTATGGTGTTTGTTATGCTGGTGAGGTTTTATCAAACCGTCGTCGATGGATAGTGGGCAGTTGTCGATGGTGATGGATTGGAGGTGGGGTCGGGTTTCAGTTGGTGAGTTTCCAGTTGTGGGTTTGGAAGGCTGACGTGTCTGATAGGGGGATGTGCATGGATATGGCGATGGCCTGTGATCGAGCGATGGCGTGTGTTAGAGCCATTTCTTACTAGGGTAGAGGCTTGGGTGTTAAGCGGTCGATCACCCGTGTCTTTTGTTTTTGGGATATTCTGGTGAAGGTCCCGGGGTGTTTAGGAGGTGTGAAGCCGCGGGCTGTGGCTGTGTTGAAGTAAGGGGATGAGAGTGAGAGTTCTCTGTTTTTAAAGGAGCGTGAGGGTCTGCTGAGGGTGGTGGATGTTGAAGTCTCTAACGCGTGATTGAGGGTTGTTGGACTTTGTGAAGATTGTCTGGGGAGAGGCGTGTGTGTGACTGGGTTGTCGGTTATAGACAGAGGTGACTATGACTGTTCTGAAGCTGTTGTTTCGGTGTTGCAGGTCTGACTTGTATGAGTCGCCTTTCGGTAGGAGGTGATGGGAGGAAAGAGTTCCTGTCAAGGAGGTTGTTGTTTATGATATACATGTTGAGATCTTATCGGTCTTTGTGGTGGGTGTAGGTGCGACTAATGTGAAGGAAGGGACAGTGAGGGGTTTTCTGTTGTGGAGAGGGGGTTCCTGGACGCAGACTATATGTGAGGACTGTGTCATTGGGATGGAGAAAAGCGATATTAGACATTGTTACTGGAGGCACAATTGTGTTGGATGACGTGAGGAAGGAGTTAGTATGGTTGTCCGCCATATTTACAAAAGGTTGCGAGGTTGCTGGGGCCCTCTGGGCGTCTTGCATGACTGTCTCTGGCGGTGAGGTTGGGCTGGTGGTGGTGGGGAGGTCTTTTGTCTGGATGATGGCGGATGATGGGCAGTAGGGCAGTTCACGTGAGTGGCCTCCTCCACGCGATGAGGCGGGGAGTGAGGTCGCAGCATCCAGGCCGAACCACCTTCCCGTGCAGGTGTGACGGGCATGAGTGCTGGTTTCGTGTGTGTTCTTTGGCAGACTGGGCAGGTTGGGGTTTTCTGTCTGCAGCCTTGGGTGGCGTGGCGTGGCGAGTTCTTGGGTTGTGGGGTGGCGGACCATGATTGTGCATTCTGGGGCGGAGAGAGGCGGATGGAGTTGCCGATTTTGGCGGCGTCTCCGGCGAGACTGCGATTCTGATTGAGGAAGTTGCTCGTTGTTCTGGTGTTGTCGTCGCCTTGTTGAGAAGCGGCGGCGAAGGGTGATTCCTGTTGCGAGGACGATTTCTGGGAAGTTTTGTCGAGTGTTGATTTGTCTCGAGGGTGAAGAGGACGCCGTGGATGGCGATGTCGACGTTCGTGGGGGCGGGGCGGAAGGTTTTGTAGGGGTTCTCTGTGGAGCTGCTTTTGGTTGGCTATTATTGCCGAACCAGTGGGAGTAGAGTGGAGGAGGGGCGGTGTGGTGGGACTGAGATGGTGCCTTTGGGGTTTATGGTGGTGACTGAGAGGGCTGTGACTGGGTGGATCTGCTTGTTCTGCCTAGAAGTTGGGCGAGTGGACAGATAGGCTATGACGCTGTCGCAGTTAGGTGGCGGTGGGGTGGTCCTGGAGGAGAAAGCGTCGTTAGGCGGCAGGGAGGGTTTTCGGCGTCCTGGGTGCTTGGGCCTGTGCTTTCTTTCTTGTTCTTCTTACTCTTGGCGGTCTCCACTGGAGGATTCTCTTTGCGGCTTGGAGGTAGGACTTTTGGTCTGTGATGATTGGGTGAGGTCTGGGTTCTCGTCTGGAGGATTGGCGCTGGGGTGGTGGTGGGGATGGGGGTCCCGTGGTGACATTGTTCGATCCTTGCTGTTTGTGGTTTCAGGGGCTGGATTTCAGCTTTCTTGAAGGTCTTTGTGATCATGTCGATGTTGCCGGCGATCTCTCCGGTCATGATGGTGCATTGTTTGACCAAACCCATGAGGATGGTGATGATGGGCGGCTTCATCCGGGTGTTCTCGTTATCGAAGACTTTGATAATGCGTGCGAGATGGGGTGGCGTGGTTGATGCCGGTCAGTTCAGCATCCACTGCGCCAAGCTGGAGGTGTTGAGGGCTGCGGTGATCTCGGGGGATGGGGGGGGCATGGTTGCTAGGGGGGTGGTGATGGTTGAAGCCTAAGTGTTAAAGACTTTTGGCCTTGTGTAACGTGGTTGCTTTATAGGTTTTGGAGGTTAATTTCAGAAATTGTAGGAATAGCGGGAAAGGAGCTGTTGACGTAGCTGGTCGAATAGCATATATATATATATCCTGGCCTGTTTTACTCTCCCCCTCCACACACACGACTGCTCACCAGGACATACAAGCACGCTGTTTAGCTATTACCTACGCCTTTACTAGCTATTTACATGTAATAATAGCTAGGTAGAGCTCATTCCCAATACGATATACATATAACTACCACAATTAATAGCTAGCCACACAATTCAAGATGCTCCCAAAGCTCTCACTCGTGCTGTCACTGGCACTAGCACTCTCCTTGCCCGCCGCTGGGGCCCCCGCCGGCCCACAAGCTCCCCTCACCGCATCTACCTCTTCATACTGCAACCTCACCTACACCGTCACCTACTACGACGCCTTCGGCCCTATCTTTGTCGAGAACCACTACGCCTGTGATCTCCCGCCCCTCTCATCCTCCCCCTCCTCCCCCTCCTCCCCTCCCCCTCTCCTCCCCTCCCCTCCCCTCCCCTCCCCTCCCCTCCCCCTCCCCCGCCCCCCGGGACCCTATCCACGTCTCCACCCCCTACTACTCCTCCTACTCCCGCACGCAGAAACACACGATCCACCACTACGGCTGCGCGGCGCTCCCCGACGCCCACCACCTCTCGCGCAACAAGTACTCGAACCTCTTCTGGGGCATCTCGCAGCTCACAAACATGTCGTGCCTGGACCCCGGCGAGGCCGTCGAGTACGTGGATGTCAACCGCGACTGGACCGCGGACTGGCGGTTCACGAACGTCAACCGCGGGACGGGCAGGGTGTGCGACTGGTACGGCGAGATTGCGAACGTGGCGAGGGCGCTGCACTACTTTTGCTTCCATGCGCTGGGGAGGCCCGCGGAGGAGGAGTTCTCGGGCGGGGAGGAGGTGCGTATGGGGCGGAGTGGGGAGGGGTGTGGGGTGGGGCGCGGAGGGGTGGGGAGGGGAGGGGGGTGGGGGTGGCGGGCAGTGGTGGTGTGTGAGGTATTCCAAGAAGGGGTGGGGGTTGGGGGTGTTTGATAGGTGGTGTTTGGGGGTTTAGGTGTGTTTCTCCTTGATTTCGCTGGCTTCTTTCCGTCCCCTCCTTTTGCTTTTCTCTTCTCTTCCTTTTTGGGGGGTTGTTGGGGTCGCAAGTGAAGTGGTGGTGGTGAATAGTGGGGATATCTTTGGGTGTACTTGTGTATTTACGATTATCCGTGACAAATATCAGCTGAGGCCAGCGAGTAGTAGCATGCAATTAATTAATCTAGCAGTTCTTGTATTCAGAGCGATATAACAATGACCGAGTAGAAAGGGTCGGAGGAGGCATCCTTGGTCATGGCCCATAGCACATGCATCCTCCTCGTTATCGCAAAGTAACAAACCAATCATTGACCCCACCATAAACCTCGTGCTGACATACCTTAGCCACATGGTGAGTAGCCGGCGCCGTATCCACAGCCATGCCAGCCCAACCATAGAACCGGCTACATGTAGTGGAGTCCTTACCATCCCGGCCAGCCGTTGTTGTCTACATAAGTAGCTGTTCGCGGATCCACGGTGGGTGGATTGCCCTTTGCGGTTGTTGGGGTCGGAGATGTGCACATGCCGCCATTGTATCTGATGCGTAGCCGTTGCGTTCCGCGGTGTGATGCACCCGCAGGAGAAGCGTGACAGCGGGTGCCTGCCTCCAACTTGACATCTCCAGACCCGCAATACAACCCCATAGCCATGCCTTCTGACAAGTCCGGAAAGATGAAGACATAACGGTTGGGTAGGAAAGGCCATGCAGATTATGTATATAAAACCATTGACACCACGCCAAAGAGAATTGCAGCAGTAGTACAGGACTACATAGGGTGATGGATATACGTTAGAGGTCCTGGTATCTATTCTGTGTTTTGCTGTTTAATTGGTTTGCATTAGGTTACACCCGCTGCCTCTTCCTGCGGATGTACTGCATACATACATGCACCTACTCTTGTCCGCCCCGAACGCTGGGCTACGACACGCCGAGCATTGACCCCCCAAAACGGCGCGGCCCAGTATTGGCACCCCCCGGGGCCGAGTGAGAGTTTATGAACGCCTCGTCTCGTCTCGCCGGTGATGTTGCTGCAGAAGGATCTGATCTGGCGTTATCTCTGTGCGCGGCAACACAATGTGCTGCAGACTAGACTACGGAGCTCTGTTCTACTCTGTTCTACTCCGTCTTCCCAACCGCCCGGTGCAGGCGGACCGGTAGCGGCGGAGACTGGGCCCGGCCTTTGCGGTTGCGGACTATATATGTTGTGACCTTGTGCGACCTTTTTGGTGTGTTTCGCTGGTATGGTGTGTGTGGAGGCCCCGACTGTATCCAGCAGCGTTACAGCCTCGTTGTAGATTACACATGATACATACATACCGACATACATCATGTAGATAAAACGGGGCCTTACAGAACGTACTTGTAGTAGTGGGTGGTTTAGGCCACTGTGAGAGAGTATCTTGGAAGGACCCGTTTATCCGCTGCAATCCCGGCCCACGGCGGGGAAGGTCGCAGCCCGCCCGAGTGATGCCCCGTGACGGGCTTAGGTTTACATGTAGTTGTGTGTGTGCTACGACACAGCACGCGGTGCGGTCCTCTCTGTTGATATAGAATGGCTTTCCACCAGCCAGCCAGCCAGCCAGACACAAGAACAGTACCACCCACTCGATTCTACAATACAATACACAGAAACAGAAAAGAAAAGAAAACAGGGAAAGACATCTCCATTCAATTACTACAGAGCGCCCTTCTGCGCCTTGACCCACTCGACCGCCTGCTCCTTGCCCGCGCCGGGGTTCGCCCACTGCCACTCTATGATCCTGGGCAGCGCCTTCGACACCCATGGGCCGCGCGGCCGCCCCACGATCGCGACCAGCTCGTTTCCCTGTGCCCGTCAGTCACCACTCAGTCACTCAGTCACTCAGTCACTCAGTCAAGGGGGGGGGGGGTACGTCTATGAGCGGCTTCACCAGATACGCCTCCTCCATCCCCAGCTCCACAATCCGGGCCGTGAGCGCCTCATACCGCGAGATGATTTCTGCACACTCCGGGGCTACCACACCAGTCAGCATCGCATCATCCACTCCCCGGGGAGGGGGGGGGGGGAGGGGGGTAACATACAAGGGGCATCCCCGCCGTCCTCCGGCCACGCCTTTGCCAGCTCCAGCATCTCGCTGCTCCACAGGGAGCTACGCCAGCTCGCGCCAAGCTCCTTCACAAACATGCCCACGCGGGCCGGGGCCCAGCCGCCCTCGGCCGCCACCATTGCCCGCACAACGGGCAGGTGGCGGAATGCGCGCGCCACGACGTCCGTGGTGCGGTTGACGAGCTTGAGGCCCTCGCGGGCGGCGACGGCCGCGGCGGGGGGCGGCGCTTTCTTGTTGGTGTTGTCGGCGGCGGGGGGCGGCGCTTTCTTCTTGCTGTTGCTGTCGGCGGCGGGGGGCGGCGCTTTCTTGTTGCTGTTGCTGTCGGCGGGGAGGACAATGTCTTGCCAGGGGGAGAGCGCGGCGAGGAGCCAGGTGAGGTAGGTTTCGTGCTGGGTGGGCACGAGTGCTTTGTGTGATGGGAGGGTGTGCAGGTGGCGGGTTGCGGCGAGGGCCCGCGGGAGGATGGAGAGGGGGAGCACGGGCGGCGGCGTCAGGTCGGGGGGCGCGAAGATGGATTGGTAGAGCGAGTTTTGGTGGATCAGGGTGAGGGAGGTGTCGGGTGAGGGGCCGACAAACATCTTGTGTAGCTCGTCGCCGATGCGCTCGCGCGAGATTTTGTGGCGGAGGGCGTCCTGGCGGGTGTTAGTGGTAGGAATGATGGATCATGTCCATAAATAAAACACCACCTACATTGATATCCGGCAGCTTCATTGCCTCCTTGGCCTCGGGGACGATCTCGAACCCCAGCCTGGAGCTGAACCTGATCAGCCGCAGGATCCGCAGCGGGTCGTCGTCAAAGGTCTCCTGCGGCGGCAGCGGCGTGCGGATGATCTTGTTGCGCATGTCCTCGAGCCCGTGCTCCGTAAAGTCCTCGACGCGGCACGTGTGCAGGTTGTAGAAGAGGGCATTGACGGTGCAGTCGCGGCGGTGGGCGTCCTGCTCGGGCGTGCCAAACTCCTGTGTGTGTATATATATATTTTAGCATCTTGTGCATCTAGCTAGCTAGCTAGCACAGCGGTGGCTGCAGCTCAACGGGAAGTGGAGCTACGGGGGCAGAGCAGCATACCATGATGGGCACCCTCGAGTCCCCCTTGTACACCTCGCTCCTGAGGTTGACCAGGTCGATATCGAGGCCCAGGACCTTCATGGTTGCGGTCTCGAGATGCTTACTCTTCTCTGGGTTGCTCTCGATGCGGTGGACGGCGCCGGGCTCGATGCCGTAGCTGTCGTAGTGGCGCTGGAGGAAGTCGGCCAGGTAGAGGCCAAAGTTGTAGCCCGTCATGCGGCTGATGCCGACGTCGATGTCGTGGCTGGGGATGCCGAGCAGCTTGTCGCGCACCCATCCGCCCGTGAAGCGGAGGATCACCGGGTCCTTGTTGCGTGCGCCGGTCGTGCGGTTGTAGGTGTCGATCTCGGCGGAGACGTCGAGGAGGAGCCGGCGGACGGTCTCTTCGGTGGGGGTTAGCTCGATGCGCGGGGCGGTGGTCGACATGGTGGTGGTGGGCTCGGAGGGGGTGTGTAGACAGCGGCGTTTGGTGGGAGGAGGAGTGGGAGGAGTGGGAGACAGCGATGACCGGGTGGGCTGCAGCTGGTGAGTCATGAGGGTACTGCGGAGGAGTGCAATTGGACGGAGGAGAGGAAAGAGCTGAGGGCGTGGCAGGAGAAGAGGAAGGGAGCGGTAGAGGAGGTTCATTTGTGGAGGTGGTGAGAATTCTGATGTGCTGCCATTGATGTTGATGATGAGTTTGTGTGGTGTTGATATTGGCAATGATTTTGGCTGCGGGTTTGGTGGGGCGGGCGTTCCTGGTTAGTGCATAAATAATGCCGGTGTCTCTGAATTGGGATCCGGGAGGTAAAAGGCAGAGATGCAGGTAAATCAACTGTAGGCATGACCGGTGTCTCTCTCTCTCTCTCTCTCTCTCTCTCTCTTGTGTGTCTATATCCAATCAATACAATACAATACAATTAATGTTAAATACAATATCCCAATCCAATCCCTCACGCAGATTCTCTCAATTGTCGTCCGCCGCTCACTGACATCGGCCTGTCTTGGCGCCAAGACCCAAGACCTCAACTGCAACATCGTCAGCTTCAATCATCAATCATCGTCAATCATCATCATCTCTTGATCAGACTCTACTCAACCTCAACCTCAACATCCACAACTCTACACAATACACTCACTCCTACTACAGAGAAGGAACGAAGAAACACATACAGCCTCTCCCGCAGCAATGTCCTCCTCCTCCTCCTCCCTCAAGCACAACCCAGAGAAGCAGGCAAAGAACGAGTACATCCCCCACTTCATTGCCAAACGCCCCTTCTACGTCGACCACAACACAAACACCGAAGGCGACTACCGTACGTCCCCTCTCCCTCTCCCTCCCCTCTCCCTCCCCTCTCCCTCCCCTCTCCCTCCCCTCTCCCTCCCTCCCTCCCTCCCTCCCTCCCCTCTCTCCCTTTCCCCAGCTAACACCCCACAGTCGAGCATCAGCGCCTGCAGAAGCCCGCCGCCGACACCCTCAGCACACAGAAATGGTACGACCGCGGCGCCAAAACCACCCGCGCAACAAAGTATCGCAAAGGCGCCTGCGAGAACTGCGGCGCCATGACCCACGCCACAAAGGCGTGCCTCTCGCGCCCGCGCAAGCTCGGCGCCCGCTGGACAGGCAAGGACATCCAGGCCGACGAGGCCATCCAGACGCTCGAGCTCGGCTGGGACGGCAAGCGCGACCGCTGGAACGGCTATGACGCCCGCGAGCACCAGCGCGTCGTCGAGGACCACCTACGCATGGAGTCTGCCCTCCGCCAGGACTCTACTACTACTGCTGCTGCTGCCGCCGCCGCTGCTACCCCCGACGCAGACGCAGACATGGATGACAAGTACGCCGAGGAGAGCGAGATCCCGGGCCAAGGCTACGACGCGGCCAACCGCATCAGCACCCGCAACCTGCGCATCCGCGAGGACACGGCAAAGTACCTCCTCAACCTCGACCTCGACTCGGCCAAATACGACCCAAAGACACGGACAATGGTGGACCGCGGCGCCACGAGCGACCAGGCCGCCGCCCTCGTCGCCGAAGACAACTTCATGCGCTCGTCCGGCGACGCGGCCGAGTTCGAGAAGCTCCAGCGCACAGCGTGGGAGACGCGCGAGCGCGGCGACAAGGCAAAGATGCACCTGCAGGCCAACCCGACCGAGGCCGAGGCGCTGAAGCGGCGCGCGGCGACCGAAGCCGCTGAACGCCGCGACCGGCAGCGGAAGGTGCTCTTGGAGCGGTACGGCGGTGCCGAGCACCTCGACGCCCGCCCGCTCGACCTCGTCGAGGTCGAGGAGAGGTACGTCGAGTATACGCCTGACGGCGCCGTAAAGGGCGCTGTCAAGGCCGTGCCCAGGAGCAAGTACAAGGAGGACGTGATGGTCAATAACCACACGGCCGTGTGGGGGTCGTGGTGGGCCGCGGGCAGGTGGGGGTACAAGTGCTGTCGCTCGTCCGTCAGGAACAGCTACTGCACGGGCGAGGAGGGCATCAGGGCCGCTGAGGTGGCTGAGGGTATGAGGCTGGGACTGGTGGACCCGAATGCGCCGCGGAAACCCCAGGAGGTGGAGGTGGAGGTGGAGGTGGAGGTGGAGGTGCGGGAGGGGGAAGAGGAAAGGGAAAGGGAAAGGGAAAGGGAAAAGGAAAGGGGGGAGTCCATCACGGAGAAGGGGAAGAGGAAGGTGGCGGCCATGAGGGACGGCGTGACGGAGGAGGACATGGAGATGTTTAGGAAGCAGAGGAGGCTGGCGGAGGATCCGATGGCTAACTTTGTGGATGTAGTTTAGTTTTTTTTTTTTTTTAGTTTCTTTAGTTTTTTTAGTTGTTTCCTCTCCCTTTCTTTCTTTTTTGCATAGATGGAGTTTTTTTTAGTTTTTTTTTCTACCATATCTTTACTCTTTACTCTTATGCTTCTTTTTACTCGCGGTCTTTTCTTCCTTTCTTTTCTTTCCTTCCATTAATGATACCTAGCGGCTTGACGTCTGGCCAACCAGCCGGTACGGTACGTCCGGTGTAATACAATTCTCTACCACATCACATCACATCACATCACTACCAAAGAACAGTCGGACCAGCAAAATGCATCTTCTTGTATTGTATTGTAGTAGTAGTAGCAGTAGCAGTCAGCAGGCCCACGAAAAGAAACATACAAAAACCCCCACCCCACCCCATTCCCACCGCTCAAACCCAAACCCAAACCCAAACCCAGAAGAAAAGAAAAAAGAAAGAAAGAAAAAAAAGGGACTCACGCCAGCAAGCCAAACAGCAAACAAGTCCTCTTCCAGTACTCCCTAGCCCCGCCCTCCAACCGTCTCCGCAGCTCCTCATCAAAGCCCAACTACCACCCACCCACCCACCCGCCAGTCAGTCAGCCACCAATCAGTCAGTCGGGGGGAGAGGGGGGGGGGAAGGGAAAATACCCGTATTCCAATAGCGGCCTCGATCTTCCCAGCAAGCGAGGAGATGCCAGACGCGCGTGCATTGGCGCCCTTACGCTGCAGCGCCTCGTCAAGATACAGCGCGTCAAAGAGCAGCTGCACAGCCCAGTCCATGCCAATGACGCGGCTGCTGTCCGTGTCCGTCTCCGCCTCGGCGGCGGCGGCGTCGGCGGCCGCAATCTCCCTTCCGGCCAGGACCCGCTCGAGCGCGGCCCACAGCTCCTGGCACGCCCGCCCCTTGACGCACCTGACGGCCGCGGGCGTCCACACGTCGTCGCCGGCGGCGTGCATGCGCGCGACGAGCTCGTGGAGGAACTTGAACACGAGGGGGCTGGGCTGGGCGGGGAGCGGCGGGAGGCCCTCCCAGAGCGCGCGCGACGCGAGCGTCCCGCTCCACTTGCGCTGCTCGAGGAGGTGGGTCATTGCGTCCAGGGGCGGGCGGGAGACGGCGGCCGCGGCGGCGCCGTGGAGGCGTGGGATCAGGGCGGTGCCGAACCATGGGAGGGGGAGCAGCGGGTCGGGGTGTTGCCGGATCTGGCGGATCGTGCGTAGGAGGAAGGTGTGGTGGTGGGTTGGGGTGGTGGGGGAGGCGTCGAGGAGGCTTTCGAGGTGTGTTTCGAGGGTGCGGTAGGAGGCGTCGAGGGAGGTGCGGAGCTCGGTCTCGGCGATGAGGGAGTCCTCGAGGGCTTCTTGGGCGCGCTGCTCCTCGGCGTCGAAGTCGTCGTCGTCGTCTTCTGGGGGTGCGCCGGGGGTGGTGGTGGTGCCGGTGGTGCCGGTGGGTGCGGTGCGGAGGGTGTGGAGGGTGTTGGTTGCGGAGGCGATGGAGGAGAGGAAGGCGTCGTAGCAGGCGCGGAAGGACTTTATGGCGGTGTTCTTACCGTGGACGCGGGACTGCACGCTTTCTTTGAAGAGGGCGCCGCCGGCGGTGAGGGGGATGGTGAGCAGATGCGGGTCCCACAGGCTTGTTGAGTCTGTTGTTGTTGTTAATAGTTAGCATATACACCATATATCAAAAAATTAAAAAAAACCTGCAGAACGATCATTGATATCAAACCTTCAAGAGCACCACTATCGTTCCGCAGCTCCTCCTCAATCTTGACCCCAACCTCCGCAAGCGCCCTACACTTTTCGCGCAGCACCGCCGTCATCCTTACGCCCACCAGCTCCCTGAAGCGCTCACTCGCCGCTGCGCCGTCGTCACCCCCGCCGGTGAACGCCCTCCTCCCGCGGCTCCCCCCGCGCCACAGCGCCAGCACCCCCGCCCGCAACTCCACAATCGCGTCGAGCCCATCCATGCCCGCCAGCGCCGTCTCAAGGCCCTCATTGACCAGCAGCAGCTCGCGCTCGGCCCACGCGCCCACCAGGTCCACGGCGCGCGCGCGCTCCAGGTCGTCGTGGCGCACCCAGGGCACGAAGCCCGCGATCTCGTCCGGCAGCCAGCGCGCGTTGGTGTCGAGCGCCAGGTCGGGCACGGCGGCCGCCAGGTCCGGGTCTGCGAGGAGCGGGCGCGACTTGAGCAGCACCAGCGTGTCGCTGAGGCGCTTTGGGAACAGGGCGTCCGCGTGGGCCAGCGTCTGGTTGTAGAGGGTTAGGGCGGCGAGGGTGGCCGCGGGCGTGTGTTCGGTGAGCAGGCTGCTGATGGTGGAGGACCGGATGAAGAGGAAGTGGCGGAGCACGTCCGAGGGGGGGGAGGTCTTGAGGAGGGAGTAGGAGGTGAGGACCGTGGTGAGGTGGGGGGTCGCCGTGGTGAGGAGGTGGTCGATGTGTGTCGTGAGGTGCGTCGTGAGGGCTGCGCGCTGGTTCTTGAGTGATTCTATGAGCGGAACGGTGGGTGGTCCCTAGATATATGGGTCAATGATCGCTCACCACTTCCATGGTGTGGGCCGGGGTCAATGATCGCCGGCATAAAAAAAAAAGACCCACCTTCTGTAGTAAGCTCTTGAGCAGCAATCTCATTACCACAAACACCTTTGTAGCCCTGAGACAATTCTCACCGCCGTCGTCCCTCTGCAGCAGTCTCCCGACGACTCCCGGGCAGCTCCCGAGCACCGCCAGCTGCGCCGCAAACACATACTTTTCCCGATCTATCAAAGCAGACCGTCAGTCCCCACCCACCTCCCCATCTATAAGGAGGAATCAAACACATAAAAAAAAACACTCACCCTCAGCGCCAACACGCTCCTCAAACATCTTCAGATTCCGCGCCTTCCTCTCCAGCAGCTTTGCGCTACACGTGCGCGACGCCTCGGCCAGACACCCCTCGACCCTCTGCGCGTCGCGGTCCATCTCCACGATTCGCTCCGCGGTCCTCAGGAGGTCTCTGTAGCTCTCTCTACACCCAACCAATTAGCCAGTGGGGTTTTCACCGGGGGGGGAGGGGGGAGAGGGGGGGAGAGTAGATGTATATTTACCCGACCAGGCCCCGCAGCTTCTCTTTGTTCGCGGAAAGCTCCGTCTGCAGCTGGCGCTCGAGCACGCGGACGGTGGGGATGGGATACTGCTGGAATGCCTCCTCCCAGCTGGTGAGATGGGTTGCGTCTGGGGGTGCGGTCATTGCGGGTGGTGGTTGGGTTATTGGTTATTGGCTATTGGTGGGGGTGCGAGACAGACTGACGGACAGGCAATTGATTATAGATACGGAGATAGGACAGGGGTGAGCCGCGTCAAACCTAACCCTGTATATCTTGTATCTGTTTATTTGTTTGTTTATTTATGCCGGAGAGTGGAGGTTGTTCTTATTGGTTGTATGTCATTGGATGGGGAGAGAAGAGAAGAGTCGAGTACTCTAGAGTCGAGCAGAGCAGAGGAGAATTTTGTTGTTGTGCTGCGCCATATAATAATTGATTTATGGTACTCTGATCTGATAGCAAGGTCAATGATAACTACAACTATTTCCAGCACAGAAAACTACACTAGAGAACTGCTATTTATTATTCTGTTTCTTTTCTTTCTTAAATCTAGCTACTTACAAAAAAAAAAAAAAAAAAAGACGACGTCTACGCCCATCACCATTCGTAGGGAGCAAAAGGGTATAACGCCCCCAAACTTACCCCCCTTTTCCTTTCCTTCTTTCCTTCCTCCCTTCACGCCTAGATCAGCAATCAGCAAGAACGGAAAAAAGGCCAAGAAACGGCCGAAAAGAAGAACGAAAAAAGAAAAAAGAAAAGAGAAAGAGAAAGAAAAGAGGGACGTAAGAGGAGCCAGGGTGATACGAGCCCAGCTCCCAACGAACCGTCGCAATTAATTGCCATTTATTTATTTTTAAAAAAGGGGGGCCCCCATCCCCTTCTAGCCAAGCACATTCCTCTCCTCCCCCTTTCCCTTCTTCTTCTTCTTCTTCTCGACGCGGCCCCCCATCACCCCCTCCTTCCCCTTCCTCCCCTGCCCCACCACCACGGGCTTGATCTCCGTGTTGCTCCTCTTGAGCAGCACGGGGTGGGAGCCGATATACTTCCCATTCATCTCCCTGGCCGCACGGAAATACTCGTCCCCGTCCGAGAAGGCCACGAACCCGTAGCCTTTACTCTTGGTGGTCCGCTTGTCGCGGATCACGCGCGCCTTCTGCACGCTCGGATACTTTGCAAAGGCCTTTAGCAGCGAGTCGTCCGTGACCTCGCCGGCCAGGTTGCCCACAAACAGCCGGAAGTGGCTGGGGTCCCACTCGAGCAGCGTCCCGTCCGTCCATGTCTGGCCGCCGCCCTGGCGCAGCACCGTCGGCGCGTTCTTGTTGTTGGCGTTGGTGCCGCCGCCGCCCGCGGAGGGCTTGGGGTACTCGTTGTCGGAGGGCTTGAGGGAGGTGCCGGAGGCGCCCGTGGTGGTGGCCGCGACCCGTGCAGCGGGGTCGTAGATGGATTGCTGCTGGGCGATCTGGGCTTGCAGCTCGGGGTCGAGGTCGGGGTAACGGGGGTCGCTGCGGCGGTAGGAGGTGGCGGGCTGCGGGACGGGGAAGGGGTTGATGATGTGGGGGGCAGCGGTGCTGGTGGTGGGCGCGCTGTAGCTGGGGGTGGCGTAGGCGGAGGCGGAGACGGAGACGGCGCCGGGGTAGTTTGGTTGTTGGTAGGTGGGCTGTTGGTAGGTGTGGTGCTGAGGCGCAGAGACTATGGGGGAGGGGGCAGCGAGGGAGCGTGGACGGAAGCCGGAGAAGGTGGGGGCTGTGGGGGGGGACTGGTATGTTCGAACGGGGGGAGGCGGGCGCGGTGGCAGGGAGGAGGAGGAGGAAGTGCCAGGTGGCGGGGGGTACGACATCGTGACGTTTGGTGTAAATAAGGGAAAGGTCTGTATTTGCCTGGCAGTGAGAGTCTGGTGGTGGTGGTGAGGAGGTGAGGTTGAGGTTGAGACGTGTGATGTTTGGTGATGAGAAGTGGAAATGATCGAAAGCTCAGGAGAATTCGAGAATGTTGTCACGTCGTGTCTTGGCACATGAACCAGGGTAAACACGCACGTGACACTGCATTCAGCCTCTAGAAGTGTACCTTACAGTACCTACATGTAGTGTAGAGTAGATACCTCCATGTACCTATCCAAACTGAGCAATTCTCATGGTGGAGACTGAACTATTGCAATTGATGTTCTATAAGACCATATCTTGCACAGTACCGATCGTATCTAGAGCTGCATGGTGCCCAGAAGAGGGTTCAGATATCTACATGGGCCATTAACTTACTTATGTGTAGATACATGTACCTTTTAATTCACACAAAAAAACACACAGTCTGTCGTTCCAGCCGCGAAATAGGGCCTTGGCACTAGCCGTACCCTGATGTACCCAGATGTATGTATGCGTCTGTATGTTAATGTTGCTTCCAATGACATCAGTCGCTACAGGGTTAGGGTTGCGGACATGCATGACGATGATGATCTGGTCTAAAGCTATCGATAGCTTCCAAAAAGCTCCCCCACCAACACCACACCATCACCCCTCTGGTGTTCAGTAATCAAAGAAACGGGAAACAAAGGTTCACGAAAACGAAAAAAACAGATGACGGTGACAGCACAGCAGCTCGCTCACGCAGTTCATACCTCCGTCGTCGCTGGAACATACCCCGACTTGGATGAAGTCTACAGCGCCTCATTGCCCGCCGATGCGCTCCCAGAGATTGTGGAATACCTAGAGAAGGCGCGAGAGGAGGTCAATGTGTGTCTTCTCCCACTATAACGAGTGGCCCTCCCCTCCATCCAGAGTATCATTGTGCTGATGGGGTTGGATATGTAGAAAGAGATCCGGAAGGTCAGCCGTGCAAACGCCCCAGAGCTCGACTCCTGGATCCTGCAAGCCCGGCGGCTCCAAGATGACATCGAGGCGTCCAACGCCAAGGCCGACAGCATACTAGAGCTCGCAGCGCAGGAAGAGGCGCTGGAGAAGGAGCTGGAAAATGCAGAGGCACAGCAAAGGTTCCTCGAGGCCGAGATACGGTTCAACGATGAGCTGTTGGGGCGTCTGGGACTGCTGCAGATGATAAACTCGACGCTGGGTCAGGTGGAGGGTTTGAGTGCTGGTGGGGAGCTGGCACAGGCTGTGGTGGTCCTGGAGGGCGCCGAGAGGGCCCTGGCCGAGATGAAGGGCGAGACTATCGTCGTGGAGCTGATGAGGGAGCGAGCAGCGGGATTGAGGAAGATGGTCATGGAGAGGGTCCAGTGGGGCTGGACAGAGGTTGTGTGTATACGGAAGGAGGAAGGCGAGTTGCGCATTCGCCGGGAAATTACAGGTGGGGGGCCTCTTTTTCTCTCTTCCTTCTACCTGTTGGGTTTGTGAATTTGTTGAGTTGACTGATTGGCCACACGATAGAGGGCGACTCCACAATATCTAGCACCATCGTTGTTGAAGCCCTCCAAGCTCTCACCCTCCTCGACAGCAAAGTAGACCATCTACACCAGCAACTCGACACCCTCCTCATAATCCCCCTCCTCGACATCCGGCGCACCCATGCCCCCTGCTTCACAGTCTCCGATGACACCCTGCGCATCACGGGCCACAGCACTGACCTCAGCGTCTCACTCATGTTCGCCGATCTCCGCCTCATCATCGACTTTCTTCACGCCCAGCTCCCCTCGGTCGTGACTTCCCCCCTCTCCCGTATCCTCGTCTCCAGCCTCGTCACTCGCCTCATCTCCACGACCCTCTCCCACTCCGTCCCCAGCTCCCTCGACCACCTCCCCGAGTTCGAGGCCCTCCTCTCCGAGACCCGCCGCTTCGAGGACCACCTCCAATCCATCTCCTGGACGCGCGACAGTGAGCTGCGCGAGTGGGTCGACCGTGCCCCCCGTGTCTGGCTCGCAAAGCGCAAGGAAGCCTGCCTCGACAAGCTGCGGCAGACCGTCGCACAGGGAATCCGCGAGACAAAGGTCGTCGAGCGCTCAGAGACCCAGAAGGTCTCAGTCCCCCCAAAGCAGGAGCGCAAGGGCTCTGTCGACAACAGTGCATGGAATGAGGACTGGAAGGAGGAGGAGGAGACGCAGGCGGTAGCAAAGGAGGTTGCAAAGGGCCTCAACATGTCGGTCGAGGACGACGACGACGACGCCAGTGGCTGGGGACTCGACGAGGATCTAGACATCGACGACCCCGTGCCAGAAGCTGAGAACCCGCCGCCCCCACCTCAGCAGCAACAGCAGGAAACGCCCCCTGCGCCGGCCGCCGCTGCACCCGAAGAGGAGCTCGACTGGGGTGAGTGGGGGGACGACGACGAGCCCGCTGTGCCCTCGACCCCAAAGACCGCAGACTACACGCCGACCACCAGCGAATCCGCGCACAGCGCCTCCCCTCCGCAAGTCACATCCAAAGACATCACCCTCAAAGAGACATACACAATCACCTCGATCCCCGACTCCATCCTCGCCCTCATTACCACCCTCACCAACGAGTCCACCACACTCACCCACCTCCCGCGCAACCCCATCACCCCCGCCGCCGCAGACCTACACACCATCCCCCCGCTCCTCCTCGCCGCCTACCGCGCCCTCGCCCCCCTCCACTACACCCACCACCCGGGCGCCCTCATGCACCTATACAACGACTGCACACGGCTGACCTCCCTCCTCCCGCCCACCGTCCCCGCATCCGACATCGCCCTCACCACCACCTTTGGCAAGCGTACCTACAGCCGCGAGCTCCACAGCCAACGCACAATCCTCACCGACTACCTCGACTCCGCGCAGGGCTTCGTCAACAGCACAACCTACCCGCAGTCTACCGCATGCACCACAGCAATCACATCCACCCTCGCCCACATCACCCAACTACACACCGTATGGTCATCGATCCTGTCCCACTCGGCGCTCTCCCAATCCCTCGGCTCCCTCCTGGCAACCGTGTGTGCCCGCCTCGTCTCGGACATCGAAGACATTGCCGACATCGCCGCGTCCGAGAGCGAGCGCCTCGCGGCGCTCTGCGAGCAGCTCGCGGCCGGCGTAGAACCCCTCTTCCCCGTCTCTCCCGGCGGCGTCAGCATGGTGGCTGTCTACTGCGCGCCGTGGATAAAGTTCCGCGCCCTCCAGCAGGTCCTCGAGAGTAGCATGGTCGAGATCTGCTATCTGTGGAGGGAGGGCCTGGTGGCTGAGTTTGCGGCCGAGGAGCTGTGCGAGCTGGTTTGTGCACTGTTTCAGGAGGGGGAGAACCGCAAGAGGTGTTTGGAGGAGATTAGGGGGAGGAGGTAGGGTGGTGTGGTTGTGGGAAGCTGGGGGGCGCTTTTGTTGTTTTCTGAGGGGGGGTGAGGATTGGGACATGTAGCTTTGTAGCTTTATAGGTAGTTTTATAGTAAAAAAATACAATACATTACATTACATTACATATATAGCTAGTCTATCAAACCAATACCCAAAGCCCATGGGAAGCCCGTGCTCAATCACGACCCATCACTCGCTCGCTATACGCACTACTACCTGCCCTTACTCACACTGCACACCGCACATAGATACACCCCTCTGTTCATTCCCCTACCTACCAACCCCCAGGTAGAGTTGCAGCTGGGGGGACTGCTATAGATACATACATGTACAATGTTCACACCCACACCCACCCACCGTGGCGGCGGTGCGGGGGTGGTGGGTGGGCGATATGGTAACATACATGTATACAGATCCACGAAAGCCCGTCATCTAGAGTATGCAGCGGACGGGATCATGGGATGTCACTCGTCCTGTCTGCACTACAACAGGGTTGGTTTGGTCACAGAAGCCGCCGCAAACACCGATCGACTCATGGGGTGGGGTGCGGTGGGTAATAGTTAAGATGTAGTAGTTAGTACTTTAAGAAAAGAAAAACAGGAGGTAAAAAAAAAAATAGTATACAACAAAAAAAAAACAGTATCCATAAAAAAAAAAAGGCAATAAACATTTCTTTTCTTTTCTTTCTCTTCATCTGCAACCAGAACCAAAAAAAAAAAAAAGAAGAAGTCTTAATCGTAATTAGCATTTCTATGTCTTTTTGCTGCCCCACCCGCAGGGGACTTTTCCCTCTCTTGCAGGCCGTGTTTCTGTCCCGCCTTTTCGCCGGCCGCCTTCACGAACGCCTCCACACCGAAGGGGTCAGCCGTGTCTTTTTCGAACTGAACTGGGCCGTCGCGAGCCTAAAACACAACGAAAAAGACACCAATTAGCAACCACGACATCTTTCAAGCACTCGGGGTATATATATATATATATATGATAAAACTCACCTCCTGATCCCCGCTCCCCTTGAACCCCTGTGCCGCTCTCCCCAGCACCTCGAAGCGCCCGCTCTTCTTGATCCTCTCCATCTCGCCCTCCGCCGCGTCCTCGTCGTCCTCGACCGAGACCTTCGGGCGGTAGATACTATTCGCGGCCTCCTGCGCGGCAAACAGCGGCTTATCGTAGGGCTGGTCCTCATTGAAGCCCACATCGAACCCACTGCTCTGGTTGAACAACCGACTATCCCACATCGTCTCCTGGCTCTGCGTTGGCTTCGCCAGCCCCAGCGCAATCTTCTCACCAATGTCTCTGCCCTGCTCGCGGGCCAGCAGCGCAATCTTCCGCTCGGTACCCATGCGCTTCATGCGCAGCTCGCGCTCCGCCTCGCGCCGCCGCTCAGCACGCATGGCTGACCGCGCAGCAGCACTTGATGTGTCTGACCCGCGCGAAGACGACCGACTGCGTGATGAGGCCGTTGAGCGAGAGTCTGCAGAGCCGGACCGGGACCGGGACCGCGTGCGGCTGCGGCCACGGGTAGCGTCCTCGCGGGCCTTCTGTGCGAGCGCGCGGAGGTTCTCCTCTTTCTGCATCTTCTCCTTCTCGGCGAGCTTCTGCTGCATCAGGGCGCGCTGCTTGACTTCCTCTCGGGCATGGCGGTCCGCCGTGAAGAGGGCCTCGGCGAACTGGGCGAACTTGTCGTTGATGGTTACGTCCTGGAGACCTCTTCCGTCGGCTGCCAGACGCTTATCAAGCGGGACAGTGTAACCCTTGGGGTTCTTCCAGTTGGACACGGGCGGGGGTATAGTCCACGCCTCTTGGTCCGCTGCTGTCAATTTCCGCGGTGGTGAGTGCATGACTGGCGGCGGGGGACTGGGCGGTCCCCGGGGAATCTTCTTGTGCTTGAATTTTGGTGGCTCCATAGGGTCCTGCTGGCGCTCAACGATCTTGATGATCTTGTCCGACCGCTTTGTGGTATCTCCGACCTGGTTACTAGGAGTATATCGGACATACTGCGCCTCCTTCCTGTTCGTGCCTTTTATCGTCTTTGGCTTCTGTGCGGCGACAGCACCAGACACGAGGGCGGCCAGCGCAGCCTTTGTCTTTTCCGTCGTTGCCTTTACATCCTCCTCTGACGGGCGCTCCAACGAGATCTCACCAACGTCGGCGCGTTGCCGTAGTGGGATCAGGTCCTTGAACGACGCGTGGACAATTCTCGAGCTGTTGTGACCCTGGCGCGCGATAGCATCGTACTTGATCTTTCCGTCCGAGTCCACCTGCAGGGAAAGGGCTTTTGATGTTGTTGAGGAGCCCTTGCGACCCATGTCGAGTGGATACTGCGCGACGGGGATCTCTGGGAATGCGCCACCGTCGTTGAAGTCATCGGTAGATCTAGGGCGCCATGACGACCGCTTTCCGTATGGTGGAGGTGCGTTTTTCTACGCGGGTTAGCTTGGAAGGGGAAGTGGGGGTGGGGGTGGGGAGGGAATGGAAGATTAGCTCACCTTGAGAACTAGCTGTGCTTGCTCTGCATCACCACCGCCGAGGATACGGGCTCCATTAGGACGTGAGGGAGCTGATTCGTCGGGGGTATAACGAGGTGCTGGGAGAACCTTACTGAGGCTTGCTGAAAGTGACATTATTTAGAGGTTTATCTGGGAGGGGGAAGAGGAGAGGGAGGGGGTGAGAGGGGGAGGGAGAGATTGCTGAAGGGTTGAATGAATGTTTGTGCAAAAGGATGCGTGGTTGGTTTTTTGGTGATGTCGCTAAAATGCCAAGATATGCGCCAAGACCGATCATCATAGGGGGGAAGATCATTGACAGCTCGGTCGAGTTTGAATCAACGACCGTTAAAAGATTCGGTTCTCTGTCTGAATTGGGGTTCTATCGATACTCTCTGGCTTATAACTGCTAGGACGGATTATACAGTCTTTGACGATTCTGCTAACAATTAACTACAGGATTAGATATATATACAGCTAATAAACCTCACTCACGTCCCTGTCATTTCATTTTCCACTTTATCGCGTCGTGACAGAAATCGCGTCTCCCCGAGTCGAGTCGGGTCGATATATTTTTTGATCCAACACCTGCAAACAGACTCGCAAACGGGCCTACAAACGAACATACAAACGGAATTAAAAATTGAAAAAGAAAAAGAAAAAAAACCTCAATGACGCAGAACAACACAGGAATTCCTATTTCGTTCTCTCACAACCTTTCTCCAATTCGTTTGATTGAGCTTCCTCCCGCCGTCCTTTCTCTACTCACAACCAAAAATGACTCCCCACGTCCCACGTAACAAACCCCTCTCCCAATTAAGCTCTTAAAAGCTACAATTATATGTAAATACCTATATTATATACTCATAGCTAACAGCCACCCCCTCCCCACAGCCTCTATATCAAAGCTTCCTCCGCTCCAACATCAGACAGCAGCAGCAGCAGCAGCAGCACCCAACCCCCCACCAACCACGCCGTCCTCACAACCCCCACCCAAACCTACTCCCTCCGTCAAGTCTACTCCTCCAACTCCCTCCTCCTCCTCCAACCCACCTCCTCCAACAACACAAACCTCACCGTCGCCTCCACCGTAAACAGCTATATGGAGCTCATCCCCACTACCTGTGATGCTACTACCCTTATCCTGGAGCGCGTCCCCGTGTTCCCTCCCCCCGAGTCCGTCGCCCCCGTCACCCGTACCTCTCTCCTCTCATCCCTCCCCGTCTCCCCCGCCGAGTTCAACGCCGCCTGGACCAACCTCTGCTGCTTCGACTGCCCAGAGGGCTTCGCCTACCGCCCGCTGCCCTCCACAATCCTCGAGACCCTGAAGGCCATCTCCCTGATCAACTACCACGACTTTGACGACGGTGTGGATCTTGGCAAGTTCCTCCCCGAGGACATCATCGAGGCCATCGACCGCTACTACGCCTTGGCCCACGGCATGGACGGCGACGAGGATGACGACGAGGATGAGCAGGATGAAGAGCCCCGGCGCTGCGTCCCCGGCCTCGTCAAGTCCGTCCTCGCGGAGGTCAGCATGTGCGGCAGCCGTGGGCTCGGCGGCGACTACAGGGCAATCGTCGAGGACAAGCTCATGGAGTGGGTCGGGAGACTGGTCCTGGAGGACTGGGCCCTGAAGGGTAAGGGCGATATGCTCTACGTATCCTTTATGACGAAGTGGAGGCAGGAGGTCCCGGATTGGTTGTCGGCGGTCGATTGCGAGCTGAAGCTTATTGAGGTACGCGTTTTTCCTTTAATTCTCTGGATATCTTTTTATCGTGCTGACTCTGGGGACAGGGATGGTATATCCTTCCGACACCTAACACGATCCGTTTCGCTCCTGGAGGAAAGGTGACGCCTGCAGAGGCTGAGGCGGCCGCGAAGTCACAGAAGAGGAATAAGTGGCATGAGAGGCTTGGGAAGGGTAAGAGACGTTGATGAATCGCGGTAGATAGCAGAAGTGATATCATCATACCACAATTCTGTTATTTATTTATCCAATACAACGTCCTCTATCTCTAAGTCTCGCGGGTGCACTGAAAAACATGCTTCATCGATCATTGACTTTTATGATCCCTATGAAAAAAAGAAACCGGCAGCTACCCGGGGTGGGATGCAAATAGACCAATCCCCCACGCTATTTTTGATCAGCGTCTTGTATACTAATTAGTTTCTCTGGTGTACGCTGGGTAAGGACGTAGAGTCATGGTGTATCACTCGATTTCTCTAGCCTCAACAATGCAAGCCTGGGAAAATATACCCTTACTGTAATAGTGCCATTGCTGCTTCTCTACCAAGGAAAATATTGTCACAAAAGAGCAGTCAACCCCCCTCCTGCACTAGATCCACTGCCAGACTCAATATTGTGAACACAGTACAAAGCGTTAGGAAATTATCCTAATCGTGTCTATACAAGGCTAAGGTGCATCTACTGTGTAATTACTACTAACTATGCCCGAGCCAACTAAACCCCCTCCTCATTGATACTAGACACAAAACCCCTTTAGGAAAAGAGAAAGAAAAAAAAGAAAAAATCAGGCCACCAGCAAAGAACACTCCAGGCGCCAACAGACAGGTGTAGTGGCCCCCATCCCTTGATAAATTATGTACGTGTAACCCAACCGACAGATCGATAATGGGCCCGCCTTAAAGACAAACAAGCACAACACTCCCCAAACACAGCCGGCTACCAACGTCTGTGCGCCAATACTCGTACTTTCCTGACGTCTGCGAAGGGGACCACTATTGCATACCATACTAAACTTTGGACTTGGCGCGTATTTGTATGGCATGCAATAGCGGTCATTTTTACAAACAGCAAAGCACGGGTAGAGTAGACGTGAACGCCGCGGGCATTGCACCGTTGGTTACCGCCCGGTAAAGGCTATATACATGTAGCTATGGTGCCGTCGTGTTTGGATCCCAAAAACCACACCAAAAACCATGGTTTTGGTGTGTAAATAAAATCCTATTTGGCCCGGCCTAACGGCGGCGGCGGCAGGTTTATCGCGACCAGTACCAACTAGGTGGGAGAAGAGTCTCTATTCTATGTTCTTTTTGAGTTGCATGTGCTGTTTTTACCCCCTTTCTCTCAGTCTTCTAGGCTTCAACCTAAATCCTATCTCCCCCGTAACCACCTTCTCAGTATATATAGTTAGATCCGAGTGGATTACAATAGTGGTATGAAGTGTGTTTGGCCATATCACGCAGCACTCTACGCAAGGGGTGTAAGAAGTAAAATACCCCCAAAGGGTCCTAAATTCCTACCCTTGGCCATCCCACGAGACCAAACCAATCATCCGAGTGATGAATCATGACTCATGACAGAGTTATAAGCTCTCGCTAAAAAAAAAAAGAAAGAAGAAAGGCCCGAGTTTCGTACATACAGAAGCGAGAGGGAAATATTCCAAGTAAAGAAGACTTAAAAATACATGAATCCATAAAAAGAAAAGGAAAAGAACAGCTCAATTACCCCCCCCAAAATCCCGTTTTCTCTTTTTCTATGCGCCCTCTGCCTTACACGCACATAGGCAAAAACAAGTTACACTAAGGTGTGGTCGGCTCCGCATACCTGACCTCATCATCATCGCCAGCCCACACGCCTGGTGTTCTGGGGTTTCCATAGCCTGCGGCTGGCGTTGGGGCACCTTGGTAATACCCACCTCTGGGATCCCTCGCGTATCCTGATGCTCCCGGTGTCGGTGCGGCACCGTATGGTGCAGGTGTAGGTGCAGTATCGGCCCATCCGCCGCCAGATTCCCTTGGTGTTGGTGCTGACATTGGGCCTGGGGTGGGTGCCGACATAGCACTAGGTGTAGGCGCGGACATAGGATTTCCAGGTGTAGGTGCAGACATCTCCTTTGATGAATATGAAGGTGGAACAAAATCAGGGGAGGCAGCATTATAGGCTCCAGGTGTGCGGGCACTATAAGAAGATGTGGAGGGGCCATCCATGAATGGATCGAGACGGCCGGGCGTCTTAGAGCCGGCGTCCCAAGCGCTACGTTCCGAGTCACCAATATAAGGGGTACGTGAGGATGGGTTCCAACTAGATAGTATGTTAGGTGTGTTCAGCAGCGCTAGGTACGTCGCTAAGAAATAACTTACGCTGGAGTGCGGTTTCCGGCATATGATGTGCGACTGCCGTCCATGCCCCAAGCAGGTGTTTTCCCTCCAGCCGCATAGGCGGGTGTACGCCCACCGTCACCACCAGCCATCCAAGCCGGGGTTCTGGAGCCACCAGCCATCCAGGCAGGTGTGCGGCTACCACTGTGGTCAACCTGAGGTGTACGGCTGCCACTTTGAGAGGCCCATGATGGCTGGTCTCTGGGAGGACCGTAGCCCCCGTGACCACCACGGTCTCCGCCACCACCACGCCCGCCACCGTCACCACGACCTCCTGGACGGATGAACTCCTGGTAACTACGGATTGTACCAGTGATTGGACTAGAGATCTCGTCAGTTAGATCATCCTTGGGGGGGGGGGGGGGTTGTAGAGGGAATACTCTTTGAAACCCAACTTCTCTTTGTCAATAGAAATCGTCTTATTTTTCGTATGCAGCTCTACCCTTGCCTGCAAGTCCGTGGCATCCTTTACAATTCCCATTAGACCTTTCTGGGGTCCCATTCTAATAATAATGGTCTGTCCAATAGTTCTATCCCTTCCCCCGATTTTTGGCGGTGGAGCCATAGGCGCATTCTGAGGTCTCCCATTTCTCTGAAGCGCTGGATTCATCTTTGTAAGATCGGGTCCAGTCTGTGTGGCAACTCGACCACCCTTGGCAACGATCGTGGCAACAGCATTTTGTCTGGTCACAAAGACACCCGAGTTCTCGGCCTGTTCACGATTGTGAAGAAATACAAAAGCTCGAAAGATATGCAAAATCACGCCAGTACGGGTTTCTCCAGCAACTTCTTTCACAGTATCACCTACACGGATCTCAGAGTTGTTGCGGTCCGTTGCAACTCCGTTTCGACGGTTGTTGATTTTATTTGAGATCTGTGAGGGAACTATCATGCGACTGTTGCCGTTTTGATCGAGTACGCGGAGAGAATCGCGGTCAACTTTGGTCACGCAGGCTACAGTAGCCATACTGGAGATAAATCAGTACAAGTTCGAAGTTTCGGGGATGATGGAAAGGATCATACTCAAGCTGGACCAAGTCGTGCAAGTCGTATTTACCCGTTTGACTGATCCCACCAGCATCACTCGCCTCAGTCAAATCCTTTGAAAAGACTGTGATTTCGTTCATATTCAGATCGCTGAGGATAGTGACCTTGTCCTCAACCATTCTAACAACCATCCCTACTTCATCTCTGTATTTACTTCCGCCTGTAACCTTGACGTGGTCACCTTCTCTAAACTTCTTACGCAAACCTTTAGAAGGTATCTCAATCCGTTTCCCCCTAAGATCCCCTTCTGTCACATCCATGGTGACGATGTCGTTTTGGACACTAGTGACCTTTCCAATGACACCCTGTTGTTCACCGTCATAAACTTCGACAGTGTCTCCAGGTTGATAGCTGGACTGTGTGTTTCTCAATGATTGCGCGAGTGCTCCCAAATCCAGGTTCTCAGTCCCATCGTCACCAGTGGAGGACGCGAATTTTGACACCTCCTCAAGTGTTGGGTTGACATTCTCAGTCTGGACCAGACTGAGCTTCACGTCCTTGACAAGGAAACCATCTTCGTATTCGTCACCAAGATATGTGAAATTCTTCTTTCCAGCTGAGGTGGTAGTGCCATTTTGAAGATATTTGGTATGGTTTTTCCGGGCATCAATCTCAGAGAAAAGTCTTTGCGGTGGTCGTCCAACAAGGGAATTCCCTTTGTTTCCGAAAGGATTTCGCTTTCTTTTTACACCGCCTGGTAGATTCTCGTTTTCGTCCGGATTGTTACCGTAGTCGAGTCTAGGAACCATACGAATCCGAACTTCGAGACCACTGGCGAGAACGTTTTCAACCTGCGCAAGATCGCCTTGGTATTTGCCGCGCTTAAAGCGGACCCAAGTTCCTGGAGTGATCTCGGCCTTCTTGACAACATACAACAGATCAGGCATTTCCTTGATCGGAACTAATAAGATCTTTGTCATCGGGTATGCGAATGAAACACCTTTAAGAGCGTGCATAACATCCGCCTGTTTCCTCGCTTCAAGGTAAATATATCCCGGCATAGTATTTCCCCTCTCGAACGCGCTCGTGATCTGCAATGGCGACTTCGTCATCTCGCTCTCCTCCTGTTTCTTTAAGATAGAGAATATGATCTCCCTTTCTTTTCCTGGCTTGCACTTGACGCCCCAGATACTATTATCCTGAACCGAGGGTAGCAGTAAACGTCTAGGTACCACTTGAGAGTCCCCCAAGTTACGCCTCGAAGATCTTCCATGTCGTTCCTTGAATCCGGCCGCAAGTGCTTCCATGTCCTCCGTTTTTGCCTGCTCAAATTGCCGATCAAGCTCACGATGACGGTCCTCGTCGGGTGGATACCTTCTCAGATCATTCAGTTCAGGATGATCCGCATCATCAGCAATGAACCCGTCTTCGCGGTCTTCATCGTCCTCTTCAATATCGTCTTCATCCGCGTCGACTTCTGCTTCGACATCCAAGAACTGATTTCGCCGGACTTTACTGCGATGGCGTTTTCTTCGAGGTTCCTATGTCTAGAGTCAGTGAATGTATACCATCAATTTCAATTCCCCTGACCGCGGCGTGATGCTGGGTTACAGGGGCTTAACTTACGACCTCCTCGTCCTCCTCGTCCTCGTCCTCCTCATCTTCATCATCGTCGTCCTCTTCGTCGTCCTCTTCGTCCTCTTCTTCGTCGTCGACAGCCACGGGGGCTGCGTTGACCTCATCATCGGGCTCTCCTTCGGCATCCTGGTCGCCGTGCGCATTTTCGGCGCCGAAATCCTGGTCGTCTTCGTCAGATTCTTCGAGGTCGTGATCGTGCAAGTTTGATGTAGCCATGGTGTTGAGTACTAGGGGAAGATGAGGGAAATAGACTGGGAGAGTATCAAGTACAGGCGGGGGGTGGGTTGCTCTTATATACTCGTGGGCAATGCGTGGAGCTTTTAGTGAACCGGAAAGGTCACGAAGGGCAAAACAAAGCTCGAGCTGTGGCGTCTGTCTTGGCGCATGCCCGGCCTGGGGGCCTAGGCAGGGTAATAAGCTGGCGCTCAGTCCCAAACCTAACCCTGAGTTTTATCACCGCCAGTAAGGTGCTGCCCCCCCCAAGAAAAAGTAACTTGGTGTGGCTTTACTAATAGATCTCCATGCAAATTTAATCCCTCTAGGGGGTCAGTATTGACGGGCCATGGAAACACTGTTATATCCTTAAAAGTGAACTTGAGTACAGCATCTACTACAGCCGGTGCACCGACAGAACGATCCCCACGGACCCCACCCAAGAATTAGCTCTCACAATTTATGAACCAATTTGCCCTAAGCTTCGTAGTTGAAAAAATATCGTAAAATACAAGAAGTCTCCCCGCCAAAACGCCCTGTTCGAATCTGCGAAAACGAATCTGAATATACCTATACAAGTGCATTTCGTCCAATTTATCCCATCAAGTCAAAGCACTACCCAACGTAAAAGTTTGCACATATACAGACCTCTTTCCCTACATTGGTACGTCCTCCATCTCCACGAGATCGTCATCGTCATCGTCATCATCAATCTGGATAACATCCCCAGTACCTCCAGTTACCTCACCTCCTTTGCCGGATTCCTTTTGGCTATCAGGCTTATACTCGTCCTTCAGTTGCCACTTTCCAACATATGGTCCGTTTCGATTAATTTGCGCAATCTCTTCGAGAACCGACTTGAGGTACTGTTCAGGCTGTACGAGCCTCTCACGGAGACCCTTCATCGACCAATATTCGTGCTCGCCGAAGCAAGTAAAAAGAGCGGAAACGAGCTCGGCGTGCGGAATACGCGCAGCCTTATTATCGGTAGGTTTTCGTACTTTTTCGGTTTGTTTCTAAAGTAAAAAGTTAGAAGGGAAACAAGGGCGAAGTACCGCACAGAGTAGAGATGGCATACAATAAACGCGCTGAAACCCTTTGAAGTACCAGTACCTGTAGTACCCGGCGCCAATAAATTTCCACCAATATGTTGATCGTCCAAAAACTTTGTCGTAACTCTCGGGGTATTTGCCTGGTCAAATTTGGAAGCTTGAAATGCCTTGTACTCAGAATTCAAGACAGGGCTCATGGAGCACTCATGTCTGACCGTCCCCGCCAATGCCGTCCGTTCTAAACCCCCATCAATAAATGTATTGGCCCCAAGTAATGGCAGGAAGCAGAAACATACTCGGTATAGCCTTCCTTATATACGGCTGAAATCTCTGTGGTTTCCCCCAACTTCCTTTTCCGCCTCCTCCACCACCACCACCTTTGTCACCACCCTCCCTATTCCGGTCCTGGTAGAGAAATCTAGGCGGCATTGGCGGCTCCCCCTCTTTCACTCCTCCCGTATTCATTTTACTAGAAAACCCCGGCATATCCTTTTCCGTAAACACAAATGTGTTCGTGACTTCCATGTTCGTAATCCGGAGGTCATACTCTGTAGGCACCTCCCCATTCACCTCATTTCGTTCCAAAGATAATTTGAGCTAGTTTATGTTAGTCAACTCTCTGAAATTTTTTTTTAATTTTTTTATTTTTATTTTAAAAAAAAACGAACCTGTTCGTTGTTGTTCGGATTGACTTTCACCACACCCAATACGATCTCTTCGTCCTCATCGATATCGTTCCAGCGCTCCGCTACAAAGCTTGGGAGCTTAACAAGCCAAACAGCTTTACTACCCTCGCTCATGTCAAGGTCTCCGGCATCCTCGTATAGTTCATCGTCGGACTCGGGCTTTATCGACGGAATGCTAGTCATATCGATATCTTGGTTCTCAGGTTTTGGCTCGAGCTTTGTGCCTGGTTCGGGTTTGACGGTAGCCATTATCGCGAGTAATTGTAAGGTCTCAGGGAGTTGTAAATGCTGGATGGGCGGGAGTAGTAGTCAGTAGATAGGTGGTGGTCGACTTAAATAGTATTAATTCTTTGTCTGCGCGTTAGATGTTCATTGTATCCTGTAGCACTACCTCACGCGTCTAGCTTAGGGCATTGTGTCACTGATACTATTTCTTCGCTAGGCAAGAGTACAGCTGGTACCATGCTCCACCAATCATTGATAGGCCAATACAACCTAGGCACTTACATGTACCTTGTCTATATGTACATGTAGGTACCTACCAGCTCGCTCTACTCTACTCTAGATCTTAAGTACATGTATGTACATACAAGTAAGTAGGTATCTAGTATCATAACGGTGGAGAATCATACTTGCCTACATGTATGTACCACTGGGGTAAGAGCACCCGTAAGACCTCTCTGCTTGGCTCATGTCAAGAGATCAATGAGATGTGCAGATCAAAAATACATATTCTATGCAGGTGGGATGTGCATGAGGTTTAACACAGGGGTTGGTGGGGGATCCTTGGCGGACATTTTAAAGAATTGCATCCTGGGTTTGTAACAGCACCAAACAATCCCCAGACTGCATATATTTGAGATCCTGAGCGTAAATGCAATTAGCCATGGAAATAGGGGCTCAAACTCTTCCAATCGAGGTGAGTTTATCTCCGCGCCTCCTGTGTACACATCTCCAACTGCGAATATCTGTATTCTATATCCATTATATATAAGTTTAACTATTCTAACATACACATCACGGCCCATCCACAGCTAATTCAACAGATAGCTACCAACCTCACTACTATCAACGACCTAAATAGCTTCTCGCTCACTTCTCGTGCTTTCCATGCCGCACTCCAGCCTCAATTTGTCTACCGCAAGCTCTTCCTAAGGGCCTACGATAATCCAGTGAATGAAAGTGAAGAGTACAACTATAAACGTGTCTACCGCTGGCGAAAGACTGTGCTCGAAAAAATCATAAAATCTAACCCTGACAGCATCGAAAGCTTGAAGCAAGAGATAATGAACGGCAATGTCGTAAAGGATATACCATTACCAATGGGAGTTCTTGAAGGGGTCCGACAGCTTATCTTTGGTCTATCTGCTCTTTCCTGTATAACATTACAATCAACTAACACATATCACAGAGGCAACTTCGAAGAATTTCGTTCAACTCGAAAGCTATGCCTTTAAATCTCGCAACCTCCTTGTTTCTTGCAATCTTAGATCTCCTGAGGCCCAATACTTCATGCTGCTACAAATCCTACTTACTAATATTGCCCTTACCAAGCACCTAGTTTGGCTCGACACCTGTGAGTACGGCGGCGCACATGCATACACCCAAGCCCTCGCATACGGTCCTCCAGAAAGGCAACTCTTTGCAAATAATTACATGGATGAAGATGATATAATTCAGATATGGGGCACTGCGAATCTTTTTTTATTACATCTAGCGAAGTACCGAAGCCGTATTGCTGGTCCCGAGAGCTCGAGTTGGGGTTTGAAATTGATATTTGATGAAATTTGTGGAGAAGAACGAGGGGCACCGGGCTTGTGGGAGAACAACCTGTGGGTTGAGGTAGAGCCGGAATTTCCCAGATATTGGTTCGGATTTTTTGGTAAGTCATATCATTAATGATAAAAAGGTTTAGTAGTTGGAATTTTGCGGTCAAGATAGGCTAAGCCGTGCTCCTACGTTAATATATGGCGCAATAGTGGGTCTTATGGAATTCGATTTGGCCATGGTTCATGTGCGCCCGAATATTGGCGAAGTGAGGCTTCAGGAAGATCAATTTGATGGGAAACTAACTGTAGTACCCTGATCTCTCTCCTTCCACGCGTGGCTGTGCTGACCCCCCCCCCCCCCCCTTTCAACAGATAATAGAATTGCTTGCTAAAACACCAACAACTCTAATTGGTGCTGGCACCGACGCGTCCCACCCTTTCACCATCAAAGGCAGCATTAGGCCACTCACAACCTTTTACTCAAATTTCAAATTTCGCCGTGTCTCTTTCATAACTAACTCCGGCACCGAAGATACCTGTGCATACGAAGGATGCTTGCTACCAAATTCACAAACTATCCTTGGAGGTTGGTCTGTTACGCCAGATGATTCATCTGAGGACCGCACGTTTCCCCGAGGTCCATTTATCATGTGGGCGGTTGAGAAAGAGGACTGGGAGTATGAGAAGATACTTAGGAATGATGAGGGTAAATTAGGAGAAGAAGACGACTTTTTGAACCTTTAGAAAAGCGGGAGCGATCTATTGTTATGTTTAATATAAATCTTGTATTATGGCTGCGGGCCCTTAGAACCACTAGCAATCACATACTAAAATTACACATGAAACGAACAATATAAAAATAGCGAACAATAAAGCCCAGCCCAAGAAGAACGAAAAGATTGAGCAAAAAGAAGGACGGGTTAGGGCTTACATCGTGCCCTCCATAACCCCATTGCCAAGTTTTAACAAGAAACGAAACAAAGCTTAAGCATATGAGAAAGACAAGATACATAGAAATGAATGTAGTTTTACGTTGTAAAAACCGGTATGATAATAGAGCTAGAGAAGGGGTTGTATATCGGTCCAGCGAAGAGTAAAATGGTACAAGAAAGAAATTGGATTTCCACATCTCAAAAAAGCTTTCTTTTCATATACTATCCCTTCTCGATCTCAGAATATGTTGTTCTAGTGTGGATCACATAAGGAATTGACCGATTTTTCTTTTTTTGAAATTTGAAAAGCGGAATTGAAGAGAATTGAAGATAAGGAAAAAGGGAAATGAGAAAAAGAAGAAAAACGAAGTTACAAACCCCGACGGTTCTTTTGCGCCCAAAAACGCCTTGTATAGTCAACTTTCCTTTTCCCTCTGTTTTTTAAAATTCGTATGTGTTATTAATGGAAAGGGTTGGGGTAAACCCGATAACTTTTCTTTTTCACCGGAACGAGCAAGGCAAGCATGAGAACATGGTGGTGTGATGGTGTGGGAGGAACACAGAAATTTGTTTACATCACGCTTTGTTTAGTTTTGTTTTGTTTTCTTCACGGCTCTCGCTTTATCTTGATTTTAGGGTTGATATCGACATCCTACAAGAAGCATTAGTACAAAGCATTGACAGCGAACGAAGTTAGAAGGCATTACAAGAGGACTACTCACGTCCGCCTTCCTCTTCACTCCACCGACACCCACATCCGGGGTCCCCGCTCTACTCCGTGGGGTACCTGCGGCCTTGTCTTTACTCGCCTCAGCATGGCAGCTGGCATGGAATATGCGGCCTCCAACCTGCTTCGCATCCATAAATACGAACTCCTCTGTTTCCTCGTGCCACTGATACTTGAGCTCTTCTTGACAAATGGGGCACACAGTACGGGTAGGGGAGGTTTCGGAAACCACTACATATTGTTCCTTTGGGTCTTGCTCTGGCTTCCCTGTGGCCGAGAACTCGGCATTTTCGGGGCCACCGGGCGCGAGCGAAGAGCTGTCTTCACCGTCGTCGCGCGATTTTATCCATTCCTGTTGGTTGGTCAGTGCGTTTCATAGACATAAATGAGACACTTAGTTGTCCGGGCTATTACCTCTTCACCTAAATACCAACTTCTATGCTGACCACGCTTGATGGACTCAGCCATTCTTTGGTGTACTCGGAAGTGCCAATCGAGATGAGAAGCTTTCTCCTTTTTTCCCTGTTCAGTATCTGCGAAACGTCTGGCGCAGGAACTGCACTGATTCGGTAGAGCTTCGTTCAGCATTGGGAGTAGGTGTGGTCGTGGTCTTTAATATGAAGCAAAAAAATGATCAATCACCAACTTTCATCAGCATACGTCTTTCTACGAGGCAAATAATCTATAGAACTAGCCCTTCCACGAAAACAAAGAAAATTGAACAAAAAATCATGGGAGAGAGTGCACCGCGTAGCTATTACATTTTAAGGGACATAGATTTCATTTCTACGTCTATTGAGCGCCAGTCCAGTTTTCCCTGCCTTTGCGGGGGTGTCTGGGTCAATGGCGGGGGTATAAAATTGCTTCCAGGTGGGGGGAAAAGAAAAGAAGGTAGTGCTGGTGGCGGCGGAGGCGGCGGAGGCGGTGGTGGGACAGCACCTCCCATCATTCCAGAGATTAAACCTGCTTTTTGGAGTGATGCTATTAATGAAGCCGTATCTCCATTTAACGCCATTGAGAAGTTGGGAAGTTGTGGTATTCCTTGAGTTATTGGCACTGGTGGTGGAGGTGGCGGCGGCGGGGGAGGAAGATTCATGAATGTCTTCTGTGTTGCAGTCGCCAATAATGCTGCAAGGTCTTGTGACGAAAAAGGCAATTGAACCGGGGGTGGTGGGGGAGGTGGAGGCGGCGGCGGTGGTAAAGCCATCACGGGAGGAGGGGGTGTTGGATTGGCCAATCTTTTAACTTGATCCCTGACCGATGCCAGTTGCGCCGGAGGCAGTTGTTGGGTCTTTAAAATATGCTGCAAATCAAGTAACGCTTTCAATCTTTTCTGGATATCTTGGTTAAGTGGATCTTCTGCAAAGCGTTTCTGCGATGTTTCAATTAGACCAGATATATCACTATGCAAACTGTCTACACTAGCAACAGGGGGCAGCTGCTGAGACATTCCAGCAGATGGCGTGAGATGGTGGTTTGCCGGCGGCTGGGACACATGAAGATAAGAATTTATACTGGAATGATTTTGATGATTGCTGTTTCCACCCACCGTACTTCGATTATATGCTCCTAGACCATTCTGACTATACTCATAAGCTTGTCCATTAGGGTACTGCTGGGCAGCACCATTCATGACAGGGGGAGTACCCCGATACTGTGGTGGTGGGGGCGTTGGAACACCTGGACGATTATAACCTTTTGGATCTTGGGCCTGTTTCATTTGCTTTTGTTGAGTCTGAAGCGCCACTGTGCGAGCTTTGATCAAGGCATTGTCGATTTTCCGGGTGACCTCTGACGAGAAAACCGGAGACGTGGATGATGAATTTGGCACTGGCTGCTTCCAAGTATGCAGCATTTCCTCAAGTTTGCGTCTGATTTGGGGGTCCACCTTGGAATATGCGCCCATAAATGTAGAATACAGCTCTCTCTGGAAGAATAGAGTATATGGAGTCCCAACATTCTTTGCTATAGAATCCAACAGATACAGCGCCGGGAGTTTTTTAGCTGGGGCCGCCTATTTTGAGGGGAGTGAATGTTAGCATTCTAGCTGCGCATCGCATTTGTTTACGGGAAAGATCATGGACAAGAAATATAATGACAACTATGATCTTGAGCCATACTACTCGTATTTATGTGAGGCAGAGGGGCAAAGTAAGACGCGTCGCATATATCGAGGCAGGAAGCCTAGGCGTCGACAGAGAAAGTGCACGATATAGACCAGACCGCCTTAAATTAAGGAAATTTGGGAGGCTTACTTTGTTGATATGATCTTCGATGGACCGGGCGATTGCCTGCGCCGCGTGAATGTTTTCCTTTGCGATGACCGTAAGATTGCTGATTTCATATCTCGAGTTGAAATGCAAATCCTCCAATGATGACTTATAATCTTCAGCTATCTCCTCGGAAGAGAGTTGTGTGGAAGACATCGGGGATGATGGCTGACAATAAAATAAAAGATTGTAAAGTGGAAATGTTCGCGCGAAAATGCAGACAGACAGGCAGGCAGCAGCGCACAACACACTCTCTTGAACTTCCTTTTCTCTCTTGATCTTCAAGTCTTTTGGTAGATGTCTCTAACTATTCACTTTCACAAAAAGGAAAAGCAATACGAGACTCCGAAGCCGAATCAAAACACACGCGATCCACTTCTGTTTGTCCCGCCGTTCTCCTTTGTTCCTTGTGGCCTTGAGTCCCTCCCTCCTTTTCCGAAGTTTTCTTCCCTTTTTTTCCTTTTTTTTTTTCTCTCTCTCACACTTCCTTGTTACCCAACCAAATTAACACCAGTATCACCTTCTTGTATTGATCGGCGAGAGAAGAAGAAGAATGCTGGTATCGCTTCACTTGACGATGTTGCGGAAGTGAATATATAGGTTTGGTGTTGAAGAGCTGGTGTTGGATGTCGTCGTCGCCGTCGGGAAAGATGGGGAGAGGTTGGGACGTGAGCGCTGGCCTCCGCCCAAGGGTTGAAACGGTGATACAAGGTTATGATTGGTTGCGGTGAGTCAAGGGGGGAAAAAGCCTTAGCTGCGATCTGATAAGATTGACCCAGACACAGCCACTGAATGGAATTATTATTATTATACCTACTGGGCTTGTTAGTCGGGTTTTATCGTTTATTCAGGACTCTCATTAAATACTATGTACTTTTGTCTTTCCTCACAAAACGCTTAAACCTTTGCATGTAGTACATGCACTTGTAGTCTCGGGCTACTACGTGACATGTAGACACCTCGGCTAGGGATTATAACTACATGTACATGCATATCTCCTGCTCTACCAAAGACCTCACTGAACGATAATCTAGTCCACTGCATTGCGAAAATGTAGCCTCTTGCCCAATTACATCAATTTACATGTAGTCATTAGGCCTGATATTTGGGAATTACTGCTACTGAGGAGGATTTATCATTATTAGGGTCGGTTTTCTCTCCTGTTTATAACACACCCTCCATCGATACTCTTCGATGAAGTAACCCAGGACCCAACTTAGTACTAGTACGTGCAAGAGCTACTATAATACGCGCATATAGGGGGGAGGGGGGGGGGGAGGAGAAAATCGGTTGGGCTAGAGCACCTTTT
Source organism: Morchella sp. 2018-W16 (assembly GCA_024713755.1). Taxonomy (NCBI): domain Eukaryota; kingdom Fungi; phylum Ascomycota; class Pezizomycetes; order Pezizales; family Morchellaceae; genus Morchella; species Morchella sp. 2018-W16. The sequence continues at coordinate 564,345 of JAMGYY010000017.1, read as the reverse complement.
GATAGACCGAGTGACATTCCATGATATAAATGCAGCTCAACAATTCCAGGAGGAGGCTAGTATTTTTATTTCACATAACTTTAGTCTACCAAAGATTCCACCCTAGTCTATGTCTATTCTTATAGACTGGTATTTACTCTCCCTGACCTCCACCACCCTGCCTGGCACCCTTAGCACCACATATCTCATCAACACGAAGTAAGAGGCAGGCAGACTATTGTACAATCATTAGCCACCCTCTTTAATAAAAAAAAAAAGAAGAAAAAGAAAAAAACTCAATAGTTTCTCAAGGGCAGGATTAGAAACTCACTTCAATAGCAGTCTTGATGCTCTGTAACTTGACCGCCTCGGGTTCCCAAACACCATATTCTTTCATATCTACGATCTTGCCAGCCTCGCCATCGATTCCAAAAGTATACTCTTTCTGTGCATGTTTTGCCCTCAGCTGAGTGAGTACCCTAATCGGAGACGCACCACAGTTCTGAATAAGTGTTCTTGGAATTACTTCCATTGCTTCAGCAACGCTACGGTAGGGCCATTGCTCCACACCCTCCACTGACTTTCCAAGCTCAGCGAGACGGACAGAAACAGCCATTTCGGTGGCACCCCCCCCAGGAGAGAGACGAGGATGAAAAAAGACGTTGCGGGCAACAGACATGGCATCTTGAAGGTTGCGCTCTATCTCGTTAAGAATATCCTTTGAGGGGCCGCGGAGGAGGATAGTGCAGGCCTTAGGGTCGGCACATTTAGTAAGGAAAGTGAAGTATCTAGTGGCAGTATTAAATAGAGAACATCAACAACGAATCGGGAACTAGTTCATACTCATCACCAATCTTCTCGATCTCGAAGAGACCACAGCCAGTCCCAACATCAGACTCGGCGATATCATCGACGCGATTAACAATGGTGGCGCCAGTAGCACGTGCGATACGGTTGTTATCAGTCTTTCGAACACGGCGAAGAGCGGTAACGTTACCCTTGAGAAGGTAGTGTTGAGCAAGATCTTTTGGATTATTAGCTCATCTAGGTTATGGCATCTCCCTTAGAAATGAGTATTGGGACACGCACCAGAAACACCCTTCTCGGTAATTACCAGATCCGGCTTGACGGCCAGAATGTGATCACACATAGCCTTAACCTGTTGTTCTTCAATCTCCAAGATTTTGCTCCAATCCTCCTCCTTTGATATTTCAATATTTGTTTGTGACTCCCCCTTTTTGTATTCGAGCGGGCAATCCAACAATACAACCCTGGGGTTCTCAATTCTTCTCCTCATCTTTGGGTGAGTGATATCCTTGTTGAGCATGACGCCATCAAGCACCCTTGAATCCTCTATTTCTCCACCAGGAACCTTCTCAACTTTGGCATAACGTTTAATATCCACCTCAGTCTTCTCTCCAACCTGTCTTGCCACAGTACGAACAGCCTGGAGGGCAAGACCGCACATCAATTTTGACCACCTAGAGACGAACTTTGTACCGATTGAAGATGAAATTAACTGATACATTGCCTCATCATCAGAGGTGTCGATGGGAATTGAGACATCCTCGATGATCTGGAGGGCATCGGCGAGGGCACGCTTGAACGCTGAGATGATGACAACCGGGTGGATATTGCGCTGAAGGTGAGGAAGTGCCTGGGCGAGGATCTCACCAGCAAGAATAATAACAGTTGTTGTCCCATCACCGACTTCTTCATCCTGTGTTATCAGAATAGCAGAGTCAGTATCTGCTTTAAAGCTAGGTAAGGGGGTAGCTCTATTGGTGGGGCTAGGTTCCATGAAACTAACTTGTGTCCTGCTCAACTCGATCATGCTCTTAGCAGCCGGATGCGCAACTTCAATTTCCCTCAGGATCGCATGTCCGTCGTTTGTCAACACAATCCCGCCCATTGGATCCAACAGCATCTTCAGCATGGCCTTTGGACCCAAACACGACCGAATAATATCGGCAACAGTCTTAGCAGCCGTAATGTTTGAGATTTGGGCTTTGCGTCCTATTTTCGAAGACCTATCAGTAATTATCATTTTGCTGATAGCTAATCACGGCTGTAGTGTTAGAACGAACCAGTTTGACGCTCTCCCGCCCCGGTGTTCACCACCATCACTGGTGCCTGCATCATTAAATTATTTAGGCTACTTGAGCTAAAATTTGGAAACCCTTTCTAAGAAAACGAAAATTTGTGTAGGTGAGAGAATGGAGGTTGTAGAGGTGTTGATGGTGGGGGTTGAGGTCACCGGGGGGGATGCGGGGGATGAATAATTTGGTATTGTTGGTTGCCGCCAAGGCTGTCTGAGTAGGGTCTACTGCCCAGGTCAAAGAGGCCACGAGGATTTCCTTAGAGCTCTTTCGGAAGCTTTACTTCATCTACCACTGTCGTTCATTACATACTGCAATGGTGTCTTGGGCCACGCTCCAGACACTCCTTGTCTTCTTTGGACCTATTCTATATACCAGAGGCAAAGCCTTCTACCAATCAATCAAGTCTCGTGGCCCTCCTCAACCACTACCTAAAGCTTCTAAGCGTCTTCTTAATGTCCTTTTCGTTACTGCCCTTATTGCGCTCGCCTCAACGTTTGAATATTTTGCTCCTGAAAACATCTTCACGTTGACAGATTCTCGTCTTCTACAGACCCCAACAGACGTCCTGTTCAACCGCGTGTCTCACATTCGCAACCTTACTCCACCGGATGAAGTTCTGCGCCGGCGCCTAAGCAGCAAAGAAGGCCGGCTTCTCTACGCAACCTATGGGCCTGGCCCGCTTTCAGAATGCACCTGGTGTAAAGTTGACGATCCAAATACCTTCTTTCTCTATGCACTCCCAATGATGGCGCTACCACACCTTCTTCACATTGCTGCCATTGGAATTGTGACATCATCATTTTTCTCTCGCCATGGAGTCATCTGGAGGACTCAAGCTACTATTGCCGGTGTTGCGTTACTTCTGGTCGAAACCTACATGGTCGGTATTTCTACCTCTGCGCATACGCTCAACACTATGGCCAAAACTCAGCAGGAAATCAAATGGACACATTGGAGTCTGTTATTGTACCGCGGTATAGCTATGGCCGCTTTGGACGGAGTCCTTGGTTACTTTGTCTTCCTGTCCGGAACAGGCCGCTGGACTCTTGGTCTCGAAGGTGCCCGAGTAGAAGAAAGACTTGAAACCCTTACGAAATCGATCGAAATCGTAGCGTCTAGAATTCATGCGGACAACTTATTACGCCAGACCATACTCCGCAATAAAGCCCTCCGAGAAAGAATGGTCGATCATTGGACAAACGAAGAGAGTGTCGCGCGCGAGATCATGGAGGACGAGGAAGTCCAACAGAGTAGGATAAACTTTGCTACCAATAGATCTAACTTGGATAAGCTTGAAGACGAAGCAAGGAAAAAGAGCGAGGGGGTGGTGGATAGAATCAGCGCATGGAGGGGGTTTCCAGCTGGAAGGGCATAAATTGTTTAAGGCCGCACCCACAGTGACTTGAGGCAATTCGTGTATGTCGGTTTGTTCTAGGGCAAGGCGCTTTTAGACCACCTTGGACTCCAGGTCACTCATGCCCGGAACCGACTGGTCCACTTCGGAATGCTTGGCATATAAACTGCACATGTTATGCTAAAAGATTAGGTGTAATAAATGTAGGTAGTTTACAAAGCGTTGTACCTGATTTAGTCGATAAACAAACCAGTAGTATCATTTATGTCTTAGGCTGTGTATTTTATCTGTGTCTAGAGTAGGAGTGAAGTATGTACACCATATGGACTGGATGTACTCTATGTAGCCAATAGTATACCAATTTTATAAAATCATTCTGCAATGGGAACCCGAACCAGAAACCTTGATGCGAACCCAGACAAAAAAAGTTGTTAATAGTCTACATACATGTATATTCTTATAAGATCGCAGTCTGTAGCGAAGTGAGCACATATGTAGTATAAGGAATAAAGCAAAACTATATACTCTAGCCCACCTTCATATTTTGATACTCATCAGCTCACTCAGTCACATAAAATAACTGCCAGATTTGGTCACATGACCCATGACTTTCGATAGATACATGTATGTATTACGCCTATGATCCTTGGTGTGCGGGTTAGGGTTGGCGGTAAATGTAGGTACGTAACAGCCGCATAAGTGTATCGCGGGCCTACCGTTTGTTTATCCTAAGCTGCCACCCCTCATCTCGTAGGAAATCACTCCTTCCCCGGTACCGGTACCTACATATCTGTACCCCACATTCGCACTTATAAACACCCGCTGTTGTTGGGTTCCTATCCTCTAATCCAGTCTCTGTTCACCTCCGTTCAGACTGGGCAATGGACGGACCTACAGTTAACTTCGGCGAAGAGCTGAAAGTATGCCCCGCCTTCAACTCTGAAGCTTATGTTACACGTGTCACACAGTGCTAACACTTGAACCTATCGCGCAGGATGCCTTCAAACCTGTCTATGCATGGGTACGTGCTTGACTCGAAACGCCACAGATGGGATACATTTACTTATAACTACGGGTAGACTGGGAATGGAATCGAATTTTTGGACGACGCCCAAGCCTTTTACCGCGAACGGGCTGCATTAGAGAAGGATTATGCTACAAAGCTGAGCGCATTAACGAAGAGGTTTCTTGATAGGAAAGCTAAAAAGGCTTCAACTTTAAGCGTGGGAGATACACCTCAAATGACGCCGGGAAGTTTGGAAAGGTGTGTCGCAAAATATAGTCTATAGCATTGGATCCTAAACTAGATTCCTCAGAAGAACGTGCTAATAGAATTCACCTATGTAGTGCTTCAGTGACTACTTGGTCAACCATACTCACCAGCCACGACTCACTAGCGAGAGAGCACGAGAACTTGTCTAACGCGCTGATTACTCAGATTTCGGAACCCTTAAAAGCTATCGCAACTCGATATGAAGAGTACCGGAAGTTATATAACACTTTGAATATGAGGGTCATGGCCGATAGAGATGGTGTATACAGCGAGTTGAAAAAGAGCAAAGGGAGCTACGATGCCGAGTGTAAACAAGTTGAGGAGAAGAGAGCGAAAGTTGATAAAGCTTTTGACGCGAGTAAAACCAAGGCCGAAAAATCCTATGGCCAAGAGCTGATAGAGATGCATAATATTAAGGTCAGTAAACGTGCAAGATCTTTGGCTTATCATGATTTCCTAACGCCGAATCCAATGGGGTTAGAACACATATTTAATAAAAATCAACGTTGCAAACCGACACAAGCAAAAGTACTACCATGAGGATATTCCTGATATATTAAACGTTTGTACCTCCCTCGTCAAAAAGCTATAGTGGGCAACAGCTGAATATTTGGTAGTCCCTTCAAGACCTCAACGAGACTCGTGTCACCAAATTAAATAGCATCTGGACCCTGGGTTGTCAACTCGACATGAACTGTAGGCAGAGCTCTATTACAGTTCTCACCGACACCATGAACGAAATTGCTAGAAATCTCCCAAGTCTTGACTCAGCAATGTTTTCCAGGCATAACATGGGTGGCTGGGTCGAGCCGAACAATTTTGAGTTTGAGCCAAGTCAGATATGGCACGATACTAGTGACATCGTAGTTGATGATCTTGCTACAGTATTTCTACGAAACATACTAGGGAAGAGTAGAAAAGAACTTGAGGGAGCAAAGGCTCAAGTAGATGCGAGAAATCGAGAAATCGAAGCCCTGAGAAAAACAAGGGATAGCATTAAATTCAATGAAGAGATGCAACAAAAAGAAGCCGAGGTTACTAGGGTAGGTGCTGAACGTTTTCACGGCACCATTATTTAGTGGCTAATCATTTTCAACAGGGTCTATTAAATCATCAAGAGCAACTCGTCCCTCACTCATCTAAACTTACAACCCTTCAGGTTGAAATCAGCACGGTTCTCAACGCTGTCGGTGATGTTGAGCGTGGAACACAAACACATAAATTTAAGTCAAAAACTTTCACAATTCCAACCACCTGTGACCTCTGTGGTGAGCGAGCATGGCGTCTTACAGGCGCAGGCTTTTCATGTCAGGACTGCGGATACACCTGCCATGCAAAATGTGAAATGAAAGTCCCTGCACAATGCCCTGGCGTTTTGGATAAAGCGGGGAAGAGAGCCCTCAAGGAGGAAATGAAAGCTACGGCTCCTGCGACTGGTGGTGATAGTGGTGTAGCATTAAGCAGGAGCAATACCATGAATTCACTATCATCATCTTATGCAGCAGGGGGCGGAGGGGCCGCAGTGCCCCAGCGGACGGGATCAACTTTGTCGGGGGCGACTTCTTCGACTGCCAATACTCCTGCAGAAACCACTGCTCCCGCCGCATCAAGTTTGAGTACAGCGGCTGCAGTTCCTACCCCTGCCGTCCGGAGAAATCGCGTGATCGCGCCGCCACCAGAACGCTATGTTGCTGCCCCACCTCCAGAGCAAGTACCTGAGCCATCAGCAAGCAAAGATGAAGTGATAGGTCGCATGCTTTATGCATACTCTGCGAACGGCGCTGGTGAAATTAGCGTCGAAACCGGGCAAGAAGTTACAATTATCGAACCAGATGATGGTTCCGGCTGGATTCAGGTTCAAGTAGGTTCCTTGAGCGGACTTGTCCCAGCCTCCTATGTTGATGCATCCCCGTCCCCATCAACGCCTATAGCAGGTAGACCTGACAGTAGACATTCTTCCTCCAACGTATCGATCTCAAATTCGATAGTTGGAAGCATGGCGGGTAGCGGGACAATAAAAAAGAAGGGACCGGCTGTAAAGCCAAAGAGAGGGGCAAAGAGGGTGAAGCACGTTGAAGCATTATATGAATATTCTGCAAGATCAGATCTTGAATGGGGTATGGTGGAAGGCGATCGTTTTGTGTTAGTAAAGGAAGATGGTGGGGATGGGTGGTGTGAAGTAGAGAAAGGCGGGGTTACTAAAAGTGTTCCATCGGCCTATGTGCAAGTCATCGATTAGGACTAATCGCAGGATTGGTTGAGGGACTCCTTGACTTTCTTTTCTTTTTGCGAAAATAGAGTAGATCTTTCACTGCACAAAGAGTTGCCCTTTTCTTTCCTATTGTGTTGGTGTTTCTGTCCTTGTATTTTGCGTTTCTTTCTTTCTTTCCTTTTATCTTTGAATGGGAAGCTGTATGACAAACCCGATGTCCACTCCCGGACTTGCTAAGAGGACTTGTCAAGAGGACTTGCTAAGAGGGCCTTGGTTAACCATTGTTTGTGAGTTTTATGGAGGCGTTTCTGGCATTTTGTATTGCAAATCCTATTCAGGTTTTTTTTTTATCCCTATCGTAAAGTTCGTTGTTCAAAGTCCAATTTTGTCTGCTTTCAACTAGTTTGATATGCATTCGCTGTTGGCCAGGCCTGAACCATTCCTATATTGACGAACTAGGTGGGATACGTAAGTACCTACATATTTAGAATTCCGCAAGCAAAGGCCTTTTATACCATGGTTTCTGAAGAAACTGATTCGGATGCCACACTAATAAATCGTCGCTACATATTGTCAGTAAACAAATACACGTCTCCTAACTTTGGTGTACACTCTCGTTCCCATATTTCTTTTACCTCCTGTCCTTAAAGTTATATCGTCCGTTCCCGAACATTTATCGTACCATACCCTGACCAGTCTCATTAGGCAATCTTTAATTTGGAATCCCACCCACCAATTAACACAGTAATGTTTAACGTGTGAGTAGACAAGGCACGAAAACTACTTATCGTGGACAAATTCAATAGGATGGGTATTTTGGACATGACAGATGTCATTGAAGATTGTAGGTATGAATGGTAACGGGTCTTTCCCGTTTATCAACCCCCAACCCCTTTGAAACTCCAATTGGGTACAAGATGGGTGCTATTCATCTCATCAGCCCCAGGTTTTCACTTTGTAATGGTAGTAACCGAATCCATGCTGTGAGACCTTTATCATGATAGCCCGTGTGGAACAAGTTTATTAAAAAGAAATTGTGTTCGAGTATCGGAATACAAATATCCGCGGTAGTTCGTTGTGTACGGTCTGGGCCCATGTATTTATATATGAACCTCTTTTTTTTTTTTTTTTTTTTTTTTTAATTCAGTTGTATTTGTTTAAGATTTATATATGAACTGCCTCCCCGCCAAGTATATTTAAGTCAATGATTCAAATCCCCACAAATACTGACCTTACTATAATATGATAGAGAGATACGCAACAACCCCTCTATAAAATTTAAGTCACTATATTATGAATCTCTGTCTTGACACGATGTACACTTGCATGGCAAAAGCTCAGGAATTAACCTCCCTTCAGCCAAACTCCTTCGATTTTCTTCCCAGTGCAACCACGCAACTCCTTGTAGCAAACAGTCTGCAAGATCATCTAACTTCTTCCTAGGTGTCCCCTTTGCCTTCTTCCTATCCACCGCCCCGTACGGAACAAAGTTACCAACTGTATCTGCTACCTCCTTGTTAAATGATATCACATCTCCATTCTTGATCCATTCAGATACCAGAAATATTTTTGCTTGCTTTATGTTCCCGAAAGCTTTCTTCTCCCTCAGCTCCGTGTTCATGACTTTTTTTTCCACCCCCAAACTTCCATCTACCTCCACCTCCACCTCCACCTCCTTCACACCCATCTCCACCTCCTTCGCACCCGTCTCCGCCTCCTTCACATCCATCTCCTTGACCCCAGATACCTCCTCTACCGCCTCCTGCCCCTTGGGTTCACTCACACTCTCTACAACCTCCACCACGTTGCGGGATTCACCATCACGTGACCCATCACTCTTCATCTCAAACGTTTTACCAACTCTGTCAATCCAGAATCCACTGACCCTACTAGGAGAAATACTCTCTGCTGCTGGACTCTTCCTCCGCGCATCTTCCCCACACCCTACACATCCCACTGAGTAGAAAAGAGCGTGAAGCATAGCTTCAAACATATTAACCCTGATCGTCCACTGTTGAATTGCGGAAGCCCCTTGTGATCTATATCGCTGTTGCTCGATAAGAATCGCGTCCGGAGAGAACCGGGATAGTGTTGTGTGAACAAAGTTATTGGCTATAACCGCAAACTTAGAAGGTTCGAAGGACTCTTTTTTCTCCTTGGGTTTCCGAGGTTTTTCTGTAATTATCGGTTCGTCCAAATCTGGGCTTGCTGATTTCCGTTTTCTACTTTTTTTCGTGGGTGTGGGGTCTGTCTCTGGGGCTGATTCCCCCAATCCAATTGGCTCTTCTACCAGCTGTTCAGAAACGGCAATAGTTTCCCAGGCTATTACTTTCGGAAGTGCTTCGCCAACCGGATTCTTCCCTCCAGTGGGAACCTCTATCACGCACAATGCCAGATTCCTAATCCCCATATCAATACTCAGGACTCTCTTCATCTTCTGCTTTATTTCCGCGTTTGATTCTCTCATTTCAGCTTCCTTCTGAGGGTTTCCCTTCTCGCAGCATTTGTGGGACCTGTCGAAAAACCCAACATCTTCGCAACAAGATTTTGCAATCCTGGCCGCAATCTGCGCTTTCGCACCGGTGGAGTTGACACCAATTGCCACTGCAAGAGACCTGAGCGCACTGGCCTTTAATCCGAGGAGCAAGGTGGAGAGGTGAGACGCCATAATAACTCTCCATAAGCTGACACCAGTAAGGTATATTTCTTGATGTTTGCAAGGAACGCACAAATTCTTACACCGGCTGACTAAGCTATAGAGTCACCTACACTTTCAAGCAAGACAACGGCCCTAAAACTGTAGGGTGGGGTTTGCTGGATGGCAAGTAATTAACCCAACTCTATGATATGCATGATTGTGGTTAATTACATGTACTGATAGCAAATCATCGTAATATGCAGGGACCATGAATAGAGTACCTACATATAGGTACATACATGTATCTATGTTTTGCATGTCGATCGTGTTCATACTCTTCGCATACTCAGTCGGCGTCCCCTGCTCAGCACTAAATATAAACAGCACCTAATTATTGTGAACGCGTACAGCAGGTTCTTGAATTTGATGGTAAACCAAATTGAACATATTCTCTAACAATATGAGCTCTACATTACAGCGGTGCACATCTCGAGGCTTGACATTGCTACCATACCTAACCTTAAGACACGAAGTCAAAATATGGTGGTCGGGGAGTTTAATTTTCCAGATCGACATCTTGGCAGGATGAGGCTCGGCGGGATCAATCAATGTTAGTGCCCAGGCTTTCGGTAGGTAATCACGTTCCCGCGCCCTTCGGGAATGACATAATTCGGGTATCTAGGGACATGACGTATGTCCTCATGTTTACAGTGTCAGGATAGCGCTTTAATACGTAAACAAGATTTTTCTTCATTACTTTGTCTCTAGATCTTCCCCCAAAATAAATTTCTTACACAAAAGTCGACATCGCAGGCATCACCCAGTGAGTGCCGGGCATTACGTTGTTGAGTATCCACAAAGAAAGAAAAGGAAATACAAGTGAGCGCAGAATTTCAACAAATAAAACATGAAGCGAAAGTGCAGATCAACCAACTTTTCACCCTTTCATCTCCTGCAAACAGAAACACCTAGATAAATCTCCACCTCTTTGCGAGAAAGAATGAAACCATCACAAAGGTGAAAATAACACCAAGAATCCCAAAAAACCAGTAGTAGCTATCCTCCTCATGTTGTCCTGGCACATGAACGTTCATTCCGAACAGACCACAAATCAGGTTCAGTGGAACGAGAATAGTCGCGATCGTGGTGATCTTTCCAAGAACCTCGTTCGCACGACTGCTAGCCATTACCGAATCGACTGAGAGCTGAGCAAGGTAGTTGGAGTGCGACCGAGACAGCATCTTCTCGAAATGGGAAAGATTGCTCATCATAGTGATAACGTGATCTAGAAATCATTAGCTTTTGTCCGCCTGTAACTAATTTGGTTAAAACATACCTTGGATATCACCGAGATAGAGGCCGATCTCGCCACGAGGAGTAACCTGGTACTGTTCGTTGCACCTCTTTGCAAAACCCTTGATGACGTCGGCCTTGCCCCCTAGCAGTCTCATGAGACCCATACACTTCTTACGACACTCGCCGATCTGCTTGAGCAGTTCGGTGTAGTCATCCGTCCGCGCAATGAAGACAGCATCCTCAATAGCATCAGACTCCTTCTCAATATCATGGATGGATGGGCCGAACGAATCAGTGATATCGTCACTACAAGTTTAGTTAGTATACTTCATGAAATATGAGGTCTATGTTTGGATGAAACCTACATCAAAGCATAGCAGATCCAGTCAGATGACAAAGCTACATAATCCCTCAATTGTCTTATACGCTTGCGTACTTGGGCACTGTGCTTGCAAGGGTTGAAGTGGAAGCTCAGTACTCCTTCGCGGAACACAATGATATAGATGTTGACAGGCTCCATAAAGTCTGGGGAATCCCTGTCCTGGATAAACGACCGAAAACAGACAAAGTAGTAAGAGTGGAAAAGCTCCACCTTCTCACGGGTCTCCTGGACACGAATATCCTCAGCCGTCAAAGGATGAATCGCGAATGCCTTCATGAGCATGCTCAATTCCTCGGTGTTTGGGTTGAAGCAGTCAAGCCACCAAACACCCTGACCACCCCGGAAAAGGTCGTGAAAGTTCTCGCCGTCGCAGAGAAGGTCGCCGATTTCGGGGGCATGAATTGTAGAGTCCATCTCCGAAGAGAAGAAGCTGAAGCGATCAGGGTTGCTCATTCGCTGGTTGCGAGATCCTGGCACCAAAAGATCGACCTTTTCGTCAATCACCGAGGATACATCGTTATCTTTAGACACCGGGGCCGGAGTGTTTGTATTCTTTGGTGTCGACTTATTTTTGAAACCCTCAAAGTACCTCTCCGCCTTCAAAGAGGAACAGCTGCTCATCTTTCTCCTCTTGGTTTGGGACCTCCCTCGGTTTTGGTTAGCCACAAAGTCATCCATCTCCTCAAAGTCAATGCCACCCCGGACCCTAGTTTCTTCAGGTGGAGGGAAGCAAACATCCTCCTCCGCCTTCTGTGAAGCCTCGTCGCCGGAATTGACAACGGATCCTTCATCCTGATTGGTGAAAGTTGGACGACGGGACATTGTCCGCCTAAGTCCCAAGACAAGCTCCGAAGGAGCTTGGCTGGTGATAGTTGCAGACCTTTCTTGACGACGGCGGTGCTCAGGATTTGCGAATGCATTAACCGAATTTGGGGGGGATGGCGAGCGGGAAGAAGCGCGAGACGGATAGCGAACGCTATATCGACCTGTATCGTTGTTGGGGTCGGAGGAACGAGGTGACAGGTTGTCCTGGGCATCGTCATCGACAATTGCGTGTTCGTAGTCCCTGTGGATAGGGCTATGACTATCCCCAATTATGATCGCGATATCGGGACGATCACGAATATCCTCAACACTCCTGCTTATCGTGTTCGAGCGTGGGAGGGAGTGTGCCTGCAGGCGGTGGTCATCCAGTTCAGCCGCGGGAACTCCAAAAGGAGGTGAGTCCGAGCGTGGGGTTTCCATTTCGGCGAATTTTATCGAGAATTTAGTGTGCTAGAAACTGTACTACTCCTTCTTTTTTTTTTCTCTTACTGTTTTACGACCTTATTTTTGGTGGCAATATTAGACGATGGGTATTTTATGGTGTAACGACAAAAAACAATTCTACAAATTAAAACGCAAGTCTATCAAGATGCGTCAGTAGCCGTCTTAATGCCAAAATAGGACTTAGACCACTTACCTATAAAATAAACAAGCTAAGTGCGATGCACTATGGCGAGCCGCCCTATGCGCTCACCGCGGTAGTTGCAATCAATTTGAATGCCGTTGTGGGGTGAGCTTGTACCCCTCAAAGAAAACTATGTTTTCGAGGAGGCGGGAAGCGAAGGTAGAAGGGACCGGTGAGAACGATATCAGGGTACGTTATCCTAAAGAGAGACCGAGCGGTGACAGACAGAACTTGGCAAATAACACAGGCGATTAAGTTTTATAGTTATGAACCAAGGGTCAATTATGGGGGTTTCTCGGATACTCCGTAGACCCAGAATGGACCGAGGAGAGGGTAGGCGAAGGAGAACTTGAAGCTGGTGGATCCCGCCAACTTGGTGGTTTCTGGTGAAGAAGGGTGACGAGGTGTCGGGATCTCGTGATCGACGGGGATAGTTTCGGGACCGTACGATGAGACTGTAGGCGATGAGAAGAGTAGAGTGGCTGATGTGGCTGGAGGTGAGAGGGTGAAGCTTAGAGCTGGAACTTCTTCAGGGCTGGGCAGTAGGAGGAGGGGGCTAGATAGTCAATGCGAAGGAGGACGTTGAGTTTCCATGTGAGTGAGGTAGGAAGATGGGGGCTAGCGTGTGCAGTGGCCGGAGCAGATAGCTACTACGAGAGGAGGTACGACAACGCCGAGACGGTCCAGGGCAGAGGGACCACGATAAATGGAAAGTAGGTTGTGTGTGGTTGGAGCAGAAGGACGAACACAAACAAAACAGAACCGACAGACTGGCGAGATGGATGGTACCGGAGTGTAGGATGTAAGTTGAGAGGAGGACAGTCAAGGCAAGACAAGACGTTAAGTTAAATGTGTTCTCGTGGAGAGAGGGGGGAGTGGTGTGTGTGGTGAGTCTGTGCGAGTGTGTGAGGTTGGGAGAGGAGTAAGTAAAGAAGAGGACTGGCGCCAAAGAAGAAAAAAAAAAAAAAAGGGACGGTCCAGGAAAACAAGACCGCCCACCCACACACAACCTCCATTGGTCACATCCCCCTCCCCAAATCTTGACTAGGTACCTCTAACCCTAACCCGTTCATCACTCGGCAAATCACTCAGAGCGATTTATGCACGCTCTCCCGCCACCTTGGTCCCTTTTCTACAACTCTGATCTCCTGTCCAGACCTCTCTCTCCTCCTTCCAGTCCTGCTCTGAATGACCCACGGGACCCTCTGCCGCTGAGCGTGAGTACATGTAGTTACATGTAGTAATAAATAATGTCCGTGTAACACAAGGTTGGTTCGAAAATATCCCTCAGGTTCCAGTAATTTATGACCCACGCTGGTTGTATGATCATTGCTCTGGTTGGGTTTATTCAAAATAAAGAGGTAGAGTTTGCCCGCGTCGATATCTCCACTCTCTCTCCGCACAAGGGACTCCAAGCAACGACAACACCAAAACAACGGGTAATCGTGAGACGAGGCCAACGCAAAATAAATAAATGCTATCTCTTATTTAAAGCGAGCCCATTACAGTCCTATCAGTCTGGGGCTATCTATGCCACACTTTCCCACATATCTCAGCTGAAATAAAAGCTTTCGATTGATTGAATTTGCGGCACCAGCACTGACATCACTTTTACACCAACAAATTTCATGGCCAGGCATTCCATGGCCAGGCCCCAGCGAAAGAAAGAAAAAACTTGAAGCGGTTACCACCTAGAGAGGTCCTGTTAGTCTATAGTGGATCCATATACAATTCTTTCTTCACATGTCCCTTTTTTTTTTCTAGGTACCGAAATCTCCCACGTAATTTTTTTTCTTTCTCAGATATCCATGTCCTTGCATATGGTTCGCTTCAAGGAACGACTAGTTTTTCCGTTATCGCTTGAAAGTTGCACCACCCCCCAGTTCCCAGTGGATTTTTTTTAAAAATGGAAACACTGCCCGGGTTGGATGTCAGCTTTGGCTTGAATTTTTCTGGGATATCAAATTTACAAGAGTCAGCAGCACCAAACAAAACAACCGTGCTGTACCGCCCTGCCCGTTCCTGAGCATCGACGCCTGGAAATGAATATATACTTTACCTACATACCTGCACCCTACCTCTCGAGTACCCACCTATCCGCACCTGTACACAATATAATATCCGTGGATCCTGCAACATGCAATGCCATGTGGGCATAATACATCACCTACCAATATCACTATCCCGCATTCTCCAATCCATGCGCTATACTAGACACGGCAACAGGTCGCGAGGACACCACTCTCCTCATACTGAGTGAAGCCATCTGCAGAGCAATATCTACTGCCACATTCTTGAGAGAAGCTGATGGAAGGGGCAGAAGCATTTTTGATGAGCGTCCTGCACAAAGTACTCCGTGCGACAGACGCTGCATTGCATTACATACACATATGATGGAGTGCTCCATTGGGCCCATCAATTATATGCTTATTTCTTTTGCGAATAAAGAAAAAAAATAGATAAAAAAAATCGACCTCTCCCTTTATTTACTCAACCTGGGGTGTGCCCAGCAATAGCCGAGAGGGTTGTGTGCAGGCGTCCCTGAAAATTTATGTATGTAGCAGGGAAGTGCTTGTGCAGAATGTGGATAGCGCGCAGGAGACAAAAAAAAGTATAAATGTAGGTAGGCGGCAGCGGCAAGCACAATGCCTTAAGGGCTTGCTTACATTGACCCTAGAAAATTAAAAGCAAGTCAATCTGTAACTCGGCGTACGCCTGTTGCTACCACATACTTCAAAGACCTTCTGAGTTTCAGGGTTGCAGAAATAAGGAGTTTAAGTGGTTAATCGGAACACCCTCTGAGGGGGACAAAGAGCTGATTGATCGCTGCGGAAGGAAGAATATAGTCGTTATGCGTATGCAACGTTAGTAAGCTTGGGCTTTTCACCAGTTGATAGGACTGAGTCACCTGTTCCCGGTAATGATAAGGGTGCAACTTTTTCTTAGACAACCTAAGGGCTTCTCAAATCGCACGCTGGAACATGAATCACCAGTCCGCGGGGTGCGTTACGTCTAGACCAATGAAGCATCGCCTATGCCACACTTCAGCATGTACGGGCGTTGGAGTTATATGGTTGGAGCAGTGGTAGAGATACCTAGTCGCCCCAGATCTAGAGCTGACTACAATTGCAACCATAAGCTTTGTAGCACCGTGACATCGGTCTATCGTGTAGCGAAGGTAGGTCAATGCAGAAAATAACTCAGACCAGGTTAACCTCCCAGCAATGACACCTTGAAAACAGTGGGTCCTTTTTTCTATGCACTGATCAACATACTCGGTAGTCTACCCTCCAAAATCACAGGTACAACATATCCCTCTCAGACCACCCAATCTAAGTTTCGGGCAAAAATCTTGGAGACGAGATCCCGAGAGAATGGCTCGGCGCTCCTGTTGCGGGGCATCATAGATACATGGAGATACGATGGGGCAACGCATGCGCGGGCATTGGGTGGTGTTGTAGTGATAAGGGAGTTTGATTAAGGTTTAGTGGAGGGCTCCGGAAGTGGTTATACTTCCTTGTAGACCCTGGGGAAAACTCGTGGTGTTTGTGGTTTTGACATGGTAAAGTAAGTTATGGTTTACGTTAGCACTTTTTATTAGATGTGGCTGGTGGGCGAGTGAGATTTTGTGATTCTGGGAGTTGTTTCGTAAGCCGGTTTTGTATTGATATCCGTAGATTATCAACCCCTAGTCTCGTGCCCATCCCCTATTTTGGTGTGGTTGGTGATGCAGTATTTTCCTAAGGAGATACCGATTGGGTCTGGGAACGAAACTAATCAACCCCATATTTACCCCCAGAATAAAGGTCATCGACCTTGGTACAATACTCGAGAGCCCCACCTCTTCTCCCCCACCGCTTTACGCCAACAAGCTAGCGTACTAAGTAAGGGATACACATGCACCACATATACTTATGTAAAGCGGCGAAGTGAGATACATGGTGCCTACACAAACGTAAAAACATACCATACAGAGAATGGACTATACCCGATCTACAAATACCATATTAGTTGAAGTCGTGCATGCACATCGATCTCCGACAAGCCAAGATCTAGCCATGTATGTACATGTATGTAGATGCCGTACATACATGTAGTCGGCCTTCATAGCTCATTGCATTAATGTTACGTGTAATATGTGTAATATCGTGGAGCTGACGGGAGAGTACGTCTGCACCTCGGGCTCAACTTTGGTAATGGGACTTGGCTATGGTGCCCCTAGAGTCGCGATAATGCGGTGCGCCCTGTGATTATTATGATGCCTGAAACGTCATATACGGGAAATAGGCGCGCTCCGAGTAACGGCGCTAAACATACCGTGTACTGTTCCCCGGAAACCCCACCGCGTACAAGACATTGACTACATGTAGACTACATGTACATGTACATGGTTACTGGTGAAATTTAATTGAGCGGGTCGCTAGCGCTAGTAGCCGCTGGCATATAATAAAACTAAATTCTCTGTGATAAACTAATTAAAGGCTAAAATCTAACGCGCACATGTATGTACTTGGGGTGAAATTAAGTATTGTCCCAACCGTCGCTGGCAACCATGCTATCGCGAGAGACAATACTTAATTTCACCGCAAGTACATGCGTGTAAAGACTCACTGTTTTTGGCTTAGCTAATATCCTAGCTGGCTCACCAATAATCGTGGTGGTGTCTCGGATCAGCCATTATGCCTAGGGTGAGTGATATTCTATGAAGAGAGGCCTAGGGATGCCGAATTCCGAATGAGGATCGAGACCAGATGCCTAACACCCTACTTTCCTTTTTTTTTCTTACATCAACATAAAGGTAACTATCTCACTCGAGGCCGCACGGCCTTTGTCAAAAAAGAAAAAGAGAAAAAAAACCTGTAAATCATTACATACGTCTTACAGCCCAAAACCAGCCGCGGCACCATCGTAACTTTTTCTCAATTACCTGCGACGACACTACATGTTACTATGATGCTACGCTATTAAAAAAATATGAGTGACGTAACGGTACGGTATTCTTCCACTATTTAGTCCTATAGTATATACATGTAGTAATTTCACGAAGTTTTTAATGGCGGTAATTCTAGAAAGAAGAGTACTAACTAGCACTAAATTGGTCTTGACCATACAAAATCTTGCTAAAATAGGTGGTGTGCTCAAAGGTTACAGGTTTTTTATAACCGTTAAACAGCGGAGAGCTGAAGCTCGCTGTAAGATATCCGTTTTCGAAAGCTAAAGAGCAATTGCTGCTAGGTTTAGCGGTATGCCGTCCGACAGTTGTGCTGGTGTCAGTTCCGAATTAGTTGCAAGAGGCCCGGTGACTTAATGACCACATCGGCCTAGTGATTTTAACGTTCTCCGCGTTATGTATCATTGACATCAGCCCCCACCCCCGTCGTTTATAAAACACCTGTCCCACCCCGGTATTCTTTTAAAAAAAAACATTTCATGCTTGTTAAACAACGTGACACCAATCACAAGATAACCCTAACCCACATACCTTAAGACTATTTCTGGTATAGCTCTTAGCGGCTCTCTTGAACCCCGCAGAACCCCCCACCACCACAACATCGCGTCTTCCTGTGTTAGTAACACGTTGATTCTATAATCATCTGTAGCCACACAACTCCTCCTTTTACATATCAAAAAATTTCCCCTACTTCACGATCTTAGAATTCACAATGGCTACACCTGTCGCGTCTCTCGAGTCTCGCATGGGTCCAGTCCCTACCGAAGCGACTCCTGCTGCCAGTGCTGCTGCCACCCCCAGGATTACAGTCCAAGGCGCTACTCTTGCCCCTACTTCTGAGGCCCCCGATGAGCCTAGCGATCTTGTAGAAAGCAACTATGAGGTCGCTGTGAAGCTCGTGAACATGCAGGGAGACCCTAACAGTCCCCTATACTCGGTCAAGCGATTTGAAGATTTGGGAATGTAAGTTTCTTTTTGTCTAGTCTTCGTGAGACCGAGCTATCTTTATTTAATGAGATCCTGTTCTAATGTCTCCTTTATTAAAGCTCGAAGGAGCTTCTGGAGGGAATATACTTCATGAACTTCAAGAAGCCTTCCAAGATCCAGGAGCGCGCGCTTCCACTCTTGCTCTCAAACCCCCCTACGAATATGATTGGACAGTCGCAATCTGGAACAGGAAAGACAGCTGCCTTCGTTCTCACCATGTTGACTCGTGTTAATATGTCCGTCAACCAAGTCCAAGCTCTGTGTCTTGCCCCATCGCGAGAGCTTGCAAGACAGATCATGAGCGTCGTTCAGACTATGGGTCAATTCACAAACATCAAGACCCAATTCGCCATTCCTAATATGGTAGCTAGGGGGCAGCGAATTGATGCCCAGATTGTTATTGGTACCCCAGGTACAGTTTTAGATTTGATTAAGAAGAGGCAGCTTCCCGTTGATGGGATTAAGGTCTTCGTTCTAGATGAAGCGGATAACATGCTGGACCAGCAAGGCCTTGGAGATCAGTGTATCCGTGTTAAAGGGTGAGTTTTATATCCTCAAATAGTATTGACCATTGGCACTAATTTTACTAGTACTGTCCCACAAACGGCGCAGATCGTACTCTTCTCCGCCACCTTTCCCGATCAAGTTGTCCAATATGCCAACCGATTCGCCCCAAACGCGAATCAGATCACACTAAGGCACGAGGAGCTTACCGTCGACGGGATCAAGCAGCTCTACATGGACTGCGAAAACGAAGACGACAAATACCGCGTTCTTGTTGAGCTTTACCATATCCTCACAATTGGTTCCTCAATCATCTTCGTTAAGAAGCGCGAAACCGCCTCCGAGATCCAGCGACGTATGGAAGCCGATGGCCACAAAGTTGCTGCTCTTCACAGTGCTTTCGATGGTAATGAGCGTGACAGAGTTATCGACGACTTCCGTTCTGGAAAATCCAAGGTCCTTATCACAACCAACGTGCTCGCACGTGGTATTGATGTCGCAACAGTCTCTCTTGTAGTTAACTATGATATTCCGCTCGACTCAAACGGCAAACCTGACCCCCAGACTTACCTTCACCGTATCGGGAGAACCGGCCGATTTGGACGTGTCGGTGTTTCCATCTCGTTTGTGCACGACAAGAACAGTTGGGGTGAGTTGAACGCGATATCGACGTATTTCGGTGTGGAAATGACTAGGGTGCCAACTAATGATGTTGATGTAAGTTTACCCCTCACATCCCATCCTTTCATCTAGTCGTGATGACTAACAGCCTGTAGGAAGTTGAAATGATCATCAAGAAGGCGCTCAAGAGCAAGACTGCGGGTGTCTCAAAGGTCGAGTCTTAGTTCGCAAAAGCTGTTTTTGGATTTGTTTGGTGTTTTTTCCATTTTTTTTTATTGGCAGAAGAGGAATACTGTGATGCGATTAAATGGATGTACAGAGATATATCAACGAGTGACGAAATCTTATAGGGCATGCGTTTGAGATGGGAGAATGACCACCTTATTTCTACTTTTCTTTCTTCTTTTCTTTCTTCCTATCTCCTTTCACTTCATAGTCTTTGGAGTCTGTATTATATATCTTTTAAGTCTTTTTTTCCTTTTTGTGGTCTTATTTCATGAATGAGGAAAGAAAAGTGGTCGAGTTTGAGACTATTAGAGCATTAGTTGAAATGTTGGCTGAAATGCCGGGGAATGAAAATTGGTCCTACCTGCGTCGTCCTGATTGCCGTTAAAATTAGAAATGAAAGGTACCGCGGCTGTATGTGATATATATTCTCTCCAATATCAGCCCACTTAGGCCATATTCCTTGGTGATTCCGTGGTGATGAGGGTACAAGGAGGGAGGAGGCATCGCATGATTACCTGAGTCCGACACGACGGGGCCCACACCTCGATGGGTTGCAGAGAGATACGCTGTTAGATTCATTACTCTCCGGCCCGAGTACCGAGTGATATCCTATGCTATAAGTTGTCGTTCTCGTAGTTATTGTTATGCAGTACGTGTACCTACTGCTGGGGGGTTATGTTGGGTTCAGAATTCAGGAGTGTGAATGGCTAGGCTTACATCTTTCTCTAGAGGTTACGGGGCGTTTGTCGTTTTGGCGGGAGGGGTGCTGAGGGGGTATGTGGTGGGTCTTTGGAGAACTGGAAGAGTTTGATGGAAGCTTTGATTTAGTTATACCAGAGATCGAAAGAAAAAAGAGGGTTGGGTGGTGGAAGTAATTGCTTTGAGTTTTGTGTGGGGGAGGGGACATGCGGTAGGAGCGGGGCTGGTGGAGGAGTGTGTCGTGTCATGCTGAAACTTTTTAGCCTGGCAATAGTATGGCCCTCAAGGACACTGACAAGCGCAAAGATTAGCAAGGGCAAGAACCCTTAAGAGTACGCCAAGATTTGCCTTGGGCGTCTTAATTGGACACACCGTACATTGATAGAGGCGTAATTCTGTTACTATACCGAGCATGAGATCATACATACATGTATATAGGTTGACGGAATGTATTGGTCATGAAATATCACTCGCGATAAAGGTTACATGAAGTACTGCCATGATTCTGTTTTTTCTTTTTTTTTGTTTAATTTATTAAACCAGATAAATCTAGACACGGGAGAAAAAAACCAAGCCTAATTTAAATAGAGTTAATTCCTAATGTAGTTTTGCAAGTGATTGTGTTTTATGTTTTTGTGTTTTATTATTAAAAATTAATTAATATAAATAAATCATGTCATAGCATGTTAGAGTTATAAACTTATAGATCCTCTGCATATTAGTCTGTTGAGTTTGGATTCGAAGTCATCCACGGCTCTTTAACCACCGGCGACGGCGGAAAGGTGCGGAATATTATTATCTTCTTTGCTAGAGTTAGTTAATTTGTCGGCCCCAGGCTTACCCCGTGCTTTGCACAAATAGCCCGAGTCAATGTCCTGACTGCGAAATTAGAGAGCGGGTTGGGCAGACTTGAGCAGACCTGCGATAACTCCCACAGATCTAGAGCATGTTAAATACAGGATGAACAAGATGGCCTTATTTATATCAGAGGTAGTTTGACCTAGCAAGATATTCAACTGAATCTCGGATGTCCGGTCCCTAACTGTGCTCTCTGGGCTAGCTAAGATGGGCCGTAATATTTATATGGCTGGCCTGAGGTATTGCTTAGGAGGCTAGGCTATGAAGGAAGAAACATAAATAAAATTAGAGGGTCGACAAAAGGAGCCCACAGGGTGAATACTAGAATTCTAGAATATTTCGCAGTGTATTTGCAAGCGGCTAGCTAGGAGTGGTTTCACAGTTGGTTAAACAAACACAATTCCACCCCAGGAAACCACATTTGTTGTGGGGGGGTTAGGATCCGCAACTCACTATATCAGAAGTTAAAGGGACAAGCCCAGTTCTGTGTTTACTGTAGAATGATAACCATTAGATAATGGTTATAAAGTAGACAGCGTATATACAAGCGTACGGGGGGTGAAGTTGGAACGCCTAAGACGCTCAGCCACAGCTTTTATGGTGTAAAGCCACGCCAACTGATACCCTGGCCGTTCCAACTTCACCCCCAGTAGGCTAGTATAAATGCAAACATAAAGACTTTTGTTGCCTACCGCCGCGTGTAAGCTGCAGGCCGGTCGGTCGATTCAGTTATAGTTATTGTCGCTGGTATAATCAAAATCTACACCGATGCAGGTTTGTTACACACCAGGTTTAGCGGTCGACTAACAGTGCTCTCGAGAAAACATCCTACGCTGGCTTGATTAAGCTTAGTACATGTACTTTCAGGTGACGAAAACTTGGATCGTTTTGACCCAATTCTAGAATGAACTTTTCATAAAGGTGTGGATTTGGCTAGCGGTGATCAGCATTAGGACCCTATAATTGAGCTATAGCCATATAGGTAGCCGGTAGTCTCGTTCCGCGTTTTGCAGCTATAAGAATCACAGGCTATGCCATATACGGGACCAGATATTCAGGGCCGCAGAGTAGAACTTGTGGTCTCTTTGGAAAATCTAACGACGAGCTAGCATCTAGATCTATGTGTCAATTATCTAACAATTTCTGGTCTTTGCTCTAAAGACATCGATGATCGCCTATTAACGACGTCTAACGGGCTCGAATGAAGCTCGTGTATGCAGTTATTTTTGTGATAGAAGCTGAAGGTACTATGGGAACTTTAAAGAAACTTACACTATTGACTCTCCGGAATACTGTTAATCGTTAGTACTTATATATTACTTAAAACGCCAGCACTGATATGTTTATAGTCGGTACGTACCCACAAATACTTGGAGTACGTTTAAATATTCGTAACTCATGGCATATAAGCGTTTTTGGACTGGACTAGCTAGATATTTATCTGTGTACCGCAAATTCCTATACACAGTTCTTGTATGTGAAGATCTGGTCTATGCTGGAAACATCTTGAGCTAAGCTCAATCGATATAACTAGGCACATGCGCACGCGTACGATAATGACGATCGATGGTAAGCTTTTCCGCCTGGAGATCTCAAAGAACCGTTGATGATATCATCATAAAAATTTTCTAAAAAAAAGTGAGAGGGGTAGAGAGGGAAAGAGGGTCCATTCCCTTTCCCTACTCATCGTCCTACTAGCTATAGTTCTTCCTCGACCTCTTGACTATCTTCTCTCTACCCACTCTTTTAACCTTCCCCAGTATTATTTATGCACCGTATTCTTTTTTATTGCGAGAAAGATACTTACCATGTACTAAACGAATCCCAACCTACTGCGTACACAAATTCAACCATTCTTTTTACGAAACTTAGTTAATTCCACGCACGGACAGCTTAATCGTTCCCGCGCGCGAGAATATACCAAAGGCTTCGAATACATTCAGTCCAACTAACACAATATACGTTACAATATATATATAGGTACATACATATATTAATGATTAACTTCTAGAACGCAATTGTAGAGCAATTGAGAACTCCTATCAAGTACATATCTATATTACCTCACGATCAGTACAAATTCACAGTCCGATATATCGAGCTTCCTAGATCTCTGAAAGTATGAGTAGAAAACAAACCTCAATATCTATAGGTACATTAATTCTATATACATACCTCAAATTATAAAGACATTAAGCAAGCATCGATCTAATACATGTAACTATCAATTATCTACCCGCAGCTGCACGCGCACATCAATTGAGGCTTCGGCAAGCTCCGTCGGACCCCTGCACTCAGGCAATCATCTCAGCCAATCCCGTCCCGACGACCCACATTATTGAATGTGTGACCACAACTACAACTAGGGGACCCTACGAGCCAGCACTTCCACCATCACCACCACCATCACCACCGCCACCACTACCACTACCTCCACCTCCACCTCCACCTCCACCACCATCACCTCTACTATCACCTCAGCTAGAGTTATTCCTAAAATCACACCCTCACAACGATCTTAATTGTTTTCGTGCACCACGTCCCTCCAAAAGTACTAAAAACCACCACTCAGTCTTCTACCAGGCCCTCAGGAGTGCTGAACAGCAGGAACGCGAGCCAAAAGGAGTAGTAGCCAGAAATATGCCTGCTGCTACTGCTGCTGCTTCTGGTGTCAAGCAGACGGTGGAGGTTGGCAAGCCGGGGGAGTACAAAATAGTTATCGGGGACAGCTTGAAACGGAATGCAGATGCCTCGTCGGACAACGATGCCGCTTCGTCCCCCATCGGCGATATCTTTACGAGCGTAAAGTGTACGTGAATAGCTAAAGCTCTCTCTCTCTCTCTCTCTCTCTCTATTGTGTTTACAGCTATACTGACTCTAGACGCCTGCCAATAGATAACTACAAGCCCAATACCTCGTTGTCGAACCCCACGCCTCCCCGCCTTACCAAACACGCCCCGACCGGTCCCGCTCCATACACGCTGTCGCTCTCACCGCCTGGCAGCTCCTCCAAGACCATCACCTACACCGGCAGTCAGCACGTGCACCCCCCACGCAAAACAGAATGCATACTCCTCTTTGACCCAGCGACACAGTCCTTTACCCTCGAGAAGCTCTCAAGTACATTCACTTTCAACGCCAAGGTCTTCGCGCCCGCGCATCCCGCGCTACCACTCCGCCCCCCAATCCCAGACGGTGAAGAGACGGACGAGGAGGAGCGTGAGGAGGATAACCCCTTCGACTACCGCCACTTTATCAATAAGAAGCCCACCACAAAGTCCCGCGCAGAGCAGAAGAAGGAGCGCGAGCAGCGCCGGAAGGAGGCGCTGAAGCGCGCAGGCAAGGACGTGCCGGAAGACGAGCCGGAGGAGGAGGACGATGAAGAGGACCTCGGCCTCGGCATCTCGTATAATGGCCGACCTGCCGTCAGCGGGAAGGGGTTCCTGGCCGCGTCGCCTGCCATCGGGCCCAGGAGGAATGTTGGTGGAAAGTCGCCGTTTGCTGGGAAGAAGCCTGTGGGAATGTCTTCGGGTGTGCGGGCGCCTAGTCCCGGCCGCGAGAGCGAGAGCGATGAGGATGAGTCCGATGAGGCTGACGATGAGGAGGAGGAGGACGAAGAGGTGGCTGCACCGCCGCCACCACCGCCCGTGCCAGCGTCGAAGCGCAAGGCCCCCATGCAGAAGAAGAAGGCGGCGGCCGCTGCTGCTGCGGCCTTGGTGGTCGAGGACCCGGATCCGGATGTGCTGGAGTTTCCCGAGCCGATGGTGATCGTGGAACCGTCAGATGAAGAGATCAGCGACGTTGACGAGAGTGACGAGGATGCTCCCCCGCCGCCGCCGCCGAAACCGTTGGCGCCGCCCGTGGTTGAGGAGGAAGATGATGAGGAGGACGATCTTGCGAAGCTGCTAGAGATGGAGCTGGGCGATGCGGATGCAGATGGTGACGGGGATGAGATCATCATTGATGATGATGGGGAGGTCCGGGGCGGCGGCACCGCGATGGATAGTGGGTGGGAGGGCACGGGGGCGGCGAACGGAGGGGGCCCGATCAGTCTTGCGGGGATTATGGGGGCTGATGATGATAGTGAGACGAGTGAGGAGGAATAGCCTTCTTGCTCTTGGGCGCTGAGTCTCTGCCCTCCTCTCCTCGCCGGCCTCATTTTTTAACATGGTTTTTTTTTATAAAATGACCTCTTTATATACTCTTTTTGTGTTATGTTTTTTTTTGTTGGATCTTGCTGGTTCGGTGGTTTCGGGGTTTCCTTCGGTGTTTTGTTTTTATTTTCATCTTTATTTTCGTTCCCGCTTTCTCTTAACCAGTGTTTATTTCTATTATGAGGTAAAAGGTTGTTTTTATACTACACTACACTATAAACCTACCCGCCCGGCCGCCCGGTTGGCCTTCCTTCCTTCTGGCTGGGTTGGTTTGGGAGGGGAGATCTGGGGGAGGGGGAAGGGGACGATTTTGCGAGCCGGCTGTGGTAGCATATCTGTTTGGGATAGGACAAGATAAACCTGGCCCTAAAGTGGTGGGTTATATGAATTTTTTTTTTTGAAAAAAAAAATGAATGATGCGATGGGATTTGATTTTGTGGCGCCCCCCTTTTTTTCTTTCTCTTTCTTTTGTGTGTACGTGTGTTGGTTTTTGTGCTGAAGTGTTTCGGGCCTTGTGAAAACGAAGATATGTCATAGTGTATAGTAGAGGCGCGACTGTAGGTTAACTAAAATAAGTACCTTTATGGGCGGCTTTCTTGATTAAATGCGGAGGTTATTTTCATTTTTTTTTGATTTTTTTTTGGGGGGGAGGGGGGACGGTGATGTGGGATGTATATGTACATGTAGCTACATCAGTACCAAAAGGGGGGGTGTAATCCGTGCCGCAGAAATTGAGTTCTGCGGCATTCTAAGTACTATGGTATTGAGAGAAATCAAATATTTACCATAATGTGGTATTTGTATTGAATGCTGCATTTGTGCAGCATTTCTAGTATGCTATGTATTTCTGAGGTTTCCGGGCAACTTCCGGCTTGTACCCACCAAAAAAACATACATGTACTCAATATCTCGGTCATCTTTGATTCCTCATCAAAGGGTTAAAAAGAGTTGGGGAATACTTTTCGAAAATAAATTTTGACCACCTAATATCTGGTACACTGGCATGATGAAATAATTATTCTATTATGTACTGAACATCCATGAATGATATTAGTAATTCTGATTGGTTGGTGATGATCGATTGTCAATGTGGGTGTGGGTGTTGACTGAGCAGTCTTATTCCCCTTATTATGAGGTGTTACTCTCACCTGCTGTCACGCCTAGGCGTGACAGAGGCAGTCATGTGGAATTTCTACAGCACTGGTATCAATAATTGATTCTCAAAAGTGCAGTTGTAAAGCGGTATTTTTCAAATACGTATAGACCCAGCATTTCTGTAGCATTCCTACGGCAGGGATTACACCCCATTTTTTTGGTACTGTAGGTGGGAGTGGGAGTGGGAGTGGGAGTACTGGGAGTGGGGCGGGGCGATGGGAGGAAGCAGAGTTGTGTGCTGGTGCGGTTTTGGTGTTGGTGCATGAGATATCACTCGATCTACCCACGGTGCCGGTGCCGCCCAGGAACCCGCCTCTCCGTAGGGTATGAGCGAATTGCGTAGATACATGCAAGTGGCGCCTTAGCGCGCTGTAATAATGTGGAGATGTGCGTTTGTTGATGCCGTCTTGTACTTTGGTGTTGCGGTAACATATAGGGTTTGGGACTGAATCTCTAGTATATACGGGTTGTTTCTACAATTGCTGACGGTGGCGTGGTAGTCTAGGCTCCTCACCGATAAATATGTTGCCTGCTGAGGTCTCGAGCTATGTTGGTGCTGTATGTCCGCCCTCAGCACTATTTCTTTCTCTCTTTCTTCTTTTTTAGTTTTTGTTTTAGTTTTTTGCGTTTTTAGACTGTATATAATGTACTACGTAACTTTACTTACCTCCGCTACTTTGTGAGGGGCTCGTGGATGTGCGGCCGTTGGTGGATATTGCGGGGGTAGGACTATGTAGGTGATGGTGTTGACCATGCTCTGCCGAGGAGACGATGTTCACCCCGCCCAGGCGCTTCATCACATCAACTAGCAGGTTGGTCTTCTCAGGGGGCGCATATACTAACCCTGTTTGATCGGAGTCGACTCACCCTAGGTTTTTTTCACGAGGTACGTTAAGAAGCTCGGAAAATATTGTATTACCGGCCCAACAATGCATCCGCGGATCGTGCTGTGGTCTAATGTCCTTCATCATCAAGACGCCTGTACTTTAATTTAATTAGTAGCGGTTTTATCTCCTAGTGTTTAGACGGAGGGGGATGCCCGTATGAGGGGTCTGTGTGGGGTGCAGAGGTGATTTGGGTTCCGTGAGCTTGCTCTTTCAATGCAGCGTTTCTCCCTCTGGGTGCTCCGACAAGTAGCCCCGCATTGAGCATCTCGTATTACACCGATATTCCTCGTACGTGTCGGGGTGTGCCCTTCGTTTGCAAACTTGGCTTTTAATGGCCAGGTCATCTTTGTGTGAATCCCTTCGCATATGGCTTTCGATATCGGGACTATCCTACCTGTGCAGGGTCCTAGCGGGCTCTTCGGGGCTGGGCATTGCTACATTTTGACATTGATTGCAGAAGGAAGTGCGATACCTGGAGATAGCGCTCGAGGTTGTTGTGGTGCTGGTGACCGCAGAGAGGGCAACTTTCCATGGTGGGGTGGGGAATTAAGTGGGGGGTATGGGTGGTAGGAACATGGGATGGATGGAGTTATATGCAACTTAAGTGAGATGGGTGTGGTGATAGGAGGAAGAGTGTCGGAGATAGAGCCACAGAATGAGCGGTGGTGAAGGTCCCGTTGGGGCAGAACATCTAAAGCCCTAGTACAGGGATCTCATTGCCGAGTGATACCCCATGAGCAGCCCCCCACCAACACCACCGCACACCCGCCCGCCGGCAGGGAATGCCAAGCGCAGGTTGAGGTTGGGAGTTTGTCGCGGCGAATTCTCCAGCCCGCTCCCAAAGCCAAGCCCCTGCCTACGAATTGTAAAAGAAAATTAAATCAGGGCTTGGCACAGTCTCCATCTTGCTATATAAGACCACCTTTCCCCCCTCCTCCAGTTCTTTTCTTTCGCCATCAACATGAGCCCGCTCCTCGCCTCCCCTCTCTCTCTCGCCTCTCCCCCCCTCTCTCCCGCCTCTTCTCCCTTCTCTCTCCCCCCTCCTCTCTCCTCTCCTGCCCCCCTTCTCTCCCTCCCCTCCTCTTCTCTCTCTCTCTCTCCTCCTCTCTCCTCTCTCTCTCTCCTCCTCTCTCCTCTCTCTCTTCCCTCCTCTCTCCTCTCTCCTCTCTCTCTCCTCTCTCTCCTCTCCTGTCCCCCTTCTCTCCCTCCCCTCCTCTTCTCTCTCTCCCTGCCTCTTCTCCTCTCTCCCTGCCTCTTCTCCTCTCCCCCCGTGTCTGCCCCTACGAGGGACAGGCACGTAACTCAGGCCCTCCTGGCCCTGGGGAGGAGGGGCCGAGTTAGGACCCCCCACCCTCTCCTCATAGGCCCTTCCTGGCCCCTAGGCTTCATGCCTTGGGCCAGGAGGGGCATTCCTTACGTTAGGACCCCCCCCCACCCCCTCGTAGGCCCTTCCTAGCCCCTAGGCTTCATGCCTTGAGACCGGGAGGGGCACCTTCTACGCTAGGGCCCCCCATCCCCCATAGGCCCTTCCTGGCCCCTAGGCTTCATGCCTGGGGACTAGGAGGGGCCTTTTTTACGTTAAGACCCCCCACCCCCGCGGGCCACCTCTCCACCTCTCCCACCTCTCGCTCATAGGCCTCTCTTGGTCCCTAGCTTTATGCCTGGGGACCAGGAGGGGCCTTTTTTGCGTTAGGACACCCCATCCCCTCCTCATAGGCCCTTCCTAGCCCCTAGGCTTCATGCCTGGGGACCAAGAGGGGCCTTTTTTGCGTTAAGTCCTCCCCGCCTCTTCCCCCGGCCCCCCTCCCTCCGCCATGTACTGTACTGCTATCGAACTCTGGGCGCAGCCGAGGGTTCGAAAGTGGTTTCTCCTCCCCAAGCTGCCATTATCCTCCCCGACCTAATAATCATGTGGGCAGAGTGTAAATATAAGCTATATCTAATCTTCATAGATGTGGGCCCTAGAGCTAGATAGGGTAATGATACAAACTCTCTCTTATAGGTTATTGAGCGTTGTAGGCCCATATCGAAGGTAGATAACCCCATATCAAAGAAAAACGCCGTGTTTTGGCCGTGAGCGCAGAGGGTGCGTTGCCGAGTGATATTCTGTGATCTAGAGATCCCACCCGCCCGAAAATACATTTTAGGTGGTACGTAACCGCACCTAAACCGTCAACGGACTTTACCTTTTGGGGTAGGCCCTCCCTATGCGATATGATTTGTTTTGGTGTTAATATTATCATAGGAAACCGATCTGCGTATTAGGCTCAAACTCTCGGTCATTACATTCGCTACGATCTAGACTCGCTATCCATTTATTTACAAAAGAAAAAGGCCAAAGAAACCCAAGTCACCCAATAAAAACTCCATCCCAAGCACATCTGCCCATTACCCCATCCTCATTAGTACCTATGTTCTTCCAGCCAGCGTCTCTAGTCTTCCAGCAAGCACTTTGTGCTTTGCTACGACGCCGACCCATTCTTCACCCTCGCCGCCGCCTCCACCACCGCCAAAACACTCGACTACGCCCAACATGGCCCCAAACTCTCCACCCAACCTTCCCAGACTTCCTGCCGCATACAATACTTGGGTCAATAGACTCTCCCTGCCACTCTTATCCTCAACCCCACTAAGGTACTCTCCCAACACCCCGGTGAGCAGCCCTACAAGGTGCAGAACAAACGAAGCAAGTGGGTCTGGCGGCTGTCCTCCCTCTGGATCATCCTCATCCCTGCTAGAGCTCAACGTGCTCGATGAGCGAGATCTAAGTGTCTCCGTGCGCGAGGTGAAGGTAGGAGGCGAGGAGATTGTCGGTGATGCGGATGCAGATGCGGTCGACTCCGCCGGCAGAGAGTTTGGGAAGATACTCCTGTACATGCCAACGACCGCAAAGCTCTGCTCACGGAATACCTCGATCCAGCGCTTGAGATAGCGCTCTTTCCCGGCAGCACCCGTTGCTAACTCCTTCAGTGGCTCAAGGGCGTCCAGCAAACTCGTCAAATATGCAGCGCGACACACAAGAAAGAGGCCACGTAGTCCGCGCTCGTCAAGAGTTTGTCCGGAGGTACATCTACGTAGGAAGCCAATTGTCTTCATTGCTGTGGGGAGCTTTAAGGGGCCGCGGAGCGTTGTGATAAGGTTGGTGACCATGGTTTGCTGTAGAGCTGCGCAGGCGGTTGCGACAGAGGCGATGGTGGGTGAGTTGGGGTGAAGAGCATGGAGACGACGTACATGTGCGAGTAGATCGAGAGCTGTTGGGTGTGAGGAGGAGGCAATGAGGGTTTGGAGTTGTGTAGGGAGGTGAAGTATGTCAAGTATGCGGTCAAGGTTTCGGGAGAGTAGATGTGTAGAGGCCCGGGTGGTAAGGTGAGGGCCATCGCGTGTAAAGGTAGTGGTGAAGTGGGTTATCTGACCATCGACTGCAGGTAGGGCGGTGGTAAGGGCGTCGAGAGACGCAGTCAAGGAAGTAATGGCCTCCGGAACGGAGGAGAGGTGGTTCGAGGAGGCGATCAGCTGCTTGTGGGAGCGCGAGGAGAGCTTCTGGAGATTGAGGGTAAGGCTATGGAGAGATGTGGAGAGGGATGAAGGCTCAGTTTCGAGTATTGAACTCAGTGGGAGAGAGCTGAGACGGGTGAGGTAGGTGCTGGACGTGGTGGGGTCTGGTGGGAGCGCTGTAGGAGGCATGTGAGGGAGCAGGAGTTCTAGGAGAGGGTCAGTAGTCGATGTGCTTAATGGGGCCGCCATTGTGGTATATTTGGAGCTGTGGAGGGCGTAAACAATATTCACAGATTCCGAGTGCTTACTGATGTCTGTAGCTTTAGGTTCCGGATAGGTTGTTCGTGTCCCGCGGCCGTTACCCGGACGAGTAGCGGGGCTAAAATGAAGACAGTAAGTACTACACAAAGAGGATACGTGAGCTGTCTGAAACTAAAGTTACATGCATGTACTAACTCCTTTTCTGATTATTTGGGGTTAATTGTTTTCGAGTATGTACTGGCTATAAAAAAATAGCGCTGAAGCATGACAGGCAACTGTGATTTGATTAATGAACGCGGAGACTTGCTAGCCCATGCTTTGGAGTCAAACAGGGCAATTAGTTTTCCGTCTAGCAATGCGTCACGGTCCAAAGATGCTTGAATCAATACACAAGATATCCGGTATCAATATCATTCATAGATACATGTACTATCTAACCGAGTGATATATCATGACTCACTGCTGTCTCAGTCTCCCGCTTAGTAAAGCGCACACCCGAAATCTGATTCGGAGAATCAACACCATCAACATCCATCTAGAAGAGGCATGGGTGAAATAAGCTGAATAGAACAAAAGCTCCCATAATTAAGGCCGCTTAGTATTCAACTAAACATAGTGCCTCCAACACCCTAGTCTCATCCAATTCTATCGTAAATTCTACAGACCTATCCCCATACCATGTGTCAGAGTGAACAATGAACATACATACAGACCGGTTGCAGCCTCCATATGTATCTTAAAAAAAAAAAAGGTTCCCAGCAGACTGTAAGTACATGTAACAGTCTTGGCACTAGCACAACCCCACTAAAAGTGATTCGATCCCAGCTCTAACCCCAACCCACACAACGACCTCACCTCCACAAAAGAAAAGCAACCTTTCCTTTCACCATCCTTCTATCAATTGCCGGTTTCCCATCTTGCCTCTCGGTGTTAGAAAGCTTAGAGACCTGAGAGAAGTACGGGTGTTCCCTAGTCCCCCATCAGCTGGCTGACCCCTCCTCTCCTCCGGCTGGCTGCAAACTAAACGTCAGTTACAGTAATACAGACCCACAAACCTTTCGCCCACCATGCCACAGGCTCTCCAGACAAAAGACGCAGGTCTTTTCCGACAAGTTCTGAAATGTTACGAAACCAAGCAATACAAAAAGGGTCTTAAAGCTGCCGAAGTCTACTCCCCCCTCCTCCCCAGCATGCGCACATCAAAACTAATCCCTCTTAGCAAATCCTCAAGCGTAACCCAAACCACGGTGAGACGCTTGCCATGAAAGGTCTGATTACCAACTCCCTCGGCCGCACCACCGAAGCCTTCGCTATCGCCAAAGAGGCATTGAAACAAGACATGAAATCGCACGTCTGTTGGCATGTCTACGGTCTCCTCTACCGGTCCACGAAGAATTTTGAGGAGTCTATTAAGGCCTACAAAATGGCACTGCGCTATGAGCCAGAATCCCAACAGATCCTACGTGACCTTGCGCTTCTCCAGATTCAAATGCGCGACTATGCAGGTTACATTGAATCGCGGCGGCAGATCCTGCAGGGGCGACCACAGCTCCGGCAAAACTGGACCGGTCTGGCAATTGCGCAGCATTTGGCAGGAAACTATGCGGAAGCTGAGAATGTCATGGCAAAATTTGAAGAAACGCTGAAGGTGCCGATAGGAAAGGGCGATGTAGAGCATAGTGAGGCGGGGCTATACAAGAATATGATTATTGAGGAATCTGGGGATATTGAGCGGGCGCTAGTGGATTTAGAGAAGATCTCAAAGACTACATTGGATAAGATCTCAGTGCTAGAAAAGCGGGCGGAGTATCTGCTGAAGCTTGAGAGGAAGGAGGAGGCCGCAGCGGCGTATAAGGTGCTATTAGAGAGGAATCCAGAGAAAAGGGCGTATTACCAAGGTCTAGAGAAGGTAATGGGATGCGAGGAAGACACAGCGGCACGAAAAGCGCTGTATGCGGAGTATGCGCAGAAATACCAGAAGAGTGATGCGCCCAGGCGGATCCCGCTAGATTTTCTAAGTGGGGATGAGTTTAAGGAGGCTGCAGATGCTTATCTGTCGAAGTTGCTCAAGAAGGGAGTGCCATCGACTTTCGCAAACGTTAAGGCACTCTATGCTGATGCCGAAAAGCGTGCGATCATTCTCGACCTTGTCCAAGGATACGCTGCATCGCTCGATAATGAGGAGCCGCAAGTCGTCGAAACCCCTACCAACGGAGATACGAATGGTAATGGAGTAGCAAAGACCACCAAGTCAAGCGAATTCAAACTATGGACTCTCTATTTCCTAGGGCAGCATTACGACCATTACCGCACACGCAACACAGAAAAGTCTTTGGAGTATATCAACAAAGCCCTTGAAATTAAACCGGAGCAAGTAGAATTTCACATGGCACTTGCACGCATTTACAAGCATGCCGGAAATCTACAAAAAGCTATGGAGAAGATGGACGAGGCCCGCAATTTTGACAAAAAAGATCGCTACATTAACACAAAATGTGCCAAGTATCAACTCCGCAATGACCACAACGAGGAGGCCCTCGAGACCATGAGTTTGTTTACAAGAGTACATCCCTAACCCCCACCTGGTTCACTGCAGAGACCTGACAGGAAAACTAACAACTGTCCTGTAGAACGATGCACATGGTGGTCCTCTCGGCGACCTCCTCGAAATGCAATGCGTATGGTTTATCACAGAGGATGGCGAGTCATACCTTCGACAAAGTAAATTCGGTCTGGCTTTGAAGCGCTTCCACGCTATTCTCAAGATCTTTGAGGACTGGACCGATGACCAGTTCGATTTCCACAGCTTCTCGCTCCGGAAAGGGCAGATCCGCTCATATATTGAGATGCTCCGATGGGAAGACACCCTGCGCTCCCACCCCTTCTTCACTCGCGCCGCGCTCGGGGCCATCAGAGCCTACATCATGCTATCCGATAGACCTTACCTCGCACATTCGTCCCTCTCAAATGGAAACAATGACAGTTTCAACTTCGAGGGTCTTTCGGCCGCAGACCGCAAGAAGGCCCTTAAGAAAGCCAAGCGCGAGGCTCAAAAGGCACAAGAAAGAGCCGTTGAGGCTGCAGCAAAAGCAAAGGAAGAAAAGGCGAAGAATGCCCAGGTTGCCAATCTCGATGATGAGAAGAAAAAGGATGATACCGATCCACTGGGAACAGAACTTGCACAGACCAAAGAGCCCTTGGAAGATGCTCTCAAGTTTTTGAACCCACTGCTTGAGTACTCACCAGGTGGGCTGGAAGTCCAGACAGATGGTTTTGAAATCCACTCGAGGCGGAAGAAGTGGCTCTTGGCAGTGAAGTGCCTCCGTGCTGCACAGAAAATTGATCCAGAGAGCCCTGTAGTACATGATCAGATCATACGCTTCCGAACAATGGTCTCAAAGCTTTCTGACGAGGATATCAAAGCCCCCTCTAAGGAAGTCCTCATCTCAACACTTGAGGAGATCCTCCCCGCAGCTACCGACCTAGCTACTTACAACGATGAGTTTACGGCTAAGCACCCTCAGAGCGCCCCTCACATACGTGGAGGTGCTTTCTCCCTCCTCTTTTCTCTATTAGACATATACTAATTCATG
The DNA here is from genome assembly GCA_024713755.1 of Morchella sp. 2018-W16. Lineage (NCBI taxonomy): Eukaryota > Fungi > Ascomycota > Pezizomycetes > Pezizales > Morchellaceae > Morchella > Morchella sp. 2018-W16. The sequence goes on along the minus strand of JAMGYY010000017.1, from coordinate 529,266 downwards.
GTAGCACTACGAGCCCGCAAGTTCTTGAACGCTGATGCACCTACCACACCGCTATTTGATGCGCTGGACCTGGAAGGGATATCTTTTCGCGATGTATTGGAGGGACAGTCGCTACTCCAGGAACTGAGGGTATCGGAGGAGCAGATTAACAAATACAATCAGAAGGCTGCTACGATGTTTCCTGACGCAGTGGCATTCAAGGAGAAGGCAGTGGCGGAGTAGAGATATTATTTAAGCCTTCACCGGAAAGGGTGGGGGTTGGGGGAATATAGTTAGTCAAAAAGCCGGGATTTATGGTTTGGCCAGGTTGGGGGGGAAAATTGCATGTATATTTCTTCTTTCATTTCTTCCCGTCTGAATATTGAGTGTTAGTTCAGCAAAAGTTTGGGGGCTTAGAAAAAAAGTGTTTGAATTTTTGTGGGGATAAGTACTCAGGTGGGCAATATTCTCCTTTATAGGCTGGAGGGTGATGAGAGTGGATTTTGAGTAGATGGGTACAATGCACTCGACCCTAACTTAGGTCCATGAGTGTATAAAATGGTTTGATGTGCGCCTAGTGCTTTCTATACCTGGCGAAACATCCCTAACGTATTGATGGACCGAGGAAGCTTCACCATCTTCGAAGTATTCACTACATAGTATCTAGGCGTAACTTGCACCCCACCCCCAGTCGACATCATTTATTGTTAATTGTACGCAGCCCAAATCGACATCATAGTTGATTGATTAATTCATTAAGTACATGCACTCAACCAACATCATGATAAAGTAAAAAATTATAATTACCACATACACGCTAAGCATGAGCTAGCATAATTTATAGCTCAGAGCCAGTATATGGTTTACCTTAGAGACAAAGAAAAAGAAAAAGAAGGCAGAAAACCCATGGCTGGACCCGCTACTCAAACGAGAAAGACATCCCCATCGCGCCTACCATAAAATGACCTAGTTGGCAAAGAGTAGGTTAGTATACCCGCAATAAAAAGAAATATAACACGGGCATCGGTGAACTTGCATGACATGTAGAACCGCGGTTAGGACCTGCAACATACGGCACCGACAGATCGTAAACGTGGCGACGGAATTCTACTGGGATGTGCAGATGACTCTGGTCCTGGTGACTGGATCGGCCGCTCAAAACAACAGCCGTGACATCGAGGGGCAGGATATCGCTCTGAGATTCGGTCTGGACTTGATATTGGGCTCTCGAACCAAGGAAGTCTGAGCCTGGGCCAGGGCAGTCTGGGCTTTAATCAGAGCTCTTTGAGTCTCGATCTGGACACGGCACTGGGCATGGGCTAGGGAGGCCTGGGCCTGGGCCAGAGTGGTCTGAGCTTTAGTCAGAGCACTGGTTGTCTCAACCTGAGACCACGCTGCTTCGAAAAGGTGTTCGTTAGCTGCATGATCTCCCGGGAGTATCCCATGGACTACAATTCGTCGTTCATGCTGTGTCTGGGGTGGGTGGGGCCTGTGGGTGATAGACATACGAAACCCTCTGGGGGGCGCGTAGGTTTCAACTTACTCACAGTAGCCGTAGGTCTCCATGGTGGTGTTGATAGTTAATTTCTTCAAGACTAGGGTAAACGTTTTCGGGGGGTGTTAAGTATTAGTCTAAATATCTAGGTTGATAAATTTCGAAATTCTTATAGTGAAAAATATGGAAGGGGAGATTGTGTAGTATGTACATAGTTAGGGTGATTTTTTGACCTCATAGCAATAATCTGAGTTCCGGTCCCCCTATACCCCTCTCATCTATCCACGCCTTTCTTTATAATTGAATAATTATGTATACCCATTCGATTCCGAATTAGGCTTTTCTATACACCCGTATGCGTGTGGCTACAAAGAGCTTGTAACTTGTGCTATATGACATCTTATCGGCTGTGCCTTTCACGCGTTCAGGACATACGGTAATAACACGGATACCAGAAATGTAATAGTACATGTAGTATCCTCACATATAAGTGTAACCTATCTGTAAGTTAACCAAATCCCTACATAGCTACATGTACTTACTATTTAGTGAAAGTGATAAGGTCAATTAGCACTAAATGACAAGGTCATGTGTATGACCACCGTTAATAAATGACCTTTTATAATTTATATACATGTAATTATTATTTCATTTCTAAATGACTAGTCACGTCAGGGTAACTTAGAGGTAAATGAACCTTTATTTTTTTTAATTAAACATTTTTAATTTATTGTTTGATATTATATGTACATCTTCATCTGTATTAGGAAAGAGAGTGGGAAGGGGGCAAAGAGGTGTCTCTATACAGCTGGTGAGTTAGGGTTCTAGGCCAAGACTCTGAATCTAAATATTTACTTCTTGGCGACAGTTTTTTCTAGTCACTTAGCAAATTAAGTCATTTAGTGGAGCGAGAGTCATTTATATAATTAGGGGGGGTGAGAATAAGTATCATTTGGTGGAAGGAGAGTCACTTAGTGGAGTTTTTTAGTAAGTGTATGTCAATTACATGTGAAAAACGACGAAGTTATTTAACTAATTGACTTAGTCATCTAAGGTAGTCCCCTAGAGGACGTAACTACCAGAACCACTCGCAAAATAGTAGGCCTATGTCTGGATACGCTGTAATATTTCCCTACGTGTGGTGAGAATCCCCAACTAATGCTAAATTTGCTCTTCTTTAAGCTCGGGAATACTGCTTTAATTCGGCATCCCTACAAACTTCAATGGTTGCACGGTGCCAACCCTACATGTAAAAGTCACTGGTGTGGACACACCACATGTATCAAACCTAGAAGCTGATAATACCTACAACTTTTATAACCGTAAAGCCAGACAGCTATGTATTTAATGAATCAATTAGTCAATCAAATCAAAACCCTGCAGTCTGTAGTTTTAAAGAGTCGAGTGACAGTTTGTGATCCATATAAGTAACGATCGCTTAGGCGCCTAACCATCCACAGAAACCTTGCTGTAACTAGCAGCTCTCGGTTACAGCCTTGCAGGGTAAATAATAGGTATATTGGATACATGTAACATAGCTAATTAATGGGTGTGGTTAGTGGTGGGCGATCCATGACCGCCACTGAAAAATTAAGGGCCCGTTTGGCAACCAGACAAAACGGAGTTTGCAAGGATCAAGGCCTAACAAACAGATCGTTGAAGCGGAGTTTACAACCCCGTGCCAAGCGGGCCCTAAGACACATATCAGTGGGTTATCACCGACAGTGGGAGAATCTCTCTCATGCATAAGCCTGCGAACTTCGTGGCACATTCGGGGTATTCTAGGGGCTGCTCTGCTTACCCGGACTTCTTTACAGCCAGAATTTTTGCGCTAATGCATGAGAGAGATTCCCCCACTGTCTCATACATCTAGGTGATAGAGTTGGTATTGAATAAATTTAAAAACAAAAAACAAAAAAAAAGCAAATGAATTACTAAGGGAAACGGTTCAGCTCTGTATATGTAGTTGCTGACACCAGCTCATCGCTCTAAAACAATCTAACATGAAGAAACCCATTACACGTAGGGGCTGCTTGATTGAGATTTAAGCCCTACCCTTGCCTTTGCCTTTTCCAAAATCATCTTCTTCAGCCAAAGCCGCCATGATTGACCTCCTTTCCTCCTCCTCTATCAAACTCAGACGAATTGCCATCTCTATCTCATTCTCAAAATCTTTCTCTTCCTTATCATTACTCTCGTATCTCCCCTTCCCTTTCCCAATAATCGGTCGGCCGTCTATCTTATCCAAGGGGAGTCTTTCCCATCCCCGACCCCGTGAGGGAGTCATAGGGGAAGCATATGCTCCCGTTGAATTACTGTTTTCTGGCCTGGAGGAAGATGAAGATGCCTCTGTGTGGTGATAGGGCGAGTAGTGACCAGTGGAGTGGTTGATATTTGAACCAAAGTCAGAGTAGAGGTAGTCGGCATCTTCCCATACACCATCATTTGGCCCGGAGACCCCAGAATCTTCTAGACCATTTTCTAAAAGGCTTAACCTCAATGCCTCTGCTAAATCCATATCTAGATCGTCATGGGCATCCTCGGTGGGGGTCTTGTATTCGTCCGCAGTGTCATAACTGCTCACAGAGAGCGCTGCGTCGGGCGTGACAGTCTTGTTATTAGTAGCGCCTTCCCCCAGGTCTGCAGGAGTTGAACCGGTTTCACGCTCGAAAGTTTCGCGGCTGATCATTGTTGCATATTCGACCATTTCCTCTTCACTCAAAGCCGCCATACCACTGGTTATACCATAACGGTTCTTTAGGTCCTCTTTCTCTTTACGTTCCTGTTCCTTCTCTTTGAGGAGGTGCTTTCTTTCCGATTCAATCACTGCCTTTATTGCGCCACCATTTCTAGAGTGTGCTCCTCCAGCTCCAGCTCTAGACCTCGTGCCTTGTTTACGTCGCTTTTTTTCCCCTTCTACAGGTGAAAAGCTCCAATAGCGAATATGGGTACCCAAAGCTACTGCTCCACGAAGAGACGTTGCATCCGGGTCTAGGACGATGCACCGCGCGGCAAACTGGTTATCTCCGGCGCCAAACTCATCTTGAGCGCCAGCATCAGCTTGGGCCAACCTACGCCTAGCGCGCAGGGAAAACCGAGAATGAATATCGCGTATCCGCGAAAGTGTAGATCCTAATGGATCCCAAGCCTGGACCAAACCGTCTGTACCACCGTGAACCAAATACAGAGACGAGAGAGCCAGACTTGCGATCTGAGGAGAATCGGTGTGTATAACTCTTAATGGCTCGTGAGCCCCAACACCCATAATACCCGGAAGTATAGGACCGCGGATATTCCAAATGAAAATAGATCCCATAGAAGTACCAACGGCGAACAGCCTTGCGTTTCCTCCGGGCACGTCCACATCCGCTCCGGATTCCTCGCGATCGGATAGAAGTGCGAGGTTAGAGTTATCTATTGCCGTGGCTGTGATAATATGAATCCCTCTTTCTTTAAGTTTGAGCTGCGCAGCGACCCACTCATCTATGACGTTCTCCGCGTTGTCTTCCATTTTTGTTGTATTTATAACTCTCTCGGCCGGATCTTCAATAGGGCCCCCGAAAAGAGAATCCTCCGGGGCGCCGATCCCCTTCGTAGGACTTAGTACCAATAGCCCTCGAATGAAATCATTCTTGACCCCAGAACGCGATGTGCGGGGGGCTAGATGATACCTATATAGAACCGAGTCTATATCATCCTGAGGCCGATTTGGCCTCTCGGTGCTCTGTTTTCTCCCAATGAGAATATTTTGATCAGGCCAATCCACCTCAACGAACCAATCCATCCCCCAGCCCTCCCACAATCCCTTTACTTCCCCATAACTCATTTTCATCAACCTTTCATCCCTTTCATTATCCCATTTGACCTGATCCTCTGTTAGGAATGTTTCGGGCATAGTGAAAGTCGAGTTGTACAAAACAGTTGGGGTTCGTGCTGTTTGTGGTATTATTTCCCATCTATCAGGCGAGTCCCTAAGGTAGTAAATTTCACCAAGAGCATTAACGATCACCATCCAGACGTTCTTTTGTTTCATTCTCTTAATTGAATAGTCGTCATCCACTTTTATCGACACAATTGGTATGCCGGGAGAAACAGTAAATTTCTTGGCGTGTGTCAGGTCGTTTTCCTGTCTTGAACCGTTTAACCTCCCAAAGCTTAATCCGTATACTGATACAACACCCCGGCTGTTACCAACTACAACTCCCGTACGTCCTTGTGTTGTCTCAAGAACTCCAGTGAAGCGTTTTTTCGCAATCCAAACAGCTGTCACAGCAGGACGGAAACCATCTACTTTCACATGATCAGGTCGAATGTAGTGTCCCGGGGGTGAGTAAGCTAAATATGGCGATGTATATGGATGGACATAAACTTTTCCGCCCGGTAAGTTTTCGCCGTAAACCCAGCCAATTTCCCCCGAAAGATCCATCACTCCGGATGCCCCCATATCCGTTGCTATCTCAAAGCCACCAAGTCCTAGCAAAGGTTGATGAAGGTCAAGCTCTTCATGGGGAACCTCATAAAAGAACGGAGGCCTCTCGATCCTGCCTTTATCAAAAAAGTTAGAGAGAGGGTCAGGGTACCACAGGATATAACTTACCAATTGTGGGGTCACTGGCACTAAGAACACCGGGAGTATGGATGGATGCGTGCAATAATCTAACACCTCTTGGCGTGAAACCGGCTGCTATATGGCTTACACTCCATGCTGCTGCAGGATAGGTGATGATGGTGCACCCGTGGGAATTCTGGTTTGTAGGGCTTATTGCACTTGTAGGAAGAGATGATTTTCCTCTGGCTAGACTTCGCAAGAGACGTGTACGGAGGATATATTCTCTTCTCCATGAGTTAATCCCATTATCGCAAGCGGATAGACGTGTAAAATGACGCCTATCTTGAGAAGAGGACAAGGCGGGAGATTCATGTATATCGTCAGAGGACTTATGGGGAATTATAGAAGGAAAGAAACGAGAGAATGCGGATCGCCATGCATCTGGCGAGGTTACGAGTGAATAGAACCGCTGCGATATAAGAGCCGTGGTTAAAAGTGTTGGCGGATCGAGAAAAGATAGTGCATGGATTAAGATCTCTGTACGATATAGAAGTCAGATAAGGCCTTGGTTATCACGCATTTCGATCTTAGGAACCATAACAATACCGTTGGGAAATCTAGAAATCGGGCTATCTCTTCTTCCGTCCCAGTTCGTTTTCTTGATACGAAAGGATGGCTCCCTCGCAAAAGAAGGGCCCATCGCCTCATATTTTCGGATAGTATCATTCTTAGATGCGGATTCGCTGCCCCCATCATCCTGAGGTAGTCCCTCTACCGAGCTACACTCGGATGCGTTCAACTGTTCCCCCGAGTCAGCATCTTCAATGACGCCACCTGGACCAGCAACTGCCCGGGGATCAGTGCGGATGGGAAGTTCTGCTGAGACCGAGACCGGGAAGCCATGTTGGGCTGCTTGGTTATGGGGAGCTGAGGTTGACTGGACGATGGCCGTATCGGAGGATCCGTTGATAGTATCGGGGTGCATAAAACGGGGAAAGCAGGAACCGGGGGAAACAGTAAAGGAAATCGACTTTTTACAAGGAAGTCGATATTTCAAAAAGGTAGTGAAGTATATCACTTGATACTTGACGGGCCTGGGAAGCGATAGGGTAGATCTCTAACGAGGGGAGGTAGCACGGTTGGTGTTAATGATGGGAGACTGACTGCTGGGAATGCTTTTCTAGGATCTGTTTGAGGTTGCACAAAGAGGAGATGAGACGTGGGTTGGGCTGATGAGGATTTATGCTTCAATTTAGAGCTCCAGTTCGAAATAAACCAAACGAGTCTGGTGGGGCGGACATGTTGATAGATAGGGATATGGGCTTCCTTAATAGGAAGTATGTTTACTGAAAGGGGTTAATTGATTATTGACTTCTATGATGATTATCCAAAGTGGATATCGTTACTTTTATAGAAACGGGACAAAGGGAAATATCTGTATACGGAAAGAGATATCCATAAAGAGAAAGACAAAGAGAGCATTATCCCAATAAGGAAAGGATAAGACTAAATAAGGGATAAAGAAACAAAGACTTTACGCTGATTCGTCAGCTTCTTTTATCTGGAGACATATTCCAGCATAATCCAGCACATGTTACCCCTTAGTCTCATGCTGCTCACCGTAGGGTCTGGAGCATTAACTTCCGACAAAAATATCATTGACTGTGTCGGTGACCTAAATGAAGCCGGATACGCCAAATATACTATGTCGGAGACCCAAATGAAGCCCGACACTCCCAATTTGGTATGTCGGTGACCTAAATGAAGCCTGACAGTGCTAAAAGTGGTTAGTTCCCGCGTCGGAAGGTTAAATGAAGCCCGCTGGAGGCTAAAAAAAAGTTATGTAATTTTCCCTTCGGAGACCTAAATGACGGCCGCCGGGGGCTAAAGAAACCTTATTTTTTGTATGTAAACAGCCCTCCGACAGCCCTCCGGATCCGACAGCCCGCCGACAGTCGGAGAGCCCCCAATACCCCCTCACCAAAGGTCGGAACGATAATGCTCCAGCCCCTCCGGTAGGAGGGCTGGGTACGAGCCTACATGTAGTTACCCCTCTACGTGTAGCCAATCCCTTCTCATCTCCCTATATGTAATCACTCCGATGGCTGAACGACCTGGATCATACTCTCTCACTCGACCAAAATGTGCTAGCGTTGTGACTGAACCCACAATTCAGCCGGTCGACGTAAGCCGCACCACACCCCCATCTTTGCACATCAACGGGATGCAAGCTCTGCTCAGGCTAGCTAGTAAAACGCCATGTCACACACACAGTAGCGATGGTACGGGGTTAATCCTGAATCCTGGGTATCCAACGAGGATCGGGACTGGTACCTACCCTTACCCAGTACTCTGCAGCACGTCCCAGCAGCAAACTGCATAAGTGCGGTGCATTTATGTACCTGCTGGGAACTTGCAACACATGTCTTCCCCGCGAACTTCCCCAGAATGGACCACCGGGCAACAAGGTCTGTTAAATATACGTATAGTACTGTACTTACAGGTATCTACATGTATCTGCTGTGTCTTTTGTTGCTTTACATATGTAGAAGATACATGGGTATCGTAGAGTTGTAGTTAATACTAATTCTCAAGAGAGAAACCCTCCTTTACATACCCGGTCCGGGGCAAGTCCCGGGACAGGACCCTTTCGTTAATCGAAGCGTGCTTTCCACGTGTGTGTGTATGTTAATAATTGATTTTTTTTCGACATTCCCGAGTAGGTGGGCGGCGGATTGAGTGACACAAGCGGGGAAGATGTGTTTCAGGGTGCAAGGGAAAAAACTACTCCACAAGATTGCTACGTTGCCATGGAACTATCTACTTTACGCCAGTCGAGGCGCCGCACAGTACCCTCCTACCTCCATGTTCGTGCCTCAAGAATTGCCGGATGATGTTTATGCAATCACTGAGCCGGCTTCGTACTTCTTCGTTACCTGAATACACACACATTTACCCCTGGGATACGAATTGCTGCTTGCCCCTTGTACCTACGAGAGATTTGAGAGAGGTTAGAGAAAGGTCCTCTCCTACCTAAGTACATGTACCTACTAGTCGTCGTTTTTTCGGTGCCTTTAAGGGACCTCATCGCTCACCCGGCCCTCCCTCCTCCATAATCCCCATAACACGTCTACATATAGTACATAGCTGTGCTGTGTATGTGACGATCATTCCTGTGTCCTGAGATCTTTACCTAAGTCTTTTTGGAGCCCGTGCAATTCTCACTTTCCCGGAACCAGCTCTGTTCTCCAAGCGGCCTACCCGAACTATCGACTCCGGTGTGGTAATTCCACCTGCTCACAGAATTTAAAAGCTAGACATCCCCACGCACACCTGAATCTTGCCCCACATCGAGGCTTTCGCGGGACTTTTAGATACATAAAGGAGCAAGGAGATAGAGTGGGTTTCCAAGCTTACAGCACATACGGCGCACATTTACATACAGCCAATCTCTGGGACGCTGACACGCCATTCCGCCTTTTGAAGATCGCAGTGCCCAACATACGCTGAGAACAAAGAATTTCGTACGTCTCTTGGCCAATTCCAAGTATCTGCCAGAAACGGTGGTCCCCGTCAAAAACGCTTGGGTCCGATTCGATCGCTAAAACCCAAATAAACCATTCAAATCCCATCCCAACAACTCATTCCCTGTCTTACTTAGGCTCCGTCGAGCTGGGTCCCGTCGCCGCGGGTGTCGTCGTGTGCGGAATTGAACCAGCATTCACCGTCTATAGTTAGGCCGTTTTTCTGACCCCTTGATTTCCTTCAACCAAGGAAAAGCCTCCGCTGTGCCGCTGCCACAGGGCTCTTTGGGTGCGGCAGATTGATTAAAGATCAGCTACGGCTATTAGGGACCCACCCATTTTGTCATAAACATATATATATCTCCGGGAAGCCCTCCATGGAAGGTGGATTTATGGATTTATACGTCCCACCTTACGGGCCTCCCTCTGCATTCATGAGCACTTACGGTTCCTCGTTGTCTCACGACCATCCCACCTCACCAACAAGCACAAAAAAAGCCAGTCAGGTGTCACTGCCAAAACCTCCAACCTTTGCATCACGGCATGGCCGACGATATCATGGCGATGAATCAATACCCTATTACTTGCCCTGTGATGTACAAGAGTCGACCAGACAGTCCTTGTTCCATGAGGTCCAACGTGAAGTATATGGAGGGTTATATTGTGCAGAATTCAGCGACAATAATATTCCATGCAAAGTTTTAGAGCTCTGCTGTGGTACAGCGATATGGAGCGCAAGTGTGGCAGATGAATTTGCAGCTCGGGGAAGACCAGACGTCCAGTTTGTTGGCTTAGATATTGTCCCGGTGCACGCAGATATGGAGGGGGTCAACTTTACATTCGTCAAGCATAATTTTCAAGTGTTACCACTCCCTTTTGCAGACGGAGAGTTTGATTATGTCTTTGGCCGGGAGATGTCAATGGCCACCCCAATTAGTGATGCAAAACAGATGACTGAGTGTGTACGAATCCTCAAACCAGGGGGAACCCTTGAAATTCAGTGTTGTACGTGTCCCAACTTCCCCGGCGCCGGAAGTTCATTTATTGATCATAGTTAATTCGAGTAGCGGATTATTCTATTCGATCGCTGCAGCGGTCCAATGCCTCATATACTCCTGGTTCCAGCGCATACACGATGGTACCAACCACCCAATTTGCGAGCACCGCCGAAAATCAGTACATCCACGCCTGGAATGAGCGAATAACGAAGATGTTAACGAAGAACAACCTATCACCAGTACCTTGCACACTTATCGGTCCTCAACTTTTGATGGAAGAGGAAATCGTAGGATTGCAATCGAAGCGGGTGGCTTTACCACTAGACGAGATATGGTGGGAGAGCCCCAACTCGGACTCCATAGCACCACATCTCACACGGGAAAAACGGACCAGCGGGGACGCTACCAGTATCGAAAGTAGATCTGGAATTAACCGAAAAGACAGCCAGTCAGCCACACGACGTTCTTCAGCAGGGTCCCTTCCGTCGCCATTGACGGCCTCAGAAAAGGCCGTAAGGCATCTGGCGAAATTGACATTTGCCCAATTGATCGAATCCCTTGAGCCTGTACTACGAGAAACAAACGGGATCCGGCAGGATGACTGGGATAACTGGTACAAAGAGCTGATGGTTAATTTCTTTGATAATTGGGGGCTAAAAACAGGAGAGTGTATGGAGTTTGGGGCTTGGTGGGGGGTAAAAGCAAAGTCAAACTAGTTGGCCAATGTTTACTTTATTTGCTGCCGGAGAATGGTGTTTTCCTTTTATTGATATCTATTTTGTTATTGAAATTGGAAATGTGTTTTTGAAAGGATTGGGCGGCGGGTTTGTATTGAAAATTGTTTTTTTACGGTGTATGCTCCTTTGATGCTTAATGGCGATATTGTTAGTTTGGCTTGTTTTCGGTTAGGTTGAATTGCCAACAGAGAATATGGGAATAAAGGAAGCGAATAGGGGGGAGAAAAGTTTTTCCGGTGTCCGGCAGGTGGCAAGGGGCGTTAATTTGAGCTTTTTTTTTCCTTTTCCTTCTCTTTCTTGTGGCGGGGTAATGCACAGTAAGCGTTTCTCATAATCGTGTGAAGAAAAATCATCGGGTGAAGTCTGCCTTGGAGTTTCGTTTTCATTAACTTTGATCCTAAATCGTGGATTAATACTGTACCTACACATTCAGGGCCCTAGCTAGGTCAATTTTGTATGGCCCAACACACCAGCATCGCCTGTTGTCGGATCATTTCATCGACATTTATTATTGCCCATGAGACATCTGCCTTGGGAATTTCTCAAGGGGAAGGTGACAGCTGTCTGAGACTCCCCGATCGGATTTTATTTTGGTTCGTTTGACGGTTAATACACATATTTTCTAGGCATTTAAGGTCGATCCCTGGATTGGGAATGGCGTTTGAAGCTTACCGTGAGGGGATTAAACCAGGACTTGAACCCTGGGGTAATCCTAGATGGATAAGCCACCATGAGTAGAGTAGAGAGAATCCGCATGCACCAGTGAGGCGTTTAGACATAACTGTTAAACAGAATGAAATGCGAACCAATGAATACCAAACCCAATGTCCGCTGGTGAGCTATTGGAGCGGAGAGGTAGGTTTAATGGTGTATTCCTATTGGACGAAGGTTAAATAAAGATCATCGGGGAAGCCGTAGATACGGCAGAGTTTTTCTGCAGAGCTCTGCATGCATGTAAAGGTCCCTTGGTAGCACATTTTAACTACTATCCACTCATTCTCTCAACAGACCCTTGAGGGGTGGTCGCGGGATTTGTTCCCTTGACCCGGAATGCTATCCATTGGTAAGTCAGATCTCCTACTCTACTGTAGGATGTGCGTACAGCCTATGACAGCAGCTAGTTCGATTCAGAAACAGGACCATGAAGTTTTGTTGAACGGCGAAGGACGTATGAAGTGGAAGGAGATGGGAGGGCTCAAACTGACTTTGTGGCTTAAATTGAATAACTGGTAGGGAGCATCCCTCGTCATCTAAGGTCGGTTTTACTTTTAACTGCAGATGGTACTCTACTCTAGAGTATGGTACATACAGTAGGTATCCTTACTGGTGGATGACACAGGTCTCAGAATCTGTGTCGGATTTCAAAAGGCGGGAAACTCCGCTCACCCAATCCTGACACCCTGGCCCTGGGCAAGGTCGCCAGAACAGAAATACCAGGTAGGATACTATTGTTTAAGGAGGCTCGGGGCAAGGGTTGTAGTGCTCTCGTAGACTCGGCTTTCGTTGCGGCTCGCTAGAGCGAGTGATTGCTTATGATGTTAAGGTAACATATCTATTCCCATTCTCATTGGTCTGCTGGTATCACGACTAAAGGTCGCTTTCACCTACATACATGTGCCCATAGGTTAATTCCGCTCTGTGTACCATCTATCCGATATTTTCCTCAGTTCGTATTCCTACAGAATGTTATGCGGTTGTTGTACGTACTAGAATTGTCCATAACATGACAGGCAAGCATTTCATGTAGGTATTGGGATTAAGGATCTTTATGTAACGTGGGGAGGATGAGATCACTAAGGGCCAACCGTAGGGTTGGTTCGAGGGACGGCCTAGACCGTCCGCCTTCTACCAGCGCAATCTGAAACCACATGGCATGTAGCTGCATTGCCTCGTCTGCATCATTATCAATAACCATCAATCAAAGTTGACTGTAATGAACTCGTGATGCTCTACCCCATACAACAAAATTAAGGAAACAGGATTCTAGGTTTACAGCCCCCCCACTCTCCAAAAAAAAGTTAGTCCTCCAGGGGCGGGAATGAACCCGCCCCCATGCGCGGCAGGGAACCTCTCCTCCACGACCACCCCATTTCCATCCCACAACCACTAATTAACCCACAACCTCTCAACGCATACTGGCCGTGACTCCTTTGCCCATTTTAAACACAGATGGGCTTCAACCCAACCCGGCCCCCAACACAAAACCCGCAACGCAAGCGACACCACTCTTTACTACTTACTATAACCTCTATAGTAGCTAACATGCTCTGCCCGGCTTTTAGAGTATGACATATATAGCATAACGCCGCCGAAACTCGATAGTGTTTAGAACTTACTCCCCTACCGGATAAAGCTGTCATATAGGGTACGGAGTCCCTATCGGCCCATCTGCAGATGATGCAAGGCATACCTAAAATTCATTAACCTGCCTATCCTAACGGACCAATGTTTCTCTGTACAGGATAATTAAGCTCCAAAAGCAAAAATATGAGTTCCAGCCTATGTACGTAACGTCAATTGGATCGATTTAAAACGGCGCTGCCTCGTTTTCTAGAGCATGGCATTGTTCACTGGACCTTTCCCGCAGTGCAGATATACATGCATGCACATATGTTTTGCATTCCGGGTACTTCCACCTTATTGGGGGGATCCTACTTGAGAGTTACCTGAGTATGCTGATCTTTCTACCGAGTGATATCAAGTGATTTGTAGATCTTTCCGCTATGAAGTTGGGGATCTTCCTGCGCTTAAACACAGATCGAGGTGATTACTCATTTACACACTTCGGCAGTGGTATCCTTTAAACTGGTCTTCGGCAACCTGTGGCTAAGGAGAAAAACACGTCGTCACGTAAGTAAGTATTTTATGTGCTCCAAGGTATGTTGGACCCTGTAATTTACAAGGACCTTGTATTAATCATCTCGGGCCCTTCACGGTGATTAATTATATTTTATATCTTAGAATAGGTATAGCACCACAACCGGGAATTAAGCTCACCTCCTGGGAAGTATTCGTGCAATCTTTTACCATACATGCATGTATCATGAGGTATCAATCAATCAATCAGTCGTGCAATCTGTGATTTGACATACCGAGTGATAATCTGTGAACAGTGCCCCAACCTGCTTCTTGTGTCGTTTCGGGCTTTGAGCGTACTGTCGGTATTTTTGCGGTTTAAGTATAACTTACACCAGACTAGTATTCTCCAAAGAACATCACTCGGTAAGACTAGAAGGCTATCCATACCAAGGCGAGAATATCCTAGTCTTTACCCTGAGCCTGCTCTCGCGTTTGGGAGCTACTTCATGTGTAACGGCCGTGAGGGCTCCAGCTTATAATTTCGTTTGAGGAGCTAGCGATGCCGCCATCGACGCTGTTATTACCAGAAACACGGGCGATCGTTGACATACGCAACAATCACTATATATACTGGCCAATACATCACTAGTTGGCTAGTTTGTTTATACCTAGTAATCAAGGTAATCTCTGAACCCAAATAAATACATTATGATATTAGATAGAGATCTATGTGTATATGTAAAATCCGAGTGACATACCATGACCCAAACTACAAACTATAGAATCTAGTAGATGAAGACTCGCTTGGAGAAATGTAGTTTCCAATTAATGAACTTATAAAAAGGGGGATTGTACCTCAAGTATATAGTGTACGTACATGTATTTACCTCTGTAGACTGCCAAGCATTTCTTTATGCAATACCAAGAAAACTCTCAGAGCCTCAAACTAAACCACCCCACGTATCAGAAAAGGCCTATTCCAGTCCCACAGCACATACCTCGAACAAAGCAATGGAGTCTCCAGCGCCCGTATCAGCGCTCTCATTCCCCCCACAGACCTTCCAGAAACTTTCACCCTCCTCATATCTTTTGCGCCACCTCCAAGCGACACCACCAACCCGACCCTCTAGCCGATCTCCAGTTACTTTCCGCGAACCAACAGTGCACACGAACTCACTATCCCATGCGCACGGGTCGGCTGTAGTGAGAACGGGCGATACAGCAGTAGTATGTGGTGTACGCGCTGAGATTCTGAGCCTCAAGTATGGAGACGGGAAGGCTCAGGGAAGGGTCACAGTCTTGAGGAGCAACGAAGACGAGGAGTTGATGAACGAGGAGGAAGACGGTGGCGAGGGTGAGCTAAGATCAAGGAATCTGATTGTAACAAATCTAGAATTGGGTATATGGCGGCCTTTCTTGTGCACAACTCGAGGAACCAATACTAATAGGAATAGGCACTGGCTGCTCTCGCGACTATCATCCTGGGCCCCCCTCAGACTTCGCGCAAACAACTACTTCACGCCTTCACCGCCTTCTCCTCTCGTCTACTTCCTCGTTGATTTCGCCATCATCTCTCCGTGTCACAAAAGATGACGAGATCAAGGCCTACTGGGTGCTCTACATCGATGTCCTCTGCATTTCTCTCGATGGCAACGTCCTAGACACTGCCTGGGCTTCAATAATTGCAGCCCTGCGCTCTACGCGGCTACCTCGTGCATTCTGGGATTCTGACTCGGAGAGCGTCTTGTGTGATCCTGATGTGAAGCTTGGGCTGCAGTTGGGCCCGCTGTGCTTTACGGCTAGTTTTGTAGTTGTGAGTACGGGTGCGGATGAAGATGGCGGGGAGCAAGATGGGAGCAAAGTTGTGGTCCTATCGGACCCCGACGAATTCGAGGAAAGTGTATGTGAAGAAGCTGTGATGGTATGTATCAGAGAAGGAGGCGCCATAGCGAGAATTGAGAAGGGGGGCGGGCTTCTATGTGGAATGGAGGGGTTAGGTGAATGTGTGCGGAGGGCTAGAAGTAGATACGAGGTTTGGGAGAAAGTAATCAGAGAAGCAGTATAATTATATATACAGTTTCATTAGCTAATTGAATGTTTTAAGGGTTCTATAACGTAATGATTTTAGATAAATATTAACTCAATTGAGATTAAAAATCGACAGGAAACTTGATGGCGACCGAGTGATATCTCATGAATATCGATTTAACTCTTTGAGATATATATATACTACTACAGGGACTGAAATTGAATATATTAGCCTGTCAATGTTTAATATTGTCTTTTGAATTGCCAAACGAACCAGGTGTAGTAGAGCCCTTCTCTTACACGAAACGTGATATTTGCGAAAAGACCTGTAATTGTAGCCATTTAGGGTTAGGGTTGACACTTACGATTGCTAAGCTTTAAACCTCATAAAATTCTTCAACGGCGCTGCTTAATACACCACCGGGCGCGATGGCCGACCCCCAAACCCATTATGATGTTCTATCGCTCCCCCTCACAAACTCCTCAACTCCCCTCAAGCCTGGTCTCCTCAAAAAGGCCTACCACCGTGCCCTTCTCCTACATCACCCCGACAAAACCCCATCCCATAATACTAAGGCCAGGTTCACAGTCGATCAGATCACAACTGCATACAATGTTCTGTCAACGCCGCATCTACGAGCTGAGTATGACAGGAAACTTGGGACAACGAATACCGGGCAGGCAGATGAAGGGAAGGTTCTGCAAGTCGTGGACTTGGACGATTTTGTAGAAAGGGAAGAGGGGAGGTGGACTAAGAGCTGCAGGTGTGGAGAGGAAGAGGGGTATGTGATTACAGAGGAGGACTTAGAGGCCGGTGATGATGTAGTCGGGTGTTGCGGTTGTAGTTTGTGGCTGAAGGTGGGATATGAGATTCTTGAGAACGGGGATGAAAATGTTGTGGAAAAGAAGTAATATACCAGTTATATATACAAGTAAATACTCTATAATAGATAATAGTTTTTAGCGGCATATGCATTATTTCCCTAATATTCCTCTGAGAACCGGCCGGCCCATTTGTTTCCGTTTGGCTTATGTAGTTGTTTACCAGCCTGTTCTATGTGAATAATTTGCATTACTGCATGTATTTAGTAAAAGATTTACACACTGAGAAGTCCTTCTCCCCCGAGGATTGGTTTAACCTCTAGGATTGACCTGAATCGTTGTGTAGGAGGATCTGACAAGGACCAAACAGATGGAGGCATTAAAAGACCGAGAATGAGAAAACCTAGCCCTAGAAATTTGACCAATACCTAGGAGGTCCTGCGTCGAGCCGCCTTGAAGAAAAAAACAACTAACAATTCGGAAGTTTAATGACTATGGGTAAAGCTAGAGCACGATAACGTAAAATCAAAGCGGGTTAGATAGGACACCATTTCTTCAGTCCATCTCCTGCCAAACACATTCACCCAGGTGAACAATCCCATCACTCAGAATCTCCAACTCATACTGACTTGAATCACTTCCGCCGCCAGATGCGCCACCCATCCTTTCTAGCACTATCCGATACTCCCAATCCACCTCTATGTCAATATCCCCTGTCCTAACTCCCTGCGGTACATCCGAATATTCCCCTTCAGGACTCGAGGCCTTCTGCTGCTTTCCCCTCCTCCCAATCATTTTTTCAACAGAGACTCTCAACATCGGCTGGGCTCTGGAACTAGCCCATATAGTTCGTGCCTTCACAGACACAACCGTTAATCTCTCCACCTCAAACCGGTAAGCCACGGAATTCGCCCCATTTTTCCAAATACCCTCCACCGTCTTTCTCAGCTTCCCAGCAGACTCGGAGGCAATTGGCTCGAAAACAGCATTCGCAGAGGTCGCCTCAACGCTCAAAGTAAAATCGCCAATCTGCCCAGGCTCGAATGTCGAAGTGACTATAGTATATTCACCTGCTTGTAAGTTTGCGGTTTCAGCTATTGCGCAACCGCGTCGATATTCTCCACTTTCGGCGATGATGTCTCTGGTTGTTACTGATGCAATGCGTTTACCTCCTCCCCAGACAAGTTTAACGTGTACCGATAGGGTCTCACGAGCTTCAAGAAGAAGCAAAAGATTACAGGGTTCGGATATCGAGAGTCTGAATTGTGGATTGCTTGAGTAGGTAGGTGATTGAGCGTTTCCTCCTGCTGTTTCAGGGAGCCACTGCGACTGCAGAGTACGGTTATAAGTGTATGGGTTTTCTACATCGCGGATCTGGAGCGGTGTTAAGGAGAACGCGGAGAGGGTAAATGTGTGCGGGATCTTTGGTAGGTCTTGCGAAGAAACTACTACTGTATAAGTAGTCTTTGGAGGCACTTCATCGAGACGTAGTAGGGTCTGAGGGGAATCGACATAAGGGCCCCGATGGATGGCTCCTTCAGAACGATAGACTCGACGGCCTGCATTATCGAACACATAAAGTGAAATGTAATGTTTCCTTTCATTTGGGTCGTAATCCTCCCCAGTGGTAGTAGAAGTGAGATGTCTTCCAAGTAATATCCAGATAAGTGCCAGTTTTGAACTAGTGTTCGTGACAGAGAACTGAGGGTTTCTACTGATGCAGCCTTCCGATTTTTTAGTTGCGGGATCCCAAGAGAAATGTAGATCCTGCCGGTGGGTGAAAAGCGCTGGGTTCCAGTTAAGGTATATGCTTGCGAAGTGACGAAAGACACTGTCTAGAGATATCCAAAAAACACCTGGGGAACACGAGTCCGAATTTTGCATTGCTATAGGGAGGGATTCCCGGAGATTTTCTGTTTTAAAGGCAGGTCCTGATTCATCTTCGTCATCGTCACCATCACCATCATCGTCTTCGCCATCATCGTCTTCGTCCTCATCGGAATCTACCCCTGAAACACCTTTATATGTTGCACCCTCATTCCATGGATTCTTAACCTGTAGCCACCTCTCTCCCTCTTCGTCCTTCAGACCCAAAACGGCATAGTCATGCTCGCCCACAAGTCCCAGTTCACTCTCTTCTCGCCTACTCATGCTCCCAGTACCTAAAGTGATCAATACATCACCACGGTCCCACGCTTTAGCTATCCTTTTCCATAGATTCCCTTGGATAATGTCATCGGATTCCAAGAACACATGTTCCGGAATCCAGCCCGTTAAGGCAAGAAGATCGGTTCCAGAGTTAGACCCGGGGAAATCATAGCCGCCCATCACTTTCAGGTATGCCTTCTCGATAAGTGCAGGATAGAAAACACTGGGATTATTACGGCAAGTTACGTATAACGAATGGTCGTTATTGGACGCAGGCAAGAGATCGTCGATGATGACCTGTGGAAATTATATGAATGACAAGTTTTAGATAAAAAAATCCGAGTGACATACCCTTCGGTAACAGCCATTAAAATATAGCTTTACGAGATATTTGCCGGAAGGACTGATTTTTGGATTACCATGTAGATCCTGTGGGTAAAGAATATTGGACACGAGCTGTTATTTTTCTAAGATGTTAGGCTGGAGTCCGATATTTGGTGCGCTCAAGTTAATGAATACCTTTCCAAAGGATCTTTCCTCTCTAGCAATCGCTGAACAGAGGCTAGCAACTACTGAACAGTCCGTAATTACATCCTGAGTAAGATCAAATACCGCTCCAGTCCCCTCTTCAGGATATATCATTGCATTGCCGTGGTGTAATTCGTTCGGGCGCTTCCAGCGATCCAACATTGTGGATTGTAAGTCCGAAAGTTCAAGAAAACCGGAAGGGTCTCTCGTAATACCGTTAGCCGAAGACAGTAGAGTGGTATAGAGTCAGAAAATCTCACGAGAATTGTGCTGGGCTGCAAAATTCGGTCATTCCTGGCGGGTTATCCCAAGGCGGGAAGGTGTCATTGTTTACTTTTGATGATTTCAGGAGAAGGGTCTCTTCTTTTACTGACAATTTCGTCATTGATAACGGAGGTGTTCTGATGGTGTTACCTCTCCTTTGAGCTCCATCTTGTGACTTTGTAGCTTCCATGGCCTGAGAGACTGGAAGAGAAGCTGGAGAGTTGGCTTTCATAGCTCCAACGCTGTTGCCATTACTACTCCCTCTGCCTTTCCGCAACGCCTGGATACTCTCTGCTCCCGCGGTGAACTCTTCGCGTTTTTGCCGAATCTTTTTTTTGTCAGCGCTTTTTCGAGCGTCCTCCCCGACTTTCATGCAATATTCCGCGGCTTCTATTGAAGCTTTCAATGCATCGTCATACTTTTCGGCTGCGAGGAATGCACTTATGCGAGATTCGAAGGCCTAAAACTCATTAACTTACTTCTCCACAAGGGAATTGACACGGAGGGATGTGTGGCTTACAGCTATGCTTTCACTGTACGGGCATTTTGCAGCTGGTTTTGCTGAGGAAAGTTTCTGTCTGAGCTTTTGCATCGTCGTTAGGGGTGCTTCTGTGACCGGAGAAGGTATGTAGGTACTCGCTTGGAGCGCTTATGTAGTACTAGCACCGCCAATAGGAGTTAAATCACATGATCGATATTTTGTTCACCAATAAACAATCTAAAATAGTTTACTCTGTGTTAATATAATTTTGTCTATATTTCTTCCCATAGCTATCACTATTTTCATAAAGAAGTCGCTGCCTGATCTTGCCGCCTGAACTCCTAGGGTATGATAAGAGAATTACTGATATCCCCAAAGTACTCGAACTCTTGGCACTAGTTACTGCATCCTTGTCGAGTGCCGGTACCTCTAAGGTTTTAATTTAAGCCTCTTGCTTAAAGGTGTGAGATCTCCACACCAGCTTACACCTCCGAAACTACAAGCCCCACTCTCAACGTTCAGAAACTACTATAAATGTCACGGGGAGGAGCCAGAGGCGGCAGAGGCGGCGGCGGCGCTCGTGGCGGGCGAGGAGGCGGTGGTTTTGGTGGTGGAGGCGGCTTTGGCGGTGGTTTTGACGATTTGGTACCTGATTATAGTGTCACTGAACTTTTCCCAGTGAGTCACTTTCTTGCGAATTGTAGTCTTTATTTGTTCTTTCTCTTATGCGCGAGTATTGAAATATAAGGATTTATAGCCCCAACCACCACCAGTCCAGTCCTCACTCGCAAAAGAGGAGCGCGCCATAATCGCCCGGTTTCGGAGTCATCGGGAGAAGATCCATAATGGGCCTATGTAAGCTTGCCATTAGTCTTCTACGGTTTCCTGAAAGGATTGAAAGTTGATTGAGTGCAGGTATACAGTAATGTCTAAAAAACGGGGCATGGAAGATCCATTTAACGATGTCTCTAAATATTCGCAAAAGTACAAAAAACAGCGACGAAAAGTGCCACAACTTGATGCGCGCCCATATATCCATGAGCTGTTCCCACTGGAGCTACATTTAACCCTTGGAATTGACCCCGAGGAAGTCAACGGAAAAAATAAGGCCATTAAGAAGAAGCTACAATTCAGCGCATTAGATACACTGGATCCGTTAGGGGATCTTGCCGATGGCGCAGGGTCGGATGTAGAAGAAAATGCAGAAGGGGCTGACGGAGAAGGTGTAGAAAAGAAGAAAGGTGGTGGCCTGCTGAGAGGATTACTAGGTGAAGAGGGGGGCGATGATGAGGACGAGGAACAAGAGCCCGAAGAAGAGGAGATTGAAGATGACTTCGGGGATGACGAAGAAGGCGACTATAATGCAGAACAGTACTTCGACGATGGAGACGATATAGGCGAGGATTGGGGAGACGACGGGGGTGCTGAGGATTACTACTAAGGAATATTCCCATTCAATTTTGTATGATAGATATCCGAGTCAAAACAAAACAAAATAAGAGTCACTATAGCGATAATACTCTGAATATTTTCTGGCGTCTCGTTCAATTAATAATTGGTAAAAAAAAAAAAAATATAAAAAAAAGTCCTGGAAGAGATCTGCAGCCTGCTATACTAAAATTTGAGGTGCATTTCGGCCATCCTCTGTAATCACCACAGGCCCATGCTTCACCCCTTCTGCGGCTTCGCCTTTAGCTACCTGGGGATCTCTAATTCCATCCCCACCAGCCTCCTCGGTCCCATGACGATCCCTATCTTCTCTCCGCACCCAAACCCTCTCTGGTGGCGCTTCCATACATAAAGTTTCAAGCAAGCTTTTGCCCCCATCCCTTATTCTGGTCAACCAAACTGCTCTCTTAAACTCCTCCTTAATCCTATTAACTCCAGGCCCGTTGCAAGTCCTACTGACGTTATGTTCAGTCTCGAAGGGGTCCTCTACAGCAAATAGGTATCGATTTTTGACCCCCGAGTTTTCTGCTCTCCCCGGTCTAATAACGGCTGTAACCCAGCCTTTCCCCTGTTTTGTCATAAGACCTCCCGCTGTCCGAATGGAGACCACTTCACGACCCCACTGAAAGGTGTGAGCGTAGTATTCAAAGAATCCCTTCAATAATTCACCTATTTCCATGGTGTTCTTCGATTTTTCCAGTTCTTCGACGTCCTTATAGAACCAGATGTCGAAAGTTTCTTCGGAATCATCCTCAAATATTATTTCGCTTGTTGGTGTATCGTCAGGGACTGGGAGAGTTTGAAGATTTGGAAGCACCGGTGGTTTAACAATATTGATCAGATAATGAAGGACTATAAGTGCGTAGCCATATGAAGATAGTGTTCCGCGATATGGATTGTTTATATGGCGTCTTTTTGCCCACCACTATTGAGCCGACCAAAGATATGAGATCTAAGTCAGCAATCTACATAGATTATGGTTCTAGGAAACCCTTAATCCCACGATATAGGAAACATATTCGAGATTTGGAAGTCATACCTTAATGAATAACATCATCTCCTTGACCCTGGGGTCATATTTACTGTATGTCAAAAGCATCTGGGTATTGTATATGGCTAGATGATTGCTGAAACCGATATCGCATTGTAGCTCATACGGGCTTTGCTCAGTGGCTTTCTGAACAAGCTTGAGAATTGGAACACGGGTTTTTGTAAGCAGGGTAGTGTCGAAGCCTTGTTCTCGAAGTTTTGATTCGAGAAGAATAGGTATTCTGAAGTTAGATGATGGATCGCCTGGGCTCTCATTAAGAATCTCATGCCCATCACTACCTGTGAATATGACGTCGAGATCGGAATTGGCAGTTGCGAAGCCGGCTGTAAATCAAACAAAACGATAAAGATTAAAGAATATTAGATTATATTTCTAGTAGTATTATATTTGATCAAAGAATGAGCTAAGAAGTACGCGTTTAAGGAAACGAGTATGAAAAGAATTTAAAATAAATTCTAGACTTACTAACTAAGCTTCCAAAAGGGATCAACCTTGCGTCTGGGGTTATTGCTTTACTAATGGCTTCAAGTCGCTCCAGAAGAGCATGCTTCACCACTATTTCTGATTGAGGTGGGGCTGCTTCTGCTATTACTTTTTTTGCAAGCTCGCTCAAATACTGGCATACCTCTGGTCCAACGTCTTGCTGCAGCGGACGCTGATTATTATAACGATGATAATTTCCTCGTCCATTTGATGAGCCTCTGGCGTGATGGGGATTGGTATTGCGGACATCAATTGGAAGAGGCTGATATTGAGTACGCTGCTGTGGTTTTGTTGCTGTTGATTGTTGTTGCTGATGATAGCTTGGTGGTGGTGTCTTTGTTTTAGTAGGCTGAGTTCCTAAAGGTGGAAAATGTTCTAGCGCGTTCAAAGGTAGAGCGCTGGGGGCGTTCTGTGATTTATTAAAACCCTGCCCATGAGTCGAGCCTCGGGTGTTTCGCACAGCGGTCATCTGGGGAGGTTGGGCTCTTTGCATCGGTGGAGAGCTTTGCTGTGGTGGTTGGGTCTGCTGTCTGTAGTGCTGTCCCACCTGAGGCGGTATGTTACCTGGGACTGCTGGTGTGTTTACCGTGTTCGGATTTATGTTTTGAGGCGGGCCAGTATACTGGCCAGGAGGAAAATGCAATCCAGTTGGAGATGCTAAATTTGTGGGCTGTATGCCTGGTTGTGGTTGTGGTTGTGGCTGCGGTGGCTGCAGTGGTCCGGGGTATTGCCCTGGGTAGACAGTCATGGGAGCAGGTGCATTCGAAAAATCCCCTGGAGCGAATGAACCACGTGGTAAGCCAAAACCAGGAAAAATATTTGGGCCCGGTGGATATATTGAGGGCAATGTATTCGGGTAGGGGAACTGGTCAGGGCAGGGCATAGGCCCAGCCATAGTTCCTGACAGCATACCAAACAAAGGAACAGACTGTCTCTGTGGGTGCGGTGGGATCTCATATCCTGGCAATTGCGTAAATGGTTGCACCGGTGCAGATAGGCGAGGGTTTGCAGCACGATTGTTTGTGAGAATCATCCCTCTCAGCTGGTTCTCCAAACTCTCAGTTGGGTGAGAACTTTGAGGGGAACCTGCAGACTGGTTAAACGACATGCTGGTACCAAAATGTGCCGAAATGTGAAGCGTTGAACACAGTTGAACACAGTCGGGGTAGCGGTGCGATGTTGTGGGGTCAAAGAAGAATCGCGTGTTGTGGGTCTATTGAACACATAGAATGCTTTGGTGGGGTGAGGAGGCCTCTTCTCATTGCGGGGATGGATGCACAGTAGATCTAGAAGCGGGTTCGATGTCATACAACTTTCAGGCGGCAGCTAGCATCACGTGTAGCGCCTTGGCTGCATTACAGATAGAGCCGCATGTGTCGTTCTTTTGAGTTATGTAAACGTCCCAACTTCTACTGTGTGCACATATTTCATATTTCCATCTAGATCTTCTAGGTGGTATCAACATTCTGAAGCAAAACCGCCTAAGTATTCTGAAACTTAAGGCCGGGATTATCCTAGAACTGCAATCACGCTGCTTGCTCAGCCCCACTATTCTCTTCCGGGTCTCAGGAGTTCAAAATGCGAAATGGCAGTTATATTCGTGCTTTGGGCCGGCAGTCATTCGAGCCCTCTCAAGGGCCCTCTGTTCCAGATAGTGAATCCCCGGATCATGGCTCTTCTACCTCCGAGCTATCTCAGGAGATGCAGAGACGCTCGATCAAAGCCCAGAACGATGTCCTAGCCACTGTTGGTGTCTGTCTGCGGGACACCAAGGGGCAGGAGACATCAGAAGCTATAATGCAGGAAAACGAGGTCGGATTGCTAGTTGGAGCTGTTGATCTAACCATCACATATTTGGCCAGTTGGCCCTTGGTAGGGATCAGAAACAGACTCCAGGTAAAATATACATTCACCAAAAATCACTCGAGCTTCGATAAGCGTTGTTCCTGGAGTTGGGGTTAAATTGGGATAGCGGCTGATGATAATTGCTTTAGACTTATCGGACTTATGAGGGGTGGCGGTATAAAGATGTCTTGATAATGTCCTGGAAAAACAATAATATCTTTCAGATGCTATCGGGAATGCCGGCTCATTTGTGCTTTCAGCTCGTGAATGTCGGGAGGGACTACCTTCAGGCAAGGTTCTTAAGATGGCTGAGTCGTAAACGTCTGTTCATAAATAAAAAGACAGGAAAGCCACGCAGCTTTATTTTGAACTCGCTCGACAAGATGTATATCCATTTTTCAGCTAGATAATCGTCGGCGAGAACATGACTGACTTGCTTTAGATTTTCCACGTGCTCCTGGTTTCTCGTATATCCACTCTACCAACACTCGATCTTGCAGTCGCTACATCTGATTCCTCCCACACCATTGCTTCCTCCTGTCACTTCGTTTGTTCCGTTTTCTGCCCTCTCACCACTATCACTCCCTGAACTTACCACACCTCTGTTCTCTATGGCCACAGCTTCAAATTTAGCTGCACAAGCTCTCGGGTCATACTTTCTATTTTCCTTCCTCCAACAATCCATCTGCTCAATGCTCCAATACAACCTTTTCCACCGCATCCGCCGCGTCCTCCCCCGCCCCGACAACCCCGACGGCGCATCAATCTCCGGCGCCCTCGACGACGACGACATCGATAACCTCGGCCGCTGGGACCAGCCTAACACCCACCCCCGCCGAATGGTCATGGACGAACCCAGCGTCGCCGCAATCATGATCGAAGAAACCCGTACCTTTGCCGAATTCGGCGACCGAGAACGCAGTTTCTCCGCAACGGTACAGATCGAGCCTCTAGAAAGACCCGGTTCTCCCTCTCTCCTAGACGAGGATATAAGCGATACCGAGGCCAGGGCGTTGGAGGCTGCGCTGACACCGATGAACGGAAGCCGTCTGCCGCAGGTGCACCACCACCACCATCATGCGCCGGCTGACCCTACTGCTGTGACTGGGGGTATGAGAGCGGCAAGGCCGCAGCACCGCGTCACGAGGCTGTCACAGCACCCCGCAGATGTTGTGGCATCGCATGCGTCGGATGGCATCGCAACAGCCCTCAGCAGTGGGTTTGAGAGTGCCGTGATGAGGACTGTGGCGAGGAGCTTCATGATCCGGCAGATGGGGGCTGATCCAAGCGCGATCTATAAACCAGGAGATATTTTTGGGAACTGGAAGCTGGTGACGAAGGCATTGGCGGGGGAGTGGGCGTTGATGTTTATGCTTTTTGAGGGCAGCTACTATGCTACTACCTTCATCGGGATTAGATGGTTTGGGTGAGTGCGGGATAGGGGGACCGGTCTTCCCCCCCATTTATCGGAGTTTGTGGGCTAACAGGTTTCGGTGGCGTAGTTATCCAAGGAGCGTGTAGCAATTTGGTTTGGTTTAGGCCGGACTGGGTCTTGTGCATGGTCTGTTATCTGGCGTTTGTAATATCAATTGCGTTTGGTTGTATGTACAGCGGCTTGCGTTGTCTTTCACGGTCGGCCTACTCTATTCTATTCGAGCAGTCCGAGTATTACCAGGTGTAAATCGAGATGTGGCTGAGGGCCCCATAAGAAGGGGGGGGCTTTAGATATAATTATAAGTCAATTAATCTACAAGGTTATTTGCGAGGATGAAGGGTTCTGTCGAGTTCAAGGTGCTAGGCTGCCTACAGTCGTCTCAGAAGGCACGAGTGATAATCTGTGTCTGAGATCCTGTTTCGGACATTAAGCTAATTATCAACTTTTAATGCAGCTTTGATACACATTGAACTCTGGAGCACTTAAGCCGGGGGTTGCGTTTAGGGCCGTTGTTACCTTTTCTGGTGGAGCATCAATACTTAGGAACTGAACTACGGCTTGTAAATTGAGCCGCCCCCTTCCTTTCAGTAGACGGTTTATCACAGGATCTATCACGAGATTGGCATAATTACCTGTTCTTATCGGTGGTATAGAGGACTATTCTCCTTCGTCCCTAGGCAATCTACCTTTATCTCTACGGAGAGCTTCTATTAATAGGCTCGACATACCTCCCCCATGGCACTACTGGCCGTAAAATTAGTTCACGGCGCTTGCCCGCCCGCCCATGATGAACCCACCACAGAGCCCACCCAACACTAATCCCAATCATCGTCGTCATCGCTCTCCACGACCCTCGTCTTGACCGCCGCGCCCCTACCAGTATCCTCCGTTTTAGCCCTCTGCAGGACGCCACAGGCGAGCAAGCGGCCCTCGAGCATCGCGGTGGAGAAGTTGTCGGTGTTCCCGAGCTCGGCAAAGCCCTCGATGCGGTCGACGCTCTTTCCGTCGACGAACGAGATGAGGCACGGCAGGACGACGATCTTGAGGCGGTCCACGAGGAACGGCGCGTTCTCGACGTGGATGCGCGTGAAGCGCGTGTCAAAGTGCTTGGGTGCCAGCGCGGACAGGTGCGTGTCCATGATCTGGCACCGCCGGAAGTCGGGGTGGAAGAAGTGGATGATTGTGTATTTTGTGGACCTGCGTGAGTGTGTGAGTGTGTGTGTGTGTGAGCCTGGGGAGAGGGAGGGGAGGGGGAGGGTACGTGGTAAAGTCCATGACCTCTTTCTCGCTGGTGGATTCCTCGTAGCCGCCGTGGGAGCGGTCTCGCATCTGGCGGGCTCGCATCATCCTATAAAACGCAAACCGCCCAGCACCCAGAATGAGCACACTGCTAGTAAATAGTAGTAGTAGTAGAAGAAGTAGTAGTAATGGTAGACCCATTGAGCGGCGTGTCCGTACTCATCGTGCAGCTGCTGCATGCGCTTCTCACGGAACGCGTCCAGCGCATCTTCATCCGCCTCGAGCTCGTCGAGGAGCTCGTCCTCCTTGTCGTCGTCGTCGTTGTCGTCGTCTTTGGCCTCTGGACGCTCCTTGTCGAGGATCTTTGCGACGGTGGGGTCTAGCTCTGCGCTCATCTTTGGCGGTGATTGTGTTATTTCTTGTTGATGGTTTCTCTGTGGGGGAAGGGCTGTGGTTCTTCTTCGTCTTATTGTTCCTCCCGGGCTGTTTGTATTTATTTTAAAGTCAAGTCAAGGATGGAACGGCAGGAAAAGGAAAGTAAAGTAGTGGACCGTGCACACGCATCTTGGCAACCCCCGGGCCCAAGCACCCGAAAGTCTAAAATACGTAAATGTCGAATATTCAATTTAGATCTAAATCTACAAACAACCAAATCATCAACACCAAAAACAACAATCATGGCCTCCCCAATGCCCCCCCAATTCCCCCTCCCCGCCGTCTATACCGCCCTCTCACCCTACATCCATCCCCCGCAGGAAGCACTCCACATCCGCCAGCTCGCAACACAGCACCTCTCCAACCTCTCCGCCGAGAAACGGACCACCCACGCCTCAGGCTCCACGGACGAGTTCCACCGCTTCCTCGACTTTGAGCTCGGGCGGCGCGGGGGAGCCACCGCCGCCGAGGGAGTGAGGAGACAGTATCTCCTCGCGCTACGGGCCAACTGGGAGGCGAGACGGGAGTATGAAGCTATGCTCCACGATGACCCCGTCGACGACGACAAAGCGGACAGCGCTGAAGAGGAGACGGAAGCTGAAGGAGAAGGGTGGAGAGAGCTCTACCTCAACACGCTAAAGCTCCGGCGGCAGCGTGAGCGCCTGGAGCTGCTGAGGGTGTACCTAACCACCGTGTCAAACCCGCCCGCCGAGCCCGCCGCGAGCTTCAACGAGCAGCCGCCTGCACCCCCGGTCCAGCTCACGAACATGCAGAGTGTCGCGGCCAGCGGCGAGGAGATGAAGGCGGGGGTCGAGGCCATGATGCTGCGTCTGGAGAAGGAGGTTGTTGCGGCGCATGGGGCCCTCGAGAGGGAGAAGACGCGGATCCGGGAGCTCCAGGAGGGGCTCGGCGACGACCCTAACGGCACCAAGAAGGAGGCGCTGATACGTGCGCGCGAGACACTCATAGCATGGCTTGAGGGGCAGCTCGCGCGCACCACCGGCGGCGCGGAGGACGAGGACATGATGGATGTCACCCCCGCCGACGGAGAAGAAGAAGAAGAAGGGGGGGACGGGGAAGACGGCAGCTCGGCGCAGCAGATAGTGGCCCAGATCCAGGAGGCATACACCGACTACCTCCACTCACGGACAGAGCTCGTCCACATCCTCGCCTCTGCGTCCTCCAACAGCGAAACCCCCCCACTCACCCTCGACCCAGCAGACACCCCAACGGAGCTCCCGGGCACAATGAAAAAGCCCCTCCCCGCACCGGGGGTCCTCAGTGCCCTGACGGGGATAGAGCACCTCCTCCCGCTCACAAAGTATACCAAGTCTCTCCTCCACCAGCGGACGCAGCTGTCGACCGCGCTCTCCGCGCAGCAGCTGGGGCTGCTGCGCATGCTCGAGGCGGCGCTCGGGCAGCACGGCATCCAGGCACCGAGTATTGGTGCGTCGACGGCATCGCCGGCGAGGGAGATGGCGGGGACGCTGGCGACCAAGGCGAAGGAGAGGGTTGCCGGGTGCTGCGTGGAGGTGGGGAGGAACGTAGGTGGTGCGCGGGAGACGCTGGAGGGCGTGGAGGGCGTGCTGGCGGAGGTGGAGGCGCTGGTGGAGGCGCCGAGGAGGGAGAGGGAGACGTCGAGGATCCCGTTGAGGAAGGGGAAGAGCGGGAGGGGGGAGGAGGTGGTGGAGAAGAAGGGGTGGGGGTTGTTGGGGGGTGGAGTGGGTGTTATTGGGGATGGGATTTAGTGCCCATTCCCTTTTTTTTCCTTTTATTATTTTGTATTTTAGATAGTAATATTAATACTGGATGCCCTATAATTATTTAGAAGTGTTTCTGTCGCAGCTTTCTTATTCCAAGTTCTTGATATCATAACCCCAGCTATGTAGCAGAATAGAAAGCTTCAACTCGATGCTTGACACCCATGGGGTTAGGGTTTCTTCGCCTATCCGCCCCCAATCCCGCCTAGCGCCCAAAGCTTGTTATCTCATCTCATCTCCGCCATCCTTCACCTTCACCTTTCCTTTTACTTTTACTTTGAAGCAGAGCTCCACCACACACATCCACAACTCCACAACTCCACAACCACACATCCACACTCATTTACCACTGCATACATACACCCAATAACCAGTACCATACACACATCTACACCCCAAGTGAAAATGGCGCCTCCACCCGTCAACGAGCCGCTCAAGAGCGTCGAGAGTACGTACTTAGACACTGTGTGCGGGCACTACCAGCTAACACCCACGCGCAGCGAACCTCCGCGCCGTGATCGAAACCCTCTACGAGATCTCCGTCGGCGTGTACGGCTACCAAGGCCCCGAATCCACCGACGTGCTCGTAAACCAGATGTCCCCCCCCCCCTCCCTCCCCTCCCCACACACACACTAACGGCCACGCAGAACCAAGCTCTCAACGCAATACCAAGCGCTGGGGCCCGCGGCCGCCAGCCTCCCCGCCGAGTCGGCCGTGCCGCGCGAGGTGATCCAGTACATCGACGACGGCCGCAACCCCGACATCTACACGCGCGAGTTTGTCGAGATCGTGGTCAAGCAGAACCAGTTCATGAAGGGCAAGATGGAGGCGTACCGCGACTTCCGCGACGTCCTGGCGGAGCAGATTAAGGTCTCGTATCCAGAGCTCACGGGGAAGGTCGATGAGGTTGTGGAGGGGACTGGCGGGAGGAGGAGGTGAGGTGGTGAGGTTTTCGTTTTTCTTTGTGTATGGGGGGTGGCTGGGTAATGGGTGGTTAGTGGGTGGGAGCAGAGGCCTTGTAGGTAGAGGCTGCTAATAATAAATAGGGGTTTTTTTATGCTTGATCTTGGGGTATTGTGTAGGGGTGTTGGCTCTGCTTCATGTATTGACTGGTTGTATTGACTATATGGCGCTAGTTTTATATTAGATTTTCAAATCAAATATCACATTGTCCCGGTATTTCTGCAACAAGACTTCTACCTGGAGGATTGAGTACACATTATCCCGCTAGCTTTATATAATTTAAATTCGATCATTGTTTGGCCTGTGTTAACCTGATACATGAAGGACTATCCACCGAATAGGTAGTGTAGAATAATGTGAGTAAAAAATATAGTTGTTAAAATATATAACCAAGGAAAAGAAAGAGCTAATACTAATGAGGAGCCGGAGCCTACGAAATAGGACTATAATAATGAAATGGGAGATATCTATCTAGCTCTAGGCAGTCTCACCCGCCTCCAGCCAAAGAAAAGGTCCCAGACACCCCCGAAACCAATAACCCCCTAGGCAGCACGTGAAATGAACCGGACCGAAAAGACCAAAAGAGACGCAGGCCCTTCCGCAACACAGTTCTGTCAGCAAGGGTGGAGCTATTAATTTTCCAGGTTGCCGAAGAGCTCCATACATGAGATAAAGCCCTTAGAAAGAGCGATATCGCAGACGCCTCTGCCCTGCGAATCCCTCGCCCCAATATCCGCGCCATGTCTCACCAGGACTTTAACCATCATGTAGGGCTCGGCCATGCTTTTGAGCGCCACAAGCAGCACGGTGTCCCCGTCGTTGCTCCTCTCGTTGGGGTCTGCTCCGTTCTGCAGTAGCAGCTCGACAGTGTCTATGTGACCGTGTCTGGCCGCCACAAGTAATGCGTTTTCCCCGGTTGGGTTCCTGGCGTCCTGCCTGGCACCCTTGTCGAGGAGGAGCTTGAGGATGTCAAAGCAGCCAGTTCTAGCTGCTATCATGAGTGCGGTCTCTCCGGCGCCATTCCTTGCCTCCAGCTCCGCCTTGTATCCTAACAAGTACCTAGCCACTACCACCTGCTCCGTACTGGCCGCAAGCATCAACGGGGTCTCTCCGCCGCGGGACATGGATGCAGTGCGGGCCCCGTTCTCCAACAAGATCTTGACCACTTCGGGTTGATATGTCTTTACCGCGTCCATCAGCACGGCCGTCCCCGCCACACTAGAGTTGACATCCGCACCCGCCTCCACCAGGATGCGGACAAGATCCGTGCTCCCAAGGGCGACCGCGTAGTGCAGCGCCGTTTCCCCGCCGGCGCTTTCCCTCTGGCCATTCACCATGGCACCGCTCTCCAGCAGGAGCCTGACAACCTCCGTCCGGCCCCTCTGGACAGCGTCTACTAGCGGCGTCGAACCATGGGGGTCTATCCACTCAAGGCAGACGCTGGCCCGGGTCCCCAGAAAGTACCGGACGGCCTCCGCATGTCCCCGGGCGACTGCCAGCGCCAGTGGAGAGCCACCACCCACCTGCGCCGGGCGAGTGACGTCCGCGCCGCCCTCTACCAACAGCCTAATCACCTCCAGCTCACCCTCAGCTATCGCGCAGGCCAGCAGGGTCTGTCCTATGGGCGGGTCATTCGTGTCAACCGGGTCCACCTCCGCGCCCCTCTCTACCAAGAGCCTAACGACCTCCACGTGGCGGTTTTTGACGGCCACGAGGAGCGGCGTGAGCCCGACCCGGTTCCCGTGGTTGATCTCGGCCCCCTGGTCGAGCAGGAGCCGGACTGTGTCCGTGTTGCCGAGATCCGAGGTGAGGAGGAGGGCCGTGTTTCCGTCGGCGTCCTGGTAGTTGACGTTGACGCCGCTCCGTGCGAGGACCCTGACCATGGCGGTGTTTTCCTGTGTGGCGGCTTTGAATAGCAGCTCCTCCATGCTGGTTCCTAGGGCTGGGTTAGTTACGTCTTGGGCGGCCATGAGTGAGGATATATGAGCTAATGATGATGGTTAGGACGTTGCGATACGGTCTGTGGACTTGTTGGGGAAGTTGGGCTTTTAGATGGAGGGTGAGGGCTGGCTTATATAGATATGCTCTCCCACCGTCTCCCATTGATTCCTGCATTGGCCATGGGCGTACCGCACAACATGTTTGGCGTAACATAAGAGATACCCAACCAATACCGTGATACCACAGGCAAACACACCAAAATCTACCAAGACCCTGACCAGAAGGTCAGCTGCGCAACACTCACGAACACACACTCAAAACCCAACAGTGATAGAATTGTAGAGAGAATAACATTATCATTGCAAGGATATGTATATTGTGACTCGTGATGTAGCGAATGTAGAACGGCACCAGCCACATGCGCATGTAGTCCTTCGCTTCAAGCCAACCAGTGGCAGGAAACCCCCAGCTCCGGCAGCTCCGGTCATCCCGTTCCGTAAGGTATGGAACGGCATGAAGCGCAAAGCCTCAAGCTCGACCATGGCGAATACATGTATGTACGCATGCAACTCAATAACACGAGTGATGCACCATGTCTAGTGGTTCAGTATGCTCGATGATGATGGCAGCCCAAGCCCAGTCAGTTCGCACATGTAGCTTGTTTTGTGGCATCACCACTGCAAACAACCCACATTACTCTATAAAACGTAACCCAATAGCGCCGTGGGACAGAACATATATCCGGTGCATGTGGGCGCACGTACGAGTTGTATGCGCCTCCAGCAGTTCCTACAGTCCAATCATGTCCCCACCATTTCCCCGTCCCACGTGATCGAGTGATAACCTGTGACGCAACCCCCCCATTAGAACTAACTACTCCCGCCGACCCTAACCCCGTCCGTAAGCACGCCCAAGAAAACTAACCACCGGGACTACATAGCTACATGTATCAACCGACTACATCGTCTCCGCGTCCGTCCCACGAGGAGGAAAAGGTTAGTATGCACCCCCGCAGCCTAGCTAGACCACTAAACCCCCTACATGCGCATCTTGGGTTAGGCTATCAATCCCTATGACCTAGCCCCCCCGTCTACACCCAGACGATACACCATGGGAGCTGGCACAGACACAGACACACACTGGTATGTAGGCCTGAACTTCTCCCTCAGCTCGCCAACGACGTCCCTTTGAAGCCGTGGCCGATGCAATGTATGTAGGTAGCTACCCCCTACCCCCCAATACGTAAAGCCTTTTGACGTGCTGAAGTTTACACAGCCAGAGTATAGAACTGGAACACCGTTTGGCCCAGGAGCTCCGGGGCCTTGCTTGCCTAAGGTGTCAATTGTGGGTCAAGTGCTCGCAAATCTAAGTATGTGATCTTGGCTGGTGGCCTACATGTGTTGGTGTAGGCACCGCTCAGTCCATGCCAAGAAACAGCGGTCACAGTATATCACTCGGCCATTTCGATCACTTAACCGCTACCCTACTTCACTAACTCCCCACCTCGCTGTAGAAGACAGGGGGACACAAGAACACAAGAAACAGCGGTAAAGATAAATTTTTCTTTACCTTATCTATCTACCTAATACCTTCTACGAACTAGCTACCCCCACTTCTAACAAACCCAGACTACCTACCATACTGACAGCCCTCTAGTATTGGTACCGCTACTGCGCAACCGGGAAGATAACAATCCTGCCATCAACACTACACACACACCGTTAGCATCTGCCCGCCCCACTCACAACACACGAATCACCACGGAAAGAAAAGGAATATCCACATACCCACTACTGCTGAACCTCGTAACCGCGCCCTCATCACCCTCATACGCCCTCAATGACGAAATCGAGTTCTGATGGATCGTCTTCAGGCTCGCATCAGTCTCGGCTCCACTCTTCCCCTTCAGGTCCATCTGCCTAAACATGTTCAACGCCGAGCTCTCCTGCGCGGCGCCCTGCTGTGCCTTATGCGGATCATCTACCGCATATGCCTGCGCCCACCCCTCGGGGCCACCCTCAAACACCACAGGGTGACAATCATGCCCCGCCGCCACCAACTGATCCTCCCTTGTCCAGCACAGCGCCACAAACGGGAGCATCTGCGTCGTGACCGTGACGACCGCCCTCGGCGGTGCCTCGGGCGCTGACGGATACACAACCGTAACGCTCGAGTCATGCGCCGCAAACGCGAGTGCGTCCCCACTCGGTGAGAACGCCACAGCATGCACCCATCCTCCCGAGGAGTTCATGTACTCCCCGCAGACAGTGTTGAAGGGGATTCTCTCGCCCCACGCGGTCGGCTCGGGGCGCTGGTCGACGCCCTTGATGAACGCAGAGAAGACACGGGCGTGGGCGTCCGCGGAGCCTGATGCAAGGAGGACACTGTTGGGGTGCCAGGAGAGGGAGAGGACGGTGGAGCGGAGGGGCTTCTTGAGGTGCTTGGAGACCCACCAGTCGTTTTCTTGCTCGAAGTAGCAGACAGCGATGGCGCGGGCACCGGAGCCGACAGCGAACTTGGATTCGTCAGGGGACCAGCGGACATGGGTTGCAGCGCGGTTGAGGCGGAGGAGTACGAGGGTGGGTTTCCAGCCGGTGGGGGAGGGCTCCCAGACTAGGGCGTTGCGGTCTGGAGACGTTAGTACTCCAGCTTACAGGAATCCATGCCCCCAATCATACAGACCCGAGAGCTTGCGAGAAGCCCCGCGGCCCCACAAGCAATCCCAAAACCTCACTATAAAGGGGCCTCAAGAAACCTACCCTGCGAGCACGTAACAATCCTCCCACTCTTAGCCGCAATATCGACGCTAGTAACCGTCTTATCATGTCCCACCAGCTCCTCCTTAAACTTGAAGCTCCCATCGGCCTCGCGGCCATACAGCTCCACCTTGATGTCTCTCGAGACGGCAAGGAGGCTCCTGTCAGCGGAGAAAGAGTGGTCCGCGATCGGGGCATGGAATAGGAGGTGGGATTCGGGATGAGCCATTGCCGTTGGTGTGGAATGAATTGGGTTCGGAGGGTACTAGGTGATGGATAGGAGCAGCACTCGACTATCGATTATTGGAGTGGGTATGGATGGGGATGATGATGTGGTGAGTGAGGCGTGGTGATGAGGGGGAGCTTTGGGGTTGCAGTAGAGGGTGTGCTAATTGACGTGGGGTGGAGCTAGGGCTTGGCGGTGTCGTGGGTGTAATCTAGAGCTCATACGCGTCCGAGGCGGGACATGGAATATCACTCTCTTCAGGGTCTTCAGGGGCTACAACTGTAGAATAGGTCTGTCTCTTCCCTCAATCACACATGCTGCACCAGATTTGGCGGAACTACTTAATTCTAGTATTAACTGATTCCGTACTACGAGAATAGCCTCATCTACTCACCACAAATACATAATAGCAAAGGAAAATGACCAAGAGGAAATAACTTTATACACATCCTACCCTCAAAAGAGGAAGCAGGGATAAGTCCAATAGTAAAACGAAGAATGAAGAAAAACCAAGAAACACCCCCCAAACGAGATGAAAAACAGTAAAACCTCCTAAT
Organism: Morchella sp. 2018-W16; assembly: GCA_024713755.1. Classification (NCBI taxonomy): domain Eukaryota; kingdom Fungi; phylum Ascomycota; class Pezizomycetes; order Pezizales; family Morchellaceae; genus Morchella; species Morchella sp. 2018-W16. Next base: position 492,773 of record JAMGYY010000017.1, on the reverse strand, counting down.
TATAATACTTAGAGTTCGTTCCTAGCATCCAGATAGTTCTCCCCCTTCCAGCTATAAAAAGCCTCCCTGGGAGCCCGCCCCAGTGCGCGATCCCACAGCTGACTTGCCTCTGAAAATCCAATGATCAATCTATAGAAAATTAGCCTCCTATCCGCTTCATAAACACGGAAAAAGATAATAAAAAAAACTTACAAATGTCTCGGTACGTCATACCAACTCTTAAGAACAAACATAAGGGTCATCCAGACCAACTTAACCTCCTCAACAATCATCTCCCAGATTGTTTTTTCCACCTCGTCCTCATTCTTAGGACCCGTGGCCGCCCTGCGACCTTCCTCCCTCTTCGCTTCACGCTCCTCGATCTGGCGCTGGTCCCACATGGCCTTAAAGGAGTCAAGGGCAATAAGGGAATGGGATACACGGTCGAGGGTGTTTACGAGCGCGACAAGTTCGGTGCGACGCAGGACAGGGTTAACACCAGGTTCGGCATCCTCGTCGAATTCAAAGAGGACCTTGAGGGCCGTTCCGTACCCTTGAGTCTGTACTTTACCCCATAGGCGGCACTTGTCACATCCAACGCAGTCCATAAGCCTGGAAACGTTCCTGAAGCGGTTCCTGAACTCCTCCTTGAGGCTTGTCATCTCGTTCTTGAACATGAGAGACTCGTCAAAGATTGGCTCAGCGGAAGCTGCAGTCTTAGCAAGCTTCAGGACCTTGGATCTGGTAAGACGGCTCTGGTAGGTGTCACCCGAGCAGAAAGTGTAATCCTGAAGGTAGTTCTGGAGTTTTGAGACAGCGCGAGCAAGGACGGCATAGTTGAAGTAGATGTTCTGGACACGCTCCGGATGACCCTTGAAGCGGGACATGAAGCACTCGTAGTTGGGGCTCCATTCACCTGTAGACTGGTTCAAGTAGTCCCAACACAGGTGCATTGAGATACTTGCGTGCATTCCTGAGATGACCCTGTGGAAGACCCTCTTCTCCAGGCACTCGTCGTCAGCATCAAGCTCAACACCCAACGTATGCTTTCCCTTCTCCTGCATCACCCCCGTAAACTCCATCGCCGCCGGATTCTTCTTTGAGAACCCCCCGAATCCCTTCTGCTCGTCCTGCTCTGGGTGCTTGTCGAAGCAATTCTCCCTATATATAGCCTTCCAAACGTTCTGCGCTCCGGAACCTGCATAACCCGTGAACCTCTCTGGGTTCTCAAGTAAAGATACATAGTCGCCCTTGCTTCCCTCCGTCTCATCCTCCGGCACACAGTAATCCCTCTCATCACACTCATCCTCCTCCACCACACAACCCTCCTCCGTATCCGTCCCCAGCGCCCCATGCAGTGGCGACGGCTCCTCCGGCGTGCGATTGACGGGATGCGACGCCTTTGGCCCCGCCAGCTTACTGAGCTCCTCCGCACGCCAAATCTCCGGTATGTCCTCTTCATCGTCGATCGTAGTCACTGCACAGGCAATGTTCCCGCACATACCCTCGTCGTCCCAGAAGGGGCACGTGCGGCCAAAGAGGTCGAGGCGGTAGTAGCTGAAGTAGTCTGTGCCACGAGTGATCTCCTGTAACAGCGGGTTGAGCTTCTTGTTAAGCGACTCGATGGTGTCGTAGGAGGCGCAGCCGTCGGGCACAAGCTCGCTGGGTGAGTTCTGTACATGTGAGTAGGGTGTCCCAGGGAGTGGATGGGTGTAGGAAGTTACATTGCAGACGCTTGGTGGCGGGGCGGTGGCCTCGATGAGCGTTGAGGATAATAGGGCTGCCCCTGTTAGAATCTGTGATGTGCGGGAGATCCGCATTGTGGGAGGTTGTCCTTCTCGGGGGTGTTATAGTAATAGGTAGGTTATTCACAGAGTGTTGCAGAACAGAAAGAGAGTAAATAAGAAGCGGTAGAAAACAATAGAATAACGCTAGCTAGAAATAATTGGTATGATATAGATAGAAGACAGTACAGACAGGAAAGGAGGAGAGAGAAAGAAAAGAACCCGGCTGTGTAAGGAGCACCCTCTGATTATAAACCCACAATCGAATACTCAAGAAGTAAGGAGAGGAGGAGGAGGGGGGGGAGGGGAGAAGCGAACAGCGAGCAGCAGGAGTGCAGGATGCAGAATGCCAGTAGAGGCCAGATATCCGAGACCCAAAATATACTGAGACTCACTCACTCACTCACGAATCACCAAGCAGCTTTTCAATTACCTACTCGATCAATTTTTCCCACAACAGCAAAATGGGCAGATGGGACCCCATATATGACACCATCAACGGATGCTCCTGGCCCTGATTCCGCCTGGGCCATCCATCCATCCGTCCACCCCCCCCCCCCCCCCCCCCTCCCACCTACTCTACATTACTCCAAGACCCCAAATGCAGATGCAATCATTCTATCTGTGACCGTGTGCTGGTAAAAGGCCACTTAGACACCTACGGCAGGGGTAAGGGATGAGTGATAAAGTATGTGGCGAGTGGTGTACCGTGCACAGTGGCTATGCAAGGTACAGCTTAATCCACGTCTTCTGGAAGCTTATCAACCAAACTCAAGTGCAAGTGCATCATCGGTGGGCGGTTTATATATACAGTTCTCAATAGAGCTCCCAGCATACATCTGTCTAACTAGTGAAACTGGAAACTTGCTTGTCCACGTCCCCAGGGACAAAAAGCCACATTTTGACATGTGGCGCAGGCGAACGGATGATTTCTGGGACGATCATCATTGTTGACCTAGTGGTACAAAGGCAAATACGATCATTACCGGGCCGGGGTGCTATTAATAATTCCCCGAAGGTGAGATGGAGCATCTCATGGCGTGGGATGATGAGGGCAGTGGTTGTGGTTTGTGGGGTTGCCGGAGTATGGTTATTGGTGCCGCTGGTCTTGCCAGTACCAGTAGTAGTAGTGCTCGACAGAGGGCTTCAAAGAGGTTCTTGACAGAGGATGGTTAGGGGCTCATGGGCTCAATAAGCGGTTGTCAGGAGTAGACATTGAACAAAGCCACCCGCTTTCATATAACCAAGGTCTAAACCAATGACTGCCGGTATCTACCTCCTCAAGCGTTGGTTGGAGCTTTGACACGGTGGCTTCAGCATAGAACAAGGACCATGGGATTGAATGCCCTCTAGAAAACAACCACAACGACTAAACTTACATGTAACGTCAGTAAGGTTATATCTCTAGGATGTACTACATGTAGGTACGTAGTGCACATCTATTATAATTACACCCAATCAACTGTATCCAGAGTACACTCCATAAATCAAACCACGATCCAAAGCAAAGTATACCACCGCAGCTTGGGTGGCCAAGGTCTGGTTGAGTCTGGGTATGGTAGGAGCCGTTGGGAAATGATTGAGGTGCGAGAATTTGGGGGGGAGGGGGGTTGCATATACTAGTAGGCACATATTGAAGTTGATTGAGGTACATGTACTTAATTGACTCCTCGCTCTAACTAACCAGTAGAAATATCTATATACAACCCAGCCCATTGCAAGAAAACACTAGATATAAAAAACAAGCAAATAATACAAAGCAAGAAAGGAAGGTAAAAGAAACCCCGACTAAACCCGCTGCCTCTTTGTATCACGCGGCCCTTCAGGCCCAGGCCCACCTCTAAGACGCTTCCGCGCCATGTCCTCGCGCATGATCCGCTCGGCGGTACTCATGGGTCTCTCCGGCGCGGCTGTGGCCTCCTTCTTGGGCTCCTTCTTGCTGTCCTTCTTTTTTGCCGCAAAGACGTTCTTCGGCTTGTTGGGAGCGATCTTGAGGGAAACCTTTGCCGCTGGCGGCGCTTCTGTCTTCGTTTCGGGGGCAGCAGCAGTGGTGGTGGTGGACTCCGTGACCTTCTCCAGTCCGTCTGTCTTCTCCCCGCCCGCCTCGTCCTTCTTCACGGTGGTGCCAAACGAGAGCTTGATCTTCTCCCCCTCTTCTCTCTTCAGCACCTTCTCCTCCCCCTCCTTCAGCGCCCTCCCCGCCGCCTCCGCATCCCTCCTCGCCCTCTCCACCTGCTCCCTAATCGCCCTCTGCTCCCTCTCCTCGTCGCCGCGGTCCTGCCTCTCCTTCCTCCTAATCGCCTCCTGCCTCTTGAGCGCCTCGGGACTGTTATCAATCCAGCTAACAAACAGGCCCTTCTCGCCCTCCTCAACCCTGCAGATGCCCTCGCGCCCAAGGAACTTTACAAACTCGCTGAGCGAGATCCACCGCGTCGCGTTCATGTGCACGTGCTCCTTGTTCGCAATGTACTCCTGGTAGAAGTGGTTCGCGTTGATCTTCTTCTCGCCGTGGCTCGTGCGCAGCAGCAGCAGAAAGTCGCGCTGGAACTGCTGCGAGTAGTCGGCGATGAACTTTTTGGCGTCCTCGCCAATCACCAGCATCTGCCGCACGTGGGACTCGGACTGCGTGTGGCACTTGAACCCGTTTTCGTCGCGGCACTGCTTCTCGCAGACTTGGCAGTACCATCGCAGGCGTTGGAGGCCTTTAGCTTTCATTTTGTTGTTGAGCGATTTGAGGGAGCCGGCTTCGGCGCGGGGCATGGTGGATGGTGTTTTGGGGGGTGTTATTCGTGTTTTGCAAGTATTTTGTTTTTCAAGATATGAGTGGGGTGTGGGCGTGGGTGTGGGCGCTGTGTGGTGAGAGTGGTGAGAGTGAGAGCTGTAGAGGAAAGCTCTTGAGCTGAATTCAAACATTCCCGCCACGCCAATGCCTGCCTTCATTAGTCAGCGCCATTCTAACTTCCTGCCCCCGGATTAACAGTTAATCCGGAGCTCAACGTCCCCTCATGAAACATCACCCAAATCTCAGGCCCAACACCGTGATATCTTCTATAAACACTCAATTCCATATTATATAGACATCTATAGACTTCTGTAAAACCTCACGACCCCTCCCCTAATTCTAGCTTCCCCCCCCCCCCCCCCACATGCTATCACTCGCCTACTGCCAAGCACCCTAAACCCACATCCAAAAACTTTGACACTGCCCACAATCACGCACGTACCACATCTCCCGGAAACCCCCTCCTCTCACCTCCCGTCCAATCATCACAATGCGCGAAAAGCTCTACACCCTCAAGCGGCCGGTACCTCCCTCCCCCCCTCCTCCTCCCCCTCTCTTCCCACCCCCACCACTAACCCGCACACCCCACAGCGCATGCGGCAATCCTGGTCCAAATGGAACCTCTTCAACCTGACCCGGCAGCGCGCCCCGCGCCTCGAGCGCCGCACCTTCTTCCAGCAAAAGTGGACGGCAAAGGCCGAGACGCGCGCCTACCACGGCGAGTACCTGACGGCGCGGCAGTGGCAGAACATGTTCCGGCGCACGCTCAAGGCCGTCGTGCCCATGTACAGCGTTGACCTTGCCGAGAACAGCGGCGCACAGATGGCGGCGGGGCGGGGGTCGGGGGTGGCGGCGGGACAGAGCCAGGGCGCGGGATTCGTCCCGTACATGAGTCAGCTGTACTGGCCGATGGAGAGGAGGTTGGATATTGCCTGCTATAGGGCCATGTTTGCGGCGAGCCCGAGGATGGCAAGGCAGTTTGTTATTCACGGGTTCGTGAAGGTCAATGGGAAGAAGGTATGTCTGTTTGTGGTGCTATGTTGTGGTTGGGTGGTGGTGCTGATGATGATGCCGTGTGATAGATGATACATCCAAACTACATGCTCAACCCCGGCGACATGTTCTCCGTCGAACAGACCAAAGTCCTCTACGCCACCGGAGCTCCCAAGATCGGCGTCCCCAAGTCCGCTTCCTCCTCCTCCTCCTCTGAAGCCACCGAGGAGGCCACCGAGGAGGTCGCCGAGGAGCCCGCCGAGAAGCCCGCCGAGGTCCAAGCCGAAGCCGAAGCCAAAGCCGCCGATCCCGTCACCCCCGACGAGGCGCTTGCGGCCCTGACCCTCGAAGAGGAGGGCGGCAAGCCCGGGCCGGAAAAGAAGCCGTTCACCAAGCATGACGACCCCAACAACCCGGTCGACTACAGCAAGCCGTACGCAACGCCGTGGCGCCCAAGGGACTATCTCCCGCCGTTTGCGTTCATCCCAAAGTACTTGGAGGTCAACCACAACACGTGCCATGCGGTGTACTTGAGACATCCTGTGGCGAGGCCGGGGCAGACTGAGGTAAGTGATGAGATGGGGTGCGGGTGAAGTGGATGGATGCTAACGTGTGTGTGGTGGGTAGGTGCCGTCGCCGTTCGGACCGGAGGTTATGCAGTTGGCGTTCAACTGGTTCTTGAGGAGGAGGTAGAGGGGGCCTGTGGGAAGCAGGTGTATATATGTATGTTCTTGGGTGGTGTTTGTAGAGAGGTGAGCAGTGTATAAACGAGCAATAGAAAAGCAATCATTGACCGTAGTAATCGATGCAGTAGCAATCATTGACTGAGCCATTAACAACCAATTGACAGCAACAATCATTGACACTAGCATGATCAGAGTTGTAGTCTGCCCCGCGGGTAGAGCTTTTTCCCAAGTCTATACCAGTCCCTCTTCCGTGCAGAGGTGCGGACATACCATCCAGGCCTGACCTAAATCTCATTTCCATGTAGTAGTATGTCACCCCACAATGGGAGTGGATGATCCACCGCATGTGCCCATAGCCTTCACGCCGTCGTCGTGCTGCAGGTGAGATAAGCGGAGACCAGATTAGATGGGCCGGGCTTCTCCCATATCGATGTCTCGCCTTTAAAGTATTGACGCCCCCCGGCTTAGCATCTTTGGTAGTAAAATAATATACCTACATGTATGTTCACTGCGGTAGCATCCGCAGTTACATAGCTGGCCAACCCACACAGTCTTAAGCTGCTGTGCGTCATCTAGTATCACTCGATCATCGGGATTCCTACTTTGTATGTACATGTACTGTAGCATCACAGCCCCTTCTACAGCCCTAAATAGAGCCTAAAGAGCCCGCTATACACCCCCCCTCCCCTACTATATGCACAAAAGAGCCCACACCCAACCCTACGCCCCCGCCAGCCCCACCCGCACGTGAAGCCCATGCACACTAGCACTCCCGCCACCCAACCAACGCAACAAGACGACCCGTACACCCCGAGAGCTTTAAAAAAACAGTTGTCAGTACAGGTGGATGTCCACTCCCTGACCGGGCCACCATGAGCCGATACCACCACACCAGCGCGGCCGCGAGAGTGTGGGTAGGGGTAGGGGTAGGTCCGTAGCTGCGAGAGCTTTGGGCGCCGAGGACCCCCCCCCCCCCCCGAGGAGGGAGGGGAGGGGGTGGTGTAGGTACGTGCGGAGAGATCTAGAGGCCTGTTCGGGCGGCTGTGGCCCGCAGGAGGGTATGTGTTCGAGGTAAGTACATGTACATACCTGTAGTTCCCGGCGCGTCCCCAGCTCGGCGCCCCTGCAAGTACGACTCTGCCGCAAAAGCGGGACGATTCCCCAGCCCAGTACTACCCCGATCATGTCAATCGCCCCCTACACATAACACGCACATATAGGCCTACTGATCCCCCCCCATGCGCTCTGTGTTGTGGCTGGTGCAAGGGAAACAGACCCGAGCAAGTTAACCCAGCGGCCCTCATCAATCAACCACCGCTAGCTAGCTAGATGTTTTATGTTCTTTATTTGTGTACTAACTGACTCTGGATATATAGCCTTGTTTCCCTGGTAGCTTTCATAGCGTTTATCCCACGGTGGTTATATCAGAGGCGAGCTAGCGGGGAGCCCTTACCCAGGTCCCGAGATCGATCCCCCTTCCCTACATACAGTACTCAACACAAAATCTCCAAAGTAACACTTCTCCCCAAACCACAAAATTATCCCCTAGCTAATCCCGTTAATTTCTGTATTGCTATTACACCACCGCAGTGGGAACTTATTCGTAACAACGGGATCATCTGGGCTGTGGATCACACGATATCACTCGTATGACGAACTGGCGCCAAGACCATGTCCTGGGATGACCGTCACCACTGCTGAACTTAGCTAGCATTAAAAATGCTTCGCTATTTCAGTTAAGCGCTCCGCAACTATCACAATGACAGATCCTCACTGCCGCCCTCAACACAAAGTACACACACCCTATTTATTTTGGCTTATATAAATGATAGCTGAACCGATTTTACAAGATATGAGCAAGAGCTCCACACTTCGCACTCCTCATGAATTTATTCCGCTTCCTCCGCCTTCTTCTAAAGCAAGGTGTAGACAAGCCAACTCCTACTACCGCCGCATGCTTCTATGCCGCAGCAAACAAACCCTGCTAAGCACAAAAAAAAACACAACACAGAAAGACAAAAAAACCCACTACATGGGGCCCATTTCCTAGTAATAATAAACCACGCTCACCAGCTACATAATCAGCCCGCATGTTCGACGATTTCACTCCTCAGCTGCCCGCCCTTGACAGTATGCCTTAACTGCTCAGGCACGGGCTTCTCCACGTAGTCATACTCCCCATCGGCCGTTTGGTGGGGGATATCGATGTTGATTGAGGTACTCTTACTCGTCAACACCTCAATGTCGGTGTCGGTCTTACTCAGATATATTGTGCCGCTGTCGCACTGGTCGACTTGGACAGTGGGCACAGTGCCGTTGATTTGAAGCGAGAACGAATTGGACTTGATGATATCGATCGACGACACGAGGTTGTCGACAATCACACCAGTCTTGGTGCATTCGTTGATGGACACGGCGTTGATCTTGCCGTTGATCTGGACCACGGTGTTCTGGCAGCGGAAGATGAAGACAGACTGGTTGATCTCGACGTTATCGAGAACAAGAGCGCTCTCATTTTCGTAGTTTTCCTATTGGGGTGTTAGTTCTAGTTAACGGAAAGATCTGCAGGAGGTGGGAGCTACAATTAGCCACTTGTTTCCGTCAAGCACTTTCTTTGGCGGCTTCTTCATTGTCAGTCCCGCCGGCTTCGCTCTCGTCGGTGGAGCTGGGGACTTCCCGCGCAGGCTACCGGAAGATCCTGGCCTTGCGGCAGGAACTAGAGAACTAGCGCGCAGCGACGGGTTCTTGTGCGTCATTTCCTCCTTATTAACCTTCCTCAGGCCCGCGGTGACATCTGCACCACGGTTGATCGCCGCAAACACTGAACTAGCGGGATCCGCCATAGGAGAGTTGCTCCCATCCACCGGCGGCAGATCCGGTAGCGGCGGGGGAGGCGGGGGTGGTGCCCCACCCGAGAACCCACAAATAGAAGGAGGGCTACCATCTAAGGCTGCTAGGGCCTCTTTTGCGTCAACGCCCTTGGCGTTCCATGTCAGCCCAGCAGGATACCAGTTCTTCGCAAACGCCTGGAGCGCCTCAATCCACTTGTAGACCGAACGCACCCACTCGGTGCTCGCAGGATCCTTTTTTACCAGAACGCGGTTCCCATAGTAGTGCGCCGACTCACTAGTTACCTCAATATAACTTACTGGGCGGGGTTCGACAACCCAAGTGAGGCATCCAATAGCCTCGCTAATAGTAGTGAGGTGCTCAATGTGGGGTGAGGGGCGGTTGGACTCAGAGAGGTTAGATACATTCGCCCATTCGCGCTGCATTGATGTCACGAGTTCCATGAACTGCGAAGACCCCTCAGGTTTGCGCGCTTTGGTCGTGATCAGGAGGAACCTGCGCTGTGCAGCAAAGCACTTTTCGACAGCTTTACTCTGCATAGTGTTAGTGGAGCCCGTTACAAGGATGGAGGTGGTAGGCCTACCTGCTCGATAACGAGTGATGGATTGGGGAGAGCTTTACTCTTCTCAAGATACACTGCTACAGGGCCCGCAATGAGCTCATCAAATTCCCTGATCACCGGCGGGAGCTCTTCGACGACGGGAGGCTGCGATGGGGGGACGCCCACGATTGTTGATCCCGCACTCTCACCGCCTGGGATATGTTGTGTGGTGCTGCTGGACGCCGGATAGCTTGGGATTGAAGCGATATCCTCGAGACGAGACGTTGCGGCCTCCAGCCTAGCTTCTAGTGTCAGCGGAGCTACCTAGGAACCCGGAGGAGAAGAAGCAGGAAAGGACAGACCTCTTGATGAGGGTTGTTAGGTTGTGCATTTGCGACGGATGAGCAGTCATGATCGCGATGGGGTTCGAAGGATATTGGGGAGGGTTTGAAGGTCGGTGATGACTTGACTTTCAGGGGGAGGATGGGGTGAGGGGTGAGCTTGGGCTAGAGTAGGCAGGCCCATGGAGGGGCTGTTGAGGTTACCCGGGCGAAGCCGAGTAAGCTCTAGAAAGCTTGTGGGGCATGAGGTGAGTTCCGACGAGAACCTTATTGAGATCTAACGTCACGCACTTGAATATCACTAGCTACAGCACCTACAGGAACAGTGGAACAACCTTCTCATTGTAAGAATGCCAATTAAACGTGTTGATAAAACATGTACTGTAATCATCATGTTTTTCCCAATCCCACCTGTCACAATACCAATACTACATGTACATGTAAGTATGATATATCACGTACCTACATGTATTTACCTCATCTAGTAGTAAAACCTACATGTACGAAAGCTACAACTCCCACGCGTAGATTCTCAAACACCTTGATGTTACACACCACCTACCTCAACCCCAACCCAACTCACTCCCGCAGAGCCTCACCACCAAAACTATGTAAGTACATAATTAGGGCAAACCCTACCCACACACACGACCCAGTCCACCTCCGCCCTCTCCGCCAAAGCACGCATCACGGAGGAAAAAAAAAAAAAAGGATAATACCACTTCGCAACCACGCACCCTCACCACAAAACGCCCCATAACCCAATCTTACGAACCCCCCGCTTCGTCAAAAACCGCCAAATCGTACGTTTTAAGACCCTTTTCGCCCAGCCCGGGAAATGATGGGGGAAATGATAATTGGGGCTAACTGCGAAATTGGCAAGGTTATAGATAGAAAATGGATTCCGGAAAGGCTGCCGTTAAGCTCGTCAAGGTCGTCAAGGTCCTCGGACGCACTGGTCCGTAACCTCCTCCTCTCTATTAGTTCTCCAGCGATGCAGCTCCTCCCCTAACCGATATATACAGGATCTCGTGGAGGTGTGACCCAGGTCCGCGTCGAGTTCATGGACGACACCACCCGTTCCATCATCCGTAACGTCAAGGGCCCCGTCCGCGAGAACGACATCCTCTGCCTCCTCGAGTCCGAGCGTGAGGCTAGGAGACTGAGATAAGCGGTTTCGTGCGTTCGCTAGGCTTCTCTTTTTTTTTCAATGTTTTTCACTACAATATAAAAGTGGAATTGGGCTTCCCTTTTTAGCCTGGTTGGAAAGAGGGTTTGGGGTGGAATGTACCGGTAGGATTTTTTTTTTTTACAAAAAAAACAAACTATCGGGCATTTCAACGTTTTGGCCAATTTTCTTCTTCTGTTTTCTGGCTGTTGTGGGAAATAATAGGGTGTGGGACTTGTTGATATATCGGCGTTCAATGATTGATATTCGACTTTACGAATTGATACCCCTGGAGCCTTTAGAGTTATGGATATTGGGGATTTGGAAAATCTTTGGAAGGACCAGCAATAAACGGAATCGGATTGTATTCGCCAACCCCCCAAACGCAATAAACCTCGGAATATTCCCATATACGACAATGCCAAAGTGTCCAACGTCCGCCAATCCAACAAGATGCTACTATTATGCCATAAAATAAAAAGAAAAGAAAAAATATAGGGGAGAGAAGAAAATCAAGAAAATTAAGAAGTGATACCAAAATACCCGCCTCTATAGCTGTGCCAGCATGGTTTCCAACGAGTGGCGATCGTACTTGACATATTTGTCCCTCATCAGGTCCTTGTACTTATCGTAAAACCTGCCGTAAAGCGGGCCAATGAATCCAATCTCCTTAGCCAGCATGGTCCGCACTTCCTTATCCGGAAATGTGTACTGTTTATGTCTCTGCACAAGGTCCTCAAACGCCGTATTAAAGTTCTACACAATCAGTCTTGTGTCACCCTAAACCAAGAGCATTGACACCCACCTTGAACTTTTCTTTGACGCCCTCCTTCTCCTTACTAGTTAGCGTGACCTTTCCTCCGGAGTGCTGTTTGGTGTATGTAACGTCCATCAGGTATGCTGCACACTCCTTCCACTGCTCCATATACATCTTGACAGCGTCCTTTCTCCACTTTTCGACCTTCTGCTGCGCTTCTCGGGACATGATTTTTGCCAGGTCGCTCTTCCGTATATTGCTCTCGATATAGTGAACATTGTTCACCATAAAGACAGCGACGGTAGAGGTCTTCTTGATCATCACCCTCGCCTTCTGCTCTAGCTCATGGATCAGCTGATCAATAGCATCAAGACAGAATTGTGACAGCAGTTGTGCCCCGTCCGCGCCAACATCAAAGGCCGATATCGTAGGAGCAGTATATGGCTTATTACCATGCCAATTGCCCTCCCCTAAAGAAACTAGAAGACCTGATATTGCGTTAGGATAATCAGACATTCTTCTGAGTCGGGCCATGACGTTTGTGGTCAGCTCAGCAACAGTGTTGTCCAGTGGCAGCGCAACTGTGCTTGACCCGCTCTTCTTGACGTCCTCAAGAAAGTGCGAGAAACTGCTTTGCGCGGTGAGTCTCAACGGCTTCAGGGCCTCGGTGAACTCCCGCTGCTCGCCTGTTTTTGTCTTTAGACGCAGACTTGCGGGCTGGACGTTCTCAATCACGTCGTAGGCGAGGAAGCAGTCTGTCACCATGTTTGCCTTGACGAATGCGTTTAAATCTGCCAGGGTCTTTTTAAAGACGCTCATAGGCTGCAGTGTCGTATTGCTGTACACCGTTGGCCACTCAGAGGACGGGAAGAGATGACAGATATTGTCATACTCGGCCTCGAAGATTGCTTCGAGGGCGTTTGTGTATATTGATATACCATTCGAGCCCTTATCGTACGGCGCGACAGTGACGCGGCGAGTAGTATTTACCGTTGCAAGGGCCAGAGAAGCCAAGGAATTGGTCATGTAGGGACCACGGACTTCGGCATATATTGTGTTTGCATTGGATTGGATACCGGAGGACTGGGCGAGTGTTGACGAGAGGAAATCATTGAGCACCGCAAGCATGTTGACCTTCTCAGAACTAAATGTCGGGAACGGCAGTTCCTTTGTGATGTAATGGAGTGGTTCGACAGATTTGGACTCTTCTGCTAGTGCTTGCCTAAACAGGTCTTCTAGCTGCAAACTTCCGGCTTTGAGCAGACCGGTCTTAATCCCGGGTTAGCCAAAAGTTCTCTTCTTTTTTTCCAGGTTTGTGGGGGCATGGATGTGTATGCAGACCATCTGCCCGACCGCTTTCTGGGAGCTTCGCAAATTAGACTTTTTCAAAGTCCCCATTGCCCCATCGATCCTCTTGAGAGCAGCAAGATACTCGGTCAATCCAGTCGCCTTAGGTCTATTGTGCGGATGAACAAATAGAGTAAGCTATCCATCGTATTGTAGAAAGGGAAAGAAAAAATTTGTAGGGTAAGGTAAAGTAGTAACAAGAAACACTGTCATCAAATAACAAGCTGCAAGAGAACTCACCCTCGACGAATGACGCCTTCCTCTTGGGAAACGACATCTGCAGGTTGTCGTATCTTATCGATTGCGGCTATGGCATCATCGATATCTGTCAAAAGTGTCCAGTTCATCAGCCTCCGTCATCGCGCCGCCCCACAATGAATTTTTCCCTCCATCCTGCCAGCGAATAGAATTTGCTCACTCCCAGCAAGGGCCGTCAGAGACTGCGTCTTGCTGTAAATCGGTTTCACAGCCTGTTCGACATTCTGGGCACTAGCTGACAGCTTTTTCAAGCTTAACGAGATCTTGGTAGTGAGATCTGCGGTCTTCGATAGCTTCCTGTGGGGGAGGGAGCAGGTAATGAGAGGTGAGCCCTGGTGTCAGGAAATAAAATGCTTTTAGAAGTCTCGGGGGGGAGATGGATGAGGGTGGTATGGGACTCACGACTCGAGAACTTCTACCTCAGCAGATAGCTCATCCATCCGGAGGCCGTTCATGATGGCCGACAAGGGGGCTATCTGTAGAGACTTGTGGGGTGAATTGTGGGGAGAGAACTACAGAGATTCTGACCTGGGGGGCGGGCGGACGGATGAGCGGGTGAAAGCTATAGGGGAGGGTGGGTAAAGGGTAGTTAGGATGGGTAACTCGGTTGGGTGGATTGTTTCCGACGAAGAGAGCGTTGTCGTTGGCCCGCAAGATGTCTCGCCCCTGTTTGTGGTTTCAAGCGTGCAGATCTACGAGGGAACGCTGGAATTGGGTTCCCCCCAATCAAGAAACCTTTTCACAGTGTTCTAGAAAACGACACGCTGCAAGCCAAGTCTAGACCGAGACCCAGTCGGATCCACCCACGGTTCGAAGACTCTCAGTACCAGATTCGTCTTCCTTGGAAAGGGGAATATAACTTTATTCATTGTGTTACTGCTACTCCTCCATGCACCTACACACATGCAGTCTTTCGATCTTCAACACTCGGCAACAGCTGGGGGAATGAGGTATAGGGAACGCCGACTTTCAGTATTTTATATGAAAATCCTCCCTTTATGCTGGCACAAGCTTATTGCTCCGCCCATCTTTCACCTAGGACATGCATCGTCTAGCCCTTGTCAGTCAGTACCTACTCGTCAGACTGTCAGGGCGCTCGGGCTCTGAGCCTAGCTGGAGAGGAAGGGAAATAGAGGTGAGATGATGTAGGTCCCAGCCTACCACCAAACAACACACACAAGGGTTTAAGATCTCGAGTCATAGATCTCCTCCAAGCCTTTTTCCTTGCCGCCTAAAAAGAGCCTACTATGCAAAAAAGTAAGGGAAAAAAAAAAAAGAAGAAGCTGGGATGCGGGAAAGGGACGCCAGTCGGCAACCATTAGGATGATTGGAAGCGGGCTAACTTCTAAGGCACAATGACATCAGGGCGCGTGCTCTACCAGTAAGGCGAAACAGAGCCGCACGTTTTTTACCCTTCCCCCTCCACACCGGTACCGGAACCAACCGCGGATATGTACAAGTTCATTGCCCCCTCCCAACTACGGCTTTTTATTCCTACCGGACCTACATACATCCCCTATCCGAATAGGCCTACATATATGTACTTGTATCTCTTACCCTTCGCTCAATTTCTATCCTAATAATCACTCACCTACCACTACTACTATTATTACTACCACTACCCACTACCACTACCACTACTACATGTACTAGTACTAATACTTCTGGCTAAGATAAATTAGTACATGTAGTTAGCGGTACCCCACAACCGGCAGGAAAATCATTACCGCATTATTAATCATACCTTTGTTACGAACGAACATCGCCGTTACCATTAACTTTCTATCGTTTCTACTTGGTGGTCTTACATAATTCTTGCAAAGTATTGAAGAAATTATATATCTACATATATTCAAAACACGCCCAAATGCCACATTCCGAAGCCGATATCGACGGAGCCTATTCCACCACCGGCTTCACCTGTACATCCTGTGATGTGACATTCGGCGACCCTGATGATCTTAAATCTCACTATACCAAGCATCCCAAGCATCACTACTGTGACCGATGTCAAATACACTTCTCCACATACGAGCGCCTGCTCCAACATCTCCTCGACTCCCCCAACCACAACATCTGCATTACCTGCCGCCTCGACTTCCGCACGCCCACCTCCCGCCACCAGCACTTTATTACCTCTCCCAAACACATCTTCTGTGGCCGTTGTAATGAGCACTATGATACTGAAGCTGCCCTCTCCTCCCACCAACAGCTGTCTCCACACCATCACCACTGCCGCACATGCTCCATTGACCTCCCATCTCACAAAGAGCTTCTCCGCCACTACAAATCTGACCCTGCCAGGCACCTATACTGTATCCCCTGTAACGAGCTTTTCCAAACATCTAAAAACCTGCGTTCTCACATCAGGGCCAAAAAATGCAATCACTTTTGTGACCGCTGCAACACCCACCACCACACAACCTCCTCCTACAAATCCCACCTCGCAACCTCTCCCCACCACCACCCCTGCGACCGCTGTAGTGCTGACCTCCACTCCGCTGATGAACTCACCACCCATCTGCGCCAAGTTCACCCACTCAAAAAGATACCCTGCAAATCACCAGCTTGCATGCGATCCTTCGAGACACGTGAGCAGATGTTAAGCCACCACGCTAAAATGCATAAGCAGTTCCACATCTGCCCCGTCGCGAGCTGTAGAGAGAACTTTATGAGTGAGGGTACGATGTTGTCCCACTTCCAGCGCGCGCATAAGAACCAGGTACGATGTAGGGCGGCTGCCTGTGTAGACTCGTTTGAGTCGGTCGAGGACATGCTCTCGCACTACAGTAAGTGCCATAGGCTCCTCAAGGGATTCCCGTGCTTCAATTCGCGGTGCACAAAGATCTTTAAGACGCTGCCGGAGGCGACGAGACATTCGAAGGAGCCACATTTGTCGTGTGCGGTGAGGGAGTGCCGAGAGGTATTCCCGAGTAAGCAGGAGATGGTTACCCATATGTTTGGAAGGCACTCGGCTTGTGGGGTTTGCAAGGAGAAGGGAGGCGCGAGGTGGGTGTTTGGGGACCGTTGGGAATGTGAGGAGCATTTTAGGGAAAGTTCCCATCTGTATTGTTGGTTGTGTGCGGAAATGTTCTTGGAAAGAGAAACGTTTCAGAAGCATCATGAGGAGAAACACCGGGACGGGCGGAAGGAGACCGTAGAAGAGGTTGAGTAGTTCGTGATAAGTTTTCTCTCCTTTGATTTTTGTTTCTTTGGTGGTTATCACCCCCTTTTTTTTCCTTTCCCCCCTCCTCCTGCCCCGTCTTTTTGGTTTAATTTGTTTATACTTTGTTCTTATATATTTTAGATCTAGTTAGCGATTGTTCTTTTTTTGTTCTTTTTTTCTGTTTCTTCCCTTTCATCACTTTCCGTGGTCTGGATTTACCCGGAATCTACGCATTCATGACCTTTACGGCCTTTACGACGACACTCGTTATCATAAATTTCCTTTGTACCACTACTCTCCTTTATTCCTCCCTTTGGACACAAAAGTAGCACCCAGACATGAGCATACGGCGTTAACGGAGAAAAGTACATGTATCTGCACAATTGTTAATATAGGTATATCCATCAGAATAGGTTATCAATCAGACAGCTACCTACAAGACGCACATGTCAACCAACTGGAGAGAAAACAAAGCCATGAGTATCCAGAAACTCATGGCTACCCACGCCGACCTGCAAACCCAGCAGTTAGAACAGATTACGAGATTACGACGGAACATCAGTTCCTTGGCGAAGAAAAACAATGAACTGACGCGGCAAGTTCATGACCTGGCAAAGAAACTACAGCAATACCCCCCTCCGAGCATTTCACCGAGACCAGACCACAAGCCGAAGCGGAGACAGAAACAGACCAAATTGAGATAGACAATGACCGACGATGACCCCCCATCCGACACAGAGACAGAAAACTACCTCGGCTCGGAACACGGATCCGACTGCATTATGGAAGAAGTCCCAGAAGAGGCACCACAGCCATCGCCACCTCCACCAACGCCACCTCCACCAACGCCACCACCAGCCCGAACACCAACCCCCCTCCCCCCCTTCGCCAACCCTGCAGAGATTAAGACAAACGTGGAATATGCCCGAGGAAGAGATACAAGAATTGTACCTCAGCATAAAAGAAGATCAGATTACAGACCACATCACCACCGCCAGAGAGAAGCAAGACATCGGTCCACTCTCACCCGAGTCGTCTTTCAAGAAAAAGAAAAGATTAGCGATCATCGCCATCTCGCAAAGACAGCATCGACTACAATACATGAGGGCAGGCATGAGAAAATGGAACAGACAGAACCCGGAAACATACGAAAAGAATGGGCTTGGTTCAAACACAGCGAAAAGACGGCGTTTTATCCTTCCTGTACTGGGAAGGTTTGCAAAAGAAACAGACTTAAGGCGTGACGGAAAAGCGGATAGCAAATTCACCTTCGACGATACAGAATTCGACTTCAGGATCCTCCCAAGACCAAAGAGAGTGATAGACGATATAGACCTATATGGGAAGGAAGGGAGGGCCACATTTGAAATTGTTACATGTTGTTAGTTGTTTTCTTTGGGGTGCTTGCGCAGCGAATGATGAGGCTCGAGACAATGAGCGCACTGTGTTGGTTAGTGTTGCGGAGGAGTTTGATGTTGATGTTTCCTTTTCTCCTTTTGTTGGCGGCGGTTGGAGGGGCGTTCTGGGGATAAAATAGTGAGATATTGCCATAGCCTTAGGGCTGCATGCAATTACTGATGTAAACAAAAAAAAAAAAAGAATAGGTTATCAGCTGTACGAGTGATATCCCATGAATCCTGCGCAGTATATGTTCGTGAGTCCAATTTCTAGTAGTACATGAGTGTCCAATGATAACGCTTTGAAACGACAACTGAAACATTACCAAGGGATGACTACATGCACTCCACCCGTATCTGGGTACAGGGAGAGACACTTGGTACCACATTGGTGGATGTTGCTCTTATGATCAGTTAAAGTTGGCACAACCACTTAAACTCCTGGTTTAACTTCCCTTTGATCTCATTTGTCAATTACATATATACATAGCTTACTGAACCGACCTGTGGGACATGCTTCATAAACAGCAAAGGTCCTCACGCCAACCATAAAACTTACAAGCTCCCCGTGCCCGTCTTAAGCACTCAGAAAACCCCAGACCAACTCCTTTAGATAAGTTACTCTTCATAACTTCTCACTCGGGTTAGGCTAATTTTTGGTCAGCTTGCCCCTACCAAGTCTACAAGACCGGTGCACAACCAAATCAACTTTGTACAACTCTAACCGACTACCCTCCGGGTTGTCAAACGGTGCTGATAGACCTCATGTCTAGATCTGTATCCAAACCTTTCTAACGTGGGATTAGAGTTCATGGGGCAACCGAACAACCCAGTACGGGCATAGTTGTGTGCCAAGACCTGTCACCGCCCGTACCTGCATGTGCTACGCTGTGCGTGTCCCCCGCCACCCCTCCCACCACATAAAGGAAGTTGAGCATTATCACTACGGCCATTGAATCCGATCACTCTTCATTAGCAGCAAAAGCGAAAAAAAAACATCATACAGACTATTTCTTTTAATAATCTCTTTACAGTCCCCTCAATGTCCTTCTGTCGTACTTGTTCTCGCTCCTTCATAAGCCCTCGCTCCCTCCGCCAACACCACAAAACCTCCCCTAACCACTTCTTCTGCCACCGCTGCCAAACCGCCTTTGATTCCCAGACCGCACTCACCCAGCATCTGAATGATTCCCGGCGACACAACATATGCCCTCTCTGTCCTGTCATGGACTTTCATACGCCCGACGCCCTTACTGCACATTTTGTGCACTCAACCCGCAAGCACTTCTACTGCGAACGCTGCACACGACACTTCCCCACCAAAACCGCTCTCAACTTCCACAAAACAGATTCACACAAACACCACCTCTGTCGCCCGTGCGGGCTTGACTTTGCTACCTGGGACGGACTACGCACTCACTACACCCAGAACACGTCCGCGCACCATTATTGCGCACGCCACAACATTCACTTCACCGACGCCCGCGCGATCAGACAGCACTATCAGGATTCGTCTGAACATAACCAATGCGAGGGGTGCCGCCGTGACTTTCAGAATGCCAGAGGCCTAAGGGAGCATTGGGTACAGAGCCCGTTGCACCATTATTGTCAGCGCTGTGATAGGCATTTTTCGGACGAGAGGTCCCTAGAGCAGCACATTGAAGACTCTGGAAATCATAATGTTTGTGTGGCGTGTGACATGGATTTTGAGACAGTGAGGGGGCTTAAGGAGCATTATGTCCAGTCGGAGAGGCATCATTATTGCCAGAGGTGTAATTTGATGTTTCTCAACGCCCGGGCGCTGCAGAAGCATTATGGTGACAGTTGGGATCACTATATCTGTAATCTATGTGGCAAGGACTTGAAAACAAAAAATGGCCTTATTAGCCATGAGGATCAAGTGCACTATTGAGGGTATGGGACTGGGTAATGTTTCTTCTTTTCTCCTTTTATCATGATTCATCTGGACGGGCTAACAAATATTCTGGAATTGTTTTGCTTTCTTTGCTTTACTTTCGTGGGTTTGGTTATCTTGGTTTTTCTAGCCTAGTCAACACGTGGGGCGCACATTCAGCAACCTTAGATGGACTCGCTTTTTGTTTTTAGTGTCATAGTAGATTCCTGGGTAATGGCTTTACATAATTAACAAATATCATGCACCAGTAAGAGTGACTAAGTTGGTATTTAGAAGAGCCTCTGATAGGCTGGGCTGTGGAAGGGGCGGTACTTTTGCTGCACATTAAAAAAAAAGTCGCCATAGCTTCACATAGGTAATATCGTTTAGACCTAGAATCAGGAGTAAATACTCGCGCTGTTTGGTTCAGTAGGCCTTGAGCAATCCCACTTGAAAATGCGGGTATCGAAACTGGCTCCCAAAAAGAACGTATCGTACAAATTAAACAAAGACCACAATTCGTCACCTATTATGCTTGGAGATAGTAGGCCCCGCTATGTATGGTTTGGGGGCTTTAAAAAAACACTAAGGCCCTGCGGCACCGACTATCTTCAATCCTAGTGGATCACCTGAATAAGCCAACCAGTACTTGTTCGGGTGCCAGGCAACGTTAGGGACCGGGTGGCTTGTAGGAACCGTATACACATGTTCACCGGTATCCAAATTTGCCTATTTTGTCATCAGCGATAAGCACGTCCATCTGCAACTTTGAAATTATAGACTCACGATATCGATATTAACGGCGCCCGGCTCATCGCTACCAGCACAGACATACGCGCCATCAAACGAAATGCTTAGATTTCTGACAGGGCTTTCCATATTTCTCAACGTGCGTTGGCAGATCCATTCTTTTGTGTCCCAAACACTCACAACAGCATCACTTCCGCCGACTGCAAGAGTGGATCCACGAGGGTCAAGCTCCAAGCAGAAAGCTCCGGACGAATGTGCCTCTACTGTATAGACATGCTCAAGAGTTGGCCAGTCACGAAGCACAACATGTCCTTGACCAGTGGTAAGAAGGAGAGTATCCCCAGAATGTGAGAATATAATCTGGTTTGTTTGTGTCCCTTCTTTATGTGTTTTAAGAATTTGAGCCGTATTGCGTGGATCGATGAAATGTATTTTGTCGTCCTGATGAAGAATTTAGTAAGGTGGTCTGTTTTAGGGACTTGGGACGCCTTTACTTTTGTTCCCGCTGCGACAACGGAGCCTTCGGGATGATATGCTAAGCTGATGTTTTCGCCACTAGTTGGAGTAATTCCCAGGCATTTATTACCTAACAAATACTCTTGTATTACTATCTCACTCTTTGGGGATCAATCCATTACCATTACTTACTTCTATAGTCCCAGAACCTGACCATTCCGTCCCCCCCACAGCTCACCAGCTTATCTGCATGAGTGGGATCCCATGCGACTCTATCTACGCCCATAGAATGTCCTTTAAGCTCTGTACTGTTACGAATTTCCGGCTTTTCAGGATTCCACACCCGTACCATCTTATCGGTCAGCCCACAGGCTATTCGATTTCCCAGGACGTTCCATGCGATTGAGCGGATAGATGTGTGGGAGTGATTGCTCGATCTATGCTCGCGGTACTCTCTAGTTTTTAAGCCCGCAAAGAATTGGGGCGCTGGGATGGATTTCATCATCAGTTCCGATGCACTATCGTTCTTTTGACGACTATTAGGGGGTGGGTTTGGCGTAGACACGGTTGGTTGTGTATGGGAATTCAAGACAATGCGAGGGACTGATGGGGAAGAAGCACCCTCTGCCGGAATAGCGGCAGGAGAGCGTGTAATGGACGAGGAGCGAGCGCTGCCCTTAGGATAGTAATGGTGGCTGTTCATCCGCAGCTGGTTTGAAGTGCGGGATCGGGAATGGGAAGCATCGTTCATTGCAAAGGAGGAATAAAGGAGGCCCAGGAAGTGAGTGGTGTAATTGATGGATGCGGGGAGGGGGGACGAGACGGGTGGATGCGGGGGGTATGAGAAGGGTCGAGAGATGAAAAGCAGGAGATGGTGGTGGTGACGGTGCGAAAGATAAAGAAAGTTGAATGTTTTCAGGCGTACCTCTCTCTTTGGGCCATAGTTTGCGTGGAGGAGGTGGAGGAGCCATTGCGTATGGTGTGGACACAAGAAAGGAAGACGTGTAATACCTATCGTGCTAGCTAGCGGGTAACCGATGCGAGGTCTGCACGAGCTCAGGCTGCTTTTCCCTATGATGTTAGGCTTGTAGTTATCGACTGGTTGCGGCTCTTAGGGCTTCGCGTCTTCGTATTGCAGCCAGCAGCAGTGTTGTTGGTTGCTAGCATGGTGCAAGCCAAGCATTGTGAACACGGCTACCAAATACGGACATTAAAATATCTATATGGACCTACATAGCTGGCCATTATACCCCCCCCCCCTATCAGATATTTCCTCACAGGTCCGCAAGCTTGAAAGCTTGATACAATATATAGAGGGTTAAAAGGGCGTGGATTCTTTTAATGCTATAGTCTGTGACTGCATATTGCAGCATTAATAGAAGCCTTAGGCCAACAATCACTTTTGGACAAAATTACTAGTTGCAGGGATCTTTTTGCTGGGTGGGCAACAAAATTGATGCTTGGCCTAGGATCTTGGCATATAATAATACATGTAGAGCCACGTCCGCAAAGTTTTAAAAACATCCGCGATTGCGACGAACAAATTATTTTGGTCCTCTTCCTCGAAAAACAGCCATAC
This sequence comes from Morchella sp. 2018-W16, assembly GCA_024713755.1. Classification (NCBI taxonomy): domain Eukaryota; kingdom Fungi; phylum Ascomycota; class Pezizomycetes; order Pezizales; family Morchellaceae; genus Morchella; species Morchella sp. 2018-W16. The sequence goes on along the minus strand of JAMGYY010000017.1, from coordinate 470,045 downwards.
AAAGTGCTGTGATATACAGCAGTATGGAAATGTCTAACTATAAATTTCTATATGCAGTGTACGTGTTCTTATTAGGTTGATGATATCACGATTTGAACTTATGAGCTTCGAAGGTGCCAAAACTCTGTGGACACGGCTGTACTGCGGGTGTAGGGTAAGTCTGGCGACAGTAAGAACTGTTGCAACTACAGCCAGTGTCGCCAGACTTACCCCTACACCCGTAGTACATGTAAGTTTAAAAGGAAACCGCTATTGAATCGAATGCCGTACAAATAACTACGTCCCAAGTCCAAAAATTTAGTATGGTATGCACTCACGAACGTCAGGAAGATATGAGTATATTGATGTGTTAACCTTCACATGCAATATGTAGACACAAGATATAGTCCATTGACCTGCAATTGAATAGATACATGTACATGTATTAATTTATATACAGCCACTCCCCAAAAGTGTTCGTGATTCCGACCCAAGACATTTCTCTATATGTAATTGTATCCGGCCATCAACCCCCCCCGACCACAAGGGAAGACCTTATCAGTGATGAAAGGCCTATCTTCTTTACATACATGTATTCACGAGCTATATTATACTTTTTTATTGTCCGAATCTCAATGCTAGTACTAGTATACGTAGTAGGCCGTATATGTGATTAACGTTAATATTATAGCCACGAGCGCACCACACTTCACGCTGACAGTGATTACATGTATAAATGAGTTTCTGGTAAATCATTACAATAGCTGAGAAGACACCTAGATCGGCATACAGTCAAATGAAAAACAATTATTTTGCGCCCAAAAATGAAATATACGTATTGCAGCTGAACAGACATGAGACAGAACTAGATCAGTTAAAGTTACTAAAATCAATCTAATTCTATCACGTATAGATTTAAGGTTGTTAGATGAGTAATACTTGATATTGAAGATGAACTAATTTTAGAAAACTCACAGTGAGTGAACATGAGAACAGGACAAAACTACAGCTTGTGTACCTACAAGTAGGTCTCTTATTTCTTTCTTCAATCAATCTTACGCATACATGCGACCAATCGTGCACCCACATGTAGCCAAATCGCTATAACTTCTATAGAATCTACACTATATGTATGTGAATTTGTACTATTCTTCGAGCGTGGCTCGCGCTCGCCCTTGAGGTTGTTTGGCAACGTACTGAACGATTAATTTTGGATAAGGTTAGTTCACCGAGTGACCCTCTATGATTAGCGCCAAGCCGCCACACCCACCAAAAAGCCTTCAACATCAAGAAAGCTCACTTCACCACTCGTCTCGTATATCCCTCGCAATGCCACCGAAATATAGTGTCTTCGCCGCCTTTTCAGCCCCTTCGGCTTTTCTCCGCCCATCAGCGGTTCGTACAATCGCTACAAGCCCTTCCTCCCCTCGCGGCAGCTTTCCCACCCGCTTTGCTGATGCCATGGAACGCAATGGCAAACCCTTCAGTGAAGGGTTAGATGCTCGGTTACAGCTGTTGAGGCCTCAACAGCACACAACACAACCTGGAGAGGCAGAGGAAGATAAGAGAGTTGCTGATAACGAACTCATCTTGACAAACTATAGGTTTGGACAAGGTGATACGTATTCGCCGCACGACTTGAGTTTCCAAGAGCAAAGGAAGAGGAGAGCGAGGAAGACGCCGGCATTTGATGCGATGGACCTGTTGGGAATTAACCCCATCAAAGAGTACAGGGTAGGTTGATTGGAAGAGAGAGAAGTAAAGCGGAAGCTGATGACAAATAGAACTTTTCAATGATGTCTGAATATGTCACCGAGTTGGGTCGTATCAAGCACGGAAGTGTGACGGGATTGCGGCCGGTAAACCAGAGAAGAATGGCCAAAGCGATTCGAAGGGCCATCGGATTGGGTCTTATGCCGGCGGTTCATAGACATCCCGAGGTCATGGGCTATGCAAAGCCGGATAAGAAATACATACTTAAGGACTGGTAAAGGGGAACTTGTGTAAACAAATGTACATGTATTAGAACCCGGTCCCTCGCGTGTCGGTACGGATCACCGCCCCTCTGTGTTCATTGGATTACAGAACGAAAGGTTTGGGGTGGCTTGAAACTCTGCCCTGGCGGAAATTCCGTTCTGAGAAAGTGAGTTATGTTTGACAGCCCATTTCGTGATCCAGAAAACAATATTAGCTTCATGAAGGCGGAGGCTTTTAATAAGTAACCTGGGCCTGCTCCATATTCTACCTAACTAACGGAGGAAGGGGGGGGCATTATTTTCTATAAGGGCCGGCTCCAAACGGGCCCTCATGTGTTTTTAAGCCAATCTTATATAATGCATTCGGGTTAAGACAGCCCGCCTTTATTTATGTCTCTGGATATAGGGGAGTAGTAATGATGCGATATAGTGGGGACAATGAGGCTGTTGTACAATATATATACCGATCCCGTTGGATGTCCTGAGCGTGATCAAATGAGTGATTCCCCCAAGTCTATACAATGCAAAGGTAGACGACCGAGTCAGTCATTTAATGTATATACAAAATTAAAAGTAACTGTGCATGCTTGTCAAAAACCTAGCAGTACTATAAGGGTTTCTTTGGATCCCAGGAACACATAGGCGGGATGGATTATTTCGCGTTCCGCCCATTGGCCCACAACAAAAGTTGTCCAAGCGTTCCCTTCTCGAAGTTCCAGATTAGGCAATTCTGGAGTGTTCCCAGTTCTCACAATTACATAGGCGGTATGAGATATTTCAAGTTACACTCATAATAATTCGGTGAAAGTTGTCCTAAATAGCCTGTAGCTAAGCGTTTGGAGTTGGAGTCGGAGTTGGGCGGCCCAGCGCGGGGAGTTGAGGTCCTTATATCTGCGGTATATAATGCTTGCATGTTCTAGGAGGCATTTGGTTGGGGTGGCAGCGATTGGTAGGAAACGATCTAACGCTTCGTCACCTCTCCTATCCTTCTCCCTCCTCTTCTACCCCATCCCTCACCTCCACCTCTACTACCCCTTGAACCTATCCACAATTCTATCTCATCAATCCTCTTTTATTCACTCGCTCAACCTTAAAATTTCATTTACAAGCCTACCCTTAAGCTTGTAAGCTCGCCATGTACAATGCGACGGGCTTCTTGGGCGCGAATGGCCAACAGGCTGGTCAAGGCCAATATCAGCAACCGCAGCAACAACCACAGCAGACTGGTTTTCCGGGCCAACAGCAAATGATGCCACAGCAGACTGGTTTTCCAGGCCAGCCACAGCAAATGATGCCACAGCCAACGGGGTTTATGCAATTTCAGCAAACAGGATTCCCAGGTCAGCAAGCTCAACAGCAACAATTTCAAAACCAGCAACAGCAGCAACCACTTCAACAACAGTACACAGGGTTTCCAAACACTCTTCAGGGATTCCCAAGTCAGCAGGGGATTCCTCCAGTGCCCCAGTTGCCTAACATGACTACGTTCTCTCCACAGCCGCAACAACAGAACCAACCACCACCACCGCCTCAACAATCTGCCACCCCAACTCCCAAGAACAACGCAAAGATTCCGAACATAAGATTAAGCTTTATCACTGTTGCCGATCAAGCAAAATTTGAGCAACTGTTTAAGGCTGCAGTGGGGGACGGACAAGCATTACCAGGTAAGAACTTGGCTCTGTTGCTAGAACCTAGGTCTAATATATGGGATAGGCGATACCGCGAGAGATATCCTTCTACGATCCAAGCTTCCGGCGCAAGATCTACATCAGATCTGGCAGCTCGCGGATACCACCAAGTCCGGGCAATTGCTCTTCCCCGAGTTCGCGTTGGCAATGTATCTCTGCAATATGAAGCGTAATGGGAGAACTTTACCATCGACGCTTCCTGAAGTTGTTAAGAACGAGGTGAGCGGTATGGTCGATATTATCTCGTTCGGTGTCCCGGACTCTGCACCAGCTGCTCCTGTTAGGTCGAATATTCCCAGCTTTGAAGTCAGCGCTCCAAGCCAGCAACCGCCTGCAAGGCAGAACACAATATCCCCTGCGGGATTTGGCGGACAAAACCAGGCAAATAACTCACAACTCTTGGGGATGAATATGAGCACGCAGCCAACTGGCTTTCAACCACAACAAACCGGATTCCAACAGCCTCAACAGACTGGGTTCCAGCCCCAACAAACCGGATTTCAACCACAGCAGACCGGATTCCAAGGGGGTCTTCAGTCCCAGCAAACAGGATACCCGGGCCTTCAGCCTCAGCGGACGGGATTTCCTGGGCTTCAGAGCCAGCAGACTGGATTCCAGGCGCCATCACTTTTGACATCTCAAAGTACGGGATTTCAATCTAGTATTGGTTCTTATAGTGGATCTATACCCCCTGTTCCCCCGATTCCAACTGGTATGTCTTCGTTGTCTGTTGGGGGGCCGCTCCAGGCACAACCCACAGGGCGCCCAGGACAATGGGGTTTTGTGAATGCCCCCACGAATATCCTTGGTGGTATTGAAGCTCTACAGCAGCGCATGATGCCACAAAAAGGTCGCGAGGGTGGATTTAGCATGCAAGGCCTACAGGGAAATGCAGTGATTCCATGGTCAATCACAAAAGTTGAGAAGGAAAAATACGACATTGTATTTGAGGGCTGGGATGGCTTCCATAAGGGCTTTATTACCGGTGACACTGCTATTGAGGTTTTTGGGCAGAGTGGACTGCCTAAAGAAGATCTGATGGCCATTTGGACCTTGGCAGATACAGGAAACAAAGGAAAGCTTAACAAAGATGAATTTGCTGTGGCAATGCATTTGGTACTTACAATTTCTATTTACTCACAAACGGTACTAGACTGTTAACCTTGCTAGATTTTCCGTAAACTTAACGGATACGACATCCCCACACGTCTCCCACCCGAATTGATTCCACCTTCTACCAAGAAATTCTCAGAATCTCTTGACACTGTAAAATCATACCTTCAAAAAGGGCAAACAGCAAACGCCCTTCAATCCCAATCGACGGGCGTTAGTTACATGAAGAGCCGTTCGTTCCATAGTGACAGCAATACCAGTGTTGGCAAGAAGGATGGAACAGTATACCGTTTCGATGACAATGAAATTGCCTACACATCTAATGCCCGCCATCGTGCCCGTGGGGGTAGATCGCCATCCCCCATGCCAGGGTCTTCTGCATCTCCTGCGCCCGAGGAAATGTCCCTTGACCAGCTCCGAAAGAAAGTACGAGAAAAACAGATCCTTCTCGAGGCTGTTGATATAAAAGACGAGGCCGAGGGCGAGAATGATGAAATCCTTGATAGGCGTGATCGTAGGGATGCCGACGACCTCTACCGCAGGATTAGAAGGCTTCAGGAGGACATCGATTCACACCCAAATGCTGGGCTAACTGGTGGCGACTCTGAGGTTGAGAGAAGACAACTAAGGAGGCAGTTACAGAATCTTACAGACCGCCTTCCCGATCTCGCAAGCAAAGTGAGAAAGACAGAAAGAACCATCGCAGATGCTAAGTTGGAGTTATTTAGACTCCGAGATGCAAAGGCACACCCGGGGTCTGCTGTCTCTATCATAGGAACTGGGCCTGGAGGCTCAATAACCGAGTCCGATAGGATTAAGGCGAAGTCCAGAGCCATGATGCAACAAAGACTCGCGGCACTAACAGGGAAACCAGTTGCGCCTAGTAATGATGATGACGAAGGTGGTTCCAGGAGACTGGCTGAAGAGACTCAAAAAGTTAATTCTGAAAAGGAGAGGAATGAGAAGATGATTAGAGACGTTGAAGAGAGTCTGGATGACTTTAAAAAGACTCTAGAGGATAGCATCAGGGATGTGCCCGCGGAGAGCGGAAGTAATGCTATCACCGACCACGAGAGAAGGAGATGGGACGAGGCTTTAGGTGTCGAGGATGAAGTAAAGGAATTTATTTTTGACTTGCAAAGGCAGAGTCGTATTGCTAGAGATAAGCGTGAAGAGTAGGCTAGCCTCTGATATTTTTGGGGAAGTTTACTGACATCTAGTAGTGACCGCCGTTATAATGATCGCCCAAGAACAAGTTCTTCCCGAGCAGCTGAAGAACCGGCAAAGTCGTTTTCATCGCCTCCCCGCTCTTCGACCCCTGCTTCTAGCACTGCCTCATATTCCTCCTTTAAGTCTTCAGAGGAGCGTGCAACGTTCATTAAACAACAGGCTGAGAGGAAGATGGCCGAACGACTTGCAGCTCTCGGTTTGCAGCCACCCTCTCGATCTACCATGGGTGAAACTACTCAGCAGCGTATGGAGCGTGAGCGCAAGGAGAAAGAGGACCGCCTTAGACAGGCCGAAGCAGAAGAATCTCAACGTGAACAACAGAGACAACAGAGACTTGCTGATGAGGGGATCAAGCCGCCGTCACCCATTGCTTCCAAGAAACCGCCGCCGCCTGCGCCAAGAAAGGTTCACAATTCTAGGATCGAAGATGAAAGAAAGAAGGCGGAGGAGGATGCAAGGGTAGAACAGGAGGAGAAATTGAGGAGGGAGCGGGGGGCCCAGGAGGCTAAGATCCAGGATCTAGAGTAAATTCCCCACTATAATTAAATGTAGTCTTTCATGCTGATCTGGTTCGGTAGGGATGAGACACGGCAGGAGGAAGAGGAGCTAAGGAGAGCTCAGGAGGCTGCTAAGGCCAGACTCCAGGCACTTGAAGAGGGGGTCAAGCAGGGCAAGATGAGAAAAGAGGAAGAGAAGCAAAAGAAGAAGGCGGCACTCCAAGCATCAAAGGAAAAAGAGGCTAGACTTGCAGCGATGCGTGCCGAGATTGAGAAGGCAAAGGAAGAGGAAGAGTAAGTCACTGTTCCATAACCAAACATTAACTCAACATGCTAACCTGCCCCAGGCGCTTGAGACGTTTGCAAATGGAACTGGAGCAAGATTCTTCTTCGGATGACGAAGAGCCAGAGACAGTTGGTAAAAAAACGCCCACCCAAGAAACAGCAACCGAAGAATTTGTCCTTGCACCTTCGACACCATCAAGCCCTCCAGCACCATCACCACCGCCGCCGCCGCCGCCGCCGCCGCCGCCGCCGCCGCCAGCGCCCCCATTTCCACAAGTTTCCTCTCCTACTCCTGGAACCCCAGCTGCCGACAAGCCAAGCAACAACCCCTTCTTCAAAAGTTTCGGTCCAGTTCCTACAGAAGGAACTGCTGCCGCTGTGTCCTCGCCCCCTTCTACTGCTTCTGCAGCCAGCAAAAACCCATTCTACAACTTTGGGAATGATGCCGCCACTACCAGTGCACCATCGGCAACCCAATCTCCCCCGCGGACTTACCGTCACCGTCCACTAGACGAAGATGATTGGAGTGTCGTTGATGATGACAACTCTGATAGCGACGACGACGACCCAATAAACCGTCAGAGTACTAAGGAACTTGCAGAGAAATTCTTTGCGAACATGGCGCCTCCAAGACCGTTGAGTAGCATGGGCAATGAGGAGTCTTCCTCAAGCCCAGCACCAGGCGGGGCTCCTCCCCCTCCCCCTCCTCCGCCGCCGCCGCCACCGCCACCACCACCACCTCCTCCTCCTCCAATGCCCGGAACGTTTGGAATGCCCGGGGTGGCAGCCAATCCAGTTACTTTGCCTGCCGCGCCACCGCCGGATATTGCAGGTAGCAGGGGTGATTTGTTAAGTCAAATTGCCATGGGGAAACAGCTGAGAAAGACTCAGACAAAGGATAGGAGTGCACCACCTTCGAGCGGAAGGGTTTTAGGATAGTTTGTGAGAGAATTTCCTACGGTCAATAAACGGACCTAAAGTGTGAGATACTGAAGTCTCCACAATTCTTTGGTAGGGAATTGGACATCCATTAAGTATTTTTCTATGTTCTGTCTTCCACATATAGTCCACACATTCATGTCGATTCTTGATATCTATTTTATGTATGAAATAAAATTGTTGAGAAGCTGTAGTAGTAAGTAGTCTTAGTCGTAGATTTCGTTCGTAATGAAACCATCCTAATTACCACACCAGTATACAATTAATTACTTTGGAATCTGACATGAAAAACATGTGTGAATAAGTACTTAATTGAATTTATCGATACCCTCGTTCCCCGCCAAGCGAGTTCACCGCCTACCGAGTGTGAGGTCCTCTCTCACGCAGCCAAGAAATATTTGTATGGGGATAACCGTGGAGCCTTGGCAATACACACCAACCCTGCTAGTATACATACATGTATGTAGGTAAGCGAACATTCGCAACCAAAATTTGTATGGGAATGCAACTTCAAATAATTATTACTCCACAACCACCAAGGAATTGGGGATGAAAACTTTATAGATAGACTCCCTGGTAGTGATAATATATTTAGTTCAAGTGTCACATCAACAGCGCTACTTTCAAATTTTCGACTTACTAGTGACGACAATACTTCATTTACAGTTATTAAGCAGTAACACAATTTAGCTGCAGCCAGTCGCGACTTTTAAGCCTTTACGCGTCTCCAACATCCACCACCTAGTAGCCAACATTTTTCCAAGATGGCGGCTTCAAAACGACGAAGAAATGCGGCTGAGTCAGATGAGGAGAGTGAGAATGATAATGCAGTCCCTCCACCTAGAAGACATTCAGTACTATTCACCTCCTAAGAACGAGGCGGCTATACTAACAGTGCTTTTGTTAGACATCTAAGCGTGCACGTACAAATAGCGACGACAACAATGCAGACGAACAAGACTGGAAAGCGCTTGAGGATGCATCCACTCAACGAGCGGCGATTGCCATCAAGAAGAAAATGAGCGAGGTGGTTGAGAATGTATGTGCTGATCTTTGAAGTACGACCCCTGATGGTTTATTAATCTTTGTAGGTGCCAGCAGACAATGGAATCATACTGGTCGTTATTTGCGAAAACTTTATGGTCTGTAGATCTTGTATGGAGGGAGAAGATGGCTAATAGGTAATAGTGCCACAAATATTTGGAGATTAAATTTGGTCCTTTCATAAACTTCGTTATTGGACATAATGGGAGTGGTAAAAGTGCAATCCTTACAGCGATTACCCTGGCGCTGGGTGGGAAGGCGGCAAGTACAAATAGAGGGAATGCCATGAAGAGTTTTATCAAGGAAGGCGAAGAGTAAGAACAGTTTCCGATTACTATAATCTCCCAATTTTCTTACGCAGTTCTAATAATGGGCGGGTAATAGGCAGGCTAGAATTACAATTCATCTCAAGAACGGAGGTGAAGGTTTCAAACGAGATCAGTATGACGATGTCATTATTGTCGAAAGACATTTCAGTCGAGAGGGGAATAGTGGTTACAGGCTCAGAGCAAAGTCGGGGAAGGTGATATCTTCGAAGCGGGATGAATTAGACGAGATCTGTGATTGGTTTGGACTACAAGTCGATAATCCTATGAATGTTCTTACACAGGACCTGGCGCGTGCGTTTTTGAGCACTTCAACAAACCAGGACAAATATAAATTTTTCGCGAGAGGAGTACAGCTAGAGCAACTGGATCAGGATTATTCTCTTATCAAGAATGGGATTGATAGTACGGAGGCAATCCTGGAAACAAAGGTTGGCGACATAACAGAACTAAAGGCGATCATGGATCAGTGGGCAGAAAAAGAGCGACAACTGGAGAGTCATGATACCCTAAGAGATCGCATTGAAGAAATGAGCCATCAAATGGCCTGGGCACAGGTTAGTGAGGCTGAGTTGCACCTAAGGCTTCTTCAGGAAAAACTTCAAACCTCGCAGAGCAAAGTCATTAGGGCTGAAGAAGAGCGCAAACAAGCATCTACACAATTTGAGAACGCAAATCATTCCCACGAGGAATTAACTAAACTGGTCAAAAACGAAGAAGAAAAACTTACACCTCTGGAAGAAGCAAAGGACACAGCAAAGGCACAAATGGACCATATCAAAAAAGAACTTCAGACCTTGATAGTACGTGGCCTAGGTCTTTATTTCTTGTGCTATTTTCTAACGTTCAATAATTATAGGGATCAGAACGTGAAACAAGGAGCAATGTTCTTGGCGCGAACAAAAAAATCGCTGAGATCGAGCAAGAGATCATTGATGAAGAGCGTAGATTAGAAGGGGTGAACGGCGGAAGCAATATTCAACTGATGGAAGACCAGAGAAGCGCTGAAGATGAAGTTGCTAGGATTAAGGCTGATATCAATGACCACATTCAAAAGAACAGGGAGGACAACGAAAAATCGCGGGATGTGAAACAGGAGCTTGAGCAGGCTATCAAGCTCGTCGAAGCAAAAAACACTGAGATCGTAAACAAGCAGGCAGCTCTCAGGCAAATTAGCGCAGCCGAGGGCGATTTCATAAGGGTATTTGGTCCAAAGTTACGACCTCTCCTTAGCGCCATCGAAAAAGAGAATGGTTTCCGAGTCAAACCTGTCGGCCCTGTAGGAATGTATGTCACGCTCCGCGAGCCAAAATGGTGGAGCATCATCGAACGGGTGTTGGGTGGTAATTTATTGAACTTTGTCGTCACTTGTTATGAGGACAGTGAAATTCTAAAACGATTGATGAAGTCTCTCAACTGGTAAGAACATAGCCTGTAAATACTACTCTAGAATACCACTAACGTTTCAAAAGTGATTACCCACTAAGCATTACCCAGGTAAAACCGCTGAATCTCGTTGAACCTGACCCCCGATTTAAGACGATTTACAGAATTTTAGAGGTATGCCAATCCTTACTTTTTTAACCAGAGGGAGGCTACTTCGATTTCTGACTTTTCCTAGATTAGCGATGAAAATGTAAAGAGACAGCTCGTCATTGGTAACTCTATCGAGCAAGTTATCTTGGTTGAAGATTTGGATGATGCGAATCGTGTGATGGAAGAGAGGACTCAGAGTGATCACATAAACTCGTGCTATGCTCTTAACCTAAAGCGTCAAGGATGGGGTTTGAAAGTTGGTGGAAAGTAAGTAGACTCAAATGCAGGGCCTGGGTTCTATACTAACTTAATCTCTTTCAGCAATGGAGCCATGGGTGTGACTCCTGTCTCTGCTTTCACGAGCCAAGCTCGCATGAGAACAGACGTTGGGGCACAGACAAAGTAACATTCTTTTCTACTGACCATTATTGCCAATGACTATCACCTTACTAATCATTGACAAAAGGTTTATCGAACAAGATATCCAACGCCTTAAAGATGAACTTACTGAGCTAGAGCAGCGTGCCAATGACAAAAAACGTGTCTGTGACGAGTTAAATCATAGTATTCAAGGCTATATTGTATTTATCCCTCATTATGGTCATGGAAGGCTATACTAACCTTACCCAGCGTCGCAAGAGAGATTTAGAATTAAAGCTTCACCGGGCCGAGGATAAGGTCGATGAATGCAAATCTAAGTTAGAAGAGGCCGCACAGGATGGTAAACTCGGTGCTCTACAGGAGAAGCTAAAGGTAAGTTATCCATTATCATACAAACCGCTGGTTACTTATATTTCTTGTAGGTTTTTCAAGAGAGAGCACGCATGGCGACTGCCTCGTTCGAAGAGTTGGTCGTCAAAAAGGACGAATTTTCTGTTACAGCTGACAAATTATATGCGCAACTCAAATCAACCGAGCAAGACCTAGTCCTTGCTCAACAACAAGTTGAGGATCTAAAGGTAATTGATTCTTTGAGTGTAGTTTCTCACCTTAAAATCTCTAATACCTGCCAAGGCCATGCTTTACAAATCTGACCGAAAACGGTCGCAATGTCTTTCAAACAAGAACCACTGGTATGAACAACTTGAGAAATACCAACAAGAAACAGCCCGCCTAGAGGGCCAGGTTTCAACACAGCAGGCCACAGTTGATACCTATACCGAGATGGCTTCACGGATTTGTGGGCGGGTTGAAATACCTGAAGGTGAGACATGTGATGCTCTGGAAAGGAAGTTAGCTACGCTTCATGAAGAGCTGAGGCGTGCTGAGGCCTCGTAAGTTACCTTCTCTCTAACCTCCTAAAGCTACTAATATTATCCTAGGCTTGGCGGAACCGCAGAATATATCCATGCAAAGTCTGTCGAAGCAGCAAAAGCCTATATTGATGCAAGGGACCAGAGAAACGAATTTCAAAGACTCCTTGGCGTATGTCTATCAATCAACGCTTGCTTGGTACATTCTAACTCTATTATTTGTGCTTAGACTCAAACCAGGGTTTACATGGAACGTGTACGCCGATGGCAGAAGTTCCAATGTTATATAAGCGCACGGGCACGGGCCCAGTTCAACTGGATGATGAGTGAACGCGCATTCAAGGGGCGCCTGCGGCTTGAACACGCATATAACCCCCCCGAGCTTATTCTTGAAGTGCAACCTGGGCAGGAAGAAACCGGCAATCGTGGACCAAAGACTCTTTCTGGCGGTGAAAAGTCTTTTTCGACGATTTGCCTACTTCTTTCTTTGTGGGAAGCAATGGGTTCTCCAATTAGATGCCTTGATGAATTCGATGTCTTTATGGATGCTGTTAACCGTACTATCAGTGTTAATATGATGGTTGACCCCTCTCCGATGTTATTTTCCCTTACCTAATATGACTAATGTTATTTATAGATAAAATCTGCTGAACGTTCGATCAGCAAACAATTCATATTGATCACACCCCAAGCAATGAACAGTACCGCATCATCAAACCAAGTCAAGATTATCCGGCAAGTAAACCCCAGCCGACTAATGATCTCTCTCCAAGTAAAAGTACTGATGTTTCTCAAATAGAATGGCCGATCCCGAAAGAAATAATAATAATCAAACACGAATTGCTTAGATTCAACGGTTTTTTCAGCTATTGCAACGATCATATCCCCTATCCCCCCCCCCCCCCCTTTTTGGGTTTTGGTTTTGTGATCAAGTGGCGTTTTTGAATGGTGAATACTACTTTCAAGCTCTCGCCGCCCTTGGAGACATCGGCGGGGTATTATCTCACCGCTTATCATTACTACGGGCTTTGAAGATGATGAATATAAATATTTTACTGATATCATACGAATATCCTCACGTAGCCGGACCCTATAATTATACAATTTGTGCATGTCCACAACGGATCGACCAAGTAATCGAGAGTTTAGGTTTGGAGATACTTAGCAAATTCTGTATGTGTTATGGAGATCACGCCCTTACTAATGAGGGAATCAAAGAAGTTCAAACTATTGGCGCTTAAGTAAACACTAATTTGTCGAGTGATTTACCATGACTCCAGGTAGCAGTTTAAACAGGACAACATCAGTCGAATCCCATGCTTTCGATTGCAGAACCTTAGATCTGTCTGCCCTCCTTGAGCCAATCATGGGTTTGATTTCATTAATTGTTTTTCTCTGACCAAACTGGCACCCTATACACATCACGAAATATATTATTTCTTTATGAAACTACGAGCACACGTGTACAACATGCGTTCCGATCGAGTCCAAGTAAATCCTAGATTTGGGCTGAGTGAATTGCTCACGTTCCCATATCTAGATCTCAAGAAATGAAGTCATATTCCTGGGTCTTCTTGTAGGAGTTCCGCGGAAATTCCCTCTCGAAAAACTATGATATTGGTGATATGCCCTTCCAGTTCAAGGGTGCGAACTCAGTGCGCAGTCAAGGGACTGGCTGGCCAACGAACTAGTTACTTAAAAGAACTAGGCGCATTTCCTCGCCCATCATGCAAGACAACTGTACTGCGTCATCACGAGAGTTCTTCGTTGATAGAAAACGGAGTTATCAATACCATTTGAGGGACCAATGATGGCGGTGGATGTAGCTGGTCAGTGTGATATCAGATGGCAGCAAATTTTATTCATTAGTTCATGACTGGGTGAATGGCTGGCACACCAAATCCCCATCTTAGAGCTGGGGTGAGGTGGGAAGAATTCCATCGATATCGATCAGTGTACGTGTGTCAATAGTCATGATCCTGCAACAAAGCCTTTTTGGACAGAGAATGTAACCCCGGTAACTAAAAGTAAGAGAAAAAAAAATTGGAGAAAGAATACTTGGCCATCATATGAGCTTCAAGCGCATTTTGACGCGCGTCTCTTGGGCGGAAATGTATGGGTATAGCGGGTGAGAGGAGGTTAAAGTAATGAAACGAAACATCGAGACGGTTTTTATTGTTCCTGCCCGCTCATCCCCTACCACCCACCGTCCACGAGGAAAACACGTGGTGCAGTGTGGGGCGGAAAGCAAGAAAAAAGTTTTCCCCGCCAAAAGACATACCCCATCTCCGATATATCGCACATATGTAGGCAAACGAGGATCCTTTATTTCCCTTTCTCAAATTTAGATACCTATCATCCATAGATCGCTAGTCAATATGAAACCCCAGGTGTGTTTTATATGGTCATCGTTATCGCCACGTGGGAGGAGACAGCTGCAGGCCCTTCAAACCTTACCTACATACCGTGTTGATAACAGCGGATAATGTGTTGACCGTTCGGCAGAGAGGCCACTTCCGGAAAAACCACAACGCTGCACGTAGCTACATAGCTATTTGGGATTGGAATGTCGACTGGATTCCAACCACGTTTTGATGCTTCACCCAATCCAGACCAGTGCCGTACTTCTCGGGGTGACTCGTGTCTTCTGTAATTTTAACTTCATAAATAAACAGCCGGGTAACCCGAAATACATTTTATGTACTTAGACAACTTTTCAGGTTCAGGTTCAATTTGCATGCATGATAAGAGACGGCGTATTTCCCCCAATTGGTAAAATTAAGCTAGAGTGACCGCATGATTAACCTGGGTTTCAGAATATGTCATGTAGGCTAAGTATTGATAAACTTTCCTCATTTTATGGCGCGTGCGTCAATGCACTTGCAACGTTTATTCGGGTGATATGGCTTCGCGACCTTATTTAACCCAGGTATATATTTAGTGATCAAATAATCATGCAAAGAAGAATGTGGAAGGATATAAGAACGATAATAGGCTTAAATCGAGGAATACATACATCAAGAAGAAGTCCCAATGGGTGTTAGATGTTGAATCGAATTAATTCGAAGCCAATGATAGGTGCAGGAATTTCATCATGCATGAACTTCCGCTCTGCAGATAAGGTTCATCTCAACGACAACCTACAATCTACTTTTAAACTTATTTAATGCAATGGTACGTGAAGCATTATCGATTTTTAGGAGTCTTAAAGTATGAATCACCACTACATGTAAGATTGGGTCTAAAATATCTTTATTTTTGTATATCCGCCCGATATTAGACATTGCGGGTGATCGCGATTCCAAAGAGAAGATGGAGCATCATACCTCATAAATCAATCAATGGATCAATCAATGGATCAACATTATGCATCGTGTAATCTCACTCGGCCACTCAAATATTAATTTGGTGGAAAGTAATGGAAAGCGCTATTCTCCTTTTGGAGTACTGAAAACCCAAGAGTTTTTGAGGGATGGACACATGATGTGTATTGACGAATCTTGTGCGACATGGACTCATTGGTGGATGGTTCTTCTGAAGTCAGTCTGGATAAAAGCGGCTGCTGGTGGCTGTTATACAGTACTGTAGTTTGTAAGCTTAGATAATACTCAGTCCAGGAAATTTCCCCTTGCTTGCCCATTATTCACGAGTTTTGCAAGCTGCATTTGTCGAGCATCTCCGAGCGACATTATGTAAATGCGACCAATATTCCTGCAGCCTTCACAACATATGATATATACTTTATGTAATAAAGAGAAACAAAAAAATTGATTCGGGATTTAGCACCGGGATGATTATTTTTTTGATTACGGCGAAGGTGTCTCTATTAGGAAGCCCCGCCCAGGAATCTATTCTTCAAAAGGAAAGGTGTCAGGGACAAGAACGTGGAATCCAGGAACCACGTTGTGAAGATGCGTGGCATGCGCGTGGCTTGAACAACAGCAGGGATAACTTTGGTGCCACACCAAACCTGTCAAAAAGTTAAGATCGTAACTTTGGATATTCCTAGGTTTTTGTTTCCGGGGGGACCTAGTGAGATTTTGCGATGGGAAACGAGCTGCAATTGACAGAATCACCCGTCAGCATTCATTGTTTCTAACCGGGTAGTTTCGCGACACTGGCATCTGCAGTCATCAATTATATCACGCTTGTTTACCAGCCAAACACCCGGACATCTTTCAAGTTCGCAGAGGATAGTGCTAGTCGAGTACCGACTCACCCAGTTATAAGTGCTGAAATAAGCTAAATTTAAGGTGGTGAAGAGTTTATAGCATGCGGATACGGCATGCTGGAACAACTGAAGAACCTATAGCAGACCTAAAACCTTCTTTACTTTTACCATGGTCTCCTCGGCACTTTTTGCCGCCTTTTCAGAGCCCTCTCTAACCACCTTTTCCAAAAAACCATCTCCTTCCGCCTCGGTAATTCTCGTGTATTCTCTCCTGATACTCCCCAGACTCTCGTTGATACAATCGGCCACCCTTTCCTTAAAAGCTTTCTTTGTCAAACCCGCAAACTCACTTGCCACCTGTCCAAAATCTTCCCGGCCTTGTAAATGCGCATATATCTCTATCAAATTCGACACTCCAGGTCTGTTTTGTGGGTCATAAGTGACCCCGTTAGTTTCGAGAGAATCTGTTAAAGCAACTCTAACTTTACCCTGCACTGAAGTGGGGCTATCCATAAGTAGGATCCGGGATTTCGGATCTGGGGCTGACTTTGACATCTTTTGGGTAGGGTCGCTTAAGGACATGACACGTTTGGCAGGAGCTGACACAAATCAATATTCGGGTCTGAAGAAATTGGAGGGCAAGTTGCTTACACAGCAGCGTGGCCGGTAGCGGAAATACTTTGCCATAGGTATGGTGGAAAGCGCTGACAATGTCTCTTGCCAACTCTAGGTGTTGTACTTGATCTTCGCCTACAGGAACATGGGTGGCTCTACCAAACGTCAGCCAATTTTAAAAAATGAATAAAAAACAAAGCAAAAAGCAAGGAGAGGCCTGCGCACGAACCTATGCACCAATATATCAGCTGCTTGAAGCACTGGGTAAGAAAACAATCCCAATTTAAGTGCCGCTGTAGATTTATCTTCAAAGGAATGATGTTCTTCCGAAATACCTAGTTTACTCTATCGATGATTGCCCACGCATCAGAAAACTACCCCACTCTGAAACGAAGGGAAACAAAACAAATCTAACCTTCCACTGTGTCATCCGTGAAAGTCGCCCTGTACTTGTAATGCAGCTCAAAATCCACATCAGCTCTGAATGGGCCGGAACTCGGCTTTGCTCAAAGATGATACACCTATCAGGGTTCAGCCCAATCGCCAGCAGAGTAGCAAGCATTTCCTTCTTCCATTGTCGAAGGTTGGATGTGTTTTGAGGTGACGTGATTGCGTGGAGATCGACAATACAAAAAATTAATTTTGTTGATTCCTTTTCTACGTTTTGGAGGTTAACCCATGGCTTGAGAGCACCAAGATAATTTCCAAGATGGGGGATGCCAGTGGGTTGGATGCCAGAGAAGATGGTTTTAGGTGCAGGCGATGCAGATGTCTGGAAGCCTCGGGCCAGGCATCGTGGAGGACACCACTGGAATTGTGAATTCTGCGGAAGCGAATTTAAAAGCTTAATGCCACGTTTCATGTCTGTTCGCTTCGAGGGTCGTTGAAACTTAAGTGAGAGTCCAAAGTGGGTTGGACCTTGCGGCCCAGAAAAAAAAGAACAGCAACAACTGGACGCTCGGATCACCAACAGCCCCGCGCTCGTACGGGGGACAAGTCCAAAATCACGTCTTGGCTTAAATTATGTTATGTTTAGGTACAAGTAGATGACCATCTATCCAAGTGGCGACCATATATGTCAACTATATATGCTCAATTGGTTAGCAATGGATCTCTTGCACTCCACCTTACTAAGTACATAGTACATGTACGTTTGAACGCTAGCCGGTTTTACACACATGTACCTACTTTGTACTCGCGTCGAACTGAGTACACCCGGACTTAATCTGCAGCTAGCTACACGTATATATGAACCTTTCCAAGTCTGGTATAGGTTTAATGGATGCATGTATGCCATAAAAGCTTTTGAGTTTATGAAAAATGGTAATCTGTGTGAGTGTAACACCTAGAGGGGGTTTTCTTGGCTAGAAATACCAACGCGTGTAGAGATATGTGAACTGAATCTATCGCTCTAGGTCGTCGTTCAATTCAGAGCCGATAAAGGTAAAACCTTAAGTCTGGCAGTGCCCACCAACTACTCCACGGTGAACAACTTGGATGTCCGCACCCGAGCAGCTCTAGAAAGACCTAGTCTGGTCAAATTGGTGAGGATCAGTATAGGGTTGAGGCATAGATAATAGAAAAATGGAACCCAAGAGCGGGGTTGAGGGTACACATGATAATTAGCTAGAGGCGCTTGACCCCATCGTCACCAATACATATAATTATTACCTTCAAAGTATATAGTACGCAAGATATGAGATGCAATTCAGTCATGCTAATACACCTTATAATCTCCACCCTACAGCCCAGCTTGATCGTATATCGCCGACCAATGCGGGAGAAGTTACACCGCAGCCGTATTGGGTTCGTATGCTCTTTGTATCTTGAGTATATCTCGGTTGAGAAGGTAGCCGGTATATAGATACATGTACTTTATACATGTACTCTATATACATGTATGTACTTTATATGTACTTCTATCCTGAGGTCGTGTCGAGAATAAGAAAGATCTGAAGCCAGTCAGTTTAGTTGTTTCCACATAGGTGGTGTATGATGTTTGCTTGTGAGAGTATTGGTTATGCCAAGGTCTTTTTTGTTGTTGTTTAGGCCCTATCATTTGAGTATGGTACTGGCCTATTTTCTCTAACTCCTATGGCGCGAGAAGGCATGTGTAAACCTCAGAGGAATCAGACCGTTAGGCGCTAGTACAATTATGGGAGTAGATCTCCCAATTTCTATAGACTGCTCAAGCCATATTCCTCTGAGGTTGACACGCCCCCTCATTGCCTCCTCGCGCCATATCTTATCCCTCTTTATTTGCTTTTGAGTAATGCTTTTCTGGAGACGAAGCCCCGCCATTATCGGGCTCTTCTTTTCCCACTCGATTTCTTTTTTTACCTGCATAATGATGTAGCTAGGTTCACCCCTCTATTAAATTGATTTTTCTAGACACCTCGCTAGTCTTTCGTAGTACAGTCACGCCTCGCTATCTCGCAATTCAATATCTCGGATCTCTTGCTGTCTCGTGAGTATTTGCGGGACAGGTACTGTCCTTCTCCACCAAAAATTATTTGCTGTCTCGTATTTCCCAGAATACGCTAACGACATAACGAGGTGCGACTGTATAACAGTCTGCTAAAAAGGTATGAGTTACCGAAGGAGCGTTGTTTCTTTTTTCCTGTCCCGCCGGTCCTAGATTCTGCAATAGGTAATAGCCTGCAATAGCACGAGGTTAGAAGAATTGTAGGGGCGTCGTCACTTATGAACATTAGAGACTTTGCGCAAATGGAGCCAGCTCCATTTTCCGGTAACTTGATTGGTGCCGATCTCACCCTCCGCAAATCTCTATTTGCGCAAAGTCCCTACCTACGTGACCATTAACCCCCCGATCATCCGGCGTATGTACGAGGCAGCTGTTTCACCAGGTAGATCCTTCAGATATGATTAAATATTATCGTGCATCATCTTTTACTCCTGTACGGTACACCCAGAAAGCAAGCGTTCTCAACTGGAAATTTGGTATTAAATAAGCGATTCCAACTCTCAAAAAGCAGGAATTCACCAGCCGCGGTAAGTATATCGATGTCAAAAGTCGCGGCCAAAACACACCAAAATATGGACTTTTTGCAACACTCTCTAGGCACCACCACCACCAATCGATAGACCCTGGCATTTATGATATAGACTCAGAAGGCCTCAAAGTGCCCTCTGTAAACATATCTTGCGTTAATTTTCAATTGCTGGTGGTGTAGCAAGCTCTAGCTCCCACTAAGACCGAGATTTCCTATACAAACCATAGCCTATCTATAAAAATGATTATCACCTATGAAACAATGATTTTCTTTTGGGCTTGCGCTCTGATTTGGACTCCTCTAATGATTCGGTAGACTCTGACAAAACACCATTCACCAAAATGCGTTGTTGTGGCCTGGATAGGTTTTTAAAAATGTGCATTTTTGGGGTGTGGTTTGGGCTGGACTTTTGAACAAGAACTATACATATAGTGGTGACTGTGGACTGGTTGCCGACATACCAATTGCAACCCCGGACGCGAGATCATCCTACAGTCCCCCGGAACCCTAGAAGCGTTTCGCGTCCTGATCTCTGCGAGTCATGTATCTAAATAGAGTACTGTAGATACCTTAGAGTACCGTTGGGGATTAGGAAAGAGACTTCCCGCTCTATTTCTATCAAAAGCCGCACATTTAATTCTTGAGGGTGGTGGTGGCATCACGACCCAAAAGAGCAAGGTAACCGATATCAGATACCCCGACAGGATAGAATTATTTGTACCAATGCACCTCAAAGCATGAGCTTTTCGTTGCTGAGAAGCTTTTCAATTGAAACATTGCCAGGATTTTGCTTTTCTTCGATCTCTTGGACATTTCGTTCGAAACATTTTTGGCCATGCGGTGTAGGTGCATCGAGAACACGTTTTGCTCACGTCTTTGCCAAACCGGACCAGTCCGAAAAACACGTTGCGGGAACCCTGCGAGCCAACCCCCTGGCGTGTTTCGGCAAGTCTTTAAAATTCAGTGGCCCAACAAGATCCACCCGGTAAAGATGTTCCCGGTTTTGTTTTTATGCCCTGCTCAATAGAGCGGCATGATTCCCCTCAACAGGGCGAACGATCACTCAACGACAACTCCATTGCCACGCCGGACACCGGAGTGGGAGTCTACTCCGTCACTGGAGGGATATAACTACTCCTCGTCTTATCTGCAAATTGTACTTGTGTATCCGGGAGAGAAACAGTTTCCCTCGTTTCAAAGCAATTCGCATATGCAAACATTTAACTCTATATCTGATATGTTGGGAAGTTTCTCATGCCGCGTCACAACATCCCGATTTTGACTGGGTCGCACAGAGCACGTGTTAGGGCCTGTCCATCACTCGCAGACCAGGGTCTTTTCTTCAAAAGCCATGCCTACCACGCTTAAGTGCCTACATGTATTTACCGACGTCCCTACTTTCTTACTAGGTGGATATTTTAAGACCTTACTTTAAAGTAACATCCTGGGTGTTTATGCCTGGGCCCTGGACTGATTTGGCGGTTATCGTTCGTCCGATACTAGCTTTTCGACGTATCTCTAGCAAAGGCTACCGGCCGTGATGGATAAGCCTAGACATATGTGTGATACTCTTCTACCTAGCATACAATATGGATTCAAACCATGGCGTCAGGATAAAGTTGACTATATAACAGAGATGATCATCAGGGGGGGTGGAACCTTGAGGGGAGATAGATATTCGGGTATGTGAGGGCGAGGCGCATAATAATTGAGGGGGAAATCGCAATATCTATAACTTTTCAAGACTTGTAGATTAGTACTTATAGGTACGTAATTGGTACGTACCTACATGCATACCTGCTATTGGGCATGGAATTTCTTCCGGATTGGCCCAAACGCGCCTCCAGCCCCATATCCTCGAAATCGTGACTTTCTGAGTATGCGATGTCGATATCAAAACCGGGTGGTGACGACCGCAGATGTCTTCTCTCAATTGGGCACCCGAGAAGGAGAAAAAGACGCTGTGCGCTGCTCGAGACGAGACATGTATACACACATATGTATAACAAAGTCCCATTAAGCTATTATCCCCAACCAGACGATTGACAGCCATGGGACTCTTTCAGATCCCACGATCCAGTGGGTTGGTCGTGACACACTCCCTTCGTCTAAACCAGCCTACGAAATTGCTTTTTCTTCCACATAATATCAGGGTACCGGACAACACTGCGGTGGAATGGGAGAGAAGGAAAAGGCCGCTCATTCGCTAGCGCATGGATACAAAAAGCAGTGAAAGGTTCTATCTAGATTACTATACTCATGGACTCTGTGGGCGATTGAACTTGTAGGATAGATTTACTACATAGGTGGAGACATCGTTTTATGTGATACATGTGGTTTTTCGGATCGAGATACATGTACATGGGGTAGTTATCCTATACACGGATAATAGGTGCTCATGCCTCCATACATCTGGCTGAGAGGATTTGGTCCTAATATTCTTAAACGCAAATTTTCAAAACGCGGACTTCATGAATCTAGGAAAGGGTAGAATCCGCCAATGCGAATATTCCAGTACCGTATATATCACCTCAAACCAAAGCCTGGAGGTTTAATCAAGTGTAAACTTCGACATGTATCCACGTGCTAGTAGTGTGTATGGCTTAAGGAGAGAACCACGGATTATATGGAGCTAGGCCCAATGATGCAATCTATGTACAGTACATGTATGAAGTATGTATGACTTCTGAGGGCGGCCCATCCTTCTTCCCCTCTCCGTCCCTGATTTTTGAAATCAACCACCAAGCTCGGCGTGGCAACTATCACCACCCCACCAAAACCCTTTATAACTTCAACCTCAAAATGTCATACTTCTCTGACCCCCGTCTACAGGCGGCCATAGCAGACCTCCACCTCCCCCTCATCGATGACAGGATTGTCGCTCCTGACACCGCACACAATGCTATCGCCCTGGAGACTGTGAGAATGCTCACTAACTCCAACTCCAACGACGCCAACAAACTCGTGGTCACCCTCGCTGGCACGATCAACCAAATCCACCAACTCTCAACCACCATGGAATCCTACCATCAGGAAACCAAAAATTTGAGACAAATCGGCTCACTCCGGTAAGACGGAACACAAACTTCCTCCCAGTCACTCTCTCACCACCATCCAGGGAAAAAAAGTCGAGGCCTCCCATCCATGAAGACCGCCAATCCTCGCCGCCAACCACAACCCCACCCAGTCAACATCAGGCATCCACCCACACCCCCCAAACCCCCTGCCAACAACACCAACAGTAAAAAGAAAAAATCGTCTGGCGTCAGCCGTGACACCCCAAACAGAACGCAAGACCAAGACTGCCCAGAAAGGAAGCCGCTCTAGCCAGAAGAAGGCCCTAGCGTCATGGGTTCTTCGACCCACTCACCCCCACCTCGAAGCCGATAAAGTCACCTCCCGTCATCCTGGGACAATTTCTGGAACGTAACAACCAGAAAGCTCCAGTCACCTCCCTCTCCGTCTCCATCAACCAACGCAAGATCTCAATCCTGGCGCAGTACCACCACACGCCCTTCTTCTTCTGGTCTCGTTAACGAGGCCATCAAATCGACAACCCCATCAACATCTTCCTTATCACGGCGTCTTGGCCACTTGGAGAAAGGATATTAATGGAATCGGTCTCGGGTCTGATTTCTCTTGGTATTCTATGGGTTTCCGTTCTGCGGGTTATGAGTCATCCCTGGACAGGGATTAGGAGTTGTATATATAGTCGGTATGAACCTTCCTGTCTTTTCTTCTTTCCTTTCCTCACAACCTTCCGTTATCAACTCTCGTCTCTGGTTTCTTTTTAGTCGTTACTTGTTAGTTCTTCTGAATATAATACGTCATCACTCTTAGTCATCTTCGTCTTAACATGATCTTACGTCGCCGACGCTACCATAGTCGCCGTTAATGCGATCTGGATGCGATGTCTCTCTCTTGGTATCTTCGTTTCGTCAACCGTTCGCTCTCTGACTCTGTGTCCCTCACCACCGGTTAAGTCCTCGTTGCGTCCGCCTCGCCTCGTCTGCTCGCTCGCGCCGTCTTCGCCGGTTGTGAGCCGGTTTAGATTTAATCTCGCGTCGCTCCGTAACACCCGCCCACAGACGCCGTCGGCATCCATCGCGGCTTCGCCTTCCGACAAAGAGACGCCGACACTCGTTAAAGTGTGTCAACCTCGCAACCGGCGTCAGCCACTATCCGTCAGATTCCTCAACCCCGCCACACCACCGCAACGCAGGCCACCTCATCAATTGTCATCTCCGTCCCGGCGGAAGACGATAAGTTCGGATCGCCTTTCTCCCGCCGCCCGCTGCCCTAATCCCAGCCACCACCAGAACCCAATGCAAGTCTTGCCGCTTGCCACCCCATCTTGAAGAACGAATCACGCATCTGCACCTCAACCACGACTCAACGACCACGCCGTCTTACTTGCTGGCGAGATGGCGCGGAGAACTGCTGTGAAGTCTCCAAAGCCCAAATCGTCAACTGGTCACCGCTCATTCAACCCGGCCTCCACAAGGCTAGCCTCAAGACCACCACCACCCCACCACCCCACCACCACCAATCCGCCTCGCTATTTGGAATCCTCAACGCCACAACTCCGATGGAGACAGTCTAGAAACTGCCCCCCCCCCCACCACGTACACCTCACAAAATCACCACCACTCCTCAAAAGCCCCTATATAGGGCACACCTGGGAGGATCAGGAGTGGCACAGGATGACCTCCTTGCCCCCTCCCCCCCCCCTCTGTATTTTCTCGCGCTTCGTTTTCTTCTCTACCCCTCATGGGCCTTCTCTCTTATGTCTTCTTTGCCTTCTTTTTTGTATTTTTGGGGACGCACGTTTGTTTTTTGTTAGGGGAAGGGTTTTTATGCCATAGTCTTAGACTGCACGCAATTAGTTTAGCCCATAATAAACTAGCCTGAGTTAAAAAAAAAAAAAAAAAAAAACTTCTGAGGGCGGCCGCTAGTACAACACACACTTATCACCGTCACGAGTATTAAAAACTTATTTAGCTAGGCCTAGGTAGATGAGCTTAAAATTCTGTCTAATAAGAAACACACGCGTGGGTTTGAGAGTATACGTGTGTATCTATTATACACTCAATGTATTGTATCCTATGTGCAGTAGGAACTTCTAGTACGACCTCAAACACGATTTTATACATGTACTTATCGATATCTGAGGTCTCGTAGACTGTAATGTAGCTACAAGTTTTTAGTAACGATACATGTATACATGTAAACGTATCCCAACGCAGTCCCCATACATCCATCTAGATCAGAACAAAGTACATATAGTACAGGAGCGCCAATTTTTGACTACATGAATTTTTTTGCAATTTTTGAGGGTGAGTAAATAAAAGTATTGCTTTTCCCATCAATATATTCGCTCTTTTTTTGTTTTTGTTTTTGTTTGTCCATCAGCTTTTCAGAGCACCCTGAGCACACACTCTCAAATTTGAAAGATCCCCGGAGTGTGACAGAGCTCAGCGCAGTGACCAACGTCTCGGTTCCGGGGTGGTGTTGAGTATTTGAAGCAGCCATCCGACCCTCTCTCTAGATCTCTCTCTCTCCTGTGTGTGTTTCTCTACACAGGGTAGCCGTCGTCATCGCGGGCAGATATACTTACATAGTATTTATTTGGATCTACAGTCTAAGCAGCAGCAGTCGACGAGCAGCAGTAGCAGCACAGCAGCAGCAGAAACATCAGTGCAGTTGCAGACTTGCAGTCTTCGCACGTTACTCTGTTAGGCGGATCAGATAGGAGTGACTGCCTGCAAGGGTAGGTAAGGGTAGTACCATTGCCACCCCCCAGCCAGCTGCCATTAGCTGCTGCCACCCTCTCGCGGGGGCTGTTCCACATTTTTGAGTGAGGAGCCTGCAGTAACCTTGCGGCAGCCAACTACACTACTTCCACACCCCAGAGACAACAGACATATCATTCCGTACTTCCCACCCACACCACACTGAGCTGCTGCAACCGTTCGGTTGATTTGCCTCGTGGAACCTAGACCCTCCTCTCCACTCTTACTACTACTCCTCGTCAAAAAATCTCCCAGAACAAAAACTCCTACCAACCCCCTTCCCTTCATTTTTTTTTCTTGCTCTTTGATCGACTCGGCCTTTCCGTCTCGAAACAAAACATTAAATAAACAGAACGAGGTCTAAGGTAGCCGGCTTCTTTCACCAGCCAGTCTCTAGCATCACACAGGTCGAGAAACTCCTCAAGCATCACCAAATTCAACTATAGCAAAATCGATCTCTACCTCCATCCTCCATCCCTTGCTTGCCTTTGTCGCTCTTTAGTAACTTTAGTCACTCGTTAAAAACCCCGCCCTCCAAAATTATGGAGACAAGTAGTCTATCTTGGGATCGGCGGGCGTCCGTTTCTGCTGCCCAAACCCTACCTCCGTTGGCGAACATCACGGGCAAGCCATCTTCTGCAAACAGTCACTCACCTTCCCTCAGTCAACAGTCTGGAGACCTTCGGGATTCCGGCAACTGGTCGATGGCTTCAACGAGAGTCAGCAATAGTAAATTCCACCCCACCCCTTCTATCTTTTTTTATTTTTTTACTTTTTTATTCATATAAATATGTAATGTAATATTGTCTTGAGGTGACCAAGTTAACTGGAATCCAGTCTCCGAATCATTTTCACCACAATTGACACTCCCTCCAATTGATGCTCATGGCCCCTCGCGTCAACATTCACAGGAGAATAATGGCGCTCCTTTATTCAGTTACAATCACTCCCCGACCGGTAGCACCTTCACTGCCTCAAACACTAGTTTGCATCACACAACTCCGCCGGGGACAATGTCGCAAGATGGAGCGCTCCCTACGCCCTCGCCATCTGCGTCGCGACGAAGTAGCTTCGATAGCCGACTAAGCAACCTCCAACTTTCCTCCCCAGTAGGCGGCACACCTGCAGCTAGTCAAGTAAGTTTGGCAAGCACTTTGCAGCGCGAAAGGGGGATTCAAAGTAATTCTCCAGCACCGCACAGAATAGATAATGGGCCTGCAGATGGCACAAACGGAGTGCCCTACAGCCATCCCTACAACAGATATAGTGTAGTTAGCAATAGTGATTCGATCAATGGCTATAATGTAACTTCACCAAAGACTGGCGGTGTAGCACGAACTGCTCCTCCAATCGGCACATCGAGATTTTCTTACAACCAAGGCCAAGTCCCTCACCCAAATGCCCCATCGCCAACAAAGGGTTTCCCATATGCTTTCCCCGACCCTGATCTTGCACCACCAGGCCGGACTACAAGTCGTGAGGGGATCGCTCCTGGAAGGATCAGTACTGGAAGTTTACCTGGTTCTGCGGCTAGCAGCATCTACAGCTCGAACTCGCTACGCCCTGGTCATCACTCCCATATGAGTACGGACAATAGCTCCACAGGTATCACATATCCCAACAACCAATACCCTGCAGGTATGAATGGCAATCACCACCACCATCACCACCTCCAGCAAGATCGGAAATCAAGCCTCGGCCCAAGTGAGGCCGGTTCATTGAATGCTACACCATACTCAAGAACGCCCGAATTAAGGGTTAGCCACAAATTGGCGGAAAGGAAAAGGAGAAAGGAAATGAAGGATTTGTTTGACGAATTACGGGACCAGCTGCCTGCAGAAAGAGGCGGGAAAAGCAGTAAATGGGAGGTCTTGACAAAAGGTTTACCCATACCAAATCCCAATCACCCAATATTATCTAACAGGTGATTCTAGCGATTGAATATATCAATCAATTAAAGCAAAACCAGGATAGTTTGAGTCGCACTGTTGATCAGCTCCAGCACGAAGTCGAAACACTCCGAAATGATAGCCACATGCGGCTGGAAATGCAAGAGAATCTTAGGATCGAATCGGCCCAAAATTTTCACCACCCATCACAGCCCACTGCATACCACCCACAAACCCATCACGCAGCGCATAATAGTGTCAGTAATGGGCCAGGGCGAATGCAAGGCATTGAACGATGCTAAAATATTTATATCATTTCTCAACTCATGTTAATGTTTTTCCTAATCTATACTACCTGGTGCGAGAATGTGTTCTCGCGGATTGCAACCTAAATTTGCATGGCTTGGCGCGACTACTTTTACTTGCAACTCCTACCATTCCTATTATGTATGTTGACGGTGGCCTGGCTGTCCCTTCTTCAACGAGTTAACCATCGTTTTTTTTTCCCTGCTGGATATCTCTTTGTTTTTTGTTTTTTTTTGCTTTTCGCTTTATGGGGGCGGTGGTTTTTAAAAAAATTTCTTCTTTGGGGGGTACGGTTTGTTCTTGGGTTTGCGGGCTGGGCACGGCAATTTTACCGAATGTTCACTTAGGTAATTTTGAAGGATCAGACAGGTTTTCGATTCAGTGTCTTATGTTATGTCTTGCGATATTTTCATTCAACTGATTGATCTTTTCTTATGTTTTTTTCCCTCTGGATTTATCTATTCATCTTATCTGAGTCGAGGGAGGTA
Source organism: Morchella sp. 2018-W16 (assembly GCA_024713755.1). Lineage (NCBI taxonomy): Eukaryota > Fungi > Ascomycota > Pezizomycetes > Pezizales > Morchellaceae > Morchella > Morchella sp. 2018-W16. The sequence continues at coordinate 441,901 of JAMGYY010000017.1, read as the reverse complement.
TCATTTGGAACTATCTTATGGGGACAGGGTGTGCAAAGGACAGGAAATGGGTCGATACGGATGGGTCATGGCGGGTCACTGGTGTTTTTTTTTTCTCGGGAGGGCCTTTTCATTTTTTTTTATTATCTTGTCTGCTCTTTTTACATTTTTCTTTATAAACCTTCATCATAGCTGTATTTATTCTATGGATATAAAATAATAAAACCCCTTTCTTATCCTATAACCTCTACTAGGGTCTAGCTCGTGCAAATCAAAAACGCCATATGTAGCCAACAAAAACAGCGTCCCTTATGCAACCGGTCTAAAAAAAGAAGTCTGCTATCGAGTACCTAAACCTCAGTAGTACCTTATTTGACCGTCTCTTCCCCTTTAAACACTCCTGCGGTGCAGTATCAAATCCGCCCTTGAGAATAAACTAGCACACCATGAACCGCCCCGAGCCACAGTATGCATGACCTTCATTGAAGGAATAACTTACAGCACCAACGCGAATCATCATACAGTGGTCGAGCCTCTTGAATCTAGTGTTGATCCCCCCAAATCCTTTGTCAACCTTCTCTGTAAGGTACATACTTAATCTCGAGAGCCTAGCAGGCCTAGCCCTTGTAACTAGTTAGAATATTCTCGGGTCAATGTCCGTTCACGGATACTCACTTTCATTACTTTGATCGCTCTACCAGGGTGTCGTTAGTATAATAAAACATCAAGACCAAATACTTACCTGCTGGGTCACTGAAAGGGCGAATACTTTGATGAGGTTTGGGGAGAAACGCCCCACTAGTAACAAACCGCAGGGTGGTAATAGAAGAAACTCTGAATGCCTTAATATAGTGATGTTCTCGTAGCTAGATGTCACTTGCGTGAGTATTGGAACCGTAAAGCTTGTGAGAAGATGGCGTCGCTCGGTGTATCGAAGATAAAACGGAGCGCAAGCGTAGTCAACAGAGAGGTGAGGAGGATAAAGCAGAACTGGTCTTAAAGGTAACATGTTAGTTTGGCTGGTGGAACAGGCTTGGCACGGAGCACCGCAACGACGAAATTCACAGGCGGTCCAACAAAGATATAAAATTGTACTTTGATGTGATGGCCGAGTGGGAAATGCATATAAAGAACTACATGTTTTTCATGATCATAACAGAAGGCCCGGGGGGGAATCCCTTAAAAGATTCAAAGGTGTATTAGTCATTAAGCAAGATGATTTAAAATTATTTTAAAGATATAAATGTATAGATCTATATCTTAAATATTACATTCCCAAGTTACAGCCTTATTAATTTTGTGGTTGTGGTGGGGAAATATTCTTATGGGGGTGATTGCTATATATGGAACTGGAAATGATTGGGGTGTAACATTTTTGGCCTGCTATGACTCTATGCGTTTTCGAGCTATCAACAGGCCCTTTTCAGAGAGGGTAGGTAACTAGTATAGGTAGGGCGCAGCGTTTATGAGTATGCTATAGCTGCAGTGGTTCTAGTTTATACTATATGGTGAAAGTGAGGCTTAATATTTCGGTTTTCAGGCTCTTTTCAGGGTGGCCAGATAGGAGGTATAAAAAGGGATTTTAGCCTTCATTGATGGTATATCAGGTGGTTTAGAGTTGCGGGTCTTGCTGGGGTGTCTCATGATTTCCACTCATGGCGTGGGGAGAGCCCAATTACCCAAAATGAAAGCCTTCTTCATTGTTGATTCAGTGATTGATGTGGCCGCTTCAGCCAGCGGGCGAATCCCAATTAGGCGCGGATGCGCCCCCAAAAGAAGCAAATATTACCTGTAGGCCAAATGACATCACATTGTATCACTCGTTTGTGAGTATTTCAAATTAATCCGTTTTAGGATAAGATTTGCATGGGCCTGGTCATTGCATTTGTGTACTACTACTACTACTACTCTGTACTATGCTATGCGTATATATCACTCGGGATCTAGCTACGCTATCGAGGTTTTGATGCCGCGTCCCCAGTACCGCGGCCCCCTCAGTCGAACCCACATGTAAAGAATACTGGATCAAACTCTTATTACTACAAAAGCGTACTGTGTATCTCTTTGTGTGTATCTACCTGGTAGATCTATTTAAGCGGCGCGCAATGGTATATAAAAGGAAGGAGGTAAGGCGGCCTTGTGTCTCCGAATTCGGGGTAGAGTTATACGCACAGGCTGGAACGAACATGCAAGAAGCACAATGCAATATCAATCATATATTCTAGCCCTATATCCTCATAGTGCATTCAATGGGAAGCATTGGCGAATATAGAACTCACTACCCATTTTTCATCTATTAGAACCTCTATTTACCAACGTAGTATTGTATTATACGGCCTTTTGTAGACGTATATGAGTGTGGGTGGGACTGTACATGACACAACCAACTGTAGATCTAGTACATCATTAGCGAGTAGCTTGGGGTTGGTTAATTATAACTGCTGCGGGGGCCGGGGTCTCTCACAAGCAGAGTTGTGCTCAGACAAAGGGTTTGACCAACAAAGAACCGACGAACAACCCGCAACTAAGGTTGCACATAGGCTGTATAATATAACACTAATCAAATATATCTAGCAGAACACATATGTGGCGCTCATATATAACCTGGCTAGCACAGGCCAATATGTACTCTGATATTCTTTGTTTCCCTGTTTTCATGCGACCAAACGAACGATATAGAAAACCTAGGCCCCGGCATCTCTCGAGCCCTTTAAGTTATAAACACCGACGAGCACACTACAATATGACATACATACATTAAACAAAGCTCGCAAACATACATTTTCATGCATGTGTGCTATTCTTTTACCTACATGTATCTCTCTATACAGCCGAAGTGGATCGAGGAGAATGTTGAAAGATCGACCTAGAGCGGAAAGCTTTTGCTAATTCAGGCCTAGGGAGGCAAAATAGTAAAGTTTTGTTTATTAAGTCTTTGATATTACTATGAGGGAGATTTGTAGGGCCCGAAAATTCCTAATAGTGCGTGAGATTCACGTATTATTCAAGCGCGTCTAGCAGAGGAACTTTGGTCATTATAGTGTGTGTCAATCGTACTACCACCCTGGATGATGCGCTATACTAGATACTTAGTTTTATATACTTGTTTAACGTAGACGCGAGTTTTGGTATCTGTTTCGGCGGTGCGTTCAATACCCTGACTGATGTACGTGTGAAGTACAAAAAGTACTAATATATAATCACACTAAAGCAGGGGATGGGCACAGGACTACCAGATTATACTACATGTATTATACTATAGTCAAGTTAAGTGACAATTAAGCATGTATGTAGGTGTGATGGTATTGTTCCAGGCTACCTTATCTATATATATACTATATGATTACATTAGATCAACAATATCTGGTCTAGTTATAAAGTAATTATATTGACCTTGGTTAATAGTAGAGACGTTGCACACAAATCCCAGCGCGCGGGGTATATAGAAATTGCAGCCGAATGGTTACAAGTTCAGCCTGAAGGCTAAAACCTTAGCCTCTAAGGTTTGCTAGAGTGTTTATTTGTTCTCTTATTATGTCCCTTTTAAGGGCAGGAAATGGCTATAGCTGGCCGCCCAAGATAATGAGATACTTGTACATGTACATAAGTATGTATTTACATGTATCCAACGTACTGATACAATATACATGTAGCTACATGTATGTCTAAAACCCAGCAGGCTAAGATAATAAGGGGGGGGATATTGATTGATTTAACTAGCAATATTGCTTAGAATTTGGTAACTGGAGACTGATATTATATATAATAAGAGCAAGGGTGGCCGGTAAGCTCATTGACTCCGGATTATTTTCGAATTCCCTATCACTCTCTCTACTCAATGTATTCTTATCCAATATTCTAAGTGAAGTTGCTTATAGTACTAACGTAATGTAAACAGGTCCATAGGCCAAGTACATGGAGTCGGCTAAAAGTCGTCTTAGTAAATACTTAGGTCCCGCGCGCGCTCTGGAGTCCCCTCAGTGGTGCCTATAGTCTTTTACATACCGTTTTTATACACAAAGTTACATCTAGTCTATAGGCCCACAGACACATAGTACTTATATGTATGATGTATGTATTCGTGCATGACCTAAATATACATGTACCCAGGTTATCTAATACTTACTAAGGGTCTGTTTGGGATCGAACCGCTTAAACTGAGATTAAGACTCCCAAATGCCGTTATACGACCAAAACTATGCTGCCTATGTTAAAAGTACATGTATGCCTGTTTGGGATGCCAATTTTTCGAGGTAATATCGATACTAAGTATATATAACTGAATTTTGGAAAATTGGGACTTACCTCTTCTATTGTAGCATCTACTCTCACAAAAATGTTACATACGAGGACCACCTAACGGAATTTATGTCTAAAAGCTGCAAGCCATATGGCCATAACTCTATTTGATTCCAAATTTCAGTGCTAATAGGGCTTTGGTCTAACGTAATTCCTAGACTATATTTCCTCGGAATGGGCCCTAAACCCAACTAACACAATTTCTATCAAGTTTACTAGCGAAATGAGACTAGAATCCCAGACAAAAGCCTCGACCGATACTGAAATCATGTTACTAGGCCTAGGCCTTAGAACTTACTGGCCTAACTTGAGCGCTAATGAAGAATCGGCAAAGTATAAGTGGCACCTTGCTGTTGGGAGGGATATGGTAGCGGTCTGTAGTAATATAAACCGAAATTTTAAGGCTCAGTATATGGTAATCTTTCACCGATCGGTTCATGATATATATACGTCATATATTACTCGATAATGATGTGTGCGGGCTTCAGTTCCAAGACCCAACCATAGGGGTGCCTTTACCAGCCCAAGTATTAAATATAACTCAAGGCGGTGCATCGCCTTCCGTAGCTACAGAGGAATTTGTATATTGATTCATACAGCACTGTACTTTTTTTATAAGTCCTAGTATAGCCTAGGACCCTAGGTTTTGGCTTGATAAAGAGAATTTGACGATATATCACCTAGATACATGTATGCGACTAAAACTATCTCAATTTACATTGGTGCCAAGGGCTGGCGAGATGAGTACTATTCAAGACTTAGCATTGTGGAAAGCTTACGAGGAGGTATGGTGCATGCAACACCCAAGAGCGTTAAAATTAACTATAGAGAGTATATGGAAAATTGATAAACATGTAGGATACAGCTCTGTGTGCAAAGTAGTTAAGGGATTTTGTTGATTTTTTCTCGAATTCTCTGACGCTCTTGGACGTTGTGGAATGGGTTAGCTGATCAATTGTTACTTAAGATGTAGAGGAGTCCGGGGGGGGGGGCGCTGTGGCCGCCACGTGGTCTGGGGGACATTAGCTCACGATCCCTAAAGCTGTCAGAAAAATGCAAAGATTGGCTGCTTTTGCTAACAGATATTGTTATCTCTCCTGTCAAATAGTTGATCTCCCATACAAACCCTGACCCTATATTATACGGGGTCAGCACCGGCAGCTTAAGGGATACATAGGTGATCTAGACCTATCGTCTCTTCTCTTATCATCATACTTAATACACTCTCAGCTTGATATCGTCTCGATGGCCGTTTTTAGTTGGCCCTCGATTGAATTATCAGAATACGAAAGAAATAGTCTCACAACGTTGCACCCCCATGAACCTAGCCATAGCCTAAGGGCTGCATGCGAGTATGATGTAAACAAAAAAAACCCCCATGAACCTATCTTACAACCCTAACCCAGGTCGAGTGATAACACATGAAGATACATATTACCGTCGCTCAGTACTCCGATAGGAGACGGCTATAAATCATACGACAGAGGAGAAAGGTTGTTGGTCATCTGTTAACCCTCACGGTGTTGGTTGTGGTTACGACTCCCTCCGACTAGGGGGATTGATACTTCATGTATGCAGCCCGTTCCGACTAGGGGGAAGTAAATTCACTCAAAGTAAAATAGGCCCCTCTGTTCCTTAAGGGGCTAGAGGAGGTTTATTATTTATATATACGTTCTCCACATACAAGTGGGGAGAAAAAAGCATACTATTTGAGATCTAGCTCAAAAATACCCTTTATGGGGCCATAAATACATACGGCTTTACCTTACGATTTGTGGCTTCACCACTGACATGGTAATCATGACCATTATGACCACAGGACTAAAGCACGGCTTCACTATATACATCTGCATACGTTCATACAGTACTAAAAAGGCGAGTACATCTATTCTAGAATACTACTGTACTAAAATATTGTTACGACATTGCAATATTAATTATTACGATACCCTCCCCTTTGGTACGGTATATATCTAGAAACAGGGGTCTTGTCGCGCGCCACCTGATCTCTGCTAAACCAAATTTGCAAAGTGCGTAAGGTCTTAAGAGCATGTTATGTGATGTTTTGGTTGGGGTTGCCTTTTGATAACGCTTCGCTGCGCCGTCAGTAGCCGCATGGCACTCACTAAATGTATCTACGAAACCGCCTCAGACAGCTCAAAGGCGCTTCACGGGGGAAGTGGCACTGGCATAGTGATTCCTCAAATTGTATAGTCAGAGATTTGCCAAGTGCTCACACTTAAAGACTCTAACTTATAGAAATATTAACGCATCTCAAGCCTGAAAATACCGAAATGTATGTCTTGGCGGCGTGGTGGAATTTGGAAATGCTGTCCTCAAAACTACAACTACTTATGTAGGGGTTGTGGAGTCCCCTGGACAAGATGTAAGTGAGGCAAGACCTACTAGACCTTTACCACACACTACGCAGGTACCTAAGCAAAATAATATTAAAAGTTTCTAAGGTAAATGCTAGCCGTTTTTGGCTAAGACCCTGTTGTGCTTATGAAAGTATTGTGGGTTGTCAAGTTTACCCGGACGCCTGATGCAACAAACTCCACTGCAAAACTGTCAAGCTGAATATCGAGTACCGGTATTAACTAGGCTGACAAGTGTTCTTGATTTCTTGCAAAAATTTAGGGCTGTTTGTGGCTTATTTTTTGGCTGTGAATCGTTGCGTCCGGATAATTTTGACAACCCACAATATCTATACGTACATGCCCCTACTCGCGCTCGCTGAACATCCCATGGCTAATTGCAAGTAGTTATGAACTATATGTAGGTAGGTAATACCAATAGAACTATCCAGAAATAAAATCTAGCTTAATTATAAACACCCAAATGTACTTAGCAGTGATTACTGTATCGTTCTTAAATTATTAGAAAGCGTTATCCTCGCCAATATATACCACCCACTCTCAAAAATGAGATAATTAGAGAAAGACGAAACAAAAGAGAGAAACAAAAGAGAAAACATAAATAAACTAAAAACCTCGCTAAGACATCTATAGAAAATAATCCCCAAACAGAGAAACCTCTAAGCTAAACAGGTATCGTTTTCCTTTCGTCATAAATCATCACTCGGAAAGTTCATGGACTACATCCTTTTGGCACAACAACTCTCCCCTTCACATCCTCCTCTGCACATTCCCAGATAACTTCCTTGATACCTCTAAAAACCTTATCCACGGCATCTATCGCCCAAATGACATCGAGATGTTCATACTCCTCGATAACGGATCTATGAACAAGCTTCACGTCTGGCTCCTTCCCTTTATCAAATCTCCGCAGCAGCCTCGCTCCATCCACAAGATCATCGTTTCCCGCTATCCACAACGCAATCGGGGGACAGCGCGAATCATACCACGCACCACCACCAACCGAAGACGATGAAGAGGAAGCAGAGGGTGCTGGAGAGTGCTCACCCCCTTCACCGTCGTTATGTCTTTTCCCGTTCGCAAGAGCGGATTGATGTTTCCGCTCTTGTTCTACTTCCTCGAGGGCTTCTTCTTCTTCTTCGGTGTGAGTAGAGAGGATGCATCTGTGACGAGCGAATCCACCTAACCACCAACGAAGCGTCTCAGACGAGACATAAACAGGCGCGAATTGGAAGAAACGGCTGCGGAGTCCTCGATCCCAGAGCCGATCACTCCAACCAAACAAGAACCAAAACACACGATAACCGAGAGCGCCGTAGACGCTTGCAGGAACAGTTGAGTGCATCGTCAACATGAACGGGACGAACGCATGTATTCCAAAAACAATGCGGAACATACTTGGCGGAATGACCTTCATGAATTTAAAGTAAAACTTATCAATAAGTGGGCCTGCGTATACCGCAGGGGCAAGAGCACAAAATACTGTTATCTTCTCGCCGATATCGGGACGTTGTTGTTTAGCAAGAGCAACAAATGTTTGCGTTGTCCCCTGCGAGTGACAGACGAGGCCTAGCTTCTTAAAGTGTGTGCGGGCTAGAATATGATTGATGAATGCAGGGAGGTCAAGGATACCCATTTGCCTAATATTCCATGCCCACATACGGGGATCGCTATACTTCAAGACCGTATGTGATGGGTTGAAACCGCAACGGTTGTTACCAAGCCAGACATCATAACCACTGGGACGAAACGGGTGAGTAAAAAGGAAAGGAAAGGGAAGGAAACATATCCTGGGGATTGGCGGAAAGAGCAGACCTTTTGCAGAGATAAAATGCCAAACTATCTTCATCATTAACACAAAATGATCCCGAGCTCTGCAAAAGCCCATGCATAAGCAAAACTGGGTATTTCTTTCTTCCTACTCTTGCACCACCCTCACCAACCTCGCCAGGATAGTACGGCGGATCGTCGGGGTCATATATGTGCTGCAGGTTAATGAGAAAACCATCCTCCGTTTCTACCTGGAACTCCTCAAGCTCGAGCCCAACTCTTCTTGCATAATATCCGACGTCACATAACAACTTATCCTTGCCGCCTGTACGCTGCCGATTCATTGCACCTCTCCCGCCGATCTCTGCTTCACCAAGAGTATCCAGTGAATTTTTCTTCTGGCTCTTCCACACTGCCTCTTCGAGCTGTCGTTTTTCGGCGCGCTCCTTTTCAATTTCGTAGAAAGGGCGGGATGCGTCTGGATCTAGCCCCTTTAAATTTTTGATTGCGTTTGATACAAAGACTGGTAGTGATTTTGCGATAGACCCAGCTACAACCACACCAAGAAAAGAAAGTGATAAAGCTCCGCTTGTAACGCGAAAAAACATGCACTGCAGCCTTCTCAGCGGGGTGGCAGGACCATACACTGGCAAAGGCGGGAACAATGGATTGGTTGATGCCGGCGCACGTTCTATATTCGTATGTGTTTCATCCTCTTCCCCACTCACGCCAGCTGTTCGTTTGATTTTATCTTTCGCCGCGTTAATAACAACTTGAGGAGACGCTTCTTCTTTACGTGGCGAACTCGATGATAATCCAAGCTTCCCTTCTTGCTTCTCTTCCTTTGATCTCAGGGAGTTGAGCTTTTGCGCTTCGCATAGTGGAACTCCCGGGAGCCTGTGGCCGTCCTCGGTCTCTATCACGGTATCGTTTGCGGTAATCTCGATTGCCCTGTACGCGGAACCTTCGTTCTCGCCCACGCCAAGGGAAACAGATTTACCTTTAAGTGAATCATCTTCTGGACTTGATAAGAAGGAGGACGTAGATGTAACAGAGGAGGGCGACATGATTCAGTTGTTTAGGGAGAGCGAATTCGTGGGTACTAGTTTATATAAGAGGGTGTAAAAAAGAGTACACAACGGCAGCCGCGCCGTTGAGGGTCCTCCTGAGACAGGGAGGAAGATGTCCTGAGTCGCGGTCACTAACTAAAGTAGGGGGGGGGGGGGTAGGCACATGATGTCAGCGGCTGAAGAACGACATGGCAACCTGATTGGGGCCAGGCATGTGAAATCCAATACATCCTGCCAATCGAGCGACAGGAACTATATTAGAAGTTAACGTTTCACAGATATGAGAAAAAAACTTTTATTCGTCTAAACGCTCTGCCAACGCGCTTTGTAAGGACGTAATATTAATGAAGAATAAACTCTAAGAGGGTCATCCAGGAACTCGACGTAGCGGCACGAGAAGGCTCCACGTCAGGTCTCTTCTTTAAATCACTGATACTAGGCACCAAGCTAAAATTACATGATCACGTTCAGCTACCCAATCAACAGCAATATGTACGCAGAGCACTCTACTATTTTAACACGAGAGCTATATCGGGACCATCTGTACTCGGAGCCCTCTGGGGGCTTTGTGTCACAGAAACATCCAACACCACAGCCCGCGACATTTGAAACATCTATCCACGTTTGTGTTAATGATTCTCTCGCCACAGGGCCCTACCAAAAGATATGTCATCTGTATTTGTTATTATATTTTTCCAAAGGTTTGAAGGTAGATAAAATGAACGCCGCCCTCACCTCGCTGCTTACATGTATTAAGGTATGGAGACCTCAAGAATATCAGGTCATAGAGCTAAGTATGCGGTAGAGGTCTTGCCTAAGAATTTATAGGTAGTGAAGGTTCTATGTCATCGGCCGCTAATGTTTCCTTCATGATCGGTCACTCGGGAGCCTCAAGACCACATGAAGGTCGGTTTTAGGGGGTGGCCAAAAACACATAAATTTATCAGAGCCTGTCGCAGGGGAGGGAGAAATGAGAATGACTCTTTGAAAGCACAGATTCCTGACACCGAGTCATACGATATATCATCAAGACTAAACCCACTACCAACCGGCCGGCTACCTGCAAAAAAGCCTTGAATACCCTGTCTCGTGATGCATTATGAGCAGCGCCTATGAATTATGCAGGAAAGGTTGTGGCTAGTGTAGGGTTAGCCATAAATTGCCCTAGCAGGCAGTCCCGCCTTGGCGCCACGCACACAATGGTCCGCAATACTCTGGCGCGTACACACACATCGAAATTCTCAGGACCTACAGCAACAAAATAAACGACAACCCCCGCCGACGACCCCCCCCCCCCCAGCGCACCGACTTCTCCGCCATACTACGGCTGTAACAAACTAAAGTCGCCGCAATCATGAAGTTGAATATCGTGAGTTTCCCAGGTTGTCCCTTTGAATTTTGACTAAATTTGGTTTTTTTATTATCATTGGATGACAACCCGCTAACTATAAGCTTCGTAACTAGGCGTAAGTTCTCTCTACCCTAGTCGATTTCAATTCCTTCAATAGCAGCTTCCTCCCTCGACTAGAAAACAATAAACATTGAGATAAGATTGGATAGTTGGGAAGGAATGGAGGAAGAGGGAGGGAAGAGAGATGGAGAGAGATGGAAGCTCGGAGCACAGAAAAGCAAAGAATTAGGGACTAACTCAATGTCCCGACAAATAGCTACCCCGCCCATGGCACTCAGAAGTTGATTGAGATTGAAGATGAGCGTCTTCTCCGTGTTTTTATGGAGAAGCGAATGGGTCAGGAAGTCCCCGGTGACAGCGTCGGTCCTGAATTCGTTGGATACATCTTCAAGATCACTGGTGGAAACGACAAACAAGGTTTCCCTATGAAGCAGGGTGTTATGCACCCTACCCGTGTTCGCCTTCTTTTGTCCGCCGGCCACTCTTGCTACCGCCCAAGAAGGACTGGTGAGAGGAAGAGAAAGTCCGTCAGAGGATGCATCGTCGGGATGGACTTGGCTGTCCTGTCTTTGGTCATTGTCAAACAGGGCGAGAGCGAAATTGCCGGTCTTACCGATGTCACCCATCCCAAGCGTCTTGGACCTAAGAGGGCCACCAAGATTAGGAAGTTCTTCGGTTTATCTAAGGATGACGATGTATGCACTCTCCTTCGCTATTTGCCTTGTTATATTGGGTGGGGGGAATAATAAATCACAGCATTCTAACATAATTTCTTAAACAGCTCCGCAAGTTCGTCATTCGTCGTGAGGTTCAGCCCAAGGGTGAAGGAAAGAAGGCCTACACCAAGGCCCCCAGAATCCAAAGGCTCATCACTCCTCAGCGTCTCCAGCACAAGCGCCACAGGATCGCCCTCAAGAAGAGGAGATCTGAGGCTTCTAAAGAGGCTGCTGTACGTCCCCCATTAACTGGAGACCCTAGTATCAAACTAACGTAAAATAGGCCGAGTACAACAACCTTCTCGCCAAGCGTCTTAGCGAGGAGAAGTCCAAACGTTCTGAGGTTCGCAAGCGCCGCGCTTCATCAATGAGGACTGGTGCCGCCAAGCCTTCCGCTTAAACCCTCAAAACAAATTCAAATAGAAAAATATCAAAAAAAAAGTTTGTAATTTTTTTCCGGGCATATCGCTAGGGATCAGGTGCGGTCGGGTTGGGGAAGCGGGAGCAAAACTGTGATGAATTTAAAGAATAAAAATAAATTCTTTTTGTTCCTCTTTTGTGTATAAAAGTCATCACACCGGAAAACCTCACCCCACGTTTTCTCCCGCGACTGACCTGAAAAGACAATATACAAATTCAGGCTTTTTATATCCTCTCTTTTCTATCTTTTTATTCTGGCTATGGTTTGTGGTGCGGTATGGGATTGATTTGATATTTTATGGATGGGGTGTTCAAAATTTGTAGATTCTGCTCAATTAAGTTGGCGTGTTTTTGTTTCTTTCGGACTGGTGGCCGCGTGAGTTCGTAGACATCCTTCCACTTTGCGCCTCTCCGATCTCGGGGACCCCTACTTGGATCTATTTGCGTCGAGAAAATACCTCAACCTCTGGTGGCATGTCGCCCCCGAGTGATCATCTGTGAATAAACGACCCAAATGTATTGATTGATTGGTTGGTTGGTTAGTTGGTTGGTATAAGGGGCTGGCCAGATAGTAACTTAGTAACCCGGTGTGCGGAAACCGGACAAAAAAAGTGAAGACATTGGCAGCAATCTTATAAAACGCTTCCTTGAGTCCCCCTCCGTTGATCACGGTTTGGCTTTAACAACATTCAATCCTTTCCACGAAGGGATACGATCCGGGACTAGTACGGTCCCTTGGTTAACCGAATTATCAATACAGTTCATAGGCCAATAACTATATGAATAATATTAAACCAGGCTATCAACGCTCAACATCAACTTGGGCTTCCACCTCCGCTTATTTATGAGTATATAAAAACTTAAGGGCACAGGACCCCAATGATCGAGACCTCACTGAAGTGTTTTTCTCCCCAAGCGGCCTACTTGAGCTACAGTCAGGGGCGAAGACCACGCCAGTGCTCAGTACTGCGAGTCCCTGTTTTATTCCGAATACCCTCTTGTCTATGCCCAATACTATAACTCTTCTCTAAGTAATCGTAACTGACGGTATATATGTACTATAGAGGCAAATATCAATGGATCCCACCTTCTATATCTTTCGGCTAATAATTTCACGAGATGTCACTCGGCGGTACTTTAACTACATGTATCAAACATCGCCCCCCCCCAGCTTCGGTTCTTTTTTTTTTTTTTTTTTTTTGACTAATCTTTTTTGCGACATTGACATGTCTCAACAAGTGTCGATCAATCCGTGCACGACCCTTCAACTTAAGGACATCCGGGTGCGCTACCTACAAACGTATATAGGACATATTTTGCTGTGGCTAACATTAAAATCTACACCCATTGTCATTTTAAGAATTCCAACATCATACGCGTTCAATAACGGACCACAAGCCTGTTACGTCGATTTTACCACCACTATAGTTCCAACAGACATCATCCCATTTGCCTTGAAATTCGAAAATAGGGTGGGAAACTTCGATTATAACCTGCAACGGGAATTTTCTAGCTAGCCAAGCTGTTAGATATCGAGGCCTCTTGTCTCAAAGATAAATATTTAAGCACTCTAGTAGGTCAATCGGCAATATGGTCGCGAGTCTCTCCAAGCATTGACACCAGTCGAGCCGTGGGGAGCATAAGCGTTGTGTACCCTATGTTTTATCTCCGCTATCCAACTTAATTCAATGATGGTTTGTCAACGACACCTTGCCCGGTATGAGAGAAGTCTCAACGTTGATTACTATCCCCGACTTTTCAATGTTGTTTTGACCCTCTGGATGCCTTGCACTGTTGTGGCTGGATTGCCAAGACCCCCCCTTAAAGCACTCCATGATGGTTTGACACCTGTCATATCATGCTGTTCAAGTTGACATTGACTTTCCCCATCATGATGCTTAGCAGCGGACATTATACCTACCCGACTCGCTCCCGGGTTTAATTTTAGGATATGGTTTTACCAGTGGGATTACAAAACACATATTTCAAATGGCTTATGGGAAAGGCCTTCATATATGTAAGATATGGCGGCCCCAAAACAATCCGAAGCACAAATACATGTACTCATGGTATCTCTGTATCATGGGACACGGTGACAAAAACCGCAATATTCTGGGGCAAAGGTCTTATGTAGATGACGTCTGACATTACTGCTCGCTACAGTATCGTTTTTGCGTCTGTTCGATAGCATACACCGTCTCCATATGGGTCATAGGTTGTGTATCATGAGACAATCATTTACAATCTGTTCGATCTGTGGAGAAACATCCCAACAACCCAATAACGCATCCCAGCCATTAATGTTCTTCTTAAATCTAAAGGCGATCATGCCTGAAAGCTCAAAACTGAGGTTGCCCCTCTTATTTGAGGGATCACCAATACCGTGTCGATTAGTGAGCGAGGCCTGCCATATCATTGGGGGGGGGTTTCTTTCAAAACATTATTTGCCGCAGTATTTATCGAAGAAACTCTAGCTTCGATTGTCATTGGTCTTCAAAGGCCCAAAAAGGGCAGGGCATCAAAATGCTTGTGCTCTATCTATGGCTTAGACCACCTTTCATCACTTTCTTGCCCATTGATGGGTGATCGTCCGGTAAATCCTGCTATGCAAAGAGACTGACCAATTACCCATACGACTTAACGTCCGACCAAGTGCATTTAATATAGATGCACACAGTAAAACAACCAGGGTTGATGGAAATTCCTCAACCCTAATAAGATCTACTTGTATAGGGCTATAGTTCGTCCCCTAACCCAGTAATATACCGACCTTTTCTAACGGGGTTGAGATAAAGTACTACGGGTGTAGGGGTAAGTCTGTAAGACGCCTACTTTACGTATACTGCTGTTGCAGACTTACCCCTACACACCCGTAGTACACTGTTATAATTCCAAAATTCCACACTCCAGAGGTGGGTGACAATCCATGATTTTAACTTTGCCCCCAAGCTCGGGAGGGGTGGGTGGTAAATCTCCAGAAAGCTGACTTTGCAATATCAATCCACGATAATTTGGACCGAAGCCTCAGTGACGCGTCGCTGGATACTGTAACTTTCCACGATCATCCGCGATGTTTGTACTACGGTTGTAGGGTAAGTCTGTAGACACCTACTGCTGTTGCAACTACGACCACTGTCTATAATAGACTTACCCCTACAACCGTAGTACATGTAACCATGACTATTTCCTTCTGAATCATCCAGCAGCACTCGGAAGGATCCACACACAGCTTTAAGCCAAACCGCACTCCGGCGCCATCCTCAACTTGACAGCCTGACTGCCATCAAGCCTATGCATAACCTTGGAGTTCTTGAAATTGTTTGCGAAATGCGCAGGTACATATTTCCACATTCCCCGAACCCAAGGATCCACACAAAACATAGGTCTTTATTTTCCACCTCCGTTCCCAGTACCGATCTCCTCAAGTCCAAGTACCTGCCCTAAACACGATATATTTCTACTCGCATAATTTTGGCCCGTTCCCCGAATTGCGCAATGACCCTGATAGCCGGAACCTGAAAGGGTTGCTCGAGCCTCGCTGTTAACGCATGTTGATTATCCCAATGTTTTGGTTAAAGTTTCTCTGACATGGCCTCTGAGCGTTAATTTGTGTGTTTAATCACCGATACACAGGGCTCAACAAGTCTACAGCGCCTTGTGCACGAATAGACTCAGCTGGAATTCTATGCACTTGGTTAGGGCAAATAGTATCTCCAACCGATACTATGGAGGGAGGGATAGCAAGGACTACTCCCATCGGAGGGGAAGCCTCGGTTTTACACTATTGACGCCCCTCTCTTGAGAAACAAGTGTGTGGTCAGACCTCACATAATATTTATTACGTGCAATCGTCTTTTCTCTCGGAGCATTCCGCGGGCTCCATTGCGTGGCTGTTGAAACATATGGGTGAACCGCCTAGCAGATCTGGGATGGCGAAACTACTGAGACTCTGATAAACGGGGTGACAAAAATGACGAATCTAAGCAGACTCAAACTTAACTCACTCACACTCCACCACCGGTTTTCTCGCCGCCGCCGCCGCCGCCGCTCATCCTCATGCGCAAAGAACGTACACCGGAAAAAAACTGTGCAGCCTCCATTGGCTGAAACAAGCATGCAGCATAGGTAATCAAGTGTCTCAGACCCTTTCTCGAACGGATATTAGGACCATGGCAAGACGAGACGTCAATGAAGTGTACCAAGTACCGGGTTGCTACCTGCTCGCATATCCTGTCTGCCTATCTGCCTGCCCATTCAGTTGACGTGTAGGTAGGTAGATAGATGGTAGGGTCAAGGTAAGTAAGTAAGTGAGGGCAATTCCCTGGATAGCCATTCGCACTCAGGTTGACCCGCCGAGAGCCAGGTTATTCCGCTGGGCAGACCCCCGAAAAAAACCGCAATTTACTGTGCTCCGGGACGTTTAATGTTACAATGAATTTCAGCTGCTCAAGTATCCCGCCTAATACGGTTCTCTCCTCTTTACTATTAGTCCCGAGAAACCCGCTAGCTAGGACAACTAGTCCGCCGTTCTTCGCGAGATCCTGGATACATAATGAAGATCACCACTATAAATCCGTCCCCATTTTCAGAATTGGGCTCTCTGAGTTCTCTTCTATGAGGTTGATCCTCGCTATAAAGCTGAGAGCTGGGAATATCCATGGTACTGCTGGTTGGCATATTTTGTGACTGCTGACAGGCTAAATCTGGCGCGGGGGGAAACCGGAGTTAGACATAATTTATCTGCCTGTTATATTCATGCCTTCAATACGTCTAGGTATTAGTTACAAAATAATTAGAAAAAGCATCTTGTTAAGCGAGATATGTACACATGCAAGATAGGGGTATACATGAGTAGCACTAGCGCTACTGTAATTATGGAACGAGATGGGACGAGATTACTACATGTAGTGTAGAAGCCACTCAGCTAACTACTTGGTGCTCTAGCTAGGATATTCGGACAGAGTACCGGCGCCGTATCTGTACCACCAACACAACGACTTCACGATACTTAACTACATGGACATACATGAAGTAACAATGTACTAAATGCCCAAGGTGCGGGGTACGTTGGGATAGTAGAGCTAGAGCTGGATCTGGAGAGATGTCAGGAAATAGTGTAAGATATATGTGAGTGAACCCCTGCGACTCAAGCCTAGACTTCGTCTTTCCTGGGATACCTGATTGTAAAATCGGAATTGTTACCAGTAGTAGCGAACAGCTTGCCCTACTAATATTTTCGGAGACTTATGGTCCAATCATGCTACTGGGTTACAAATAAGGCGTTGAGCAGTGAGGTTAGCTGCTACAGTACATACCTACAATCCACCCTCCGCCGAGCGCCGAGAACCCTATCAAGTACTCTAGAGTCTTCATTGCTCTATTTGCGTACTAACATGCTGCTTTCCAACATGAAAAAAAGAAAATTGGGTAAATCAGGGAGGCACACTATTTAGGATAAGACTATTACTTCAGTCTAACTATTACAACTATTAGCAACTGAATTATCGCTTCCCAGGGAAAAGGCTAATATCTTTGCCGGGCTTTCCTGTACCACTTTCCTGAGACCACTATCCTATCTACCTTCTATTGGTCACGCCTGCATACGCCTAACCGCACTGATTTCCAAACAATAAATAAAAGACTCCAATATATACATACTCTATTGACTGGGTTTTATTTGATAACCATTAGCAAAGGCCCCCCTCCTCATTACAGCAATAAACACACGCCCCCCACCCCCCAATCCCCCCAATCCATGGCCCTGGCCATGGCGATCCCCAGGTTCCGAGAAGCCGCGCAGAGAGCATCATTTTTTAGGGAGCGTACCGTTATATCGGAAACTCTTGTACTCCCGAATCATATCATCATCGGTATTCCACGCGACTATATGTAATCATGCGTATAGGGTGCCTATTGGTAGAAAGGAGGGGCGCCGCATACCTGCTTGTGTGAAATGCAGGGCAGCGACCTGAGTGACGGGTTTGAGGTGGTACGGGGCTCGTCTTCGTGCCCATTTACAGTGTAGAGTTTCGAACCAGATGCAGCGAGCGCTGCAGGTAAAGTGGCCGCCAGCCGGAGCTAACCCTATCTGCTCCCAAGAGCGGAGGAGAAGACCACTGTACCTGTTGAATAGCTACATGTAGCTACATGTAACTAGCTAACGAACGTACATACAAGCTACCTATTGGAGGGACGATCGTGAGTGAAACCTACCTACCTACTGACTGTGTGTAAATATATCTCTCCCCTCACTTTCACTTGTTTCTCTCCCTCGCTCGCTCGCTCGCTCGGTACAGTGCATATCCTTGCGCGCGCACGCCCACGAGAATTATTAATCGCAATACGAACAGCACCCACTGTGGTTAGGTGCGATGATGTAGTTAACGCGCACCTGCTCTACTCTAGAACTACCTACTTGCACCGTAAGGTAATCTTGGTGCCCGGTATTGAACTCAGCCGGGTGGATGGACTGAGCTGTTGACTGCTTCGGGCCTTGTCTTTGGTGCTCAGGGGCCAAGTAAAATCATAACTCTAAATCGCGGTAGAGTAGAGAATAGGGAAGCTACGCACTAGATTTTTGTATCCTACTCACCATGTGCAGGGAATTGGGGGCTATACTCTAGTTACGTATGTACCCAGAGGTCCCTAAAAGTGGCACTATTAGGTGAGGCCTTAGTAGATCCACAACCACCTTGATTTATTTTTATTTGGATATGATCGATGAATTCTTTATACGATCTGTTTACTCTGTATACCATATATTGCTGCTTCATTAGGGCTACAATTGGGTCGTATGTAGTTGAGATTGTCACTTTCCAGCACCCCTGGGTACATAGAGTATCTACATTCTAGTCTACATACTCTAGTTCCAGTTTCTAGTAGCAACTCATTCCCATTTCCCACCAATGTTCGCCTGGATCAGACGGAGGCGACACTCCCCTACAACTCCCTACTCTCCTGTTGCTCTCCTCCTACTTACGGCCAGTCATGCACTAGCTAGCGCCCCCCTTCATACATGTAGAGTACATGTATACTATAGACTATCGCGCGTGTCCTAAGTCGTCTTGTCTTTTCTGCCTGTTAGCGATCCAGGGCAGATCAGATCTAGCTTCTTCGTCTCCGTCACATATATCACTCACTCATAAAGGGGCTCAAGCGGGAAGGAGGTTTTAAAAAAAACACGTTTTTAACCCTTCCGGAAGAATTTTTTTTTTTTATATTTTTCTCCCCCCCCTTCTTCCCTGGCTAGGCTTGTCGGTTATATGTGAAATAAAAGCAAATTGCGCTCTAGAATATGGGCTAAAGGTGAGGGTCGCTTTGACCCTTCCATTCACGAGAACGGGACTGGACTGGCCCCTCCCTCCTCAGTGGCAGGCGGGATTTCGTAAGCAGGTGGGAAAATGGTAATTTAACTTTTGTGAAGGGGGGGGGGGGGGTATTTGGGTTTGGGTTTGCGGAAATGGAGGGTCGGTAATAAGCGATGGGGGTGGACCCTGGAATGAAATGGCTACATATGGTAGAGGCGGGTGGGATTGGGGTTGATGGATGGATGGGTTGGGACCTGTCGATCTTGGCTTGGGGGGGGGGGGGGGGTGCTTATGTGGTCTAGGGTTACGGTAGGTAAACCACATGGGCCGGTAAGATGAACAGTAGGCACATATCGTGGTAAGCAGCAGTACGTCTCTGTGCTCGCTTGCTCGTGGACGACGAGACGAGACGAGACGAGACATGCACATTTGGAAAAGATAAGGGCTCAAACTGCACTGCGCTGCAGCTGCTCAACGCACGTTGTGTGTGTGTGTGTGTGTGTATCATAAGAACCTGCTAGGTACCTACAGCGAGTGTCGTGAAAGGAAGTCTTTCCAGAAGGGTCTGTGGAATTGTTTCACCGGTGGCGTAATCTGCCGACAGCCGCTGGGGTATTTGTTTGGCTGATTGGTTCTTCGGTTGTTTGGGAACCGTCATGAGGGTAGAGCTAAGACAAAGAAAAGTGGGAGCAAGAATTATATGAAAGAAATGAATGGATGGATGGAGGGATCAAGAGAAGAAGGGGAGAGTTTGCGCAGACAGGTGTGTAGGGTAGTGTGGTGTGTGTGATGAAATGTGTGTGGCGTGTGAAACTATCGCGGTACGTATTGGTGAGGTGAGGTAGATTGATGCTAGAGGAGGGTGGTAATGAAATATCGTATTGATTACAGTGGAGCAGTGGAGCCTACCACACTGGTGATGGTAATGATATTTTGAGTTGCTGCTGCAGGGCTAGCCGGGGAATATCTCCTCGATCCTCGGTTCCGACACCGCAAGCTACTCTAATCGACTATGTGTATAATCTCCATCGCATATTATGATACTCGTACTCGAGCTCGATCGTGAATAATACCGCTCTAGCCTACCTGCTCGTGTGTCCTGCCCAGGTGTGCGGATGCTAGCTCAAAAGAAAAAGAAAGTCAAAAAATGAGACCTGCACATCATCGCCCCCCCGCCTTTATCCCACTCCAGCTTCTTTGCAGCTTCCAGACGATGCCTTTTTCGGTGGTGTTGCAGCCTCATTGCATCTTGGTGCGTCGGTCGCTTACTTGCAGCGCGATGATCAATGATGATGATGATGATGATAGTGTCTCTGTTTACTTCGGAGTGCAATATGCTTTTCTTAAAAGGATTCTCCGGTAGCACACTGGTAGGGTAATGCCGGGGGGGTGGAGGAAAAAAAAAAAGAGGTAATCTAAACAAGACTACGAGAAACATGGTGCTGCAGTAAGTACATGTAGGTACAAAACCGTAGCTATGCAATGGTTGCACCAGCGGGGGACACACGTTAACGTTTGTTTGATCAGCTACTAATCCAGTAGCTTGATCAGAATTTTTCTCTCTGCCCTTTATTCCTTTCGCAACAGCAGCTTCAACCGCAACATACCCCCGTTTATACTCTACTACTGTGGTTGAGATATTTTCGGCCTCTTTGTGCTGCAGCAGCGCCATATTTACTTCTTCGGAGTCTCAGGGGAAGAAAAACGTAACTACGAAAAAAGCAAAAAAGGACAAGAAAGGGAAAAAAAAAACCCTGCAGCGCCGCCGCCAGCCCCATCAGCTCTATTGACATACATTATCTCGTGTGTAGAGGGAAGAGAGGGCGAGCAATTAAGACTCGAGGGTAATAATATCAGTGATCACTACTGGTAACGTTCACACCGAGACAGTTTCCTGAGAGCCATTTTTAACCCACCGGACTGGGTGCAAACTGTACCTACCGGCTTATCAGGGACTGCCTGCATGCGCTCGGAGATATTTCAATATCAATTGTTATAATATTATTTTTTTTCCCGCCCCCCGTTCTAGAGAGCCACTATTACTGCATTGAATATATCAATAAGTTATTCGGTAGAAGAAAGCTGGGATAGAGGGATAGAGAGGGGGTGCTGCTGCTGCTAATACTTACTGGCACTGCTACTACTACTATACTGGCTACTACTATACTATACTACTCTATTTCTGATATCCTAGTAGGTTTTTTTTTTCCTTCTCGCACTCTAGCTTCTTGAGAGCGAACGAAGGAGGCCTCCCGGGGCGAGAGCGGTCCCACACTATATCACGCTCGTCGTATATTTTTTTTGACGAATCTGGTGCTCTCAAATGAGACAGCCTCCACCACCTTTGATACGTCTGAGCACAGGCGCAGGTGCAGTGGATGCTGCTGCTCGCGACGATTCAAGAGACGAACGGCAACAGGCTCCGTGGGCGGCCCAATATACGCCTTCCGTGCAAACCTCATCTGTCCCGCCTGTCACGCCCCACTGTTCTCCACAAAGCAATAACACCACCCCGTCTCCTCATACTGAGCCTGCTGCTCCTACTACTCTTGATCCGTCGTCCCCCTATACCCCCCGTCAGATCAAGTCGACCGTTGTCAATACCAGTGCAAGTTCTACTGTCACTATCAGTACTGGGAATAATAATACGAATTCTGCTATCACTGCTACCACTACCAGCAGCACCACCAATACTGTCGGTGTTTCCCCTCATTCTTCACCCTCTGGCGCCCCCCTGTTCAATATAATGTTTCGAATGGGCACAAAGTCGCGGTCGCCCCGGCGGGCGGCTTCGTCCTCGTCGTCGTCCGCGCTGTCGACAATATCCACGGCACCCACGTCTACCCCGTCGATAATAACGTCGAAACCCGGCTCGCCCACTAGCTCATACTCCGCTTCTATAGTGGTCCCGGATCCCCTGCAACGGCCATTCTCACCCTGGGGTTCTTCCGACTCCCAAGCATCAACGTCCCCTCGCAATTCGACAAGGATGTCCGGTAGGGGGACGACGTTTATTAATAAGAGGTCGGGCTCGCCCACGGCGAGCGTGGGCACTGGCAGCACACGCAAAAGCAACACCTCAATCATGTCGAGCCGTTCAAAGAGTTTTCTGGGCAGGAATCGCAACAAGCAGCAGCAGGTTGCTAATGGGGACACGGAGTTTGACCCGACTACGTTCAGGAAGAACAGGACGAGACCGGTGAGGAAAGGGCAGGACGCACTGTATGGGGAGTATGAGGATCTATTTGACGACTCTCTGGACGAGGATCTGAATGAGGACTCACTGCCTTCCGATGGCGGCGCTGACACAGATGAGGATGGGTACCTAATGTTGCGTGGTGGTCGTAGAAATGGTGGTAACGGTGGTGGTGGGAATGGTGGTGGGAATGGGAGTGGTGGAGAGAGTCCTGTAAGCCCGAGAACGAGAGTGACGCCGAGGAGTGTACCAATGCAGGATGATATGCGATATAATGGATCACTATCACCCCCTCCACCTGCGCCGCCGCCAAAGAACTGGACGCAGAAGAGGTCGCTAGTCGTTGTTACTACTCCTCCACGGAGTGCTCCCGCATCTGTGGATGAGCCTCTCACCATCTCTGTCACATCCCTCCCTTCTGCCCCTCCAACACCCCCACCAAAGCCCATACTGTTTGCCCTCGACACAAAGAATCTGACTATCACCACAATCCACAACGGCAACTATAATCACCACAACCAAAATCAAAGTCTCACCCCCAACACCGTCACCCCTTCATCATCACTTCCCTCTGCCCAAGAGTCGGAAGAAACAACAACAAATGGCTCCTCCCCCGCCTCCTCTCCCTCCTCCCCTACATCATCGAATCCCCCTCCACACCGTCCTGCACCTGGTGTCCCCCATCCTCCAAGCAGTGCTGGCGTTGGGGAGATTCGCAGCAATCGCAGTAAGCGACTGAGCAGACAGTTCCTTGAACAGGCCGAGAAAAACGATGGCCTGGGAATCATCAGAATACCCTCTCCAACACTATTTCACTCATTGTTTACACCCAGCGCTTCCTCGTCCGGCTTGTCGGAGTTGCCCGGTCACACGACAAGGAGTCCGGCGCTTACGCAGAGTCCATCCTCTTATACACCACGGCAACCCCCCCCGCATACAACCGCTGCCTATGAGACGCTCCCGTCCGACGACGACTTCATCCCAACCGGAATCCTGTTTGACGAAACTCCCGACGGTCTCGGTGTCTTACCACTCTTCTCTAGCAGAAGCGAGAACTTCTCTCCTAGAAACCAAAATAAAAATAACAATAGCACCAGCAGTAACAATCATCATCATCACCATAACAATTCCGACTCGTACTTTCCCCCGCAGACTCCACAAATGACGCAGGTCATCCTAAACGAGCTCCCGCCGGAGAGCCCGGGCGACGTCTCAGCCTCAACAACAACCAAATCTATCGATGCCCTGATGGATGCCTACATGGAGACCACCGACACTTACAAGGAGGTGCAGATCCGGGTTGCCGAGGATGATAAGGACGCAAAGGAGGTTATCCTACAGTCGTTTGCCCCGGAGGTTGTCCCAACGTCGATGGTGCCAACACCCGCCGAAGAGAAGATCCTTCTACTGGACGAACAGCAGGATGATGCCACAAAGGACTCGTCGTATCTTCGCGCCTTCAGGACGTTTGTCAAGAGCGCGGGCGAGAATGACTCGTTTGTGCATAGGATGCCTCGCTTCGATGCGCTGCAGGCGCAGCGCATCTGCTCACATCTGAGACAGGACTACCCGCTGATTGCAGGCGGGTCGAAGCGAAGGTCTGCGGGCGGGAAGGTGACGGGCGGGAATGTTCCCGCGAAGCAGAGGGAAGTCGGGGAAGAGATTCTGACAAGCTTATGGGCACTGATGGCCCTAAGGTGGATGAATTTCGGGAGGGTCATCATCAGCCCGGGACACGAGACTCTACTGGCGGCGTCGGCGAAGAGGCTGACGAGGCGTGCGACGGTCAAGATGGATCAGAGAGCGACGCAGATGCTGGAGAATGTCGTGGTCGAGTCGGTGCCAGATCATGAGAGGAGAAGGGTGCTGGATTTGGGCGGGTTACCTATTGGTATGCATTCATTCACTACTGTCTATCTGCTACATATCTACAGCCTAGGTCTTTTATTTCGACGGTTTCTAATGCTTCTATCTAGCGGATTGGGGCTGGCATTGCGCCTATGATTATCCAAAGGCCAAGGTCTACACCGTTACCACTCGTACCCACGGAAAATCCTCGGTTGAAGACCCCGAGTCCCAGGATACCCCACTTTCGGCGGATAAATACCGGGGCCCGAAGAACCACCGACACTTGGTTGTGTCGTACCTTTGGAAGCTTCCATTCCCGTCCAACCACTTTGACGTGGTCTCAGCGCGCACGCTGTACCTGAACCTGAAGACCACTGTGCCCTCGCGCCCACAGAACGATCAGAACATGGATGAGTATGACCTGTGCCTGGAGGAGTGTCTACGCGTGCTGAAGCCTGGCGGGCACTTGGAGTTCACCCTGTTTGATAATGACATCATCAACCCGGGCCCTCTGGGCAGCGATCTCTCGGAGAAGTTTGGGAAGAGCCTCCAGGCGAAGGGTTATGATCCTGAGCCGACAAAGAAGTGGATCTCGAGGCTAAATAGAGCCGGGTACGGCGAAATTAAGCGTAGTTGGATGTTTCTGCCGATGGCCCCGCCATGCTCGAAACCAAAAGTCCCGTCGAAGGACAAGAACCTTCCCGCACACGAGTCGCAGGATCTGGATATGGTCAAGGAGGAGGTGCGGAAGAAGATGGAGGCATGGGAAGAGGGTAGCACTAAGAAGGGGAGTCTGGAAAACGCTTCCCCCATCACAGGATTGGTGGGGAGCTGGATCTGGGAGAAGTGGATGCTGAAGACTAGCAGTGAGGCCGGGGAGGGCGAGTGGTCTTTGGCGACGGATACGGTGGGGAGCGTCCTGAATGAGGCAAAGGAAAGAGGATCGGGATGGAGAACATTGGTTGGTTGGGCTAGAAAGCCACTTCGTGTTGGGCAGCATTAGGGAGAGGCGTCTTGATTTTTTTTTTTTGATTTTTTATAGGGGCTCATTTGGTTTATCTTTTTTTTTTTTTTTTTTTTTTTGTATCTTCGTTCTTTTTCAGGGTTTATGGGATCATGGCGATAGCGTTTTCGTTTATTCAGGCAAACTGATTGCAGTTGGGTTTCTGGGGGGGTATTTTTCACGGCCACCGCTCATTAATGTTTTGTATCTAGAAACTTCTTCTTCCCTTTCCACCCCCCGCCCAACCGGATTGCTTTTCTTTTATGCTTTTTCTTTTTTATTTATATATCTTCCTCTGTGGGTGTTTTCCCTTTTGGAATATGAGCATCTTTTTTTCGGGCATCCCCATTTTTTTCCCTCCCACTTTCATGTTATTGTTTTTTTTTGGGGATGTTTGGGCAACGGATCAACATTTTTTTGTTTCAACGCTTTTATGGATGGGTGGTTCAATTGGGCTATTGTCATTTTATTCTCACCAAAAAAATTGGGTCTGTTTTTTGTTTCTTTTATAGTGGGTATAAAAGGGAGTTTTTTTTTTTTTTTTTTTTTTGGGGGGGGGGGGGTTGGTGGTAGGGAGGTATCCTTTCTTTTCTTGGGACGCGGCGCTGGATGCTGGCGGGCGGACGAGCCGAACGGGGGCGGGGGCGGGGGGCAAATGGATGCATAGCTGCTGCTGCTTATATAGTGGGAAAGAAGGAATAAAGACTGTTAGCATACTTGCTTACTTTTGATTGTGATTTGACTTGCAGAATCCCCCCCCCCTCCCACCTCCTACTTGCCCTGAAACGGGCGCGGAGATTTATGGAAGGTAGTGGTTAGGTTAAGGAGGGATGCAGGTACCATTACTGTACTCTAGAGAGGTCCAGGTACTCTAAAGTGCATGTATGGGTATGGCAGCAGGAGACTAGCCTAGTTGGGGCGGCGAAGCTTACTAAACTAACTGCTTTGGATGTATACACTTATATATGTCAGCTGCAATTAAGGATTGGTATGTGGGTAGGTACGTGGGTGGGTGTACATGTTACCCTCCTCCGCCCCGGCACTTCCATCCCCTTCATATAGTTGCGCTTCTTTATGATCGCTCTAATTCCCGTAGGTGTGGGATTTCGAGACTGCCGAGTTGGGTAACTGGCATGGTGTATGGGCTCTGCGACCCGCACCAGTTGCCGAACAGCTCAAACTCCCGGTCATGTATGCATGTAACGTCAACGGCTGTCAGACCGTTGGAAGCAGAGGAAGAGGGGGTTTGTGCGTCTCGTCTCGGTGCTGGATGGTTGCTGAGGTTTAGGGGGGCATGGGGCGGAGATGTCAAATCTCATTGCAATGCAATTGTGGTCCCACTTTTTTGGGGGGGAAGGGGGGGGGGGCCCTAGCCCGGAAAAACTGGAGTCTATTTTGCGTAGGGAGGCACTGAAATAAGGGAGTGATTGTCGGCAGGACGGACGGAGGATGGTCTACATGTGTAAGTCGGCGGATTGTAACCCCACGCGTGAGTAATGATGAAGCTCTAGGTTATGGTAAGCAGGACAGTTGAGTAAGGACAGGGAGGGATAGATGGGTAACTTGTGGAGAAGAGGACAGGTCCCGACTTGGGATCTAGCTTCTTCTGCAGGAGCTGTTGTACTAACGCCTACCAATTGGGAACATCTACCTACGCTCTATCTGGCAGGCCTCAAATCACGCCATATCACCCGGTGTGCAATTGGGGTTGCAATATTGCATCCCAGGGGGAAGAGGGGCATGATGGATGAATGGGATTTGAGGAAATGCATACCAGGACGGCACTTTCTGGAACGGGCCCATCCCGCAGTCCTGGTTTGGGTGCTGATGTGTAGGGTGGTATGGGAGATTCGATCTTGTGGTAGAGAAGGAGAAGATGGGCAGGGTGGCGGAGATGTAGGTACGTGTTGACCCTTCCCCTTTACTCCTCGCTACCGGCGGTAGAGGTTGATGGTGGGTTCCGGCGGTGTGTCTTGTTTTCTCTCTTGCATGGATGGGTTGGGTGGATAGTGCTAATATTAGAAGTTTGGATGTGGATTGAGGTTGAGGATGGATGATTGCGGTGAGTTGTGCGTCATCGTATCTCACTCGAGGGAA
This sequence comes from Morchella sp. 2018-W16, assembly GCA_024713755.1. Classification (NCBI taxonomy): domain Eukaryota; kingdom Fungi; phylum Ascomycota; class Pezizomycetes; order Pezizales; family Morchellaceae; genus Morchella; species Morchella sp. 2018-W16. The sequence goes on along the minus strand of JAMGYY010000017.1, from coordinate 414,407 downwards.
CTGTGTTTTGGTTTTTTTCTGGTTAGGTGAGACAGCAAAATCTCTCTCATGCATGAAAGTCATGTGATCTTTACCTCTTGTTGTAAAAACATGTCCGGGTAAGCTGTTTGCTGTAATACTACAGTATGAAAAATGGGGTGAAATCACTACCATAGGACTACGGAATTTAGTGACAAATACCGAATTAAATCAGCATTAGAGGGAGAGTACTATACAAATACCGTATTCTTACCGCATTCAAGTTTCTAGTGATCCCACCCCTCTTTTTGGTACTGTAGTCTTCTTGTGAAATTCATAGAGTTTGCTGAATGCCGCTTTGTTCTTCTAGTCAGTCGCTCCCTACATAAGCAGTGCTGTCTCATATGCTGGATTACGTTCCAGATGAAGAAGCTGACGAATCAGCTGTTTCTTTATTTCCTTATTCAGTCTCTTGTTTCCCTATCGGGATGATGCTTTTCTTTGTATTCTCTTTATAGAACGTATCTTTCCTTATACAGTCATTTTCTTTATTTTCATCTATCTATAAGAATAGGGGCTTTACCCATAGATAGAGTAATAATCAATTCACTCTTTTCAGTAATCATACTACCTAAAAAGGCAGCCCAAATCCCTATTCTATCATCATATGCCTAGGATAGTGGGTCGGCCGATGGTAACAGCTCTCCTTCGATCCAGAAATTGTGGGGGTTTGAGGCGGGTATGTATGGGTTCGGCGTTGCGGTAGGAATCTACTTCGGGAAGGTCGGGGCTACTAACGTAATAGTAGGTGCCGACATGGGCTGGAGGCTCAGCCTTTATGGTAGATATGATATGAAGCATACGTGCGGCATCGGCAATGGTCGGCAAATAGGACCAAAAGATTCTTAATTCATGCGGGGGTCGGGCTACTCTAATTACTTTGCTCTGGCGGACTTTTCTGTGCTACGCCGACGAAGGGATTGGTTTAGAATTAACGACCACGAAATATTCCGGCAAAGTACTAAAACATTCTCCGGATTTGGGTGAGTAGAGTAGTACCTCTACAAAAGAACTACTCGCGGCAGGTAACATATTTTAATCCAACAGCGATTGCGTCTCGGCGCTTGCGTGTGTTTGGCCTCTTGCCTGTCGCAAGCAAATCAATACATCCGAGCTACGTGGCCTGCGTCGACAAACAGCAGCATTGTGATACTTAAGTGGGTCCTGAGTTCAGCATTGAGAAGTGCCCTGGCGAATAGTTGTGCGCAGTGCGCATTTCTCTTCGCCTTTCGCGGTTGTTGGAGCTAGATGGATGCCTGGATACCACTGGTGATCTTCTAGATTATGTCCTGGAAAAGCAGCACTCAACGAAGTCTATGGCATTTCACAAGCTGATAATGCAGCAAACAGCGTACCCGAACATATTTTACAGCACAAAATGAATATCATGAATTTCACGCGCGAGAGAGATTTCGCAGGACATACGTATATAAAATCTCAGTTTATACGGATGGTTGCCAAAAGTGGTGTTGGCTCTTCTTCAGCTCCCGCAAAACTGTCCCTTGGTAACCGTCCGCGGTATTGTCTCAGGCTGCAATGCAGTGCTGCCTTAGAAGAGTAGGTTGCTAATCCAATAGAATTGAACAGTGCTATCTCCCCTCAATATTATACGGTGCTGGGCAGTTAGTGTGGGCTCTACCGATGTTTCACTTCCGAATCAGATTTTGTAATGGTCAATAGTAATTGGTATAGAGTAGGATCACGATAAGCAGAGCCGTGTCTCGCAATTTTTTCTGCACAGTTAGTTAGAGGTTCGCTAGTGATTTAAACCACTCTTCCCCCAGAGTATTCGATCACATAGAACATAACCGGACGCAAGGATTTGTTACGACAAGACAATTCCCAGGTAGGGCTTACTCTAATGTTTCCCCAATGTTTTTATGATAGTGATATGGTTTTTACACCTGGTATTTAACCTCTCGTCCTAGTAGTGGTATCTTACAAGCTCCTTCCGAGAATTCCAGACATTAAGATCGACGAAAATAGTTAGACCTCTTAGGAAGCGGCTCCTATCAAAAGTATGGGAGCATTCCCTTACTAAAACGGGAATGATAGAAATGCTGATGTTATTTTCTTATTAGGATTCTTTTTGATTTATAATTCCTAGCTTTGGATCTTGCGTGGTCGCACCAACGTTTACCTTTCAAAGTAAGTGTATTTAAACCTATTGTCATTTGTAGCCCTTTTAAAATTCTGGTAGGCTGACTATACAGAGGCTGAGCAAAGGGAATAACAAACTACTCGATCTGTGATGCAAAATGGGAACTCTGCTCTTGCCGTCTCCTCCCGACTTCCGAGCCAAATTCCTCACAAAAATCTATCTGCCCATTGCTTGTCTTTACATCCCCAGCTACGTGAATGCCGCATGTACAAGCCCTGCTTGTGAACCAGTAGGAGGGTGGGATGACTTCGCCAATAACCTCGGGAGCGATTTGGCCCCATTGCTCGCACTCTTCGGGGAGCAAGTCACCAAACAGTACATGAGCGAGAGTTTGAGTTGGGTTGACAATCTAATATTTTGTCTTGCTCCTCTAGGCATCATCACTGCCATTGTATCAGCAATTCGTGTTGGGGGTGGTCCGAAACTGAGAGCGCTCGTTGGTAGATCAAAGGAAAGTCGTGGTGCGGTAGAAGCCGATTTGATGTCCTCCACATCCTCAGATGTCTGCGAGCTGTGGAATGGTGAAGGTGTCGTTAGGGTTATTGGCCACCCAGTCCTATTACAACTTGTTTATAAGGGTAGCTCGGACGAGAATCAATTGCAACTTTATACCTTCGAGGAGGCGATCTCTAAGGGTCTGTACGAGGAAAGAGGGAAGGGAAGCGCGGATCCGGAAAGCCGAAAACGTCAACCCCCCCCCCCCCCCCCCAAACCTCTCACTAAACGTCAGCATGAAGCCTGAACCAAAAGCGGTTTTGGTCCTTTTCGTTATAACCGAGTTTACCCTTCAGGGCGGTGTGCTTGTGTATGCCGCGATTACTCAGTATATCTTGAAGATCGAAAAGAACGATGCTCCACTGATAGCCTATGGTTTCCCACTCTTTCTGGTAGGAACAACAGTACTTGCCATTGGAATGTATCTATGTGCACAGGTTGTGGAGTTGAGTACGGAAGAAAAAGTCTGGGTACCAGCTAATAATGATATGTTTGATGTTATCTGGCTTCAACAAGGAGGGCAAAATGTCGGCGATCAGCGGTTTGAATCGTTTGCACGCAAAACCCCTGGCAAAGAAATCATAACATCACACAAAAGTCCACAGCTGGCATCAGTGCCGCATTACTCGGCTTTATCGCGCAATTTGTCGCCATGCGTGCGATGCACTCGTCAGTAACAGCGGCGCAATTAGGGGCTGTTTTAGTCATGACTGCTATACGATCCTGTGCGCATATACAAAGGGAGAGTGAGAACAAAATAACAAAACCTGACGAGGTGGAGGGGAATGAGTTAGACTGGCTTGCTAAGAGCTTGAAAAATTGCGAAACATGGGTGGTTATTTCGGGGCCCGGATCATTGATTCACAAAAAGCCTAATGAAGACCCCGGAAATTCGGGGCTAGAGAACCACCCCACATATGATCCCGCCATGGAAGGAATGGCTATGGAAGTAATGACCATCCGGACAAGACTTGCAGAGCTATCAGACGACTGGAAACTAGAAGACCGGGCACATGTTCGAAACCTCAAGAACGCAATCGAGGCAGCAATGAATACCATTTACCAAAGCATGATATTGCTTGATGAGCACAAAGACAAAGAAACGTTTAAATGGGCCCTCCAAGTGAAGGCAAATCTAGAGAAGGAATCTCTGCAAGCATCGGAAATAAAGATGGTTATCAAGAGAGAGAAGGATCAGAACCAGAGGTGGAAGCCATGGAGAGTCGAAGAAGGAGGCACCTCGACATAGTGGAGCGACTGTTGGAAGAGAAAGCGGATGTCAACGCCTCGGCAGCGGAGTATGGCGGCGGACGCACGGCACTACAGGCGGCGGCGGGAGCAGGGCACCTCGACATAGTGGAGCGACTATTGGAAGAGAAAGCGGATGTCAACGCTTCGGCAGCGGAGTATGGCGGCGGACGCACGGCACTGCAGGCGACGGCGGGAGCAGGGCACCTTGACATAGTAGAGCGACTATTGAAAGAGAAAGCGGATGTCAACGCCCCAGCGGCAGATGACTATGGACGCATGGCACTGCAGGCGGCGGCAGGAGCAGGGCACCTTGACATAGTGGAGCGACTGTTGGAAGAGAAAGCGGATGTCAACGCCCCAGCGGCAGATGAGTATGGACGCACGGCACTGCAGGCGGCGGCAGGAGCAGGGTACCCTGGCATAGTGGAGCGACTGTTGAAAGAGAAAGCGGATGTCAACGCCCCGGCGGCGCGCAGCTTTGGGGTCACAGCATTACAGGCAGCAACCCACGGTGGTAATAAGATGATAGTAGAATTGATAAAGGAGACGAAAAAGATCCAACCCGCCAGTAGCGTCTTATTAGTATGCCTCCCCAAATCTCACCAATATCCATTGCTAACCTGATTACAGGACAATGCTCAAAGTAAAGACGGTGATACAGCCTCCTTAGCTTCTAGTTGATTTTTTAAAAAAATTCTCCCTTCCTCTTTTTCTTTTTCTTTTTCTGCCAGATTAGCCTATTTTTTGTTTATATATCATCTTATGAGCCATTAGTGCTCAAACTCGATAGAGCAGCTTATTACCGGAGGGGGGAATGAAATGTATATGGTTCCCCCTAAACCTCGCATACCTGAACACACTATATTCTTCACCTAGTCAACTCCCTATGTAGATGCAAGCAAGCCACCGCCCCCTTTCCAACCGAGCCCGTTAAGCACCATCAACCGCAGCCTCACCAACATACATACACACGTACCTTGTACCTGTTGATGGAGCAAAATGTCCCGCGCATCATAAAACCAGCCGTCACCGTTTCACCGAGTGACATCCAATGACCGCGGTTGCTACCACCACTCTTTTTCCGCTAGCGCGATCATTGACACGGCAGGGTGCAGCCACCAACCCTGCCCGGTTAATTACATCATCATGTACCTAGCGATCATTGACATGCGTAGCGTGCTGCATTATACTTTCCGCATTACTTGGCGGGCTGGGTTAGGGGTGGCTATGGCCCCGGGGCGGCGGCCCGTGTTACCTCTATAAGTGCTAGGACCGGGCATGGTCAATTGGGTACATGTATGTATGGCTGGCTAGATCTAAGACCCGCGCGTAAGAAGGGGGGCGCCGGCGTTGCCCTACAATTACATGCAGCGTTCTGTTGCGTTAGGCTGGGAATTAGTTTAGGGGGAGGGGGGGTGCTGCTCCCGGGCGGGGCGGGGATGTAGATACATAGAGGGCGGTCACAACGTCTTACTCTAGACCATCTATATATATATGTATTGCCGAATGCCAAGAATATTTGTATGGGAACATAGGGCGAGGATATGTGGGTGCTAGTGGCAGAGTATTTGGGCGCCCCCGCGAGCAGTGAGCAACACCGGCATGAACCCGCGGCCTGCACCGCACCCGCAGCACAAACCGCGTCCGCGGCCGGTTTAGCGGCGGGGGAATAAAATAGGTACGTATGTTTTTAGACCCTAGACTCTAGGCCGTAGACACGACACCCCCCCAAGACCACCCCAAAAAAAAAAAGTTGTCCACCAGGGCGGAACCGAACCCGCGCCATGCGCGGCCGGAACCCTCCCCTCTCCCCCGACCCACCCCCACCCCCACCCCACCCCCACCCCATTCCCATCCCACAACCACAACCCACGCATGACGGCGGTGGCCCGCCCCGCCAATCTAAACCTCCGTAGCCAGTTGCTCACTTACAACGGCCAACCCGCAACGAATAACCTCAATGGTCCCCGCAGGAGCTAGCCGGCGCTTAGAGTGACATGACGTTCCGGGATTCAGTAATAAATACTTGGTGAGAACCACTTAACCAATCATTGGGGGGTGCGGTTCGGTTCTGCATCCCGTAGCTAGTACCGGCATCAACTGCCCTACTGTTGAAGCTGCTCTATGCCTCGTCGGCAACACTCAAGGGCACGGACCCTACCGTACCCCTGCTAGACAGGGAGGGGAGGAGGTTGTTTGTAGGGCGCGACTAGGTAGACTGTAGACTGGTCGCTAGGTGGCCCACTGTTGGTGGGTACGTACATACATGCATAAGTGTGCGCCGGCGGCCCCACTTCCCCGACGCCACACCCCGCGCCCGCGCACAGGCAGGCATACGTCCCCGCTGTGACAGTTTATTGCTATATATGATTAAGAACGGGCACAAGAGAGGCAAAATTGTTTTGTTATTGCTATGGGTTAATCTATCTATCTACTACAGAGCACGCCGCTTTTCCTCCCGCAGCACACAACCTCGCGCGCGGGAGAAACAGATGACCTACTCTAATCTACTCTTCCCCGCCCTCCCCCTCCTCGCCCTCCGCCTCCTCCTCGCCATCCATAATCCCCTCCCATTCCCCCTCCCCATCCTCCTGATCCACCCCCCACTCCCCAACCAGATCCCACCTATCCCCGCTTGCGCTTGCAGACACGTACTTGACGAACTTGAGGACGCCCTCGTCGCGCAGCACGATGCTGATCCTGTTCCACGCCGCGGGCATGGTGAAGAGGACGCTGTCGTCGTCGTCTTCTGTCTTGGGGGCTTGGTAGATTGCTGGGTCGGGTTTTGATTTCTTTGTTCTTTGTTTGGGCTTGGTCTTGGGGGTGTCGGAGGCGCTGTCCGAGTCGGACTCGCTGTCGCTGTCGCTGTCGCTGTCGCCGGCCATGTACCTATGGTGTGGGTTGTTAGTTGTCTCAGAGCGGAATGGAATTGAGGGTGCGGGGCATACATCTCATATCCGCCGATTGTGCGCTCGCTATCATCGAACTTGCTAGGCCTCGGCACCTTCTGCTTCCCTTTGCCCTTTGCCTTTCCATTCCCCTTTGCCTTTCCGTTCGCCCCCTCCTCCTCTTCTTCCTCCTCTTCCTCATCCTCCTCGCCGCCCCATCCCCTAGACGGCGTAATCCCCAAACAAACCTCAACCCTCATCCCCGCGGCCGCGGCCGCACCATCGCCCTCCCCATTCTCATCGACTACGCCGAGACCCGTATCTCCAGTCGCAAGCGTATAGTCCAACCCGCGGCGGAACCGTCGCGCGAGCAAGCCCTCCGCGCGCGAAACCTTCATCCCCGTCGCCAGCTGCAGGAGCTTCCGGAACGGCCGCGAGGGGAACAGCACCGTGAGCAGGTCCGTCACCGGGTCCATGTCTGCGTCTGCGTCTGCGGGGGTGGAAGCGGGCGGCAGCTGTAGGTACATGTAGCGATGCTTGTGGGGCGGGGTTGCGACGGCCCATGGGGCGGGTGCGGGTGCGGGTGCGGGTGCGCGGCGGTCGAGCGGTTCGAGGTGAGAGCGCAGGCGCGTAGAGAAGGACTTGCTCAGGAAGTGCGTAATCTGCACGGACGAGTCCTCGATGAAGGCCTCGCGGAGCTGCTCCAGCGTGTCCGGGGTGAGATATGTGGGCGCGATGTATTTCAGCAGGAAGTTGAGCTCGTCCTCCGTCAGGATCGAGTCTTCATCCTCTAGGTCGTTTTCTTCTCCGTTCTGGTCCCCGGCGGCGACTTCCTCCTCGACCGCGAGGGGCTTTGGAAGGTCGAAGGTGTCGCTCTTGCTCTGTAGCTGCTGCAGCGAACTCCTCTCCGCGAGCTCCTCCTCGAGGCCCGGGACGTAGCCCGCCTCGCCCTCCTGTGGTATGTGGAACCAGCCGCTGATGGCCATGCGGATCCGCTCCTCGCCCTCGTACACCTCCTCCACGTCATGGAAGCTCATTCCCGGCTGGACCTCAAAGAAGCTGAGCTGGTTCCAAGCGGGCGGGATTGCCTTTACCCACTGCGGCTCGGGGATCCTGGTAACGCCGTCGTCGGCCACACGGGTCGGGTAGAGGCGCAGCGCGCCGCCCCAGGCTTCCTGCCAGGGCGTATCGGGCGACGTCAGGTAGAGGATATATGATACCCTGCGGGAGCCGATGACGTCGTCGTGCGTCAGCAGGTGCGACCCGGGCGTGTACACGTTGATTGCCATGTCTGTCTTTGTGCCGCTGAGAGGCCCACAGCCCGTCACGGCGCAGATGTAGTCGCGGAAGGATTGCGAGTAGAGGGCGTCGCGCAGCTGGCGCAGTGACGGCAGCAGCCGCTGCATGGCCACCGGAAGACCATCCAGGTTGGCCAAATCGCCGGATTGGTGGATCCGGTAGATGTCCGTCTCCTTTGGGGTGAAGTGTAGGGATGTGAGGGCCTCTTTGCGGACGGCGCGGAGAAGGCCGTCGTCCATAAGCTCGTGGATGACGGCGTGTTTGTAACTGGAAGATTGGGGAGATGGGAATACATTAATTCAAACTGCGTAGCTATAGAGATAGATATATGGACAAATATCCCGTGAAGGCAGGCAGCACATACGGGGTTGAGGAAGCATATTCTTCCCGATATCTCGCCTCCACCGATTTATCAAAGAGGCCTCTACGGAACGAGGACCTTACGTCCACAGGAGCTGCTTGCGCGGTGGCCTTACTCTTCTTTACGGGTGGAGGGGATCTGGAGCTGGGGGCAGCAGCTTGTGCCTCCCTCTCCTCCTCCGACTCGGCCTTTCGTTTCGCCATTGGTACGAGGAATTGGTTTTTGTAATCTGTAGAGGAGTCCACCGCTACTTGGACAGAGAGAGAGAGATACAGAGAGGGACCCGGGAGGTGAGAGAAACCAAGAGTTGGGATGAAACTTTTTTTTTTTCTAATCTACGTCAGACCACCAGCAGAATTGCGTGTTACCCGGGGTTGAAGTGCACGGACCAGGTGGTGGGGCGGAAGAGCCTCAGGCCCAGCCCGGCATCTTCCGTGTACTGTTAATTTGTAAGGGCCTGTTTGGATGGTGGTAAGTACATGTGCCTACAATGGATTTTCGCCTCCAAAGTGATGCCAGGTAATGCCCCTGTATTTGGCTGTTCAAACATAACACCGGGACAGAGATCTTGGCAGTGGGATGTTGTATGTGGTGGGGTGTGGTAGATGTTATTGATACCATGATACTATTTCTGCCCGTCCGAATAGGCCAAGATAAGAGCCCAGGTTAGCAATCAGACCTTTAAGCCCGGGCTCTGGCAGCCAACTTAAACCCGGTATTATAAGATGTAGAAACAATCCGTGAACCTCTTTGCTGTGAAATCACCAATCCCATCCTATGTATTTAGTGTCCTATGTATTTAGTGTCTCCACAGTCTGTAGGATAGCTAAGTATCGGCGGCATGATGTGTCTCCATCTTTTCTGCGGCGAGCGAAGGTGTGGGGGAGATGCAGGTGCTGCTGTTGCTGGGACTGGTTTTATTAGGGGCCGTGTTTGAATTCATCTTTGTTTTCCCCCCAAACGAGCAAAGGACACACCGTCATGCGTTGAGAGGCTGTGGGTGGTTGTGGGAATCGATGGAAATGGGGTGGGTGGTCGTGGAGGAGCCGCGCATGGGGTAGGTCCGACTCCTGCCCCGGTGGACTAACATCTTATTTTCTTCCAGCTTTGGGCATATCTTTTATATCCTGTCTGTACAGCCCACTCCAACTATAAGGTCGGGGCCAGAAGTATGTACCCTATAGCGACACATAATTATCCCTTATGAGGATAGTATGTACCAGCAAATTAAGTAAATATATCCTTATGCGACAATACCACCCAGCACAACCCCGCCATAAGGATTGCATGGCATAAGGATATCCGGCCTAAGGACATTCCCCCGACGCAGAATGGTCACATATTCAATCCCTACAGCGAGACTACACCATCCCTGTGTTGAGAGTCTATACACCACTCCTACACTCCGACCTGCGGCTACCTATCGACGGCCCACAAACCCACACCAACGCCCCAACCCAAGTACCGCCGCCTCTTACCTGGGGTGCGCGCGGGACTACAGACAGCCCTACCCCGAAACGTACGAGAGCCGCGCGCTATATACTTATAAGTATACCGGTCGGGCCGGCCCCGTTCTCCCCCTAGATTTGTAGCCCGCGGTGTTGCCGGGAGATCTGCTGTAGCGGACCCCATGCAGTACGCCGGATATCCTTATGAGGGTGCAAGTGTCGTGCGGCCTCTGATAGTTAGGGGGTTCGAGGCTCTGACTTGGGTGTCTGGCTGTTTGTCTAGGAGTGGGTATATATACTGTCAATCTATTTACGTTGAAGACTTCTGGCATGTGTACATGTGTATGTAAAGGTAGCTAGTTGCAATATGAGCCCTCGAGGGTTCAAGGATGATATGACAAGTATATAGCAGCTAATCCCGACTGAGGGTGTTTGTACATGTCCTTTCATGATAATTCTGCCCTATCAACTTCCAACGGTATGATAGCAGCCTACCATATGAATAGTTCCAACGGGCAGGGTCCGACTCCAGCAATAAAGTGCTCCCTGCTCGCATGTTCGCTCCCTTCCGGCCGGTATTCCTCCATTCGGGACTAGTTCTTTGTCTGTATAGTACACAACGCAGTTCTAACCAACGAGGAAGCTTAGGCTGTTAGACAGCGGAGTGCAGCCTCCAGCCGCATATGTCGTAGCACTGTTTTAATTTGTCCATTGGGTCTGGTTGTGAAGCTTGGTCGAGGGATTCGGGAGTCTAGGGTGATATATGTATAGACGTACCTATAGTGGTTGCCCATGCTTGCTCATGCCTGGGCGTCCATACAACCCCTCATGTAGCTTTCCCGCCGGCCACGGGGGCGGCCTTTATGTGCACTGATGTGCAGACTATCCTGACCAGTGGAAATGCTGTTTAGACGTACGTACGCACCCACAAAGAGTAACCGCCGCTTGCCCGACCGCCTGTCAAGAAGTAAGTTATAAGGTGCTGCCCCACCCCCAGGGGGAAACAAGTCTCTAGTACAGTGAGTGAGGAGTGATCGATGGTCCCATTGGCTGGTTCGATCTGTAGTATACAAGAATCCCCCCACGGACGGCCCTGGCGCGGTACCCGGCTCGGCTCGGCTTATAGGGACAATGGGCGTATGTGTTCCAAGGTACTACAGGTAAGTAGTCAAGCGGGCGGGCGGGCGGGGGCCGCGCACAAGCCTCCTAGCTAGCTGTACCTACATGTATTCTTCTGTGCACCGCGTGCGAGAGCTCCCACCCGGCCCGCAAACCAACCCTTCTACCACGGCAGCAGATAGGCGGTCTGATAGTACATGTATGGCATATATGAATCTTTAGCAGATAAGATAAGATACCCGACGGCCAGTGCAGTGTGCTTTTAGGGCGTTAAGGTAGTACATGGTCTGTCTCCCGTGCCCGTAGTGGTGGTAGCAGCGGGTTACAACGCGGAGACACAGCTGGCTGGCTGGTAACATACTACTACATGACTACTATAGCAATGCTGCGCATGCGTACTCTTACGCAGTACAGACAGACAGGCACCTGGTACACAGCCCAACCGCCCGCCATGGCTGGTGTATCGGGCTAGATACCCCCTCCCCTCCTTACTACATGTATGTATACAACTAACAAGCTATGCCGCCGGTATCTAGTCCCCGGACGCTAATATATGGCACTATGTAGCTACGTGTAGAGCCCGAACCGCCGGGATGGGCTAGGAACAGCGGCGGGTGGGGTTCTTATACTACCACTGCTATGGCCACGGGCTTATAGCAGGAAGAGTTGGGGGCGGCACTGGCCTCACTATGCGGTGTAGAGTGGTTGCATTGGTTGGGCCGAGTGATGCGGTGTGTGCCTACCTATACGCATACCTATATGATACTAAACATGGGAAAGTATCCTTATGTACGGCTGTCGACTCTGCTTATAGGGACATACACGCATACACGTACTTACCCACCACAGGAATACTCGCAGTACTGGCATACTTGTATAGAGGCCCCGGCCCGTCCGTCCGTACGTAGGCTGGCTGGCTGGATGCGGGTGAGCGGTGAGGGTAAATGCTCCTTTTTGGAGGAGGTTGCTACATGTATGATGCATGTATTGTAGAGAGTAGAAGTTGGATCGAAGCCAGCTTCGTCTCCAGGGAAAGGTTCCGCAACTGTGATACTTATGGTGTAGCTCTGCCAAACCTAACCCTGAATATAGGCAGGCACTTCCTATAGCAAGAGCACTTACAAAGATAAGGGTTAAGTGCATGTACACACATCTCAGTGAGTGCAGCCGTGGGGTTCCATGGGCCCGGTGTGTCTAACTCTGTAGTGGGCTATCGATATCATACTTTCCCCCCCCCCCCCGACTATATGATGACAAAACTAATTAAGTACGTACTTGGTTCTGCCGACTACTTTGTACTCTGCGGAAGTGGTCTGGGCGAGTACTTGTGTGGGTGATTCGCTATATATAAAGACACACACACACCTCCAGCCCCAATACGACATGGCCGTACGCAGACAGAAAGGAAGAGTTGTAAATACTTATGTACGTAGCTGTACACATCAAGTTCTGACAGAGAGAGATGTGTCCAAGTTACTGTGTGCGGACAAGAGACGTGTCAATGATATCACTACACACTTATATGCTACCCACTTATACACTACACACTCATACCACATAAGACCTCCACCCCAGAAGACCTCCACCCCGATCTGGCACAACCACCCACCACCTGTCACCATAACTTAAACCGTGTCCTCCCCATTACCTACATATACCCCGGCCCCCCCCCCCCCTCTCCTCTCCACAAGCACCCACCCACCCAACATGCACGCAACCACCTTCCCCCCCCCGCCCGCCCCCCCAACACCACAAACACCGCACGGCTGGGCCGCCCGCTTCGACCCCCGCTACCAGCGCTTCTACTACGTCCACCTGGCCAGCAGACACGCCCAGTGGGACCCGCCCGCCACGCACGAGCAGCAGCTGTCGGCCCGCCCGGACGCTGTCGAGACGCCTGGGTGCGCGTGTGGGCCCGCCGCCGCGTGCGGGTGCGGCGCCCGCGGGCTGAGACTGATTGGTTCTGGGGGGGATGCTGGCGGCTACGACCCGTACCGGCCTGGTCGCTACGGGCTGCATGGTGCTGTAGATGCCACTCGGGGCGCTGGCGCTGGAGCTGACGACGGTATCGAGGCCCTCCCCGGCGGGCAGGACCTAGTCCGCGGCGGGACAGACTTGGTCCACCGCGCAGCCGGGACCCTCCCAAGCGGACAGGACCTAGCCCGCGGCGGGGCAGACTTGGTCCATGGCGTAGCCGGGACCCTCCCAAGCGGACAGGACCTAGCCCGCGGCACGGCTGAGGCCATAGAAAGCGGGGGGGACATGGTCCGCGGCGGGACAGACTTGGTCCACGGCGCAGTCCCCAGCGGACAGGACCTAGCCCGCGGCACGGCCGAGGCCCTGGCAGCCGGGGAAAACATGGTGCGGGGCAGCGCAGACCTGGTGCGCAGTAGGGCAGACATGGTCCGCGGCGGGGCAGACATAGTTCGCGGCGGGGCAGACGTGGTCCGCGGCGGGGCAGAGATGGTTCGCGGCGGGGCTAGCATGGTCCGCGGCGCGGCCGAGACCCTTCGCGGCGGGGCAGGTCTAGCCCGAGGAGGTGCCCAGGCCCTAGTAGGAACGGAGGGCATCGCTCATATCGGCGCGGACCTGGTGCGCACTGCCGCGGGGATCGTCCCCAGCGGCCTGGACCTCGTCGGCGGGCTCACGAGGGCGGTGCGGGATAGGCTGGAAGTGCGCGGCAGGGAGAGGGATGGAGGCGGATGCGGATGCGAGGCCGGGTGCAGGTGTGAGGATACGGGGCGCGCGGATGTGGCGGGGGACGACGGCGGTGATGGGGATGGGAGGAACTAGTAGGCTGTGGGTCTGTTGGAGTTGGCGTTGGCCGGCATAGATAGATCCCGTAGTAATTGAGACCTGAGACGGGCTTTACGGTGCTGTGATATTTGTGATGTGATGCAATTCGTATTTGATATCTCTACCACCGTCCGTCTGTCTGTCGAGCTAGAAGCACCGTCCGTCCATCCGAGTAACTATAGCTCGACCCAGTGACCCGCCCCACAGAAACACACTAACCAACACGCCCACCCAGACAATCTCCACAGCGCTGTGTAAACGGCCGAAAAAGTCGCACCGCAATCATTGACCCCACCGTTGCAACACAACAATCATTGACACACACCTCCACGAAACTAACCGTCCACCCATGTCCGGCGGGCTACATACATGTATATACCCGGGTTCTGGCGAGAAGGGTTTTGGGGACTAGCACTACATATACGTATATATACATACACAACATGGACACGGCTAGCTATGGTGCTCGGGGGTATGTACATTCGCCTGCGCGCGGGTAGTGTAGGGTAGTACAGTACAGTACATACAGTGTTGACCCCACCCTGGCTGGCTGGAGTTGTCTGCGTCTGGATGTGGATGGGGATGTGGATGGGGATGGATGTCTGTAGAGCTGGCACCACGGTTTGGTCTGGTCTAGTACATAAGTATATATACATAGCACACACGCGGGTATGTGGAGTACTTTAGTTACCACCGCACCGCACGCAGTAGCAAAGAAGCGCTGTCTGTAGTACCTACCACCTATCTGCGCGCCCCTCGTCCCACATTGTGCGGGCGGGTGTTCCGGCCGCGGGACCGGCCGCGGGGGCACCGTACCGTCTTGCGGGACGTCCGTAGGGGACCAGCCGACCATAGCACCCGATAACACACCACCACTACCCCCCCCAAATTAAAGGGTACCGAGCGTTTGCCAAGCAAAAGAAACATTATCCGGCCAGGACAAAAGACTTACGTGGGCCACCCGCCCAATGCTTCCTATATCTGTTAGGACCGTGGGGGATCCGAACCTGCAACTGCTGCAACTAAATGCGAGACTTAGGCTGCTAGGCCAACCCCCCAGGTGCCAGCTTCACATCTTTTGCGCTTTTAGCCCCCTACCCCCCCCCCCCCCCCCAAACTTTGAGGGGGGGGATATGCCGTGCCAGAGGCTAGGGCGGGCGGGGGTTCAAGCCCACCATCATCAATAAATACGGACATACATACAGCGTTCCTGGTCCCGGCGGGTCTACAGATTCATCTATCTATCCCCCGCTGCCACAAGTAAGCGAACATAACCAAGTAGCGCTCTCGACGGGAGGGTACCCCCAGAGCCAGAGAGTAACGTCTCCCCGATTTCCTTCCCTGCAGTTATGGAGTAAGGAGTTGCGCCCCCATACAAACCCTAGTTGCAAGACGAATGACACCCGGCAATACATATCCCTTCCTTCGCTTTTGCGAGGGATATCGAGGGCCGGGTGTAATTGATGATAGCTGGGGAGAGAAGTACCATCGTGATATAATTATCAAACCGGCGCTCAGTAGGATGGATAGGCATAGCCGGATTTCATATCAAGCTAAGCTACTACTCGGGCCTGCAGGCGGAAAGATATCCTATACTATAAACTGTATAACTTTAGGGGGGGGGGATGTCCGGATCCAGGTGGCCTACCTTCCCGCCCAGAGTCGGGTGGTTTGGTCATTATCCCTGGCCAGAAGAGAGGGTGGCTTATCCCGTTTACACCAAAACCATTGTACCATAGGGCACTTTTGGAGAACCTACCGGAGGAGGGAATGGACTCGGAGGTATGGTTATATGGTTTTTTTAGAGTGCTGGAGGTCTTTGGTGGGAGGCGGGGTGCCCTCAGTACTTGTACTTGTATTGCGGCCGAGGGTTGATTGATTGATACTTCATGCATTCTATGGCAAACCCTCCTCCCGCTCTCCTCCAGAGGCAGGGTACGAGCCCGCCCGAGGTTGTTGGGTTGGTTTCTTTTATTCCCCGGGCAGAAGGGCCGCCCCGGGGTTGTTGATGTATCATTGACAATCTTAACCGTTAATCGCAATAAAATTGAAACTCAAACAGGTCAAGACATGAGCTAAAACAAGCACAATCAACACAGCTAGTAATAGTAATGATAATAGGGCTCACTACCCCCTAGCTATCCTATCTCATCCACCCTCTCTCTCGGGCTACCAAAATAACTCTACATTCTCATAACCTCGATGAAGCTCGTCTCAAAATGTAAAGGTCCTTTCCTTCTGCTCCTTCTTCACGCCCGCTTCCGCACAGACTCCTTCACCTTACACATATGAAGCCTCTTATGCTCCGCCCACGCCTCCCTCCCGCAATCAGTCGAGCAGTACCTCACGACGCCCCCACAGCTGCCGCCACACATCTTCCACTGCCCGACCGCGCCGCAGCAGAAGCATGTCCCCCACGGCCCCATCACGGCAGTCCTCATCTCGTCCTTCCCAAGCTCCACAACGCGGTCGACAATACCGCCGCGCCCGTCCTCAAAGTCAATCTTGAGCTCCCACAGATCGTTGAAGGCCCGCGAGACCACGTGGCTGGACGGCACAAAGTCAGAGTTGGTGTACCCGCCAAACAGGTACGACTTGCCGGTCTCCTCGTCGATGACCAAGCGGGCCTGCGCGCGGTATGTCGGGAACCCACGCGTGAGCACCTGGCTCCACTTGCGGTCTTCGGGGTTCCAGATGTATGTGTCCGCGTAGTATGCGAATGTAAAGTTCACGCCCCGGTCGGGAAAGTATGTGTTTGTGGTCCCGCAGTATCCGCCAAACACGACGGCCCTGTCGAGTCTTGGGTTGTATGCGCACGAGAATTCGGTTCGCGGGCATGGGTAGTTCCCGCGGGTTTTCTCGCGGGTCCATTTTTTGGTGTCGAAGCTGAACGCCCAGATGTCTTCATATGTATAGTCACACTCAGCGCCGTGAGTCCCTTCTCGGCCGCCAAGACTCTCGCCCATGCGGTTTGCGTTTCCGTACATGATGAAGAGCTTATTTTCCTTGGGGAGGACCCAGGCCTCGGGGTGGACTCTGAGCATGGGAGAGTCGTGTGTTGCGACCGGCTCGGAGGTCCCGGAGATCAGTTCCCACGTCAAATCTTTGAGGTCAAGTGCCATAAACAGGTTGCATCCCAATTGCATACGACCATCCTGCCCGCCAAAAACGTACATTTTTCCATTATGGACCTCCATCGCATACTCTGACAGGTCATTCTTGTCGTACGGCCATAAGGCCTTCTTTTTCTTTTTAAGGGTAGTCATTTTCTTTTCCCACGTCTCTTTTCCCAGGTCGAACGCCCAAACTGTTCTAGAGCCAAAGAACAGCCATGCTTTGCCTTCCCACACTTTCATTACAATCCCAGCGGTACTATGTTCTTGTGGACCCCCTTGATTATGGTGTGGGATATCAACAAGTCTACGCCATCTTCTCTCTTCCACTTTCGTGGAAAGATTCAACACCCACATATCCCTCACGCGATCCTGCATCGCACTCTGGCCCCCCGCCACATACAGCCTCCCTCTCCAGATCCACGTCGCCATTCCCAGCCTTGGCGCCGGCGGCCGGCCCTTCGTTACCAGTCTCTCCCATTTCCCCCGGATCTGCAGATTTGGGTAAGAAACCTTGAGCCTGTCAGGGAGTTTAATATCAGGATGGCGGTACTGCGCAAACTTCATCACGTTTGCGTCATCAAGCATCTTGACGACGCGGGGGGGCTTCACGGGGGTTGCAATGGATCCGGAGATCGAGGCCACAGCCCATGAGTGGTGGACTGCGCATGAGGTGTTTAGGAGCTTGAGGAACTCTTGTGACAGACGGAGGTGGTATTTTTGTTGGTTGATATAGTACTCCTCAATCAGGAGATTTGTGTTCTTCCAATCTGAATGAAATCGAGGAATGGACGGGAGAGGGTCATGGGCATCACGTTAGCAATTGTTGAAAATAAAAGCCGTTAATAGAAGAATTATTAATGGAATAATTTAATTGGGCGAGGGGAATCTGGGGAAGTGGTATGGGTGGGGTGGGGGGGGCTACAGAATAGCGGTGTCTTCTGCGCGAAGGATTGATTCAGATAAATTGTGGCAACCTCTTGCAGCCATTCCAGGGCCTATTTGATGTTCATTACCCTCTATTAGCCTCCAGGCCCTGACCATTCTTATTATCTCTGACCCCCTAACTCACGTGACATGCCTATCACGGAAATAAAACCCAGCCTTGCATGGATGGGGGGGGGGGGGGGCAAAGAGAAAATGATAAGAGTTTGAACCAACCTGTTCCGAGTCCCCTTCCCTAATGTAGGACTGCGCCATATTATTGAAGCATGCAACCACATCCATCAATTCTTGCCAAACCAGCGCCATGTACTTCTCATTCTTTGCCTTTCTTGCATCGATGGGGAAGACAAAGTCCTCACCCAGGATCTTTTTAGCAGCCTCGACATACTTTGCACGAGCATCCGGGAACTTTCCCGCCTTGAACAACTCGTTACCATCGTCCTTAGCTACGTTACACTGCACCAATCTGTAGTAAAGCGGTTTCGTCTGTCTCATAGCCATCAGGAAGCCCTCAAACATGGCAGGGTTTTCACGACCTCCACGAGCGATGGTGAGCGTCCTCAGTTCGGGACGGAGGTCGATGGCCTTTTGGAGAGGGGGGAATGGTCCTGGGCCTGAGGCATCGAGAACGTCGATGTTTGACATATTGAAAGACTCCATATATATATGTGGCCCTTCCTCTCTTTTTTTTTTTTCTTTTGCGGCTGAAGACGCGTGTTGTGTATTTTGAGTTTTGCGCTGCTGGGAGGTGAGGTGTCGTTAAACGATCTTGGCACGCTGTTGCGGCTCGGCGGGCAGGGTTAGGGCTTGTCTCTGTTGGGATTGAGTTAGGGCGGGCTAACCAAGGGTTGGCTTGGCCTCGGTCTTCTGTCATTGACAGAGCTCTCAATACCCTGGCGTAGATGCCTGTGGTTTGCCAGTGAAAATTGTGTCTTATTGGGATTATTGTAACGGAGTATTTACTGTGTCAACTAACTTAAGGTTTTATTTCATAAGGCGTGCCCATAAATTAAACTCTACCCTACTATGCCTTTTCGGGAGACGACTAATAATATTTATTAGGCAGGCTATCCCGAAGCGTCAAAATAGTAAGAAAGAAGCCGACCGCGCGCATGCGAGTCTCGGCGAACTTCCTATATATTATCCGGTCTTTTTTACGCGGGCCAGTTATATGCAATAATTAGATCAGCAGACCCCCCCAACTAGTAGGTTCAGCCTGACGTTCCTAAGATGCTATCACCTTAAACAAGCGCTCGCTCTCTCCCAGCATATCGAACCCGAGTGATATCTGGTGACTACACCCCTCCCACCCCATTAACCACCCTCAAGGCCTCCCGATTATGCCATCTCTATCCCTCTCCCCACCGCAGCCCCCTCACGCCCCCCTCAACCCGTCTTACCAGTTCTCCCAAACCTCATCCCCTTACAACCGAGTGACCATCCATGACCCCCGGCTACGCCTACCAGATCCAGAACACTCCCGCCCTTGACGTGTGCGTGACAGCTGCACCACGACCAAAGTGGCTGGACCGCCAGCAGGACCCTGGAACCTCCGTGGCTAGAGGAAGAGCAGTTTGTTGACATGTCACGTAGTAGAGCATGTAGCTCTAGAGGCCATATCGTAGGTCTATCCAAACGGAAGTACCAGCCCCTCTACGATGGGCAAAGAAAAAGTGTCTATGCTGTCGCGGTTGCGCTGGTCCAAGTACATTGTGTAGTAGTCCGATAGAGCCTACCGGGAGCTACATGAAGTAAACGAATGAGTTACTGCCAGACAAGTGACACCCGACATTGACTGTGGGGACGGACGGGCGGGCGGGCGGCACGTGGTCGTGCCACAGCTCAGGATCGAGAAGGCAACAAACCAAGTGTCGATATCTATCCAACCTTAATCCACACTCAGTTCGGTAGCCCATCGAATCGCTCAAGTAATCGTGAAGAAACGTTCATCGTGGTGATGGCGGAGCCGGTAACAGGCACATGTAGGTTACAAGTAGCTACATGAAGTATGTAGGCAGAGTAAATCCCCTCCCCGCAATACCGAACGCCGAAAGTGAAACCCTAGCCCTGAAAATTACGAGGGGGAACCAAACACCGGCACTTGAGCTCTACTCGGGCCTAATAAATGATATAGGGCATGCAGTGCAGATGTTTCTGTGCATTGATAGAGGTGAATTCCGGGTTCCAAACAAACCCCACTAGGTAGTGTATGTAGAGAGAGCATGATCTGTCATGTAGAAAAGTGTATATATTTCCCGGTCGAAATCCCCGCTTTTTTGCGCAGCGTGCGAGAGGGACGCTCTTCGTATTGTAATCCCAACCGGCTCGCCCGCTGGCTGTATGGAAGCTCAAAAAAAAACAGTTGCACGGAAAAGGGAAAAAAAAAAAAAAAAAGGCTTCTACAGCGACTCTAGATAAGCGGGAGGGGGTAAACCCACCCTTTCCCGCCCTCTGGGTTAATTGGCTGCACCTTACAAGGAGTATGTAGAAGATTCCACTCATCACCCACCCACCCACATAGTATTTTATTTACACAGTGAGGTGAGTGACTGGACCCTGAGCGTCACATTATATTATCTCTCTACTCTAACGGGCCGTTACACGCCTGGTGGTGGGTGGTTGTGGGGTGACGGCATCTGATTATTGGTGATGTTATTCGATCGGTGCTTTTTTTTTTTTGCGGCTGTTTTTTTCTGTTCTGTGAGGTAGGGGAAGAGGAGATTGGGATTGGGTTTGGGTGGACCCGAAGGATTGGTTGGTGGTGGGTGAGGTTTTTTTGGCATGTCACGTACGCACACACGCACCATGACTGCTTATGCGTGCACGCATGAGTAAGTGCTATGGATAAAAAATTGCGGCTGCGAGAATTTTTCATTTTTTTCTTCATTCCGTGCGCTGCCTGTGGATTTGATGGCTGTGTAGATGTTTCCTCCAACAGACTTGGATTGCGGCGAGTTGTTTGAGCTACATAATAAGCTGGGAGGGGTTGACAGTTGTTGCTTGACATGGAGATACTTTATTGTACTCTACCTACCTCCCAGTATCCAACCCCCAACCCAACCCCAGCCCAGCTCTTCGCAGAAGAGAGCACGTCGTCTGCGCCCGTCTCTTTCGGGACGCCTCGACTCCCGTCCATCGCGCAGGTCCAGTCGCACCCCCCCTACAAAGGTTTGTCCTTCCTACCTACTCTAGCGGCGCGGGTTTCCGCAAAAGAGAGAAAAAATGGTGCAAACCGGTAAGGTGGGGGGTATCAGAAATACGCACTACGGCAGAGCTAGGGCAGAGCGGGCGTAAGGGTGTAAGGGACGCTGCCAGGGACGCAGTATGTAGATACACCGACCACTCGGAGACCCCCAGGGGAACGTGGCTCCAATTGAAAAGCTGCCTAGGTACCGGTAGTGACGCCCGGGTTGGTTGGTCACTGGGCGGTTGGATATGTAGGATCAACCAAGCAGTTCAATGGCGGGATCAACCCGACCATGAGTAAACCTGTCATGGTGGGGTGCGAAAAATAGACTTCTTCCAGGACAGGACAGGAGAAGGGGGAAAAAAAAAATGTAGGTCTCCTGTCTTATCTGGCCGTCATATGTAGTGTTATATTTTTTGCATTCTTCCTTCATTCTTTCCTACAATAGCTCTTTGCGAATTCAGATGAGGTGTGGGTTTGCGGTGCCTGGAGCGAGAGATATCCACGTTTGAGCGAGCGAATTTACCGATTTGATCTTTTTTTATCCTTTTTTGTTTTTACGATCCAGGGTTTGACCTACCAGACGAGAGAGAAGGAAGAAGGAAAAAAAAAAAAGGAAAAAAAAAAAAGGAACGATTAGGGAAAGATATTGTTGAGCAATCAGATCCGATAGTAAAAGCGGTCAATTATGAGCAGCGACAAAGGGACAGAAGTAGTAGCAGCGGAAGCAGTAGAGGTGGTCTTAGCGGCAGAGAAAGAGGAAAATGTTCAACCTGTGCTAGAGGGGGACTCGGACAGCACGCAAGATGCGAACGACGAATCTCGATCTGCCCCACAGATAGACTCGGTGCAGGCAGAAGGGGAAAGAGACAACAGTACCGGGCAACAGGAGGGGCAGCAGGAACAACAGCAAGATGGCCACGACAACCACGCAGGTGAGGAAGAGGACGGCGGTGTGAGGGTAAACCACGAAGATGATGAGGAAGGGGAGGAGGGTAGGGCAGGGGACGGGGAAGGGAAAGGGGACGGGGATCAGAATGGGCACGATATAGGAGGGGTATCAAAAAAGGGTCCTCGAGATACGGAAGAAGCGGGAAGGGTGGAGGAGGTACAAGAAGAAGAAGAAGAAGACTATGAAGATAGCGAAGAAGAGGAGGAGGTAGATGGCGATCAAAGTGGTAGCGAAGAAGAAGAAGAAAATGAAGTGGATGAAGAAGTGGAAGATGATGAAGAAGAAGCAGAGGCAACAGAAGTAGACGTTGTACAGGGCGAAGAAAACTCACAACCGGAAGATGCAGAAGATAACACCGAACAACCTCCCCTGGGGGAAGTAATAATCACACCAGACACAGCAGTCGGAATTGAACCAAGCCAGGATACCGTTGAAAACTGCACAGAAGCGGTCAAAGATCCCCCCAACTCCTCCTCCTCCTCCCCGCCCTCACCTTCAGTTTCTCCACCGCCACAGCAAAACAATGTCCTCGAATCCACTGAGCTACTGCCACTAGATGATCAATCACCTCCATCAGATCCGCCAAGTACAGACGAGGAAGTCGAAGCAGAAGATAATAAAACTGACGATAATACTGGTGAGAGAAAAATCAATCAATCATTTTTTTTGCACCCTCTCCTCTTATTTTATGCGGTAACTGCAACCTGCATCTCTATCTGTTCTATGAGTGGTCGAAAGTCTGTTTCATGAATGATCAGGATATCTCCCTCCCTGTCTCTGCCAAGCGCGCCTTGCTGCGGGGTGTTACTCTACCGCCCCCCCCCCTCCCCCCCGTCCCCACCCACTCAATTTTTGCCCCATTAGTGTGTACCAAGCTAATAAGCGAGTGTCATCCCATAGGCCGTGACGAGGCTCCTGACCACACACCGTCCGAGACAATAGGCGAAGAAAACAACCCCAACCCCGCCGCCGACACTTCAGCTGAAGACTCTGCTGCTGCTGCTTCTGCTACTCCCGTTTACGCTTCCGATTCCATTGACCCCATCCTAGAAGAAGAACCTCAAGAAGAAAACATCAACTCGGGAGAAGAACAAAGCGATCAGGAGGCTCTGGTAGTGGATCGCAACCAAGAGACCCTCTCTAGTACGGATTTTACGAAACCTATCGACTCCTCCACTTATCAACCCAAGAGAGATAATAATAACAACAATCACATAATAATTACCGTGATTTACGATATTAACGAGCCGCTTCCGCCACCCCCTACCGGATACCAAACAGCTATCATCCACCCAGATCCTCCTGTCGCAGAACAAATCGAACACGTTGGCACCGAGGTCGGTGAGGGAGAAGTAGACGCTACCCCCGCCGCGGACACCACCGACTACGACGAACCACAGGATTTTCCGGCCCCAGAGCCACAGCAAGAGGAGACCAATCCCAACGACTCATTAGAAGCTGACAACGGGGAGCTTCCTGGTGAAGTAGAACCCTTACCAGCGGTCGAAGAACTACAATCTGTCGAGGTTCCTCCGCCAGCTTACACACTCACGGAACCCGAAAAAGACGTTACACAGGATTCAATTGTAGCCGCATCCCCAATAATGTCTGAAGTATCTGCGCTGTCCAATGGCACTGGCTCTTATAAGGATGCCACACCACCCACCTTGCAGCAGCCATTCATGGAACACCCGTTCGAAACAGGTTTTGCAGCTGCCCCGCTCGATGATGAGGCTGCGGCTGCTGCCAATGCCGCGGCGCTTGCCATGTCTGCAGTTGGTGTACCAGACGGTTCTAGGAGGTCTAAGAAAGACAGATCTCATAGAAAAAAGGATAGGTCATCTGGGGATGGGGCAGAGAAGGAAAAGAAACATAGAGACAGAGGTGATAAAGGAGATCGCGAAAGAGCTAAGAGTAGGGATAGAGGTGAAAAGGGCAAAAGGGATAGGAGCGAACTTGGAATTGGCGAACGCCGAGCAAAGTCACGAGATCGTCTACGAGATGATGGTAAATCCCGAGATCGCGACCGGGACCCTAGGGAGAAGGAGAAAAGACATAGGACACCCGAAGAAAAGGCCGAACGAGAGGCAAGGAAGGCCGCGAAAAAGGGCCCAACCGCACCAACGCCAGTATACGCAGATATTGCTGCTGCACCTTATGAGCAATACGACCAGCAGCAATATGATACGCAGTACGAGGAGGAGAGGCGTAGAAAGAAAGCCGCCAAACGTAGTGGCATGATTGCGGGTGAGTTTGTAGAACCTCAGGCCATGAATGGCATGGAGATGCCATACGAGGAGGAGAGGAAAGAGAAGAAGAAATCCAAGAAATCCCGCCCGCCGCCGATTGATACCGAATCGACGCAACAGCAATATGAGCAACAGCAAGAGGAACAACTGAAACGTAAGAAGTCGTCGAGGAAAGCGGCCGCCATCCTCGGTGAGCCTGTCATCATGAATGAACCTCCTATGTCCCCATACATTGATGGGCCGATAGAGCAGCCTAAACGGAAGAAGTCTTCCAAGAGATCACCGCCGCCAGAAATTGGCGCCGAGCCTGTGCAGGTCGTCTATGAGCCGGATGTCCGGCCTCCACCAGCTAATAGAAGGTCCCGCTCTGACTCTTTGAAGAATCCAATTCCAGGTCTCATCAATGCGGTCACTGGCTCCGGGGAGAAGAAGCATAGTCATAAGAAAAAGGACTCTACACACCTATCACCCGAGGAGAGAGAGAAGAGGAGACGTAAGCATGAAGACGATAAGGCGCTTCGAGATGGCCGAGAGCTCGGTACGTACCCAAGCAGCTAGACAAAGGTGTAAGATCCAGCTAACACATGCCAGAAAATCATCTTTATAATGGGAGTAAGGAGAAGCGCAAGGCTGAGAAGGCAGCCCAAAAAGCCGCCAAAGCGAGAGCTGAAGCCCTTGAGGGTATCCCTCCTC
The DNA here is from genome assembly GCA_024713755.1 of Morchella sp. 2018-W16. Classification (NCBI taxonomy): domain Eukaryota; kingdom Fungi; phylum Ascomycota; class Pezizomycetes; order Pezizales; family Morchellaceae; genus Morchella; species Morchella sp. 2018-W16. Next base: position 389,432 of record JAMGYY010000017.1, on the reverse strand, counting down.
CACCTCTGACGCCTCGCTACACAGACGATCTCAGTCTCCCGATCCAAAACCCGGACAACCAACCCGAGATTTCGCCAAGTGTTTACGGAGGCGATCAATACCTTCAGGGCCAGCCTCATCGCGACCAGCAAGACCTGAACGCTCCAAACCCCGAAGCACCATTCTCGCCCCGCTCATTTGCCGCATCTGATGATCTAGCAAAGGCTGAAAAAGCGGCCCGCCGCGCTGAACGCCGCGCACGAAAGGAGCGCGAAGCACAGCAGACTGATGGGGAAAACCTAGATCATCCAAAAGATTCTGGCCATTCCCTTTCATCGGAGGGGAAGCGAGAGCGCGAACACCGCCACCATAAGAGCCGCGACAAGACTGATCGCACACGATCCCGATCTCGCCCTGCAAACCCTGAGGAAGAGGAGGAGAGACGGCGCCGAAAGGAAGAGAGGCGGGAGGCGAGGAGGTTAGCGGCGCTGAATGGAAACGAGGTGCGAGATGGAAAAGAGAAGAAAAGCAAGCACAGAGAGGGTGGAAGGTCTAGAAGCAATAGCGAGAAAAAACAAGAGAAGGACATGATGAGAGAGTACGAGATGGGGTACCCTGAGGGCTACGGAAATGCTTCGCAACAGCCATGGCAAGCAGGGGGCGATTTGACGGACAGAGAGGACGCCAAGGTCGGTTTGATGAGAAGGACTTTCAGTAAGTTTTTGAAGTTTTGAGCGTGACGTATTTTACATTTCTTTTTTCTTATGGATTTATATTTTTTTTATGTGGAATGATTAACGGATATCTTTATGAGTTGGATTATTTTGGTATGCATCTTATCTGGGACATGATTATAGTTGCGTTTGTTTGGATTATGTAGTTGTACACGCCAGCGCTGGAAGCATTTACTTTGTCTTCATTTTCTTACAACTGCGACAATGTTATTTTCATAGCGTTGGATAACAGATTTTTCTTTTTCTTATTCTTTTTTTTTTTATGAATTTATGTTGAAAAGAATGTATGTGTACGCGGGGATGTATGATTTCGACTAATGATCCTTGGGGACTTGTTTATGGTTTGGATACGGATTTTTTTTGCAACTTATATTTGTTTACCCCGCTCAACTAAGTATTTTATTAGGGATATTTGGGAGTGTGCAAGCTTAGTGTGTTTGTTCTATGTTGACTACCATTATCTAATCTATTTGCGGAGTGTTTTTTCTTTCTTTCTTTCTTTTTTTGGGCTAGCTTCAGTATTAGTGAGTGGGCACGTGTGCACTGATAGGGGTATAACTTCAAGTCTATTGAACTCCTCATAATATGCACTGTCACGCTATCATCACACTACTACTAGCCTTACTAGGCTAGTAGTACTCTGCCCACAAAGACTACATGTATGTTTTGCTATACATGTACATGTAGTTGATGGTCACTGTTTTGCTGTCGTTGGATTATAGCTACATATAGTAAAAGGGGGGTTACTCTCGGGCTCCTCTACCCCTTCTTACTTAGGTAAACATAGGAAATAAGGTCCCTCGAGGAGGGCGTCAAGATATCGATTCATTACTCATATTAACTGATTCATATTCTCATTAGGGCTCCCTTTTGTTCGGGCTGGGGATTAGTGAAGGCAGACAACTGTGGAGAAGCGGGTACAACTGAGACTGTTGCTGTCGAGATTACCTTGAGACCAGGCTTGATTTTCCAGAAAATGCTAGATCGATATTCATTGCATTTCACGGCACGGATAGTTACCAAGGACCAAATAGCAACGATCAAACCCGTTATAAAACCTTACACAACACAATCCGCCGCATCACCCTACAGCACTCATCATAAGAAAGTCAGTCATGATGTCTCACTCGGTCTCACCAAGCGCATGCCGTCCCTCTCTCCCCCCTGCATAACCCCGGGCATCTCCGGCCGCAAATCGTTTCCCTGGTAGATAGATAATATCACGATGAGAACTGTGCACGACTCCGTAACACAGTCCGGATTAGTGGGCCTGATAAGACAGGACGTTGGCAGGGGGCCTACCTGACTACCGCAAAATCTCAGTTTATTCGGACGGTTGCCAAGAGGAGATTTTTTTGCGGAGGAGCTGAAAAATATCACCCCTTAAAGGAAGAGATCAGAGCTTTTTACAGCCAACACCGCTCTTGGCAACCGTCCGAATGAACTGGGGTTTTGCGGTACTCTAACTAGTTACTGTATAGGTAGTTGTTGCACGGTTATGTAGTTGGGTGGGTTTGGCTAGTTAGTTTGTACCAAGACCTGGAGTAACTAGAGTAGAATAAAGAGGGGTTGGAGGCCCAAGCGGGTGGGTTCATCGTTGCTTTTTATGGTGCTGAATTGCAGCGTAGCTAGTCTGTATGGTCCTCATTTAACCTAATTCCAGTATTGTTAACAAAACAACAGAGACAGGAAACCAACAAGCTTAAGGGCAATTAGGCTTGCCTGTCAAATTTGTGGTGCCGCACAGATATGCCGTTTCTCCCCTGATTTAGGGTTATTGACGGATAACAGGTTCTGCACGGACACGCCCCCCCCCCTCGTACCCGTAGCCCGGGAACTGGGCTCGTTCGGGGTGAGACAGTCCGTGGCATCTCTCGTCGATGAGCAGACTACAGATAAGGGTGATAAATATCACTGCATGATTCCCCCCCCGAATTCCTGTCCCGGGTATTTGGTAGGATTGGTTTTGGCTGTGGTAGTATCTAGAAGGAACTATAAAAAATATTTGCTGAGATTTATACCCAGAAACTCAAAGATGACACCGAAACCCTCAATGTCACCAAATCACAAGCCCTCGCCCTCGCCAAAATCTTCACTCTCTAGTAAGAACTCAACTCCTCTCTTGTTTATATCTTGGGAAAAGGACTCAAACTAACCCTCACAGCATCAAACTCCCCTGTCCTGCGCACAATCCAAACGCACCTCAACCTCACGCACAACGATGCCCTATTTACCACCCTGCGCACCAGCGCCCACACCCTCCTTCACAACGCTGGTATCCTCCTCTCGAGCGCTAACGACCAGACCGTCCAGATCCGGAAGCGCCAAGTTGCCAACGAGCTCGAGAGGCTCCACCCGGAGGTCTTTGGCCCCGCAGTAAATAGCCGCACATATGAGCAGCAGAAAAACACAAGTTATGCCCTGCTCACGCTGACCATGGACGTTGCGAAGCGGAGGCAGAAGCGCCGCCGCGGTGGTGTAGTTACTCCGGTAAAGGAGTTAAAGGAGTTAAAGGAGAAGGCGTCAGCAACGGCGTCAGCGACGGCCACGACCACGACAGTAAGGAGGACTACGCCGTCGCCGTCGCCGTCGCCATTACCCGAGTCCCCAGCTCCCCCGGCCCCAGTGCCCGCCCTCGAATGTACCCCGCCCCCGTCCGCGCCCCTGCCACTGTCAATACCTCAACCACCACCAGCACCAACAACACTCCCAACAACCATGCATGAACTCCTCATAACTCTCCCGCTCGACTTCCTAGGGCCGCACGAGCAATGTCGCGTGCAGTTCTGCGACCTTGTAGAATCTTTGCATCCGTCGCGGCCGCTGCTGCACCGGCTGCATGAGTGTCTACGCGAAGACGGGCTGCCGTGGGAGAGGGGTGAGTATGTGGTGCTGGATATGGACGGGATGGCGATTAGGAACGACCGTGGGCTGCGGTGCGCGCTGGGTGTGATGGCGGCGAAAGGGGTGAGAGAAGGGGTCTGGAGGGTTGTTAGGACGGGGCCGGTGGCGGCGACGGCGGCGATGGAGGGCGTATAGAGAGGGAGGAGGAGGTTTATGATGCATGGGAGTCTGAGTTTGTATTGTTTTTAGATTAGATTGGGATGGAGTATGCGGGCTTGTAGTAGTGGGTATAATAAATAGTATTGAATATATGGTGTTAATTTTACTGTTAGTTATAGTAGATCGTAGATATTGATTGCTATTGAGCTTGGGTTTATATAAACGTAGCCAGACGGGGGTGACAAATAGCACTGAGTATAATTGGGCCTAATCAACCCATATACAAGTAGGGTACGAGTGCTAACTCATGCCACCATACCCGAGTGAGACTTTGTGAAGTACATAGATCCTTGTCCGTTACACTAACCAGAGTCCCATACTCGAGGTACATGGGGAAGCCCCGATATCTATGAATGAAAGCACGGAATAGATACTATTTAGGAGTTTCTTTTCTTTACTATGTGGTGACTGTCACCGACAGTCTAGTTGTTTTTGTTTTGTAGTTCATATACGCGTGCAACCCGTAGGTTATGGCAGAATCCTACCTCTCCATTACAGAGGAAGAGAAAATTCCTCCTCTTCAAATTATCATGAAAACTTTGGGACGGGGCTGTCTCAAGAGATACATGTAGTGTTTGTGGGTTCCCTCGCACCCCCCATCTACCCGCTCTTCTGCATGAATAAAAAAGTACGGGTACGAGTTCAGCATGAGATATTTTTTTCTGGCACGTGAAATAGGGTGGTCGGTCATGAACAATCACTCGCCAGAATTGCTTGGCGCAACCGGGAAGGGAAGTCGAGAAAAATATACAACTCCAGGTGAAGTAATGGCCACTGCAGGTATTTTTTGAGTTTGCGGACGCAGCTATGCTTATCGTAAAGTTTAAAAGTATATGCAGTACATGTGCTTATGTATGTGAGCCGTTATAACAGTGGTTGTTGTGGTGGTGGTGCATATTTGTAGCCAAGTGCCGTCTGGGTGCAGCGTTGATCAGACATGTCACCGCATCAACTCTAGTCATATAGTCATAATAAAAGCAGTGAATACATGTAGTTCATGAAGCATCTCAACAGCTGGGCGGTTCCCTACTTAGTGTTACATCGAATAATTTCATACGTATTTATATGTTGGTCCGCCGCGGGTGCTGACGACATCTGACCAGTTGGAGATGATACATTACCATGTACCGACTTTCAGTTTAAGCGGCTGATTCTACTACATATGAAGCACCACAAATGAATCACCCTAGTTAGTAGTACGTAAATTAACGATACCCACCCCATTATCTCGTTACTGTCCCTCCCCTCTAGTTCTATATATACAGGTGTGCTGGAATATGGAAGAGCTCCACTGGGTAAGAAGCTAGGGCTGAGGAAGATCAAATGGTGTAAAAAGAGAAAAATCTATCTAAATAGACAAAATTAAAGACAATGAACCTAGAATATGAATAGACCTACAAAATATAGAAAGGAGGTTTTATAGATATATTCTATCAAAAAGAGAGTTGTACTTTCGAAAGAAATAGAACTATTAGGTTAGGCCCATTTACCCAAAACGCCCATGAGGATCATTCCACACATCAAGCTCGTCATGGCCACCAGAGTAAGGGGTACGCCCGCCTTCTTGAGATAACCATGAATCCAGTCACCAGCCCACATTTCGACAAATCCAACCCACATCAAAATACCGGCACTGAATGAGTTCAAAGTGCCAAGGGCAATGAGAGTAGCTTTGTCGGACCCGTTGAACTGCTGGAGAACACCGATACCGATTGCCATGCCGATGGGAGTGATGCATGCGAAAGCAGCAGCCATCAGCATTTTTGACATTGTAGAAACTGTGGTCAAAGTAGCAATCCGGGAGCCAAGAGCAAGACCCTCAAACATCTGGTGGAAGATGATTACAACCAGGAGTCTCCAGAAGCCTGAGTCGCCGGATACGACGGTTGTAATTCCAATTACTGTATTCAGTTAGCTTTGGCTCTGATAAGAATTTGTGCTGAGCATACAAATCGAGTGGAAAATGATCCCAGCCTCCATAACCCAGACACTAAGGTTGTCATCCGTGGGATCAATGCAGTGGACATGTCCGTGTACATCTCCTCCTTCATGAGTTGTTTCGGGGTCTGATGACTGCTGCTTAGCCTCAGCTCCCTCCCTAAAAGATGAGGCTGCCGATTCTCTCTGTCCGCGCCTGTGCATAACGTAGCGTCCACCAAGGTACTCAATCAAGAAGGTGACAAACGCTCCAGCCATAGCGATAGCCATAACTGTACCCTCATAATCCAGCTCTCCCATGCATTCACTCTCGAACAGTAGGCTGGCATGGGTAAGGAGATGCACGAAAGCAGTCGCAATAATCACACCGGTACCGAACTGCTTGATTATGGTAAAACGGATTCCCGTGATTGAAATACCCCTGGCGAACTTCCGGAGCGCGAGGGGCCCGAATACGGCAATGGAGGAAGTGCAGAGGACAATGAAGAGCGAGCCAATACGGATGTTGAGATTGTATTCGCGGTCGGGCCGATCACAGGTTGCTTCTTGCTGAGCCGCAGTACCTCCAGTGCAGTGTTCGACTCCAGCATGGAAGTGACAGTTCTGAGCTTCCGCCTCTTCTTCATGATCATGACCCTCCTCGCCCTCTTCTTCATCCCCGTCATGCTCGTCATGTCCCTCGTCTGAATGAGACTCTTCGCCTGATTCGAGGGCATGAATAGTTACATCCTCACCGTTTTCATTCACACAGTAGCTAAGATATATTAGGGAACTGACCAATATATAGTAGGTAGAATATGCCTTACAATTCATCACCATGACTATGGCAGTCGGTATACTCTGTTGAAAGTAATTGACTGGAAGAAGTTTGGGTAGCCACAGCGATCTCTGTCCCAGAAGGAGCAGGTGTACAATATCTGCCATTGCTATCAATTAGTATCCTGTCATTAAATGCCAAGGGAGTAGGGTTTAACTGACTGAACGCTATCGTGCATATGGCATCCTGTCAGAGCAGTAACGGAAGCTTCTACCGCCGAGGAAGCCGGTGGTGACGTAACTGGAGCAGCTGTGATGGAGGACGACGGAGAAGCGACGGGTGACGTAGTAGAAGGAGCAGTAGTGGTGGGGGCTACACCACTCGTGCTTACCGCAACAAACTGGCCATCGGTATTCTCGCAATATCTGGGGTCAAGAGAGATTGGCACCAGAGAAAGGGGTTGGGGGTATTAAAAAAAAGAGGTTTCAACATACTGGACATTTCCTTCAAAGCGACAACTCTGCTGAGATTGAGCCATCGAGGATAGCCCAAGCAACAGCAGAAGCGAGAGACATTTTTTTGTAATCGAAGTCATTTTTCTCTAACCCACAAACTGTAAGCATATAATCCCCTCTTGGAATTAATGAATAAGAACCCCACAATTGATAGTGTGCGAGTATCTTCTTTGTTGGTGAGAGGCGTGGCTGGGTAAAACCCAACTAAAAAGAAAAGAGAATGTATTGAGCCAAAAGAGGGGAAGGGATACAGGCAGATCAAGATCAATTATTTCCGGCACAGGAGGTGAAGATATAGGAGTGTGTGGGGACCTTGATGGTTCCAGAGGCTTGGAAACGGTCACGCAAATGTACCTACCCCAAGCATATTAAGACAACAAGATTCTTCTCGGCGGCCATTCTATGCGCCTTGGCAGCTGGGCGACTTGTCACAACTGGGCCGCGGGTGGGCACTTCCTGCTACTTAGGTTACTTAGGGAATCGTTTAAGAACCCCAAGAAGCGCCAACCACTGACATTTTCCGCCTTGGTACATAACATCGGATGAAATTTAACCACCAAGGTGTCCGTGCCAAGTAAAAACCTAGCCATTTCCCCTCTATGTGTTCTACCAAGTGGGTGAAAATGCGGCGAGTAGGATATTAATATGGTCCATGCGCCCAGTTGTTCCGAGCCCTCTAGGATTCAGGGTATGGATGGTACCCTCTGGATTACCCAATTATTCCTATATGTAGGTGTTATAATGCTTTATTTTGATCTTAATGTACATGTATGTACTTGAGTTACGTCTAGGCCTCCCCCGGTAAATATCACATCCCTAAAGTATAAGTATAGCAATATGAATGATATTATGCTGAAATACGAGACTTAGAAGTCATAAGACCGAAATGATAGTTGCGGAATGTCTGTAATTTGGTTTTTTCTCTTCTGAAAAGTTCAAAGCGGCGTTACATCCGTACATGAATTGCAGATTAACGTGGCATATAGACTTCTTATCTTTTAACCGGAGTATTATTTATCGTCTCGTGTACTAAGGAGAATTCTTTAATTTAATTTCAACCTTGCATCTGACATATGATAGCGTGCATTAAATAAGTCAAGTAGATACTTAGTTGGGAGAGACATGCAGATGCTCATCAGCTGTCCAAGGTTCACCTGCTCATGTTGCAACTATCCATAGTTACTTAGGTTTTGGATGTTGGAAATACTCGATTCCACGAGATGAACGCTTTTTTAGTGTGCTGTAAGACACAAGCGGGAAGTTTGCAGTTTACCTGACTGAACCTTAAGGAATTTAATACCAGATCAGTTACCCTAAATCCGGGCTGTCGGGGGTAATGTCAAACTTGTATTAGTATATGCTTTCGCTTCCACGAGGTTATTAAATATTCGAAATTCATACTCATGATTCCAAAGGCAGGTTACATTAGTATGTTTTGTAGGAAATTGTATATACAGCCATGTACACTGGTAATGTTGTGTGCGGTACGCCATGCTTGAGTAACGCTCAGAGGCAAACAGTTGCCATACCAGCTTACATATACATGTATACTCGTATTTCTCTGACGTTTTTGAACCGGGCTACTATTGCATACACCCAAACCAGGAGCCTGGCGTATTTTTGTATGGCATGCAATATCGAGGATATGGGAATAAAATGTTACTAGGGTGCATATGTTTGGTTAGATGGCTACATGTAGTGTAGCAGTATAAGCGGGAAGGATGTTGATTCACAGAAGACTTTGCCTATGCTGCTTTAACTTTGGATTAGTCGGTTATGCACATTTGGCGCCAAGGCGCGGCAGATTTCATATTGGGTTATTTGGGTTGCGAAAGGCCTCTCTTACTTTACCCGCAAGACTTTTCGTCATTTTTTATTTCTACTTCTGACCTTGACAAGCAATTCCGAAGTTTTCAATCAACATAAAAGTAGTATTCCTCTAGTAACTCCTTGTAAAGAAGACGATCCAAGAAATAAAAGAAATGGCGAAAGAAGAAGCGCAACACAGTATAGATGTCTCAAAATATGAAAGAAAAAGTGGTTAAAAGGATAAAACTGCCCAATCTTCCCCAGACCCAGAAGAGCTGAATGTTCCCCAACATCAGCAACTGTCCCCAAAGTAAGAAAGAACAATCAACCACCGTACTGTTAGCAAACGTAAACAAAAGAAAGTGTAAGCCATGTTACAAGTACACTTCGAACAGTCCATTGTCTTTCCCCAAAGACGTTAGACATGTTTGCAGTCATTACCCAACCGATCTAAAGAAAAAAAGGAAAAGTGAAAGAAAAAAGGAAAAAGGAAAACAAAAACAACCAAAGACCAAAGATGGAAAATGAAAATAAAACGAGATAAAAGACCTCCCACTCTACCCTGAATTCCTAATAAAAATTGCATTCAACCTAAGCTCCCAAAATCCGGCATGCCTCACTGATACTCTTCGAGACGGCAGCCACCTGAATAAATTAGTATTGTTATGAAGGTATATTAAAGGAGATGAAGGTAGCTCACATTGTTCTGATCAAACGGCTCAAAGTGGTTACCAGGGATATCAATAACTGGTATTTTGGCACCAACAAGATCTTCCCATCCTCCAGTTGCTAAAGTAACATCACTCCTGTTTGAAAGCCACTCATGTGGCGGGCAGTTTAGGCCTGCTGTAGAGTAGCCTTCTCGACTCCTCAAAAGGACCATCTTGGGGTTAGGACCAGAGCTAGCAGGGCGGTAATTAACAAGGTTCCTGGTGTTGTTTTCGAATTGAGTTTTGATCAAAGACTCGATTTTTTGACGAGATGGGTTGCCCCCCGATGACTTCTTGGAAACAGCTGCAATAACCTCTGCCGGAAGTCCTTGATGGTTGACAGGAGGTGGAGAATCAATCAAGACTACTCCAGTAACAGGCTTTCCAGATCTAAGGAGTTGACGTGCAGCTTCGAATGCAACAACTCCACCAAAAGACCATCCTAGATATGGAGTGTTAGATATTACTTAATTTGGGGGGGGACTGAGTGAAGTAACGTACCACCGAGAATATAGGGACCAGGGCCTGTCTGTTGAATATCCTTAGCGTAGCTCGAGGCCATATCTGTGAGCCCACCGGACCACTGCTCCATCTCAAAGAAACGTGGGTTGTAGAATCCAAAAGTGTTGCGCTCAAGCGGGCTCAGACGCTGGTAATAGTTGCACAACCCACTACCGTCATGAATCAAGAATAGCGGCGCACCCGAACCAGCTCTTGTCTGGAGAGAGACAGGGTTGGAGGTCATTTGCAGCATCTTCTTCAGCTCTGTGGTGTCATCTTTGACTGGCGGCGCGTCTCTTGGTGCTGGAGCGGAAGGGCGAGGCATAGATTTTGCGACTAAGGACTCGAAGTCATAGATTGTCTTGCACTCATTCATTGTGTCCGGCGAGATATCAATACCGATACTCTGCTTTAATGAGTGTAGGACTTCAATGGAAGTCAACGAATCCAAACCAAGCGACTCGAGATCAGTGTCAGGCTGCATATCACTCGCGGAAACTCCAAGTATAGACTCTAGGAAACCCTTGATATCAAGAAGGGCAGGGCCCGATGGAGGACTTGGTGGGGGTGTGTCGATAAGCGCAGGAGCTGCTTTAGGGGCCGGAGCGGGAGGAGGAGGGAGAGAAGCGCTCTGAGCAGGCATGTGTTTGGAGATAGCGTCCTCGAGATCTTTGACAGTGTGGCAGGCGGCCAACTCAGAAGAATCAATGGTGATCTGACTAAAGGTGGCCTTCAACTTATCCGCAATTTCAAAAATCATGAGGGAATCAACCCCAAGGGCTTCCATCTCAGTACCTGAAGTAACATTCTCAAGGGAAACACCGCAAACCTCTGAGATAACCCTGGCAACCTGCCCAACGACATCAACAGCTGGGGCCACGGCAACAGCCTGTGGGGCGGCCTTTAGGGCGACATGCTGGACGATGGGAGAGGAGATAGCCTTGGGTGCCTGTGGAGTTGTGGTCTTCTTCCCAAGGGTGTGAGCAAGATGCTTCCTGAACTTCGCGAGGTTCACCTTCTTAAATTGCATGCCCTTGAGACCACCAACGATCTTCCCGGCTGAGTTTGCAGCATAAGCATCGGCGATATATGTGCTCTCCTTGGCTAGGTAGACAACGCTGCAGAACACACCAAAAGTATCATCGTAGTCGATCTCGTCGTAGAGGATTCTCGCTTGGCCGGTCTCGATACAGATACATGCTTCTTCGGCGGTGACAGAACTGTTTGCAATGAAGCCCGCAGCGTGAAGTAGGGTATCCATAAATACTGGATTGACGACATGCTTTCCACCCTTATAGCCAGTTGGCATCTGGACGATGGCATAGCCTTCGGTACCAGTCTGATCGATCGTCATGGACTTGATAGTCTGGTAGGGCTTGGAGTATGATACAACACGAGGGAAGATCGTCTCGTAGAGCATGCGTGTATGGATTGTCTCCGGACCCTGACGACCATTGGAGGTAAAAATCGAGATCTTGGTACGTTCGAGCTTGAGGCCTCGGTGGTGAAACTTGTGCTCAATGCTTGCCTTTGGAATCTGCTTCAATTCACCGGCGCAGTGAAGCTGGGATGAGTTTGGGTTGTCGGTATAGGAAGTTACAGTAAAGCTGCTATCTCCAGTAAGGCTCTCAAGCTTTAAGGTGACACGAACAATCTTTTTGGAACCCTCTTCATAGACCAAAGGATGAGAATACTTGATCTTGCTCAAAGTGTGGAGGGCAGCAGTTGTGGAATGGACACCAAAAGCGGCAGCAGACATTGCAATCTCGTGATAGATAGAGGCTGGGCAAAGTGCTGCACCGCCAACTTGATGACCCATGATAGACGGGCCGAGTACTGAGATTGGAGTCTCGAAAATTCCATCGACATCATCACCTGGAAGCTGGATGCAAGAGGAAAGCATCGCGTATCCAGTTGCCATACCACTTGGTGCCTCGGGGGCTGTCTCTTTGACATCAGTTGCTTTGTTGTGTTCCTTGTAATCAACCCAAAACTCCTTATCTTCAAAGGGATACGATGGAATATCCACACACTTTGCCAAAGAACCAGAATATACCTCACGCCATTGTGCTGGGAACCCGGAAAGGAAAAGGCTAGCGAGAGAGTCTGAGAGGCTGACCCAAGGGTCTTTTGTCTTATGCATTGATGGGATGAATTCTGCAGTGCTGGCGGCGGACCCAAGAGTGGATCGAACCATAGGTAAAGAGATGGGATGGGGCCCGATCTCAATGTAGCGAACATTGCCTGAGAACTCTGGGAGTGATGTAATCCCTTGAATCTCTTCAGCGAAGTGGACTGTGTGGCGTGCATGTTTTGCGAAGTATTCTGCGTTGATATCTGACGGACCGATGATCTTTCCAAGGACATTGGACCCAGTGATGATCTTAGGGGCAGAAAACTTGACAGATCCAGCAAGCGCAGTGAGTGGCTCAAGAATGGGGTCCATAGCAGATGAGTGATATCCGTAAGGAACATCGAGCTTGATACACTTGGCAATGGAGTTGTCCTTGAGATGAGCACGAAGAATGTCAACCTGTTTGAGGTCACCAGCAACAACACAGTCTGCAGTGCTGTTCCGGCAAGCAATGGTCAGGTTGGACAGGTCTGAGCGCGACTTCAAAAGTTCCTCAACTTTCTCTGGAGGAGCATTGACGGCCAACATTCCACTGGCAGATGGCTTGCAAAGATTGGCCATCATGCGTGCACGATTGGCAACCATTTTAAGACCATCAGAGAAAGTGATAACCTCAGAGATAGCGAGAGCGGCATATTCTCCCAAACTTTAATAAGAAAGTTAGCAATCGTTGATAATATTCGGGCGGGGGAGTGATTACCTGTGACCCAAGACTGCATCAGGCTGAAGACCAAAGGAGATCCACAATTTGGCCAAGGCGTATTCTAGAACAAAGATCGTGCATTGGAACGCCTCAACTCGCTGCTTAGGCGTCAGGTCCGGTTCGGCCCCGTCGGCAGCCTCCATAATGGGCAGCACACCAACAAATCCAAGTCCCACAAGGCTAGAGTGAGCTTGAAGAACAATCTCCCGGAATACAGGAGATGTCTTCATCAAGCTTCTCCCCATACCAAGATACTGGCTTCCTTGCCCAGAGAACACGAACACGGTCTTTGACTCTTCAGTTTTTGCTGGAATCTGCTTAGGAGTTGCCTTTTCCAACTCCGAGATAAGAGCATCGAAAGAACTAGCTGTTACCGCGATACGATGGGCGAATGGTTGGCGCCGGGCAGTGGCAGTGTAGCAAACATCTTCAAGGGAAAGAGTGTCTTTGTTCTCTCTAATATATCTGATGTACCTCTGGCGGAGGTTCTCAAGCGCCTTCTTATTTTTTGCGGTCAGGGCGAACAAGTGTGCGGCACGAGTAATCTCAGCCGGTTTCTTGATGGGCTCAGGAGCCTCTTCGAGAAGCAGAACGCCATTAGATCCAGCAGCACCAAAGTTGTTAAGCAATGCAAGACGTCGAACGCCTTCTTTGTGAGATTTCCACGGAAGATTACTGCGTGCGATCTCAACACCATCAATCCCCAGAGGGGCGATTTTGGGGTTAAGTTTCTTGAGGGAGATTTGCTTGGGGATAGTCTTGTGCTTTAGCATGAGAAGTAGCTTTGAAAGGCCAGCTGCACCAGATGCGGCTTCACAATGGCCAATATTTGCCTTAACTGAGGTGATATGTAGGGGCGTGTCGGGAGTTCTGGACTGCGCAAATGTTCCACGGAGGGAAGCAAGCTCTGCAGGGTCACCAGCCTGAGTACCGGTTCCGTGAGCCTCAATAACACTGATATCCAAAGGATCAACCCCAGTCTCCTTAAGAAGACGTCTGAAGAGGATTTGTTGTGTAGCAGCATGGGGGTGAGTGATGGAGTGTGCTTCGCCGGATTGGTTGACTTGCACACCACGGATAACACCAAGGATTTGGTCATTCTCAGCAATAGCATCAGAGAGACGCTTCAGGACAAACATCCCACAGCCCTCGGAACGGCAGTACCCATCTGCAGATTCATCAAAAGCCTTGCATTGTCCAGTCGGGGACAGGAAATGTGCACGATCAAGACCAAGATACATCTAAATCATGTGTTAGGGGTCACTGGAGGGAAATTTGTGTCAGAAAGATCTCAAAACTTACATCAGGACTTGTAATAACATTTACTCCTCCAGCAACGGCAGCATTGCAATCACCGGCCTCAAGAGCACGGCAAGCCTGGTAGATGGCAATCAAAGATGAAGAGCATGCCGTATCAATCACCAGCGAAGGACCACTGAGCTTTAGTGCGTAGGAGATGCGCCCACTCAAGAAAGCCCTAAGAGTGCCGGTGCTATAATAAACATCGATATCGTCGCGCAAGTTTTCGGTGTAGTCACCAGTTGCGACACCAACGTAACAACCGAAGGATTCGCGAGCAAAAGTGTCCGTAGAGTCGGCAACATACCCAGCATTTTCAATGGCAGTATACGCGGTCTGAAGGAGAACACGCTGTTGGGGGTCGAGCGACTTCGCCTCACGAGGAGAAATATTAAAGAAGGTATTGTCGAATGCGGCGGGATTCTTCAAAAAGTTTCCAAACTTAGTGCCCATTGATCTGACTGGCTTATTACCGCTTGAAGTGTTATAGTAGCTCGATACGTCGAATCGGGACAGGGGGATCTATAAATGTCAGGTTTAATCATAATATATCACTCGCTCCGCATGGACAAACCTCAGACACAGTATTAAGGCCTTCTTCAAGAACCTTCCATAATTCGGCAACATCAGTCGCGCCAGGCATGTTAACACCCATACCAACAATAGCAACACCATCTTCTGGCTTGAACCTGAGCGGCTTCTGTTTTGCGAATGTCGCTGCAGCGTCTGATGTATGAGATAAGTCAACTAAGTTAATGTTCTGATGGGGAGGTTTCTGGGCTTGGAAAACCGATCCAGTTCCTGGGCCAAAGTTGACAAAAGTGGTTTGTGTATCATCTGAAACCTTAATAGCATCTGAAACCATGCCTTCGACAGCTTTATCCCAGTTAACACATTCGATGAGGATCATGT
Organism: Morchella sp. 2018-W16; assembly: GCA_024713755.1. Lineage (NCBI taxonomy): Eukaryota > Fungi > Ascomycota > Pezizomycetes > Pezizales > Morchellaceae > Morchella > Morchella sp. 2018-W16. The sequence goes on along the minus strand of JAMGYY010000017.1, from coordinate 374,378 downwards.
CCAAAACAAGTTCAAGTAGAGACTTGTCAGAGGTGGCGGCTGAAAGAATCTTGCCGTCAACTGTAGAGCGTAGGGGGATCTTCGCCTCTGCCAAGGCAGGGAACTTGAGGTTACGTCTGACCAAATGTGATTGGACCTTCTCCTTGACAGGCTGCATGACACTCCCACCGTGGTACAGAGTGTGCACATTGGTAAATCTGGTACTAAATTTCCCAGCAACTTCCTCGATCTGGAACCGCGCTAGGATGTCGCCACGTCCAGAGATAGTAACGACTTTCTCCGAAGACACAGCAGTGAGATGCAGAGGTCCAACGGACTGGTAACTCCCATATTGCAAAACGTGAGCAACGAGATCGAGCAGCAACGACAAAAAAACCTCCCAAGAGGACGCTTTAGGCGATGACGCCAGCGAGATGGAGTGCGACGAGGGGGAGGGAGGTGGGGGCCGACTAACCGTTTTGTTGAAGGCGGCAATTCGTTCGAGTGCGACTTCTCGAGTCCAACCAAAAACCACTAGACCCCAAGACAGCAGTTCCTTTTCACCCTCTGGTCTCTCAGAAATCTTATATAGCTCTGTCTCATATCCAATCCACACAGCGAGCTTGAAAGCCTCAACAGTGTTAGAGAGAAAATCAACAGTAGTATGTGAGCTTGCAACAACCGCAGCAGCCAGAGATCCGGAACAGAATCCGGCAACTTCAGAAAATGAACTTGCAGCAGTTTCAAGGGAAACACCGGGAGTGGTCTCAATGTATGAGAGATAACGAAGCAGTTGGAACAAAGTCAAGCTTGTACCCTGAATTATACATGAGGATTGATACTTTTCCTTTGGCTCCAATAAGCTCTCTGGGGTGGGGAAATCTGCAAGGTCAATGCCAACAACGGAGCGTTGTTCATTAGTCAAGCTGGATAGTTCGCCGGTAAATGCATGGAAGGCAGCCTTCAGCAGTAGGGACCCAGAAGCAGAAGAGGCATCTTTGGTAGCAACAGTTCGGGCTTTTGGTGAAAACAATGAGAGGGAGCCCTGGCCCGCAAAAATTGGAATACTTGTGGTTTTCATGGTGAAGTTGGGTATTTTTTGGGGGGGGAGAAAATCAAGATTTGCAGGTGGGGGATGGGGAGGAGATTTGGGGTCAAACGAAGCCGTAGGGACCGAAAGAACTTCTAAGATACTGGGGAATATCTTGTCTGTATCAGTTGGGGGTTTGAAGGTATCTCTTCCCAGTGAAAGATAGAGTGAGGAGGTGTATGGGTGTGAAGGGTGCCGGCTTAGAAGCCGATTGTCTGGAATTTTGATATTGGACGTCTCGTTATAGACGGGAAGACTCTAGAAGAGATATGGGGGTATCTCGTCTGGTAGAGTCAATTGATGTGAAAGGTAATTTCGAAGATATATGGGGAATATATATTCTGCTTCAATGTTACTGGAAGTGTAGAGATATGGGGAGTATCTCTTGGACTTTCAGGAAGGAGGATGAGAGTGATGTCTGAGTTCAGAACGAGAGTATGTGAGGTATGATGTCTCTAGGTGAGGTGGAGAATTGAAAAATGGTGCAGAAGACTTGAAGTATCTATAGTAGGACTACACATCGCCATCTGGGACTGAGTTGAAATGCCTACTCACATGTACAGCCTGACTACATCCTCAAAGCAGCTTACATCTCTAGTGGGGAGTTATTCTTGGCTACCACAAAAAGAGTTGCAAACGCCCATTAAGGTTACTCCGAACTCGGTCCATATCGCCGCTGTGAACGAGATAACTAGTCCCACAGCCCTTCGATCCAAGAAATTACTTTGCTTCTTCTAGGGCATAGATTAGCACTCGTCGAGTCTATTCAGAACGGCGACCACGAGGAACCAATCAACTAAACTGGAAATAGAGATACGAGAGAATAGCCTGCCTTGCTTACAGGTAGTTTAATTCATCTGCACTTACTTTTTCGCGCAATGAGTACGTTCGTAGTCCACAGTCCGATTTGTTGTAGCGTCGATTCGTTGGGGCAGGACAGTCTCAGTCTTGGCAAACCTTAGATCCGAGTAATTGAACTTACACAGCACAAGACCCCTCAATACCCTTTTGAATCATTCATGACCAAGTTCTATTCTCGGTTCAGATCGCTCGTTTAATCCTGTTATGTTTTTTCCTCTTCTACTGAAGACTCAGCTCGACGCCTCCCTTGATAGGTATTATCTGGATTCGAACCTTCGCCCCCTTGATTTCCGTATTGAAGCTTAAAGGCCCTTCCTTACTCCTCTTACACTTCCTCTATGTGCTCATCAAGTTTAATGATTCGACCAATTGTAATCTGACAGTGTTTACTAATAGATAAATTTTTGTCATCAAAACCTTTCACTGTACACACAAAGTACACGTTACACATTCTGATTCCATATCGAACTAAATTGTTTTATAACCAATGTAGCTGAGTCTGGGAGTATGCAGGATGCGGATATGGAATAATTTCTTACAAGAAACTAGAACTTGCCCCATCCGCGGGTAATCCGCTAGGTGCTGATGCAGAACGATTGGCATTGAATATTACCCGTGTACCCAAAAGACCCCAAAACCCGGCTGACAACGCGCTGTACACACACACTAGTGATTTTGGAATCATCCCACTAGTACCTTAGAGTAAAAATCAAGTAAATTTAATTGCCCTAGGCTGTCCTGATATTTAGCCTTTCCATCCCGTAATAAGCTTCTGTCTTCCCAGGGACCGAATGCACGATCACTCGATCCATATCTGCACCCTGGATGCGGTACTACATGTCGAAAGATTAGCGAAGATTGGAACACTTGATATGGCCATACGGAGGTCACTCCAATTTTACCATGTTCCTGTACTGGGATGCTTCATTTACTCCATACCACACCAGACAGTTCATACCACCATAAATGGCTTTTCTAGAACAAGCCATAGAGATACTAAAATACATCACTCCTGCAGCTGCAGGTTTTGCCCCCGGTCTTCCCTTACCCGGGTGCATGTATTTAGTCACTACATAGATACATGTACTATGTACAGTTCAGATGTGAATCGTGATTGGTTGGTTCAAGACGGACAGTAAGTAGAGTATGTAGGCTGCATATGTGCGTACATGGCTGGATACCCAATCGACGAAAAACAAGCCCTATACGAGAGGTAGTCAGCCTCAAATCATAGCCACCTTATCTTACCTGGCTGTGTTTATACCTATTTTCGAGCAAGAAAATGGAATATGGATTGGAATCGATTACGACAGGCACCAGCCTATGAGTAAAGCCCGTTACTCCGGACGCAGACTTTGACCCGGATTATACAGTTGTAGGTACAACCAGATCCGACGGACTAGTGAAAAGCCCGATTGTATCTACAGGTAACATGAGTGACTGAGAGATGTAGTAGCGTTAGATTTTTTGTGTTCCTACTGCAGGATCAAAGGAGAAAATTATACTTCTACTCGTTTAATCTACATTTTACCTGGATCCTCTTAGTAACCCGAACCAGTTAGTAATGACTAGGGTGTAGGTACGCACATCTAGGCACATGTGCTGTTGGGAGTTTGTAAATGTACGTGTATATATGTATATATATAAGTATGTATAGACCCAAGAGTCTCACGAGTTTTGTGATAAGACCTTAACCACGTGATTTATTTCAGTCCTAGCTGTGGACATAAAAGCTCTACTTCAGTAACTGAACTTGCACTCCTCCAAATCACTACGCTGGCACCCAACAATTCAAAAAACCGCGAGGCAAAATCCCTTTCCCCAAAAAATTTCTACAAAAGACTTCAAGCTTTGGTCAAAACTCTCAAAAATCGTATGACCAGTTTCTTAAAGAAGTTTTTCAAGCGGAACTCATCTACACCAATGGCTTTTCGGCGGCCCAATTTCGAGCTTCTTCACCCACTAGATGCGACAAAGAATGACAACATAAGAACTTATCCTGAGCTGCTTGCCTTCAATGCTAAGCACAATGGATCTTCTCTCTTTTGTCTACAGGGCGTCAAAGATTCTGGAGAGGCTCCAGTCCCAATTACTTTTGCACAGTTACAGAAGGCTGTCGACCGCTGCAAGGCGTGGCTTACTTCCAACGTGGCCGGAATTGAACTTCCCAAGGTCGACGCAAATGGGAGGGTCACGAAATCCCCCGCAGTTGGGATACTGATGGGCAGTGATGTGGGGATTGTTATTTACTTGATGGCGCTTTTGGCGCTTGGCGTACCTGTGAGTGGACCACCTGCTAGGCGCAAAGTGGTTTTGTCTAACATTTTGGTAGGTTGTTCTTCTTTCTGCGCGTCTTACACCCGTTGCGATCGCCCATCTCTTGAAAGCCACATCGGCAGGAGCCGTACTGGTCTCCACCCGTTGCACACGTGCAGCAACCGATGCACTGTCAACCTATGATGATGGTGAAAAGCCACCGATAGTTTATGAACCTATCTCGTATGAGCGTTATCTTGATGATTCCGATCCAATCGGATGGGCTTCATTGGAGGTACCCCCAACCTACAACGTTGTCGATGAGATGGATCGCAATGTAGTCATTTTGCATTCCTCTGGCACAACCGGTTTGCCGAAACCAATTTACCACCCGCACAAATATCTTTTGGGATATGCAAACAATCATTTATTTGGCCCTGAAGAAAAGGTTGATGGTGTTAGTTGCTCTACACTACCACTTTTCCACGTGAGTTTTCATTATCTGACTTCCGGAATAAAAGTATGTTTCTAATTTTTGTAGGGCTTTGGCCTTCTTGCAATATCACTCTCGTTGTCAATTGGCAAGCCTTTCTGTATCCCTGCGGCGTCTGTAATCCCAACAGCAACTTCCACTCTTGCTCTGATCCGCAGCAGTAATGCCCGTTCCCTTATGTCTGTCCCTTCAATTCTAGAAGACATCGAGAAGCTGCCCAATAATGAAGGGCTGGATGTTCTTAAACAACTCGACTATGTGGTTGTTGGTGGGGGGCCGATAAAGTCTGGTAATGCAGAGGCACTTGTTGCAGCGGGTGTAAAGCTGTTGAACCATATGGGGTGTACCGAAATCGGCGCACTTGCTCCCATATTCATCCCCGGCCCAGACTACGACTGGCATTATATCCAGCTCCGAAAAGATATCGGTCTGCGCGTAGAACCAGCTGAAGACGGTCTCTTCAAACTCATAGGCTACCCATTCGGATGGGGTGCCGAGTTTGCGGTATCTGATTTACTTCAATGCAACCCCCTGCAACCGGAAACACAATTCAGGGTCCTGGGCCGTGCAGATGATCTGCTTGTCCTTGCAACTGGCGAGAAGATTCTCCCAAGGATGATGGAATCCGCCGTTTCTAATGATAGCAGAGTGAAAGACGCAATTGCTTTCGGGGATGGGAGATTCAACATCGGGTTGATTGTTGAGGCAAACATCGAGATTGATTTTACGGACAAAGCTCAAGTCAAATCCTTCGTTGACTTCATCTGGCCTTCTGTCGAGGCTGGGAATGAGTTTACCGATGCACATGGAAAAATTACTTCGAAGAGCATGATAATTGTAACAACGCCATCTCACAAGCCACTCGCTCGCACCGACAAGGGCAGTTTGACTCGGAAAACCATTGTGAAAGACTTCGCAGACGAGATCGATGAAGCATACAAGAACTCCGAGCACGAAGGAATTGAGGCTATGCCTCCTGCAGGGCAGACTGAGGACATTAGAACCTGGTTGAGGAGCATGGTTGAAAGAGGCTTGAACCTCGGGGACAATGACGAATGGACCGACCAGGACGATTTCTTTGAGCTCGGCATGGATTCTCTCCAAGCAACTGTTCTTAGGCGCAAAATAGTCGCAGGAATTAACAAGGCTGGTGGTGACGGGGACAGCCTCCAGCCGGATTTAATTTTCACCTATCCAACTATTGAAAGGATGGTTGATGTTCTGGCTGGAAAAGCCACTGTGGCGGGTGACCGAGAGGGCCGCATGAAAGCCATGGCACAAAAATACATCAACAAGGTGAACTCGCTCTCCAACTCTGGTGCAGTTGTTCTCATTACTGGATCTACGGGGAGTCTTGGCGCTTTCCTTCTAGCCCAACTTTCTGGCCTTCCCAGTGTCTCAAAGGTTATTTGCCTCAACCGCCGCACTGGTGCTGCAATCCGCGATTTTAGTCTACGCCAAAAGAAAGCTCTCGAGAGAGGTGGTATTGAGATTCCAAAATCCCACTGGGAGAAAATAGTTGTTCATGAAGTCGATCTTAAATCCCCCCAGTTTGGTCTTTCTTCGGTAGATTACAATTCTCTGAAGAGCGTTACACATATAATCCATAATGCATGGCCCATGGACTTTAATCGCTCTCTTGAGTCTTTCGAACCTCATTTCCAAGGAACTCAAAATATCATCGAGCTTGCACTTGCGGCGAACACACTGAATTCGGAAAACATTCCACGAATTCTTTTCACGTCCTCTGTGGCCGTTGTAGGACGATATCCTTCTCTCAACGGAACACCTCTGATTCCCGAAATCTTTATGCCTGACCCAAATGTAACAGACCATTTCGGTTATCCAGAAGCAAAATGGGTGTGTGAAAAAATGCTCGAGGAAGCAGGCCGCACCTACGCCGGACGGCTAGAAACAATAATCACTCGTGTTGGCCAGCTTACAGGATCAGAGAGCAGCGGGGCGTGGAGTCCCAAGGAGCATTTCCCATCAATCCTAAAATCTTCACAGACAATTGGCAGCCTTCCGGCTGTTCAAGGTGTAAGTTTAATCCACTTCTTCACTTCCGCACTTACTAGATCAGCGCTAATGCACATATGAAACAGACACTGTCGTGGATCCCAGTAGACAGGGCAGCTAAAGTTGTAATCGAGCTCCTTCTTCAGCCCACCAAACCCTCCCCTGTTTATCATCTTGAGAATCCCATGCGTCAGCCTTGGATGGACATTTTAACTTTGCTTTCCCGAGCCCTTGATCTCAAACCCTCTGAGGAAGGTAAGCCCGCGGTGATCCCCTTCGATCAATGGCTTGACAAGGTTCGCGCAATCGACGACTATGAGAGGAACCCTGCTGGCAATGTCGTGAAATTCCTAGAAGAAGAATTTACGTCAATGGCCAGTGGAGCTGTGATTTTGGATACCCAAAAGTCGCGAGGTGCATCGGATACCTTGGCAAATTCAGGTGGTATTGAAAAGAAGCATATCGACTTGTACGTCAACTATTGGAGAAGTATCGGTCATTTGGCGTAGTTTTGAGACTTGTTTTGGGGCCCGGGTAAGAGTAGGAAAAGCATCGACATTCTTTTTCTTTTTCTTTGTAATTAAAGACTATCTTTTGATCATTTCCTTAGATATTCAGCACGTCAGTTTAGAATCGATTATACTTCGACTTCATTTATCCGTATGATCAGAAGTGCAATTATTGTTAGACATACAGCTTTTTTGTGGTTTCGGGACCTCAGTAATGTTCTCTGACCTGCTTTCTGCCTTTAGGTATTTGAACTTCCCATTCCTATTCGGGAAACTAAGTCCAGGATTAACACGTTAGAAATATGACTGATTTTTCGGGTGACTAGTTGATTGGTCTAATGACAGAAATACAAGGGAGCTACTATCTTGCAGCATCTCGAATGTATCAACGGATCTCATCCATGATTAGATCTATAAAGACGCAAACATGATACCCCGGTCCAGGGATTAGCATGTGAAAGGTATTGGGCAATGATAGTGCGCAACAGGCGCACCGTTAAGGGAAATCACAAATGACTACCAGCTATGCACCCACTCTTCTGGATCCCGAGTCCAAGTGACTCTGAAGCACCCCGCAATCTATGTAGGTCAGTGATATATATGTCTGACCCAAAGATCCAGATTGCGGTACATGGGGCTGGGTCTACCTCCGAGCCACTGCTATAGTATGTAGTGACATGAGCTGAACGGTGATTTAGTAAGCATGGCCACAAGCAAGGACTGATTAGTAAACTAGGCGTGTACGTATATGTACTCTACATGATGGTAGGATATGAGCGCTCCAGCACACATAGAAGTCCCAGGACATCATTAGAAGCGTGTCTCAAGGCCTAGTAAGAGGAGAGGAGGTACATCACACCCTTAGCTGTGAGCCCGAAGAAGCAAAGACATCCATCGTTGGTGTGTAGCTTGGCATTGACCCGGATCAACTTTAGATTTCCCTATTGGGACCATCCCCGATTTAGAGCCCAATGAGAAAATGAGCCATTGACCCGGAACTTATCTTTTCCCTGCCCTATCGTAAAGCAATAGGTACATGTATCCATTGTGCTTTTTGCCTTGCCTTTTTATGTACAAACCCTAAAAAAAAAAGAAAGAAAAAGAAAGAAAAAGAAAAGAAAGAAAGAAGGAGAAAGGCGAAAAAGCGAAAAAGCGAAAATCGAAAAATCGAGAGAAAAAAAAAAGTAAACAGGCCCAGAGGAGCTCTTGTTCCACGGAGTCATCCGAGGAACTTCCTCCTACCTGGCAGACAAGTATCTCGCGGTACCGGCCACATAAGCTCTACAAAAGCCGTGCAGCTGCAGCTGCAGCTACATGTAAGTACATGATCCGTGTTTGCCGTTTTTTGCTGCCCATTTGAATAATTTGTTGACGTAGAGAGTACCTAATAATAATGCACCTGTCCAATGCATATGGCGCGCCACTGCCCTTCCCTTTTCGTGCGTCTTTGGGACCGAGTTTTTTCTACGAAAGAATGATGGAAACAAATCAAGGCTCAGATATCTAATCCCCACTTATCAGAAGAAGTCTAGCCTGCTTCACCGCGGTTCCCGATGCCGGTCCCATTGATATACATATTTGTGCTATCCAGTGCTCGCGTGGGGGGCACCAGTTATGGCCTCATTTACATCTTGTCCAATTGGTATGCATGTAAGTGGATTAGTCTCTCCTCAGCTCGTGTCCGCACTTCGGAGGCTTCTAGTCAAAAGATCTACAGTATTTGATTATCGGCTGGGACCGTGTGAATATCGCAAAGTGGTGCGTTGTAAACAAGAGTTTCAGCAATCAGCTCCAGAACTTGTTATCGTGGATCCTACACAGATTATCACTCGTATCTAATTTCTCGATTTGCGCGAGGTCTCTGCCTTGCATGTATGTACATGTATGCAGATATCATGATCACAAAACAAAACAAGAGATAGAAGTCAATTTGCTCATAAGCGAACTGACTTTTGGGCGAAAGGGCTCAGCCTAGTTCCAATCAGATGGATATGGTCGATCCATTCTCTTGGTAATGAACATAGCTAGCGATAACCGATTTGGGAGTATTTTACTTATCTATAGAGAGTGATGTAACATGGCGCGCATCCATAGACACATTACCTGTCGCACAAAATCATAAAGTATCACTCGTTATCAGTCACGTGCTCTTCCCCTAGTGCACCTACCCTAACCCCTCGCGTCATTATCGATCATTGATCCCCCACATAGGCAGTATCAGAATCTTCTGATCCAAGACTCAGGGGTAAAGACTTGTTGAGTGACCGAATATTTGTTAGAAATGAGCTCTGCGCTAAGCAAGGGCGATGCTTGTGACGAAGGCCCACTTGCGAATTGCTAAAGCGTTGCTATCGTGGCTAAATCGTAGGTGTAACCACGTAGTAATTCAATCTCGTTTTATAATTTAGCAAAACTTATTTTGCCGAGGGTGCTAGTGGGCAGGGTTTGCGAAAGTTGTTTTCTCCCCGATAGATCTTCCCCAATAGGCTTTTTCAAGGCCTAAATAGTCAGGTCTGACTACTCCTCATCAGGCCTAGGGACAAGGCCTGTGCAGGCTGTTTTAACTTTAAAAGCGACTATTGTGTTTCAGAAAAATTTCACTATGCAACGGCGTCGTTGCGGAACAGCAATTTAGGCACTATACCTTAAACAAACTCCTCCTAAGCGGTCACCGCGAGCTGTTAGAGACAAGCATAAACGTTTCTCCTCTCACCTTATATATGAGCTCGGGTTGGAATATATGCGATCTGTGTTGGAGCTTTAATCGAGTGATAACTTGTGATTCTCGAGGTTATTGTCACTCGCCCTTATGGGCTCCAGATCCAATTACCAATACTTTTGGCTTTAGATAATGGAAGTGCAAATATGAAATGTTAAAATTCTTGGTTATTAATCTACTATATTAGTAGTTAATCTTTATACAACGCGAGATCAAGCTATTGGGACAAGGGCTACTTCCCAATCCCTGGTAGTCTCGTGCCTGATTAGAAGTGGTGGACCCTCGAGTTGACTCGCATATCACACGGAGATCATCCGTCTCTTGGACTCGAGTCTGGTGTCTCGAGACCCAACTCATCCCATGAGAAATCCTATTGCGGTCTGATAGAGTAGTGGTACAATATTCCAGTCCGAAAATGGAAAGAGTGGAGTTTCCTATTTGGCGAAAGGGTTCCTATTTACATACACATAAACTCATTCTGTCCCCAAAAGTGTAATTGCCAAGCCTCATTACGCGTTTCCAAAGATTTTCTCGAACCCCTCATTATGCTCCCCAACATGCGCTAAACAAAGCTTTACATCCTTCTCATCCGTTAAAAACCTCTCTATTCTCTCCAAATTCAGTCTCGTATTAGCTTCATCTAGGTGCAGACTATAGCTCATATTCCCACCCTTCTGGAATGACGTGAGGTGAGAACAATGATGACAAGAGTCGCCACCTAACAACAGTCTGCCCCTCTCCGTCCTTACCAGAGAAATCTGGTGTCCTGGAATATGACCTGGTGCATCAATCAACATCACACTCCCATCTCCGAATAGGTCATGCGCTTTCGGCCACGGGCCTACAGACGTCGTAAGATCGGCATCCTCGAGCTCCCGTGTACGCCCCTCTGGGAAGTTATCCTCCATAAACCCAGAGTTGGGGTCTATGGGCCATGCCGGGCGGCAGTGGGCTTGTGTTCCTTTCCCGATGACTATCGTCGCGTTGGGGAACCTTGAGGGGTCCCCGATGTGGTCTACATGGTGGTGGGATACGAGGACGTAGTTGATGTCGTCAGTCGAGATTCCGTTACTTGTGAGGATTTCTGCAGCGTCTTGAGTGATTGTTGGTTTCATGACCGCGGCCATGGCCTCTCGCATAGACGGTGAGATCTTATTGAAGTCCTTGTTTGTCTCTAATTAGCTGAAGCATAGTTATTCCGACGAACATTCTAGTAAATACCTTGGCTATACCCAAGTCCCACAACGCGTGAATCTTTTTCTCTGGGTGGTAGATGTAGAACGCCCATACTGGGAGTCCTACCCCCTCATCTCCATTCTCAGGAGTCGCATCGGCAAAGATAAATTTCCGACTCAAAAACCCCGTCGCTGTGAGGAGCGGTCTGACTTCGACGATTGCAGCCATTGTATAATAATAATTGATAAACTTTCTGGCGCTCTACCAAATTGGATGGTTATACTTTGAGACTTTCAGAGCAGCAAAGCCAACTTATGTAGAAGAGGCCTCTCGGAAATAGAATCGCATAATATGCTCGATGACCCAGGACCCTCTCAAGGCATTATAGAGAAGCGCTCATTCCAAACTCTCAAGTCCCTTGTGTTGATAATACTTGAGATATATCGATGCCTCCAGGGATTGATGCGTCACGGTGCGGTCGGAGGGTTGATTTATTACCTAACAACTTGGAGTACTATATCAAATGCACTTAGTTAAATGCTGTCTTCTACCCCAAGGAGTCATCGGTACCAATATTCTCGGGCGGCGGCGGGCAATGAATTGGTCCGGTAATCCTCGGAACCAGGATTTCCCATAAATTCGGGGTTGATTAGTATAAAGACTGGGATTTTTTGTGCGTCGCGAGTACCCTTTACGAGAGTTACAAGGACAAACACGGGCTTCTGCTTACCCGTTTCAAACAAATTTCTGCGACTGGTTGCTGCGACTGGTTGCTAAGCAGTGCGGAATGTTTGGCAAAACCATCCGAGAAAAATGGTTTGGATTATTGCTTAAACAGCTCATCCGCCCTCAATCAACATGTTCTAGAGTCTGAGGGTAATCCCATTCAAGATTATCACCGTGTTCATAAGGGGAATGTAGCCACACAATACCATCATGGAAAGATGCTTGAAACTATCGCATCAGGCGACAGATTCTAGTAGTAGAAGTAATTGTTACCTATAGAAGTACGCTTCACACGTTAGACGTGCTATCGGCAAAAGCAAAGCTCTTGTATCAGCGATATTTTCTTTTCAATTACAACTCCAAAAACTCAATATCCGATATAGTAAAGAGGATTAAGCTATATGACGTACTTGATAATTGTTGCCAGCTCTGATATAGGGGGACGTTTAATCCACCGTTGCATAAATCGATCTAACTACATGTAGCTGCAGGGCACATATTAGCGCTCCGATTATTTAAGCAAACGAGAGTATCACCAACCTGGCACAATATCTATCCACTTCCTCCATAAAATAAAAATGGGATAAAATAAAAACGTACCCCTCTATCGAACCTAGCTAAGAAACCATCGATATTAATATATTGCAATATAATTCTTGGCTGTTGTTGAAAGCTGAGATGCGGCATTGCTTTTTTCAGACACGCTTGCATTTATATAGCTAGATCTTATAAGATGTCTCGGAGGAAACGCTGCATCCAGATCTCACGATCAGCCTACCAGGACCACCATTGGAGAATGCTAACTTCACGTCAACTAGCACGTACAGCTGTCGGAGACTTCTCATATCTACTTTACCGGCTTATCCTACCAAGAATTAATTCGCCGACTCGTTGAACCCTTCGGGCTTCTCCGCCGAACCACGCTCCGAAACAATAGCTGTTGCAATTATGCTTAGCGCATTGCATTGATTCGATTCCGGGTCTCGTGCTAAAATTACAGCTGTATATATGCAGTCTCGGGGTATCACTTTGTAGAAGGGCCACCTACCCACCAGGATCTAACGCCGTCCACGAGCCTCGAGAACCGGAGATCGTAACGCGAAGGAGAAGATACAACATTGGGAGCGGGGCTGAGAATACTGCATAAGCCTCGCTTCTGGGCGCTTACTGCATTCTTCTAGATGTTGGGGTTCCTCGGTGGTTCACGATCAAAGTTGGCGTATACTGGCTGACCTTCCTGATCGAAATGCTGATGGGTGGCGAGGTAGGAGCTTTTTGTAAAGGTCTCGTTGTTGGAAGAGCCGGATAATCTTACGTTAACACTTGTTTCGGACAAAGCTGGTCCGCTGCGGGCCTAAGGCTACGATGAAATGTTCGGGTGGTTCAGAATATGTCAGCCTTGTCAAAGCCCTGCATCTGCACGAAACTCAATTGCTACTACAATGGAAGATATTGGCCTGTAGACTTCCTAGAAAGTACCGGGCTGAGTAGCGGCGTGAGAGCCTAGGTATGGATGGCCGTTTCATCCTGGTGTTCAGTAAACGCTGTGACTACCTGTGACTGGCTACAGAGATATGGCAGTTGAAATTGCCCTAAAACAACCCATATTGTTAACTTTGAGCGGAAACTTTTAAAAATTTATGTCCCGATATTTAGGTTATGGAGTTATGTCTTTACTCCAATCGAAAGTTATACTAGCCGTATCACAAGATATCAAAACTAGATACTTAGACCATAGAGTCAAAATGATTAGCAATTCATATTACATCCACTGGGGATTGCCGGCGGCAAAGAATAGATGTGTAGGAAATTTGTTGAAGTATTAGTTACCAATTCATTCGGCAACTTTTTATTTCGCGTCAGCCAAAGGAAAGGTTCCAAACAACCCCATATAGGCGATACCACATACTCAGGAGATCCTCACGGGGTTTTGTAGCTGTATCCAATATGTGGTACTTGGAGGATACGGAACGAGTCTAAAAAATGAACTTTTACAGATTAATTCAACTTTTATACAGGATACACCACTGCATAAAACATCACTCGACGCGCCTATGGCCGTGAGCTCAACGCAGAGGGACCTACTAAAAATCCCTTCCCATCGGGAAAGACACCTCTGGCCACTCCTCATTCAGCTCATTTGATAACAGAACACTCTCACCTCCCCTAAATAAGTAGTCGAAGAATGCCGAAGCAAAAGTCTTCACTACCAAGGTACTTCTTATCGCGTCGGCCGCTCCATACAACCCCTCATATACCCCCTCTGGCATAATATCTGCCAGCCCCAACAACTCTGTTAGCACTGGGAAATCCGAGAAACTCATATGCCGCACACCACTAATTCTCACATGTCTTCTCCAACTTCTCAACCTATCCCATAACTGCGCCTGCGCTGGGTTCCTTACAACATCATCCCCATGCGGCGCATCCATATACATGAACGGCTTATTCAACCCCTTCGATACCACCTCTCCGTAGAAATCACCATCCATATTCAGTCCTCCCCACACCCTTCCATCCATCCACGACACCTCCGCCGCCACCGCCCCGCCAAACGAGTGCCCAAATAGCCCCAGCCCGGCAATATCGACAAAGTCCGTAAACCCAGGCACCCGCGACATTATGTCCCACACAGCATCAATAACATATACCACATCATCCGTGCGCGCGAAAAACGCCTGCGCAACCTCCATCGGGTCCAAATCCTGTTCGGAAATTCCCGCGAACCGCCCCATCACTACAGATCCATCCGCCATCTCCACTGCCTCGGCATCATGCGTGTGGTCGATGGCGATAACCACATACCCCCTCGACGCAACCTCCTCCAATATACTCGTGTAGAATACGCGCGAGATCTGGAAGCCCGGCGAGAATATGATGACGCTTGTGGTGTTGTCCTCGGTGACATAGAGAGTTGCGCCGAGGAGGGAGTTGCTCTCGAGTATGGTGAGGCTGTCGGGCGGAAGGCCCTTCTCGGCCTCGTATACCTGCGCTACGAGCGGTTTCATGTATGATGCGACGTGGTGTCTCGCGGCGACGGTATCGTTCTCGAGCGGGTAGAAGAGTTGTACCATGAATGTCCTGGGTATGGGCGTGGGCGCAAGGAGGTCTGTTCGCCGGTTGTCGTAGAGCTGCATCTCGAGAGTGCCGACCATGAAGGGCCCAGTGGGAGGCGGGAGCTTTAGTGTTTGACTAGATACATGTAGGAGGGGGAAGGGGAGAAGGAAGTAGGTGATCAATGTGCAGAAGAGGTAGCCCACTCCTTTCGCCATTGGGGGGGGGTTAGTTGTTCAGTGCTGATCAGGAGTAGATATAAGAGCCAAAAGGTCAATGATCATAGAGCTGCTAAATCACTTCTGTAATGGTTTTGGCAGGGAACTGAGGGGTCGAACAAGCCTTTGGCCTGCCTGGAGAACGTTCAAATAGACTTGCAGGAAAATTGATTATGCATGTAAAATCTATCTGAATTTCTGGATAACACTTAGTGTGGAATGTTTTGCTCTTGGGAGGAATCGCTTTGGCGCGAGACAAAGAGAAAAATGCTTAACATTGTGCAATAGGTATAAAGGAAAGAGGTGGCTAAATGTCTTGATATTGTTCTGTTTTGATACATCCATGGAGTTTATGATCACACGAAGGGTGTTCCATTTATATGTACCTATTCAGTCTTGCTATACAATCCCCCAGTTATGAACCATGCACGACGAGTGATAAACTGTGACTTAGAAGTACTGCCCCTCCCCTACTACGGAACTACTAGACGTCTCCCTCACAACACCACCGTAGCACAGACTTGATAGTCTCTACACATATAGTCGCCGACTTAAAGAAGCCAATCAATATGTGCTACTATCTCCCACTATCGCCGTCTAGGTGCAGCAGCTCAAGCGAGCTCTGTTGATCATTGTGGTCAGATCTTGGTCACCAAGCTATTGACGTGCACGTCTCCCAACATTATAATTACATGTACCAATCGAGTCGGGCCATCATATAACTATAACTCCCCACCATATACCTGCCCTCCCTTATCGGTCCGATTTATATCCCCTCACCCGGCGCCCCGGAACCTCCCACTGACGGCGTTAGCGCGGATTTTAGCCCCGGACAACAAACGAGAGTGATATCTCATGATGCACCCTAGGCTCCAGCAACCCTCCTCGCCCGGCGCCCGATAAGGTTATAAAGCTTGGGATATGTTCTCTGTGATTCTCTCTCTTCACGAGGTATAAAAAAAGATTTCCCCTTGCCCCCCTCATGGTGTCTTACTTGGGCATTCCTTCCAACCGAGATGCTCCCTCCAACACAGTAAACACGCGTGGGGCGTAGCAGCTGGAGAGTTAGGTGTCGACAATAGGGTAGGCTAGTAGATGGCTGAACGGGTGGGAAGGATATGCTATGCCATGACAGCTGCGCAATTAGGAGTGCAGTTCGCTAAAAAAACAGCTTAAGGTTTTTTTTAACCATCTGGCTCCATCTGGCTGGCTGGCTGGCTGGCATGCGTGGAGTTGGGTGGGGAGCGAGGGGGCGTAAGGTGTAAGCTAGAAGTAAGGTAAGGTCAGATAGGAAGGAGAGAGGTCCCAAGGCTAGAGCCGAAGGGTGGGTTATCGCAGGGGCAGAGTGCTGGGCCATGGCAGTTTAGTACTTATACATATGTACTTAATGTACCGGTACGTGCGGTCTAGAAAGAATAATCTACAAATACAGAGTGCACACACAAACTCACTCACCCACACGTATATCATATATGTGTACGCCCGCATCGTGGGGCTGACAGACGTCTAAGGCGCTGCGATGTATACTGCAGCTAACTAGGTAGCTAGTAGAAAAGCTGGGAATTAATAAACCTCCCGAGGAAGGATGTTAAGATCCAGGCCCGGTAGGTGGTATATTCGATCGGCAGTAGTTATGTTAATATCGGGCCATGCCATCGGAACCGCATACTAGAGGTTTCCTCTAAGAGGGTCTAAAAGGGGGTACCGACTCACAGGTTACTGGTAATCAGATAAAGTACATATATGCCCGCACGAATGAAATTAACGACTCCCAGGTACCAGGGGCGGTCGTGCGGGTGTGGCATTTGACGGCAGTTACTTATATGCATAACCAGAATGAATCACTCAATCACATTCTTAGGATCCTTCAGGGTCACTCACTTTATAGGCCACTCACTGGGTCTATGATCATACGCACATACATGCACACACACACCCAAATAAAACATCCACCTACCCACCACCACCTAGACTTTTAGCATAGACACAAGGCTGACCGGGATCAATGTGGATGTGATTGGCATGTGCAAGGTCAAACATTCCTGCTAATCCCAAAACTGAGCCCACCATTGTGGGAGAAGGACAGAAAGGGGGTGTCGGCACACAACCGAGTGGTTCGGAGAAACTCACATACTTATTTGTCTGTATTTGTACAGGCATATAGTTAATTAAAGACCCTGCCTCATTCGTTATATATATAGGTATAGCTTATTCACCTTCACTACACCCCTTCCATCTCCACGTGGACATGCAGCCCTATTGCGCAATGTAACCGGTAATTACTGCTTGAGGTGTAAGATACTTACCTTCCTGCTGCAAGCTACTGCAAGGCAAAATATTATCTGACAAAAAAAAAGCTCAACTCTCTAGCGTCAACTTCCTAATATCAGTAAACACTACCGGCTTAGGACCCGCACTAACAGACGCCCCTTGTCTTTCTAACATCATGTCATCAGAATCTTGGGACTATTATGTGGCGTGTGTCAGTAAACGGTTTAATCTTCGGTAATCGATGCGTTCCCTAAAAGGTGCACCTGGCAAATGGAATCGATAGGGTACCGGTGCAACTAGCCTAGATCGATTTATAAGGCACTATATGAATCTCCCCCAAATGTGAATGTAGGGAAATTGTGTTGCGGATCCTCAGTCGCACCTTTCAACTCTCCATTCAGCGCCCAGCCGACGTCGGCATTCGGAGTTAAACACTGAATGCCGACCCGAGCCTTGAGAGTTAATTTCAGTCCCATAAATCCCTGAATACTGGGATATAACACCAAGAGGCTCTCCGGATAGTCAGCTAATCTCAATACCCCATGTAAGCTTCGCATAATTAAATCTTTTGGTGATAATTTTTCGTGTAATGCATAGGATGTCACTCGATCTTGGCACCTTAGAATTTAGGGTTAGGTTTATCCCAACCCAGCCAACCCGCTGCACTAGAATGGAGAGATCTGATAGGCTGGGCTGTAGATTGCCCAGCATAAAGACTGACCTGGGTGATTTGTAAAATTCTTGGAAGAAATAAATACACAAAGTGGAAATTCGGTATAAACAGCACTAATTCCGGTAAGTGTTTTGATCGCTGTTGGGTTTTGTTTAGTTTAGTTTTACAGAGGTTGCACGTGCCTCAATGATCTACTTGCGGCCTTATCTTTTGTGATGCAGAGGATGCCAAGCGCTTAACCGGTTTCACATGTATAAGTAATTTTCTGGAATTTTTTCTCCCATGGGCCGGTGAGCTCATTCCATCGTACATATTGTACATACTCTACATACATACGTATGTACGTAACCCCGGAGCCTGGGATCCGGCCACCGCACCTACCAAGTCATAATATGTAGTAGTTCTCGGAGGTCAATTGGAGGGGAATCAAGGTCGTTGAATGTTGTTGTGTTACATGGTGGTAATGTGGACTAGCGCCAAGGAAAGAGCATCGGAGAAACCCTCCTCTTTGGTCCCCACAGGAAAAACAAATAAAGATCATCAATATGCAGGCTGCGGTAATATCCATCACCTAGTCGATTTCATCATTCATTTGTCAGACCATATAAAACCTTTTTTCCTACCTGATGGATATCCAGTAGGTAGAACTGCGTGCGGCTGAGACATGACTTGATTGCAATATCATGTTGAATCGTTAGCGTATCCAGTAGGGTACCACTCCTTGGAAAATCTCATACAAAGCTGTAGGAGAAAGTCGGCCAACATAGTTTTCCCGATCTAAAAAAGGTGGGGTATGTGTAAATGCTAGGCCATTTTGATAGACCCATGCACGGTTGCTATCAAAGCTTCAAGTTTCCTAATATGATGAGCCTTACGAAGGAGCCGCTTATATTCGCTCGTGTTTTGCAGGCTGCGCCTTGTGCCTTGATCTCTACCTGAGTAATGCTTAATATGTCCGGTCCATCTTCAGAAGACATTTCCCCTAGGAAACACTCAAATTCGAGCAGCACAATGTGGGGTTATGGATACATGAAAATTTCTGTGAGATAACGAATCAAGGTATATCCTGACAAATAAAAATCCGTAGACGATAAGAGTATCATATGGATCGGTTTCGAACCTTGGTAGTTTGAAAATCTTCCCGGATCGTGTATTATCAGTATTTATGTGCCGAGCAAGTGTTGAGACACGTTTTGAAGATCTTGTCTTGTTATTGGGAAATCAATTTGTACCCCATATTTGAGGTGGAACATATTTGGACTGGGAAGGTAATTCTGTTACCACGTTCGTATAGACGCCGTCGGGGCGAAACATTCTCAGTATGCCCCGTGGACCCTATAGCTAGCACAGCTAGCACATGTAGAGAGTACTGGACTGTGCATACACTTCGTGCACCATCTCGCACAGTGCTTTGGAGTTTTAAGGCTGAATGGGTCTGTTTTGAATCTGCAGGGACGGGTGGCAAGATGCGGTTAACTAATACCCATTTTGAGTTAGAGCTAGAATATATGTCTGAACCGCGGATAATCCTCATGTGGTGTTGAGCTCAAGTTTAACAGGTCTCATACGCATAAATATCCTAGACATATGACTGGCCGAATATTTAGGTTTAATACAAGTGGTATATATAGCTATAGACGTGAGATTATTTGCCTTTCTGTGATTGATCTTGTGAGAGTATGGCAAGCTTATGATCCATCATTTGTTTTAAGATTTGACCCAAGTATGTGTAGTACGTCAAGAGTTGAGGGTATTCTACACCCAGAAGTGTTAAATAAATGCGGTCATGGATGTGAAAGATGATGGGTTGACTCGAAATCGAGTCTAAATATGACGAAATGGACGAAACAAATCAAGTGGTATAGAAGAATGAGAGAAATTTTATGGATCTGCATTCCCTACGTCCACTTACTAGCTTGTGATCTGAGAGTACATGTAGTCACCTGGACTAGCCACTTTTCATTCCATTAGCGCTTTTGAAGAGTTAGAGCCACAGTTGCTCCAACCTAGTGCCAAGACATGGAGACTTACTCTATTTAGGCACTCCACCTCTCAAGCTTCAGCTACCGTAGATACTCGAAAAATTCGCTAGCGTCGTTTGCACCAAAAAGTACTCAAAGTGCTGTTTTTGCCAAAGGGCAACAACGCTAGCGAGTTAATCGATATCTACTGTAGTGGTTGTTAGATATTGTTCATCCGAACCATGTACATGAAACCAAGGCACATAAAAGAACATACTTTGTTATAGGCTCATGATCACATCACGGAAATTTCAATCAGACGCCCTGAAAAGTATATCGCATAGGGGGCCACATAGCTGTTGAATCAAGATCGATACTAAGACAGGAGCTACATGTAGACTATAGGCCTCTAGAAATCCTTAGGCCTGTATTTCGATTCTATGTGGACGCAAGCCCCAAGGGTTTCGAGAGGTTCTCATACATGATTTATAATTACCAGGCCATGCTCGTATCCGTGCTTCCTATCAAATAGTGATGTTTTGATATGCTCCTACAAAAGAAATCACAATGGCTAGGTCCGCGATCGATTTGGACCCCCTAGTGAGGATTGCCTGATCCATAAGAGTGGGTGGGGGTCACTTGCTTGATTATCCCGGCTGCAACGAACCTGAGGGGCCACGTATATCCGTAGTGAAACTTCTTGCACATACATACCTAGATACATACTTACTTAGTATCCATGTATGCCTTTTACTAAGACAAAATGTCACACGTTTTGAAATGCGTATGCCACCAGCGGAAATATGGGTTCAGAGGGAGAAAGGCCTAGTCTGGAGACTCCTTGTGAAGAAGCAGATCTCAAATAGTCTTTTACATAGCTTCTAGGATCTCACTCTCGCTTACAGTTTCTGTTGGGCGGAATTTAAGAACAGCGGTGAACCTTGTAGTTCCGGTGCTGTTTCACCTACACAGGTCTGACAGTGCCGGATCAGCTACCGAGAGATCAAACATTGTTAAGGGATCTTATATCCAATTGAGGATGAAACGTAGAGGGCTATGAGGGGACGCTATGGGCAATCGTACAAAAACATTTAGCTAGGGGTCCAGACGTTATCACTGGTCTGTAGTATACCGACTGTACTAGCAACGTAAGTACTAGAATCGAGGAAATGACCTCTAATAATCAAATGCTATTTATATATTTATGTGGAATGAGATTTCTTCCTCGACCTATCAAACTCAGATTTAAAGTCTCATATCCTGGAGATTACTCCTTTGGAGTGTGAAACTGTAGGTACATGTCTTTAACACTACATGTAGTAAGGAAATAAAGAAAATATTACAGTAAGATCCCTCTGCAACTAATTCTTGGCAACATCGTCATGATCCGTTGAAGATGCAATATCCTTCCATTCTTCAAGGGTCTTCCCAGTCTCACTACAGAACCCACCAATAACCTGGATTGCATCCGACCCTAATGGGATTCTGCCTGGCAGGGTCTTTCCCTGCACCCTCCCTGACTTTGTCAAAATTTCCACAATCACTTGGGCACCTTTTTCAGGGTCCCCCAGTTGCTTGCCATTATATGCCGACAACATGTTCCTCAGCGGCTCCATCACAGGATCATAGTCGGCGATGTGTTTTGCACTCGAAGTACGATGTCCCGGTGCCAGAAAGTTGGTGCGAAAATATCCCGGTTCAATACACACGACTTCTATCCCGAGTGGTCTAACTTCTTGGCGAAGACACTCGCTCAATCCAGCAATTGCAAACTTGCTTGCACCATACATGCCAGCTCCACCGAATCCTCTCCAACCAGCAATGGACCCCATATTTGCTATCATACCAGATTTGCGGAGTCGCATGTAGGGCAGAACCGCACGGAGTACTTTCGTGACACCAAAGACATTGGTATTCCAGGATTTGAACTCTTCTTCCGCACTATAGGAGGAGGTTAGTACTAGAGGACCTCCTGTGATGCAATGGTCAGAATCACACATACCTGCACTCCTCAATAGCACCTTCAAGGATATAAGCCGCATTGTTGACCAAGATATCAATGTGACCATAAATCTCGACCGCACTAGCGATAACCTTATTGATATTTTCTTCGGTGTCTGTAACATCGAGTGCAAGGGTTGCAGCACCGAGGACTTTCAGGTCGAGAATTTTGGCTGGGTCACGGGCAGTTGCAATGACTTTATCGCCGTGTGCCAATGCGGCCTTTGTAAGAAGTCCGCCGAAGCCAGACGAGGTACCAGTAATGAGCCAAATCTTAGGGGACATAGTTATGTTGGTGGAAGAGGTAGGTATTCGAGGGTAGTTTATTTGTATTGTATTTGTTGAGCCGAATATTGAAATTGATGGTGTGCTGAATCGGGGGAGATTGATTCCACATCACTAGTTTATATATGCTATTTTAACCTCCCACCTCCGCGTAGGGAATAAGTCTGCTGGTTGATTAAAAGACTACCGTCAATTCTCGAAAAATCCACTATACCCGCGCCGCTAAATCTTAATTCCGTGTGAGAAAAAGTATGTATCTGCACGAGTCCGTGAAGTTTGGTTCGCCACCTTGGTTCGGACTTACCACATACAAATACGGGGATAGTGGATTATTCGAGAATTGACGGTATCACGATGGATATTTCGTCCACAGTTTCGGCAATAAAGACTCTTAGGTCCATCGGTGTTCGTTGAGTGCTATCGCCGAAAACTGTAGGCGTTGATAGTAATAACGCCGAAAATTTGCCAATAAACACGTGACTTAAGAGAGTGGTCATGATAGAATAGGGATTTGGACTGCTTCAATGGGAAGTATGTTTACTGAATAGGGTAGTGGATTGGTTATTAACTCATAAGATGATTATCCAAAGTGGATATCGACGTCTTTACTTTTATAGAAAACGACAAAGAGAAATATCTGTATACGGAAAAGAGATGACCATAAAGAGAAATAAAACAAGAGAGCATTTATCCCGAGAAGGAAAGAATGAGACTAAATAAGGATAAAGAAACAAAGACTTTACGCTGATTCGTCAGCTTCTTTTATCTGGAGACATTTTCCAGCATAATCCAGCAGGTCATACTTTTAGGGTTTAAACCGTAAACTAGTGCAGGCGAGCCTACATGTAGTGTTGAGGATTAAACAATCACATCAAGAGCGTTACTTTGATCGCTCTTAAGATCGAATGAACACTTCCGGAACTTATTAAGCCCGTAGAATTGATCATACATACACTCGCTTATCAAACTATATGTACCTCGAGAGCCCCCAAAGTGGTGCAACGGCAAAGAACCACAACTTTGGTCACCACGCCCAAAGTTGGGAAATAATTTATATAGATCAATTCGCACTAGGCAGAGCTATATAATAAATAGTACATGAAAGCAGGGATGAAAAGGTTGACTGGGTACGTCTACATGTAGCTATAGTAGCAGCTTTGATGGTTTACCCCTATTTTAAGTGGGAATGCGAGCCTAGTACAGCTCGTCCCGTGATTTTCTATGTTACTCAAGCTTAAGACTGTATGGTGGTCGTGACACCAGAGTACCCGCTGAAAAAAAAAAAAGTATGGTCCCAACCCGAACATCCCCGGCTGCTTTCTGGCACACCTTGGAGACCATAATTTATTTCCCAGCAAGTACATACTGAGCTCGTTGCATCACTTTAAGGACTGAAATTAAGTACACCAGACAACCACTAGAGCCTCAGCCCGAGTGTACTACTAAAGTCAATTGATCAAGCCACGGCCATTTCTCCACGAGAGACAATACTTAATCTCACCAACAACTCACCCATACATACATGTACGAGGTAGTTATAACAGAACTGGCCAAGTATACATGTATGTATTATGATTTTGGTAGGAGAATATGTTTGAGTTACTGTTAAAAGTGTAGAGGAGATTAATAACTTCGCCCCTCGCCCCTCGCCCCTCGCCCCTCGCTCATTGTTTTTGAAATGCGAGTACGGGTACAAGTGAACCGGGCCACCATTGGATACACCAAAAATCATAAGCTTGGAGTACCTGCCTACAAATCTCGATCCCACCAAATCGGTAAATATAGCCCTATAGATACATGTAGTCTTTGGCCCGTCGATTCCCTACAAGCAGCTTGTTGTCCAATTTATCAGACAATGAGAAAATCTCATGGCGTGTTCTATCCAGGGAGCGATTGACTAGAATAAGGCACATCTGTATACTCTACTCTATATTTTTTTTAAATCACATGACCTTATCGCAGGAGTGAGAAAATCCCATATGTTGGTACATCCAGCGAGTGGTAGTATAGTGGTATCAGCCGCAAATTACCAAATTACCTTCTCGAGCTGGCTCAATATGCTGAGAGATGGTGATACACACATGTAGTCCATCTACCGATCAAGTAGAACAGATTTCGGTAAACAACGTGTGAGTTTGTAAGCTGGAAGGACTGGCGAATAGAGTTCCTACTTAGTAATGTTTAGAATTTGGGCTCCGGCTTTCGCGAAAGCCGAAGAAGTTGTATCACCTACATATTAACATTTTCCTACATACATTCATGTAAGTACGTGTATATAACTTGTATCACCGGTGTACAGAATCTGATAAACAGGACAAAGTGTATGGGGCCTTCCAATATACGGTTCACTGGTAGTACCAAATGCTTGACTCATTCTAGATCTCAGCATAAATGCAATATCCCATCTATCGTAGATGATAGGCGTATACATATCTACGTATCTCATGTACGATCAATCAAGGCCAACGATCTGGCTTAACATGCTCACCTTCTAGCTAGCCGCCCAGCTAGCTAGGCCCGTAAATGTTCAGACATAGTCGCGAAGCGAGGGCTTGAGGCGCAACAACGCGAAATCGGAACCCAAATACGAGCAGATGAAACAAAGTTTCCAACTATTCTTCGCGAACGAACTTTATCTAATGCATGTGGGATAAAATAGAAAGGTCTCTCCCCCCATGT
This sequence comes from Morchella sp. 2018-W16, assembly GCA_024713755.1. NCBI lineage: Eukaryota > Fungi > Ascomycota > Pezizomycetes > Pezizales > Morchellaceae > Morchella > Morchella sp. 2018-W16. Next base: position 349,408 of record JAMGYY010000017.1, on the reverse strand, counting down.
CACCGAGTCCACCTGGATCCCTTAAGTCTGGTCTCAATATATTCTGATATTGCGTCAAACAAAGTTCCATATGTGGAAACACCTTCTGGATTCCGGCAAATGAACATCTCGGAAACTACTTTCAAACGGCATGTAGGCCTTCCTGCCTTCGCGGTACCTTACCAGATGCTGGTCACCCCGCAGCTTCCGGGTGCTACGGAATATCCTACCCCTGTGCCTCCGCCCCCCCAGAGGAGCTACCCCGGATTAAAGTCCCAGTTATCGTCTATCAAATTAACACCGACCTTTACCCTAACAAAGAGAGAGCCCGTTTTTTTTCTTCTCGAACCCTGCAGGGAAGGTCCCGTATTCAATGCTTTCGCGATCTCCAACTTTACCAGAGTAATACACGTGCGTAACGTGGCGGATATATGGTTTGACACGGACAACATTTGTGTCCTGTTGGTCTCCACCCATATGCACATCAAGCTTGATTTAGAAAATTGTGTCATGATTATTTGTTTTTCTGAAACGGCTATCTCCAGTTCTGCAGATTTCGATCAACCTCGAACTAACCCTCACCATGAGAAGTGGGACACTTTTCGTTAGGGGATTGTTTGCACTTAGAGCCCTTAAAGGTCGCGTGGATATTTATATGACCATGACTGTATGAATGTGTCGTGACTTTACACATGCAGCATGGGTTGGAGTCCCTGTTGATAGTATACGCGGCCGCATTTCTAGTCAGTGTGAAAATAGATATTGATGATGTCAGCGGAGCTGAGGTTATAAATCATCATTGATTAAGATTTGATATGATTCTACAATGATCAGGCACGCTGTCTCAATAAAGCACCAAAAATGTCAAATCTGCATCTGTAGATATGCTTAATCACAACATTGCATGCAGCTGTGATTACGGTGTAAGCACTAGATGATCAGTAGGATCTCGAGAGATATAAGTAGATGGATTGGCATATGAAACAGATTTAGAAGAGAGGAATAGTACTCAGGTCCCGAGTGGAAGATTCAGTTTCTAGAAGGCGGAGGGCTTGATGCCCAAGCGTTGTCTTCACCGGAGTTGACATAGTGCCTATGGTCCAAATATTAGATTTGTACAATTGTACAAGATACTCTAGTGTAATACATACATACTTTATGGCTAGAATACAGCAAGACATACTAATTGTTAAAGGCTCACTATAACAAAGTCAATCTTCTCGGCTATATTAATAATATTTTTGATTGAGCCTCAGGAGAAGAGAACGCCTCACATGAACCTTAATGGGCGAGCCGCACTGATTGGTTGACTGGTTGGAAGCCGAGTACTTGAGATATGAGCACACTAAACAGGCCAGGCTTGGTCACAGAATAGGAACCATGGCATTGGACCCGTGGTCAAGAATACCATTTAACTGGGGTTTCATTGAGCATTGATCTGAATGGTGGGAAATTCTATGTAAACTCTAAATACAGAACCTAGAAGCCAAGAAGCCAAGATAAGAGTCCTAGTCCTGACATGGGTTGAGGCTAAAGGTACATACGAGGGTCTACTCATGCGGGTACATGTAGATCACCGCACTGCCCGGTCCTTTTTTTTTTTTTTTTTAACTCATATCATTTTATTTCTAGGTACAAATGTTGCATGCAGTCGAAGACTATGGCATAAAAGACCTATCCCCTCAAGTCGAAAAACAAACTACGTCCCCGAAAAACAAAAAGGGAAAGCACGAAAAGACAAAGGAAAAAGAAGATGGTTGCGCGGAGAAGAAGAGAAAACTTATAGGCATACATGGGGGGGCACGGGTTCTCGTTACGTGGGTCCTCCTGGCCTGCAGCCTGTGCCTAATGCTAGGGCTTTGGTGTGGTGGTGGGTGAGAAGACGGTGGTTGTAGTGAGTGATGGGGCAGGGGCCAGGAAAAGGTGGAGAGAATGACTCGTCAAGAACATAATGAGCGGGGTCGAAGAAGGGTGTGGATGCACAGGGTGACCCAAAGAGGAAGGTGCTAGGTTTACTTGTTTTTCACAGTCTCGCCACCACTATCTGCGACTTTCTGGTAAGGGCTAGTTCAAGTGAAGGTGGTTGGAATCCGGTTGCAATCCGAAGATGGGATTCACGAAGGTAGAGACCCAGGCTTGTAGGCGAAGAACGCGAGAGAGGAGGGGCGAGGAGGAGGGTTTTTGAATGAACACGACGACAACGACGCAAGAACGCCCCGCACAAGAACGCCTAACGCGAGAACAGGGTAGGTGACATCCACTTGGACTGTCATACACCCTCCCCAAGAGAGGAAGCCAGAAGAACAGAGGCGGAGCAGTCCCAGAGAGCGGAGCGTAGAAGAGTGGAGTGAAGGGAAACGGAGCGTAGAAGCAGAAGTGAGTGTGAAGAGTGACAGTTCTTAGAGACAATGAAGCCCAAGAAAAGTCTGTGGAGTGGTGTGATCCCCCCTATTCTCAAGTCTTGGCGGTGTTGAGAACGAGGTTGCGAAGGAGAAGAAGGATGGCACTGCCCGGTCCTCACCTTTGTGATGCAGATGAATGTTTGGAGACTGCTCGTTCCCCCACTTCCTATTCCAGACGCTGAAACTGACCAATAACAAATTAAGTTGACTGAAAGATCGAGTCAGATTAATTAGCCACTCCTCCCGGATCCTGAGAAGATACAGCATGCATAATGACGGCATCGGACCAATGCTGAGCGGCCTTAGAATACGAATTGTTCCTATCTCACCTTTTAGACTATGGTTACTCAGCCTTCAAGCCTCTGCTCTGTTGCCCACAACCAATGTTGTTGCCTGGAGATAGAGAGCCGAGACCAAAGAGTGATCTGAACCAACACTCATTCTTTTGCGCTCAGCCACAACTTACCAGCGGCTTTGGATTTAACGTTTTTATGGCACAGCATTCCGATACACACACATCTCAGAGACAACTTTGTCATCTAGCTAGCACACTAAGAACATACCAAATATTAGTTTCTCAAGTTGTAATAACTTTGACAGCTGGCCCCCATCGCGTTGAAAGAAGTGAATAAACGGTCAGAACCCTCAATATACCCAATTAGAGTATCAAAAGGCTAATGAGGAGTACAAGGCCTCCACGCATAGTGAAGTATCAACCCTACTAAACTATTCGTACATGCACATGAAAAGTCGCATCGAGGGTATGTGACAGAGGTCGGGAAAAAGAAAAAAAAATTGTGAACCGGAATAAGCAATTAACACTATTTGACTTGCTTCGCAGTAAAATAAGAAAGATCTGCAGAGGACCGAAAACCTTAGGAATTATCCTAGGCTTGACCTCGTACTCACACTTATGGCCCGATCTCTCGGAACACCAATGAAAATCATGTTGCGGGAAGGCGATGCGTATGGTTTCTTGTGTGGACATTCAAAGCTTCTGTAGTACAGCAGATATGCTTTCGGTAGTTCTCTCTTTTTCTGTCCCAGTAGGTGCTCATGGTTGTTAGAGGCCGATTTCGATAGGCTCAGTCAGTCCTTCCAGTACTCATACACCCACTACAGGATTGATGCTTCTTTTCTCGGACACACCCACCCCGCTTCACTTTACAGTCCAATGATTTTAATTCTAATCCGCAATCCCAATATTCGAAGCTTGGTTTAAATACATCTTGCATTCCCAAACTTATTGGTTCTGATAATCTCAGACAAGCTGGGCTACTACTTAGCACTTACTCTCCGACACGCATACGCCGACTCACTACCAGGGTATAGCTTTGACTACATACACCTGCTTCACCGCCCTCTCGACAACGCAAGCGAGGACTACTTATAGTCAGTAGCTCCCACCGTTCATTCGAAGTTGATATCTAAATTCAATCCCGATTTTCATAATAGCCTTTATTCAGGCTTGTCTCGAACACACCACAAACCAGAACCTTTCAACCAAGCTATAGCCCTTACAAACTCCAGTAACAGAATCAGTCTTTCATAATGATGTCCACGTTCGACCCTCACGCAGAAAGGCAGTGGAGCTCGGAAGAAGACAAACAACTAAGAAAAGCCGTGATTCAAGGTAAGCCTCTGCGCACAGAAGCACGAGGGACTCACATGGCTGATATTGGGTAATAGAGAAAGAACAAAAGCGGCCAGTAAAGTGGGATGCAATTGCTGCATCATTACCCCGACGTAGCAAGAAGGAATGCAGGAAGCGTTGGCATCATACAATGATGGAGGCGGTAAGGAAATGTAAATGGAAACCGGAGGAAGATGAACGGCTCTCTACAGCTGTAAGGAAATTTGGAAGGAAGTAAGTGCGCGCTATCTTTCCTTCTCGCAGTCATAGCCCCTCATTGCGGTGCCGGAGGATCTCCCGGCAGATCGCCAGGCCCTATCTTTGTATAATATTCTTATTATTGTCCCCCGGGCTTCTTTGCGACATGAGCTTGCGGGCCTGAAATTCAGACGCTAACATACGTAACTGTACAGGTGGATTTCAGTGGCCCAGATTGTCATGACCAGGAACGATAACGGTATGTATCCTTGCCCCCCGAACCCTGGTCCTCGTGGGGTCCAGCACATATGCATGTTGTATTGACTCCAATTTAAACAGAATGCATGAGACGGTGGAAAGAGCTACAGGCCAAAAGTGCGAATGCTACCCCGAGTTCCCCTAGCAGCATGTGGTCATTAGACGAGGTGGGTACAAATACGAGACTCTCTTAAAATCGTCCTGATGATTCGCCTTTAGAGATAAAAATCCCAGAATATACACATATGCTAACAATCTCTTTCAATGTTTCAGCTCAACCAAACGCAAGGGCATCCTCAACATGCTTCTATAAGCTCGAATGCCTCATCAACAACAGGATACTCTCCCAGCACTACTTCCTACGTTGATGATCTCCTACGCGGTATGGGCCAGATGAGCCCTCAGAGCACACAATTTGACAACATAGACACCGAGGCCTTGAATATGCACTCAGTTAATACTCCTACGAGTTTGGTTGATCCTCGAGGGCCAGAGATCCACCAGGACTTGGATGCATTCATCGATTTTGATGCGGAACGCTCAGGAAACTTTTTCGAGCCCCGCTACGATTCCGACGGCCACCAATCTGATTCTAGCGAGTGGAGTTGGTTTGATAGTATGATGACTGCAACCACACATGGTAGTCGCCCACAATATGATAATAATGGGCTTTCTGTTGGTTCCGGCGGTTTCCTTATTGATAGCCATCCTGGCGAGTTGATGCATGATAGCCCGGGGGCTCTTGATAGCTCGTATTCAAGGTAAATTCTATCTTAGATATTCTTTATTACAATAACTAACAGTAGTAAAGCACTCGGAGCAACTCAGTCGTGCCACAAATTCAGCCGCAAATCTCAGCTACACAGAGTCCAGATTCTTACAACACAGGCAATCAGAACCTATTATCTCTAAAATCTGCCGGTCCCGGTGGTGTTAAAGTCGTCATTGTCTGTAAATCAAATGATCTACGCACATTGAGCTCACTGGAAAATATCATGAAGAGTCTGAAAGCAAATGGTCACTCCGTCATACAGGACTCACAACCAATCAGTGGCAATGACTACCTATGCGGATCTTTGGGTTATGATGGTGAGCCATTCTCTCATGCACCGGAAATAACACTTGCTAACTTGATTCTTCATTTTAGATGTATTACAGGATCTTGTAGGAACTTGCACGTAACAATTCCTACTACCATGAAAAAGGAATAAAAAAAAAAAAAGTCTGCCTATCCGGCGCTTCTCCTTCCGTTTTGCTTCATGGGATATCACTATCTACGGTGTTGATTTGAGATTTTCGGAGTCAAGGTTCTCTTTTACTATTTCTCGCTATACAGCAATTGATGTTATTAATGATTTCTGATGTATTTACGCCTAACTTTCTTTTGTTTTCTTTGTTTCTATAGACTTGTAGCGTTTTCAAGCGAAAGTTTGTATACATGTATATACACTTGGCTGCCGCCACCCGGAATTATCATCGCCTTTTGGAAGTTTGTTCGGGCCCCGCATCTGTGTTCTGTGTTCTGTGCTCTGTGCGTTGAGGCATTTCAGGAGTTATTCCTTTTTTCTTTTTTGCTACCTCTACCCGCTATCAAAGTATCAAGAAGTATGTATAGCACCTAACGTGCAAATCGAGTACTACGTTTCTTTCTCTGCACGCACGGAACTCCCCTTATTCTCGAATCACTTCCTACAGAACAACTCTGAACGATCCTGAAACGGGCGTGATCGTTTGCGTTTGTGTTCCTTTTTCTAGACCAGTAAAGGCGTCGCGTGGAATATGTTAGTCGAACTTGTCCCAGTTAAAATGGGCCATTTACGTTCTTCGGATTTTTTGATAAATGTATCTATACGTTTTTGGTTACTCCTACATGTATACGTATTGAGAGTGGTGATCTATCGAACCCAGGGTCAGGTTTCCCAAAATTCTAAATTTATGTGTGACGACAACCTCAGTACGACGAGCAGGGGCACGCTCAGGATGAACTGGAGAAAAATTCCCTTAAGACACTTAGGAGGCTTTTCTAATCTATTCTAGGCAATTTACTACCCGATATTCCTGAGTATAAAAATGATAGGGAACTTCTTACATTCGAAAAGTTCACATTATGAACAGTTGGAGGTAATATTACGGTTTATGCAATCTAAGTTAAGCATAATTTCTTCACTTTTTGTCAAGCGGTGTATCAACCCCGAGGCTCGAACCCAAGAGATGTGGCCTGCGTAACACGGGACCTCCACTACAGTACAATAGTTTAAGACGACCCTATTGAAGGTAAGGGGTGAGCTATAGTGTTAGGGTTAACTCTCGATTCGTTATGTATTGGATAGGCCCTAGTGGGTTTACCCGAATGATGGAAGTACATGACAGTAGAGATAATGTACCTTCACTTTGAAGCACGCCGGGAACAGTGATGGTGCGCACGAGGGCGCCTTGAGGGAAATGTGCCTTTATGCCTCGATCAAGCAGCCTAGCGAACTCCGCAACACCCCCCCTTGCTCTAATCTGCTCCAAAAGGTTTTACCTCGTGGATCAAATTGATTTGTATGAATAGCCCCCTGTGCCCCCTTGACACTGTTCATGAACCTCAGGGTAAGATACTTGTCAATTGTAAGGGGACCTATAGCTATGGAAGAATGCAAGTCTCAAATTAGAGCAGGGGTGCCGGAGTTGAGTCGCTGAGTTTCTAAATCGAGACAATTCATAGTACGTCACTAGCTCCTAGATGTGATTTTGAGGATCCTCTTTGGACGAGAGATATCGTGACAGCTTTATTGCTGGATATTACTTTTCGGCTTATTAAGGTTCTTAACATCTTGAAACTTCTATGAAGACCTTTATGTTTCTGTGATTTACATGTACGGTGGTATGTGGTGTAAAATGTACATGTACATGTAGTTATATTGGTTACTTGGGTGGTTCAGAACTTCATATCACTGCATATATGTAGGAAGATTTACTTTTGCCAAGATATTTTTGTGTATAATGTGAACGACACATCATGTCTTACTTTCTTTTTGATCTATGTGTTAAGTCCAACTGAGCTACATACGTGTAGCAAATACATCATAAATACATATACCTAAGTATGATTGGGCTCTTTAGCAGCGTCTATCCATTTAGTTGACCTGGTATGTTAGTTATACAGCAGCGTATTTCTGATCTATCTAGTGTGTCATTGTTAGCGCCCCATCTTGTGGTAGCTTCCGGATTTCCCACCTTGATCTTTCACTCACTTATAGACTTACTTGATACCACGAATCTACATTCGAAGCAGTATACCCTAGCATGTAGACACTCTCAACACTTCCCAATAAAATTACAGCTCAGCTGTAAAAGAGAACTTGTCCACAGTTTAGTGCTCAGAACTCTAATCGTTGGTAGAAACAGTGCCAATCAAATCCAGACATGCTAGGGCTAATCAGGAAGGAGTTTACTATTATCCAACTCCATACCTCCCTGGCCAACTATTTCAACTCCGGTAGCGAGTACACCACCAGGGGTCAGGATTCAAACCCATACCAGAGCCTAGAAGGGATCGAAATCTGTGAGTTACATCCGCACCTTGCAATTTCTAATGATTGAGCAGATCTTCAGCTATGTCCCCCCACATGTGCAAACTCACACAACCCCGAGTGAAGCTTTTTCTTTGTAAACAGAATATGCAAACCAACTTCTTTCTCTTGAATATGCCCGCAGAAAGTTGGGGTCTTGCTGACTTTATCGAGTAGTGGGCGTATAAGCGTATTTGTTTCTCACTTGTGTGACACTGCAACCCTGGTATCCCTGATTCCTCCCCCCGAAGTCACAATAACTTACCGAACACAATACTAACTGTTTAGCTTCACTTCGATCATGATTACTATATATCTAACCCGGGGACCAGCTCACAGTTCTTTACCAGGTAACCAGGGCGTTTCAGTACTATTATCGGTACCGAGTCAAGATTATTCTAGGATAAGGGATTTAGCGAAGAAACTCACAAGATGAGTAAGGACCCACATTCTCGCACAACTGGAAGGTATCACCGTAGAGGCGTTTGAAATGTTGCCCTAGGATCATCTCGAGTTCCGATAGCCACCTCGCACATCCCGCCGGCTTGTTTAACCGGCATATATTGTGCAGCCCATAAAAAATGTGTTAATACCTTAAAGTTGACGTTAATAAATACAAGTTTCTACGCTAAATCTAGTTAGACGAGGAAGAGAAGGAAAGATAGGGCCGTGGAAACCTTCGGTCAAAGTGTTAGGGTGTGATTCCACCGCGGCATACTTGAATTTCTCTAGATTAACAAGTATTTCTGAAGGTAAACCAGCAAATATAAGGGTTTTTAACGCTCCCAGCAGCCGAACTGATCGAAAGTCCAACATAGAAAATCTTTGAATCATCACATATCACTCGGTTGATACCTAATAATCAACGAGGTTCACCTATCTTAAAGCGTTTTAGTAACTAACCCAGCCCTTCCAAAATTAGAGGTGATACCATGTTTAGGAACAAAATATTCCTCAAATCCCCTAAAATCCACAGAACTCGACTTGAAAATGGCTTTTTACGCAGAAATCTTAAAACCAACTGTTAGGTGGTTTTGGCCACCTTCGTCCTATATTATTATTTGCTTCATCTAGAAAACTGTAATTCGTTGTTAAAGTAGTTCTAGGGTTTCTGTACTTCAGTGTTTTAGAGTTAGGTATTAGAATTTACATATGATCTTATGAAGAGAGTACATGGTGACCTAATTCAAATCACACCGAGATTAGACTGCCCGGTCATAAGGAGCATTTCCAGACTTTCAGCTGCCGAGTGGATTCTGATTAGATATCGTATGTTTGAGTGATGGGGCTGCATGGCCCCAATTGACGCAATAATTCGTAGATTGGAGGTTGTAGTTGTTTTGCCAGGTCCTCAATCCGTCTTAAAGGTCTCATTCAGGGAAGCGACTTCTAGCGCCAGTAGACCGGAACGAAGTCTCGATCTAGTATTTTATCCGTATGGACAACTGTTAAACCAAATTTTTGAATCTATCAATTAAATTGTGACACATGCAAGTTTGAATACGAACCAACCTCTTTTTCTCCCACATCTCGAGATTATCTCCTAATATAGTAAATGTATCTTGGATCAATTACTAGGACATCAGTGACATATCTTCGAGGGAAGTGTACCTGATACATGCTTCGCCGGCATGAGCTACATGATGTGTGTATGGACGGATGGATAGTTAATGGACTCCGGTTCCAATCATACCTAGGGTATCCACCTGGAAGATATTGGTGACGGGATATGCGGCATACTGAACTAGTGACAAAAAGGCTGATGAGGGCGAGGCCTTGTCCAGAACCCACGTGGTTTTCCAAAACGATATGACCTTAACCATGCACACAAGATCGAGGATATGTGAGAATGAGGGGTAGTTTTAGTTTTTCCCTAGGCTGGAGGAAAGCTGCAAGTGTCAGCCAAGTTAAAATCCATGTTACGTAGCTAATTATCAGGCGAGGTGGTTTGCATGATCGCCAGCATCCTTCATACAAGATGGTGCCATATCTATTATTATCAAAGGGAAAATTACTTTTTTTTGGTGGTAACTAGCAAGTACACCACCTAGAGCCTCCAATTCTCCCTTCTGATCGCGGTTGATGTTCGCGAACAGACGCCATCGATAAACCCGCGGGACCCGGTCGGTCGGGAGTTCATAGTATTTACCCTTTATTTAAGAATAGAGGGTACCAAGTCGAGTGATCCGTGAAGCTGTCGATTGTAAGACATATGCCTAATATGTTTGATGCCATCTTAGTATAAGATGTTATTATAAGGCTGGGAATCTGTCGCAAGAAAACCACCGAAGCCTGGGGGTTTCACCGACGAGCAGGGCGGTTTGTATGTAGTAGCAAATGGGATGCAGATGGTAGTGCATTCAGACTGCAGTTACGGGTTGTGTTCTGCAATTCGAGGTGTCCACGTCCCGATAAGGATGCAGCTCCTTCGGGCATTGCGTTAAGTGATCAATCAGCATGCAAATGTGACTGGGTTTGAAAAAAAAAATCGAAAATTATCCGTGTCTCAGTTTGTGATCGCGTAGCTAGCTGAATGTTCCTTCCAACTGCCTAACATTACATGTTCATTGTTAGTTTATGCCACAATTGATTGCAAGGAAGGGTTAATTTTACCTCTTGAATAGTGATTCCTTGGTCTGCATAGCACAGACTCGATGAGATATAAAGTCATTTTGGGGACAGCGGTGAAAATGGTTGAACGACGAACAGGGATATTTGGCGGACGAAGCACAGGCGCTCAGGCTGGTATCCAATCGCTTGATTGACTGAAACCTGTGTTTTCGTCGTTGCCCCAGGTTCGTCGTTGCCCCCAAATTGACTTTACTCTTGACCCTAATACCAAAGAAATAATATTGTTTAGCACATGCAAGTTGCAGTTCAAAATTATCTATGAAGAAATCGGTATGGCTGAACTGATTGCTAGCCCAGAAGGAGTCAGCATGCTGGCAAATAAAATTTGTAAATATAACATTAAAATATGTGCGCAAAGTCTTTCCGCGCCTGTGCGAGGGAGGCGCAGCCCAGCTGCTTTTCAGCGCCACAGTTGCGGCTCTAAGCCGCACAACCACCCCCCCACCTCCCCCCCACCCCACGTGTGGGTGGCTGGTTTAATATTCTAGAAGACTTGGGTGTTGTCTGTTATAGTAACCCAACCTGCGTATAGGTCAACTTCATCTGTCCTGCATCCCACCATTCAATTGAACATATATATTAATGAAGATATTATGGCATACCAACTAGACCCCTACCCCCTAGGACCTGTCATAACAATCAGCAAGGGAGAATTCAACAAGAAACCAAGTTTTTGAACCCACGTTATCGAAATTCCTGACCCCCGTATATATCCTAGCCCAGTTGAGGTCTCTTTAGCGGCCAGGGGTCTTCCATGCAATCGACAACTCAGCAACTCCATCCTATCCACGATATTCATGGAAAGGCAGAAATTATGTGACAATGGACCGGCTCACAGCCATGACGTTGGCCTGAACAACAGGCTCCAGTAAACAATGAGAATAAGGTTAAAACTCCGTCAATCAACTCAAGTAGCGAGTTGCTCTCAGAACCCAGGAATTACAGGTAAGCGCAATCCAGCCTTCAAAACGAAAGATCCTTCTTTTTGACGGGTGGCCTGGAAAATTCGTACAAATAGAATCTTATTTATGGTGTCTATTTCAGGAGTTTCGATCTGATGGTCTAGTAGCTGGGCTGTGACGACGTGGCTCTGGTATAGACCTCTACTCCAGATCGAAGCGTGCGTGTCTATTGGTTGGGTATTCGTGTAAGCCTTAAGCAAGACAACTTTATTTCAGCCCCAGGCAGACATGATGAAACCAATAAAGTGCAAGGGCAGACTTGTTTCTTGATTCTTAAGTCCCGTCCTGAATACGAAAATTACATTAATTAGTTAATTGGCTCAATATCTGTGGATGGTATAAATATTAAAAATAACTCTCAATCACATACGTAGTTACGCTAGAACTCCCTATGAGACAGTAACTGAATAAGCCTCTTTCTGGTTGCCGATGCGCGTAATATGTCTCTCACCGTGTACCGAGCTGGTATTTTTGTTTGTTTTCTGTGCCACAGAGCTTCCGCCCGCCATCCGTCCTGGGGAATAAAAACGAATCGGTCCTGTACTCGTATGGACAGATAATCCCTACTTGATAAAGAGGCCGTTCTCCCAGGTGGTTGAGCTCAAAAGATTTCGTGATGGATGGCATCAAGGTAGAAGTAGTTAGGGGGTTAGCTTTTTGGATATTTAAGCGCAAGTGAATAGAAATAATAGAGGGGCGGGCGAGCGACAGTTTATCGATCTCGAGATCTGCTCTATTCAAAGAAAAAATCATCCTTATTCTCGCTCTTCTCCTATCTTCGAATTAAGGGTTACCTTGTAATCAAATACTTTTGAAGTTCTTATACATCCCTGTTTTACTTCGGGCCTGGAGGTTCTTGTTTTATCGACAGCTAGGTACCCGCATTTTTCATCTTCAATTCAAAGAACCCGGGTAAAACCATTAGTCATCTCTCTAGTTCTTCGGTGCGCGCTGTGGGGGAGAGAAATATTTGGCTAAACGCACAGGGGTGAGTTACAGGAGACCGTTAATCCTACTAGCTTTCTGCAGATCTCTGGTTGCCGAGTTCCGTTGCCCAATTACTGTGCGCACCTCTTAGACGTGCGAGAAAGGTGGATTTAGTTACCCGGGGTCGCTGAAAAATTTTCATGAGTGTTTTAAGCAGTATAGTTTTTTTTCCATAGAAAAACTTCTTATTTCATGAACTGTTTATTATGACTGAGTATCCTCGCCTTCTAGAAGGTTATAACTAGATATCGTGTACCCATAGGTCTGGTTGGGGTAACGTTAGATAGATTTCCTTTGAACAGACCACACACAGTAACAGTATACTATAGCTACTCCGGCCGCGCGAGGTCCCAGCAACCCCAGGCTAAATTCTTGATTATTAGATAAAAGTAAATCTTTGAGGGAACAGATACTTGCATGGGGCTCTCTCTCATAGCAGGATGTGATTTCGTTTAGGTTTTTGATCTTTATCGGACGCGGGCGGGGTATGTATTTCAGATAGATAGCTCGGCTCAGTCCCAGGACGATATTGAGATGAAAGATAACTTGATTGGTCTAAATAGAAAAATGATAAAGGACATGATACCTAGAATCCACAGGCGGCTACACGTGCATTGTGTACTTACATTATACCGTATGTACTCATGTTGTATACATGTACCCGGTACCCACCGTACCACCAGTACCTTAGTACATGTGTACATGTACTTAAGCACTACATGTAGCTCGTCCCCGGACTTTTATCGCTGAAATCTGGGTATGAGACTACATGTATACATGTATATACAGTACTAAAAAAGTGGGTGTATCCAGTACCTTATCTGCCCAGAATGCCACGATATAATGGCTGAAATTCCGAAGTTTCTTATGATACCGTATTTCTATGGTATCTACATGTATTACATCCCCTTTTGATACTATGCATGTACTTGTATGTACATGTAGCTATATCATATTATACAGATACCTCTCCTTGCTGCGTGACGGCATGTATGATTGACATAGACCTTCTCGAAGTATTCTATGTCAACCTTGAGCACGTACATAAACCCAAAGCATAATGTCATGCCCACTGGTACTGATGTCGTCATTAGTACCGTGAGATTTGAGGTTCTTATATGGACGTTTAAACAAAGTGTGGCTGTAGATCTACGGCGGTAGTGGCGTTAGTCAGATCGTTAACCAAGTAGCGTTTCCTTATTGGGCGACGGGTGCCATTAGCGGCTTGGGTGCCTTGTTTAATATCTTAGCGCGGTTTTTCTTTATCCTAGTGGGTCATGCCAAAGTACCTAATACCATATTGTATAAATACATGTACTTCATATATTCATGTAGTTCTGTAAGACTTACATGTATGTGTACCTTAAGTACATGTATATGATGTACATTGTATCTTGAGAAGCTTTTTTTTTTAACACATTTAGCGGAGAATTAATTATCCGAGAACAGGGGATGTCCCTCCCGTTTTCGGCAGATGAGCTTACATTAATTATGTCCAATCGATCGACGCAGATCGAATGCCGAAATTCTTCGAATCCTGGGAAAGGTATTCCAAGAATTCCACTGGCCAACAGTATGAGATACGGATTATGGGGACACCCAAAAATAAACCAAAATTTCAAGATACTCAACCGGCTCAAGTATCTACATATAATACCTACTTACCCCGTCCAAAGTTCCCTCGTTCCCTGTTTCGAAACAGCACTTCGTAAAACCTAGTTAAAGTGTTTGACGAAGCTTAACTTTACGAAGGGAGAGGCTACAGGGGGGTGTGCCGTTTGAATCATGCGTCATGTGGAGGCAAATGTGTGATTTGAGATTTACGATGTGCCTATTCTAAAGTACATGTTACCTGCTGCCTTAAGCACGTACATGAGGTTTTTGATTGTGGAGGGAACCACCGCGGACACCCCGCTGCTCTCTGTATCTACTGTCGGCACTTCGTGCAACCTTACGTGTCATCCTGGTAACGTCGTAACCCACCTTATGACAACGGAATACGGGTACCATGGATGGTACCTGTCTTTGCGTTATTAAGATTTCTCCTGACAAGATCAGTACCCAGGAGTACTTGTTAATCGCCTTTATCACCAAGGATGATCATCACAGCAGTTCAGGATATTCAATCGATTTCGAGCCCGAAATAAATGCAGCCTTATGTACATGCAGTTACTTTAAAGGAACCATATGCACGTACTTATTTTCTCACCGCCTGCTAGATGGATCAACCGGACTTGAAGAGTTGAGGGGAAAAAAAAAAAAAAAAAACACACCACATAAAAAAAGAAATGCAGAATTAAATGTAGGAAGAAGAAAAAGAAAATCGCAATACATGGTAGGACGACGAAGATAAACAGGCTTAGGACCCGATGAGCATGAGATGCGTAGAAGTGAATTCAACTATTTTTGATCTATCCCACCGTGCCTTCTATGCATATAGCTAGTATATCAGGTACAGATCACTTTTATGCAATTGTTAAATATGTACATGTAGCTATGACTACATGTATGTGGCTTGGCCGTAGGTACATACATGTACATGTATCGGGGGGAATCAAGGATTTACACACAAACCTTTCCTCTATATGAAATGGCCTTATGGAGTGAGTGGCCTTTAAATAGGCTAAGGCATGGACTTTTGACCGCTCCCGAATATCAAATATATTCCTTGATTGTGTTGAAACACAGCTAAGTACTTGTAACTAGCAGTACATATACTCACATGTAAATTATACTTGTATGTAGTATAGTAGTCAAACCATGTGGGTTTTATAGTACATCATGAACGAGCGCACGGCCAGTTCCTTGTTTCGTTTGTGGAGACGCCTCACCGCCACGGTACGCCACCAATGTCTTGTAAGCTATATGTAGGTCAAGGCAGTATGCGAGAAGGTACATATATGTACATACATGTACTTTGTACTCACATGTGTAAGTACGTACTTATTCTGCTATTTCCGTCGCGAGTAACAAGCAGATTGTTAAATCACCCAGCAGGAAGACGCTATAGCGCTAGTTATACATGTATTGAATGCCATTTGGGATTCGCTCCGTAGTAGAGATTGAGGTATGTGTTTCACGTGTGCATACATTGGTGAGCTTTTGGTGGTCGCTTTATAGCTTGAGATTGATTGTCTTTGTGGCTGGTTGGCTGTTATCTGGTCAACAACGAATGTCATCTAAATACATGTTGTGATGCTTCAATGCATGATTAAATAGAATAAATAAACCAAGAGATTACTAAGTTTGTATTGATGCCCCAAACAAACCCATATCCCTCATGGATAACGTCGTACCTGGGGTATGAAGGGTCTAAGGAAGGAAAAGTACCGTACCATGGGTACATTGTATGTTCTTCACAAATGACCGCTGTTCAAGAATAACGTGAGATTAGAAGCTCCTGCTTGTACAACCTACCGATAAAACCCTCTAGTGCACATGTTGATCCAGAAGGAGAGTCCGGACTCCGGAATTTTCCCTACCACACTCCCCTCTCTCCCCCCACACGCCTATTCGTGCCTCTACATGACAGCTTTCCGCTACAAGGCTAGCCGTATTCAAATGGGGCACTGCCATCATACCAACTACAAATCTTCTCACCTAGTATGTAGTCAGCCTGTGAGCCAGCCCTTTATATGCGGGTGTTTATTCTCCAGCTCAAGTCGATATAATAGCTCTTGGAGCCCCTCAGGAGATTCCTTCAACCTACTATTTACTTGCGGCTGCTACAACTACCAAAATTCACCCCCAAAAATAACCCATTCCTCCCAAACAGCTTTTTTTATTCCCTGGCACTTTGCCTTGCGCTGAATTCTTCATCACCCCCGTCCAAACCTTGCAGCCTTTTCCCGAACGAACGGACAACCGGACGAAATGCCTCGAGAAAGAAGAAAGTGGACCGAGGCAGAAGACGCAACACTGCGGGACGCAGTTTTAAAAGGTCGGTCTTTCTCGACTCCTTGAACGATCAGGGCCAGTGTTATAGAGACATCTTCTTAGCATTCCTATAAATGGTGTCGCTAGCTATAGTAGGAGATATAAAACTGGTGCTGACAGTCCTGTAACTGTTAGGAGGAGACGCAGCCTGTGACTGGCATTTAATTGCCTCTTGTATCCCCGGACGTACCAACAAAGATTGTCGAAAGAGGTGGCATTATAAGGTCGCTGCGACGGTTAACAAAGGGCCTTGGGAGGTCGCTGAAGATGAGCGTTTATGGGCAGCAGTTCAGGAACATGGAAGCCGGTATGTGGGGCCCGACAGTTTCCACTGTGCTGGGATGTACTTACAAAGATTTCCAGATGGGCGCTTGTTGCACAGGTTGTTAAGACGCGAAACGGAGACCGTGAGTTAAACCCTTCCTTCTCTAACACTTCCTAATTTCATTTACCACTGCTGGGAAGCTTCTACATCTAGACTATATATACTTGACATATCTAACTCTCAATTTTCCATAGAATGCTCGAAACGTTGGTACGATGCCTTAGACCCAAGCATCGATCACAGTCCATGGACACCCGAGGAGGTACGTCTGGTTTGATGTCACAATGGTCAAGGAAACCGGCATCTAATAAGTGCTAGGATGCAAGACTTCTAGAAGCCATCAATAAAAATGGTCGTAACTGGAAAGCTATTGTAAAAGCTTATTTCCCGCGTCGGACAAGCCTTTCGGCAAAGAACAGGTACTACTTAACTCCGATGAGTGATCACTGTTAATTATCCTCAATAAGATATCCAAATAAAGTTTAAAAGGAGTATAGGGGGGTAACTGACTATGATACGTTTCATGGATAGGTACTCGTTATTGATCAGAAAAATGGAGCCAAAGACGAAACAATCTGGGTCTCAAACAGGAGCCCAAAAGAAATCAAGCTCTCCCAACATCAAAGCATCGTCTAAGCTGCAACAGGAAAATCCCCAAGAGGCAACATCCCCAGCAGTCATGGCAAATTCATCACCCCAGTTCCGTCAGCAAGGTTTAGGTAACGGCGCAGATCGACAATTACATTCCTCTTCGGCACATGATACTATTGCCGGGGGATCGATTGATGCTCTATTTGCTCAAACGGGTTGCCAGCAGCAGTATAGTGAAGATCTACCCTCCAACAATCAAGACCAAGTCATGTATGGAAGTCCTCTCAGCGGGCGCAAAATGACGCCCGATGTTCACCGACCGCCATACACGTTCCAGACCTCGGAGTGCCCACCACTATCACCCACGGATTGGTCGTTATTGGCGTCATCTTCAAATGCTGGTAGTACACCTGAGGCAAGCTTCCCAAATAGCACACCGCCAGGTTCAAATGAAGACATGTCACTATTTTTCAACGACCTCCACACCGGCCGGCTCCGCTCACTCTCTTACGCTGCGAATGCATCCAAAAATACTACAGAACAGATGATATCTCGGTCGCTTTCCCTTGACCAAGCCACAATACTAGATTACAATGGAATGATGGAAGGGTCTGGACCTCTAAATAGTATGCTGGAAGGATATTCTCCAAACGTGCAATCAGAAAGTATGGGACAGCGAGTTGTAACCGTTTTGATTAACTCGGAGGTATCTGAGACAGTCAACAGGATTGTTAATCAAATCGGGAGCGAGGATGGGGTTAGTATCGCCATTCACCTGGGGTGAAGTATCAGGTGTGGCCGTGGAGAACTAGCTGGGCTAGATAGAGTATTTGGATAACAATGGATGGTGATGGTGGGCGTTTAGGATGGGTGGCTTTTTTGGTTTTGTCTTTGGCTTTTTATTACAACTTTCATATCCTTGAAAAGAATTTCTTTGGTTTCTTGTCGCTACTTTTACTTTACCTTGTTTGCTAGGGTTGGGTTGTCTGGGTCTTTTCTTTTGCTTTATCACTCACGTTCTTTTCTTTCATATGTACCTTCTTTGACTAGATCTCTCTTTTGTCTATTAATTATCAGTGAAATCTTTCTCCTAGGCTTTAAAAAATATAGTTGATCTCTATTTTCTCCAACTAGAAGTGTTGTAGCCTCATGGCTGCTCAACGCGAGACCATGGATTCATAGATTATCGTATTTAGTACTTGCCGTCGCTATTATCACAATATCAATTCTTTATTGGAGGTTTTTTTTTTTGATGCTATTTGATTGCTTTCTGGTACCACCACAAGACGGGAGGAGCCCTTAGATTCATCTCCCTCTAGGAGATTCTTGTCACGCAGTACTATAGTAATATGTTTGAAAGACTAGTCTCTAACGAACTACACTTTATGAACATCATATTTATTTGGAGACCATCACTTCTATCATGCACCTCATGATCGTAAGGTAATAATTTCAGAACTGCGATTCGAATAAAACAGTGTACTCCAATCATACAGAATACAATAAGCCTACTAAACACACCTCCCGCACACTCCGAGAAAAGTGGGAGGTGGGTATCTGCGCATCTGCCATTAATTGACACCCTAGTTGCGATTGTTATTGCGGGTCGGGCCAGAGTAATCATATGACATCCAGCTATCTGTTCGTCTGGAACCCTTATCCAATCATAGCTACAAACATACATATCTACACTCTTCATCTATCCTTCCAGATCAATTGCCTTGCATTACAAATGGCTCCCCAATCGTATAGTAGTGTGATGAATTCAGCTAGGTCAAGGTCTTAAGGGCTGGGAGACTACATGTAGACCCAAAGTTCTCTGGAAGGGTCCGGTCAATGATATGGTGGAGCTTGTGTAGTTGTAGTAGTCTGCATGTACTTATATTTCTGCGTAATATAGGATTTAATCGACTGCCATGTATTTTTGTTATTGGTTGGTTCATTGGTTGATTGATTGATCCGCAATTTGGTTATTCTTGAATTGCAATACAGCTTCGTCATTAGATCCAATACTTTCCTTCTCCAGACTAACCTGTGTCTTCTTCCCAGGTCCCTCCCCCGCCCGTTCGCGCACCCATAGAGTGTTTCCAATGCTAACAAACGTATATGTAATTAGGTCTAGCAAATTTCTAACTCCTGACAAATTGACCGACGCCGAAATTCGAAACAGTGGAAGGCATAAGAGCAGATGTTTCGGGCACCGGTGTACTGATTACCCTCATAAGCAGTATCCACCAAGCTGGGGAAATGATCGACGGATAGTCAAAGCCAAGGCCCGATGCTATGCTAATATGCATATAATGATCATGATGATCTGGTTTTGCAAAGGGATAACACTTGTAGTTGGAATCTATCTATGTATTCATAGTGAGGCAGTACGGTATAGCGCCCTCAAGCCAAGCTAGTTCCGAGTACTGAAGATTACATGCATCTAGCCGGAAGTCTCCACACTCATGGAACCTCAACGTCTTAGTATGCATATGTACCTCTCTCTAGATCTCTCGGCAATGTACCTACCTACATACATGTAGTAAGTACATACATATGCATTATATCAGAACCCTCCTTCCTAGAGCTTCACGATCTAGCTCGGCGCTTACTGAATTAGCTGCTTGTAGTGGTAGTAGATACATAGATGCACACGCAATTCTGTTCCTTATCTCGCGGCTTATTCAGAGCGATTCAAAGTCTTGGGCCGATCGATATACTTTTCTAGGTTATCTGTGCCTTATGCTTATTTGCTTGGCCGGCTACACATAGGACATAAGTTCTCACTCAGGGTTAGGGCCGAAATACATATGTATCACATACGCTATCTATGGTATTCACCCGGCCTAGAAGCTTTCGACCAGACATTTGTGCGGTGAAACAGCCCCGGAGGTTCAGTGATCATTTAGCATTTTTTTGGTCGGTGTCTTGTCGTTACGCACATGGCGGTGGTGGAGGTGAGGGGCAAATGAGACACGCCCATGCGCCGCCGATGCATGATCGTCATAATATTACCAGCAGGTACATAGATGCATGGTGACACTTGAGGACGTACTTGACTTACACTAGAAAGGTCTTTATACCTTAAATATCTACGCAGACGCCTCACCCGGGTTGATGATGAGGAAAAGAGGCCGTACTGATACTCACAAATTCAGGGTAGATACATATGTGAAACATCTCTCATCTCACAGACATGAGACTCGCACGTGTCTAATATTGTCTCTTCCCATAGTATCAACTAGCTAGAGTGGCTTCTAACGTGTTCCACGGGTGTCACTTGTGTCTCCGGCATTGATCGGGCGCTGGTATATATGTTTCACAATATATAGCAGTCATGGTTGACAAGGTGATTCACATCTAATTACACGATGAGATGACTGTCTGCATTTGCATTACATTACATGGAACTTCTGTACTCGTGCGCTGTTAATTCTAGATCAAACGTTCTCATCTCATACACCGGGGTATTAGTTTTTAGTGTTTTCGTCTGGAACATTACTACTTGTGCTGTGCAGTGAAACTATCAAGACATGAACTGTCTGAGAGTTCTATTCGTAGATCTGAAACGTGAGAGGCTCGGGCTCGATGGCCTAGGCTTTCCTATAATAGTGGGGTTTGAGAGATGCGAACTGGTATGGTGCGTCTCACATGAGATGACTCTTTAAACGTTCCCCGCGGCGTGCATTGCATGTGCCAATTATACATAGGGAAGATCATATCCCCGATTTAGACTCGGAGCCCCTGGTAGTGCCGGATTATTATCATTGAGCGCGAGAATCACCCGAGAAAGTGCATTTAGGTACTTGACGATGTAGATCGAGAGGGGCAGACAGTATAGATTTTACAGACTGTTTGTATGCGCCCTACCTTAATTATTCCAAATGCCAATACTACTTTTCAGTGCTCTAGATCTGGAGCTTTTTCTAGTTTGGGCGATATTTCCCGCCGGTGATCGTCATGTATATCGTCACAAGATGATGTGGATACCGGATCCGGAAACCATTAATATTAGTAGATATACCAAAAATTTCGATTTATAGCGATTCGGCCAATCGTCATAGTCAATAACTGCTGCAATATTACTATGGCTACTTCTAGGGTGATACGCCGTGTTGAGGAGGACTGCGAGGGGTCAGATGAAACCAATTCTTATCAGTGAGGGGTAGATACGTACATAAAGGTCGTAACGACTTGCCCATCCGCCAAAAACCTGAGATGTGATGTTCTTATCGACAGCAGCTGATGAATCCTATAAGACAGTAGAGTAGGCCCTTTGCATGGCCATCGAGAGCAATCCCCAGCGGAGGGGAGGTTTGTGCGCTCCGATGGAGAACCACGAGACAACCTAAACACGGCACGCGCACGCGCGCAGCTTGACGTGACGGAACCGCCGCGAAAAAGGTGATCCCCGGCCGGAGCAAAACCAAAACCAAATCTTCTTCTTGGCTTGCGCTTCACAGGACGCTCGGAGTGTGTGATATCCACAGTGGCTCCCCCTTCGGCACTTTGATGAACGGAATAGTTGCCAAGAACGAGTGATTATGTGTGAATATATTCTTGGCCCAGGGTGTAGCCCATACATCAAGGGAGCTGTTTAGGCTGTATCCTGATATCTGCCGTTTGCAATTGTAGTCTATGGGCCCGTTTGGCAACGGGGTCGACTTGTCGGATTTTGGTGGGGGGCGATTTATTAGCGTATTCTGGACTTTTTAATGTTTGGCAACACATTTGGAGATTTGTCACACGAGGTCAATGGACCGACTGAAATAAAAAAAGCAGCTCCAACACTGCAATAATACTAGTACCTCCAACCCAACCACCTTGGATCAACTCAACTTAATTACAAAATGGCAGGAACCAACTTTTCTGGAGAGCGACTTATCCTCTCCATTTAAGTGACCCTTCGGATAAGAACGTTGCAACCACCTAAACTGCCCTAAGATCAAATTGCTAGTCTTCGTTACAACCAGGAAGAAGGTCAACCTTCTAGGTAGCGTTCCTGGCCAACTTTTGGAGGTATTTCCATTGGTTTACCCTACGAGAGAAACCCTAAGGAGAGGTGAATAAGAAAGGGTATCTTTAAACAAACGTGTGGTCAGCAACTAAAACACTCACTACATACTATGTAGGCTTACAGTGCGTGCCAGGCCGGTGAGTGTTGTGGAAGAAGCATAGTGCATCCCCATTTTTTCCCCCTCTTATTGAAGATGGCGATGGGTGGAGGGACGTTCTGGGGATAAAACAGTTCGATATTGTCATGGCCGTAACGTAATTGTAAGGCTGTATACAATTAACGAATTAAACCAAGAAAGAAAAAAAAAAAGCTATGAGACTTGAGTGCTGCACATAGCTTTCTCGTAACACCTAACCCTATGAAGCCAAGGTCAAATTACGTAACTTCTTTTTTGTTAATTCTCTTTGAGGCTAATTCCATCTATTATCCTACCCTGCGTAACAATAGTGAGAATATACAAAAACAAAATTTAAAGCCTTTACGATTGAAGTTGATTGGTATTTATTAATAACCCTCCACTGAGAGGGTAATTCTAGGCGCCAAGAGTTACTCGAGAACACCGGACGACGTAAGTACATATACGGACGACATTGTAGAACACTACAGCGACTGATTAAGAATGCCGTTGCAAAATCAGAATGGGGCCGTGCGTATTACGAGAGTGACCTACATGTAATTACTGGGTGGGGGTGTGGCATATTGATGTGTTGGGGTACGGGTTTGTTTGGTATGCAGCATTCAAAACGCCAGACACTACATTGTACTTAAGCTTCTTCTATCCAATTCCTAATCAAGGCTGGTCGTGAATAGAATGCTTCGCAACGAACCCCACTTTTATTAGACATTTGGCCCTTCAAATAATGCGGAGTCCGAGCACGTGGGAATGTCAACACTTTGTCATATCGAAACAGTTCATATCGATATGTGTCATGCCGCTATCCACCCTGTTCATATTTGTCCCGTCCAATCCGCGACCATAACCTGTCAGGCTCTTTATATATCCCTCAATCCACAATTCGTCTTTCCTTTTCAACAATCTCGCTTCCTTAGCTAATACATAACAAATTCCAAACAATTAATGAATTAACAACAAAGATAAAACAGATGCCAAGGTTTAGTATATAGTATCGAGTGACATACCATGAATCCTATATCTATAGCTAGTATTTATTGATACCCAGATGGAGTGTAGTGTTCGGATATGGGCAAAGGAGTACATGTATGCGTACAATCTAAGGATATTATTACACGCACATATGAAAGCACGCAGCGCCTGCTACTTTCTCAGTTGACCCTTATAGTCTCCTCGCTGCTGCATACCAAGTGCTAGTACTGTGCAGGAACACATATAGAGGAAAAAGTGGCTCTGAGATCATACGCCTGCAGTCGTTTCCAAGGAACTTATTTGTAGATTACATGACTCGATCAAAATAACTCAGGTGACAATATCAATCTAATCTTCAGCTACACGAATTGATATATACATATATATTTGTGTATGACATAACTTGCGACACACGTCGATCTATGTACTACTCTACCTTCAAATAACTTGGGAGACGCTCACAGCCTAAGCCTCGAAGCTTCTAGCCTTTTTCGCGCTGCCCGGGCTCCAGACTGCCGGTCCGGGGGCGGTATAGGGACCCGAGGGGTTAGTGTAAATGTTGAATACAATGCCTACATCAGTGTACTTGTACCCTCCCAGGATTGCATAGTTCTGCGACGGTGAGGTAGTCCCGCTCCCAGTGACCTTGATTTGCGTGCAGGACGGGTAGAACTGTGCGCCACGGGCGCTGTTAGAGCTGTATGCAACATCGGATTCGTGGAGGCCTATGCAAAGTATTGGTTAACTACTGGATTTGAAGTTGGGGTGGGGGATGGGAAGTACCAATTATCTCGGCGCGGATGAGGTAGTCACCAGCCTGGAGCCAGCTGGGGATGGTAACGCTGTGGCGGCCCTTGTTGGCAATCAGCTTGTCAACAGCCCAAGTACCCCCGCTGATACCGTCGGATGCAATTTTGGTCCAGACAGCACCATTTCCATTGCTGGATGCGGGTGCGATGTAGACTTGGATGGGGCCTTTGTGTGACTATATAACCGTATAAATCAGTAACCGTATCTAAATATATAAGAAACAGGCACTACTTACAGCGGCGATGATATCGTCCCCCCTGGTATCGTGGTACCACTCAAACTCAAAGGTTGCACCGGACGCAACGGTTACGGATTGGGAGACAGCGGTGGTACCAGCAACGTTGCAATTGATGGCTGAGCTGGTGATGTCCTTGACAGGGTTGTTGTTGGGTGGGGAGCGGACGTAGACACCACGCCCATCGCCTTGGAAGACGCCATTGACCCAGACGCCGTAGACACGGGTGTGGGCTTCAGCGGTGGCTAGGAGGCCGGCGGCAATGACAAATGCGATGGCAGTGACCTTCATGGTGATATTAAATTTGGAGAGTGAGAAGTAGGTAGACGTATATATATATATGATAGAGAGGTTTAGAGAGAACGTGGGTGGATGAATTTCCAGTGAGTACTGATTATATAAAATGGAAAGCAATACTAAAACTGAGGAATTGACCATGAATTTATAGCCTTTGAGATATAAATTCTCAGATAGAATTTCGCTATATATGATGCGCGCGCGAGCAGTTAATTGCAAGGAAGGAAGGAAACTTACAAGATTACTGTGAAAATACCAAGTGAGTTTAAACGGGGCAAGTCTCCGAATTCTCCCTAACGGCCCGGTAGGGCCATCTCATCTCGAAAGAAATCAGCTTGGTTGAGCACCGCTGTTTGATACCAAAGCACGAACATTCGGTGGAGTTTGTGGGTCGAGCCAAGGAAGTTTCATGATATAAAGGTCCTCCATACTAACTAGGAAAATCCCGATTGGCTGTGCAATTTAGGCTACGTTAAACCTATAAATCAGTGGGGAAACACATGAACTGTGGAGTTGGGCGCAACTTGAGATTCAAACCTTATCATAAACCCTAGCATGTACTACATGATACGGCCCGGCCCAGTACGTACTCGAGTGATTTCCTCCCAGTTCTGCAGACCCCTACCTTTCTCATCTAGAGTATATCAGTTTTTTATACTGTAAGTCAATACGGTCTGTTGATCCTCCTAGGATCTTAAGTAAGCTTGTGAAACATCTCTGCATTACATATGGTTAATGTGAAAGCTAACAAGTATTTTTTCATATAGAACGTTTCAATTCTGTTGTACAAAGCTTCTTTATAGCTCTACCTATCAATTCCACTATAAAGATTTAAAATTCGGGGCTTCCGGTACATTGGAGTGTGTATCTATATACGTTCTTCAATTACACCAGCGTAACACCCTCAGATATGTGGAGTCGAAGCTATAGCCGCATAGCCAAGTTTATAGCTCAAGAGGCCTAGGAAATATATTAAAAGTAAAAAATTTCCGCATGCACGAGCCCCTCAAGGGAATATAGTGGGTAAGAACGGTCTGATCCCGGTCAATGGGGCACAGAGGGCTTGGGACAGAGGTTCGTGAACGTCACCCGCGGCCGGTAATGAAGTAACGGGCAGAAGATTCCGACCCAAAAGTCGGTGATGGTAGTTAAGGACTAATTAATAAGTTATTGAAACACCTAGAAAGGGGAAAGGAAGGGGGAAGGCCTTAAACTACCAGTATCGATGAGCGTGAAAGTAGAGTGCATCGTTCCCAGGCTTACGGGAGATTTCTACCAGAACAAATGAAGTTAAGCTTAAGGGGTCGGCATTAATTCTCCTGATCTACGTGGGAAGGCGCCCTAAATCACCGATCGAAGGTTTGGTACTATAATTCACAAGTAATTATGAGCTTAAGAAGACCTCAGATATAATCTAATTCACAGCTTCTAGATGCCGACCCAAACTACATATTGATTCCCATGCACGGGGGCGTCCTCGGAAATCCCATAGTAGGTAGATGAGAAAATACTCCGAATTGTAATTGCGGACATATATTACACGTATCCCCCTGGATATTTCTGCCGTGCGTCTACTAAAGTACATGTACCTAACACCTACTAGAGTACATGTAGGTAGGTACACTTGGCACCTAAAACTGTCTACAAAGTGGAGAGCTGCCATAGTACTCTACTTCCCCGTGCCAAGACTAATAAAGTAAGAGTACATGTAGGTAACAAAACATCCTTTGCCACCCCCTAACCCAAAACCAATCTCTATCCTATCCTAGAGCCCCAGTATGAGATAACCGCAAAGCTTGGCGTCTGGGGTACTGCCATAACGGCACTCGCCGCACCGTTGTGTTCCCGGGCTAAGCATAACGGGCCGTCGGGCATCTCGGCCCGACCGTGCAACCAAGGACACCACATTTTGAGCAACAAGATGCAAGAACGATTACATATAAAAAGAGGTATTGGATCATGGAATGACGTGCTCTTGGAGGATCGTCAATTAGAGAAACGTTTTGGTTACTACATGTATGTACATGTATATTGTATGTAGCTATAGGTGGTGGGTAGAAGATACAATGCTGCCTGTCCAATTTCAGGCTGCGACGAGAATCCTCCCTGTACCCAGCCTGGCAGGGCACGCCGGTCCACTCTACCGAAAACAAAGAAGAAAATTATTGCAAAACAACACATTGAACACCAGCCACTAGCTCCCTGGTAAAACTAACCGGCGGGGAAGTGGGTATTCTCCCTGTTAAGATGCTTTGAATTCTAGAGGTCTTGAGTCCTGATAATATCTCGTGATGAGTATTTGTCGTGTATTAAAATCCCAAACGCTAAATGCCATATATAGAAGGGTGCCTTCTGCCCGGCTAAGCTTCACTTCTCATCATCATTTTAGGTTCTCACTGCGCGCAAATAATTCACTCGATATGCAGGTAGCTGACGTGGTGGGGTGAAGTTTAGGTTCTCCATCGAGATTCATTTCTTGATTCACCATGACAGCGTAAGGCATCCCTCCCAGAATCTAAGCTCAGCTTAACGCACTCACCTGTCTACTTACCAAGTTTACGCTGAGGTCTCTGGAATGATGGACCGGATCTGATTCAGTCATGATCTATGACCAGACGGCGGACCTGATCCCATTCCTCGAGTGCAAGGCAAGGTTCTCAGGGAAAGTGCACATCAAAGGGCATTTTCCATTGCCAGGCTTAGTTTCATACATAAGTTATGCTGCGCCGTGTGACAGAGATAAGCTTCCATCGGACGAAACAGAGTCGTTCTATATCAGGCATTAATATGATATCGATGAGTCGCTCCTCTACATCACCCTGGCTGGGGAACCTGAAAAGAAGCTTATTCTCACTCCTCGTACTTACGGCTGTCTCTTGCTCTCGTGCTAATCTAACGTGAGACTAATTAAAGTTCTACACTTGATAGTATGTTTCATTAAGGGCATAGCATTTAAATTATACTTTTAATTTACGAAGTACTTTTTTTTTCCCTTTCTTCTCGCGAATGATAGCTCCACTTGGTAGCTGTGATGACCACGAGACGGGAATTAACAGCCACGATCAAACGAAACCTGTTTACATTCAAAGCATTGGATTGGATTAAATACGGGGTGTATGTTTTTTCCTTTTTTTGTTGCGGATGCGGCGGGGTTTGAAGGGAAAGGAAGGAGGGGCTAGGGCGCTTCGAGAACGTTTACAAACGTTTACTCTACACTAGTTAGACATATTGGAATCTGCTCGTATTGATCGAGATAATGCTGTCGGCGCATGCACATTTCTAGTATCGTGTGTGTAAAAATAGCGCGTGTTCGATCAATGCCCTATACCTCACTCCGCTATCACGGCAAAAGACTCATTGTTGGTTAGAGCTTAGAGAGGAGGATTCAGACTCGGCTCGGTCTACCCACCACACAGAAGTCGAGACCGGTTTATAAATAGCGGGATTCTACTCTAGCGTCCCGTAGATCATTCATTGGAGGTATTACCTACCTATACTTTTATGGTTCGCGAACGAAGTTCGTACGCAATACGATGGTAACATCTAAATGTATGCACGTTAGTGCCACAATACAATGTGGTGGGAAGGGTATGGTTACATATCAAGAAAATAAGCCTCTCTGTGCAGCAAGAATGCGGTAGGTCCCGAGCACCCACCCCCCACTCCTCTCCCCCCCCTGGTCCCCAAATGAGAAGCATATCCAGACCTCACTCAGCAACCATTTATAAGTGCATGCCTCGCCAATTAAAGGAATTTATATACATATACATAGTTACATGTATGTATTAGTGACGTTAATTAAACAAAGCTGGAGTTATACGTACCCTTGCCCTTGTTGGGCTGATGGGATGCTTTGTGTGATGTAACCTACGCACATGTACGTACAACCTACATGCACGGTACAATCGCAATGTGTTGAGATCGATATTGGTTTTTTTTTTTTGGTTTTTTTTTTACATGTATACGTTACATCAGACGTTGTGTTCAATTACATGTAAGGTTCCAGTAGTGGGTACAAACGTGCCAAAACCTAACAAGACATTTTGGCCCAGGTCAGAATTTTTTTTTTTCCCCATTCATTCATTCATTCAAAGTGATAATATTCAATCTCGACCTGTGCACCAACCGTACCGGTCCCGAGAAGTCGGACAATGGCCCGAGTACATGTAGTCGGGCAATAGCACAACATCCCATAGCCAGCCAGCCGTTGTAGCCTAAGTACATGTAGCTACATGTACATTGCACAATTTGCCTTGCTACATATGCTTCGATTGGATTGGATTTGGGGGGGGGGGGGGTGGACGAAAAAAAAAAAGCCAATGTTACGTTACCCAAACCACCACCGGCACAACCACCACCACTACATGTCGACCGACCCCTAGTTAACGAAACCCCCCGGGTTTCCTGATTTTATTGTTATCTTCTCTTAAGCTCGAATCGATCGGCCAGAGCTGCCCCCCATTGCTTGATTAAAAATGGACCAAAAATCACGGCAAGGTGATGATGGTGGTGCGTGTTTCTACCTAACTAGCTGGACCCCGCTGGCTGCGGCTGGTAGATCTATGATCTGGAGAATTCAGTTAATAGCAATTCCCTTGATGGATCCAAAAATCCAGATATGTGTGCCTGGCTAAAATTGGCTCCAGGACGGTCACGAGCGAGTTTGTTTGCCGGATCAAAAAAAAACTAAAAAAACTAAAAAAAGATGATCTATTTATCGAATCGTAGCTAATGACCACCAAATCGAATCGTGTTGTGCACACCACCGGGAGACGGGATTTCCCACGGCCGGTGCCCCGACTAGCTCGGCCCGAGGAAGGGGCCCGGCCGGGCGCCGGCCCGGTCAATGATCGGGATAACAGGATGTCTTTATGGCAAAAATACTGCAGGTATCGTCAGTTAATGGTAAAATAATTAACTATAGGGATATGTGTCCCAAGTTTTTCTTTAGATGGCCTGAATGAACGCTAATTGTCTATCTGCTGCTGCTGCTGCTGCTGGGTCTTGGTTGAATTAGATGTGCTCCGAGGGGGGACTGAAGCCCAAGACGGAACAGGATTAGGATCACGGAGTGGTTTGGTTTTACTCGTGGTGAGTTGAGAGATTGAGACGAGCTAGAAGTCTATTCTAGTACGGTTTGTAGCCTATTCTACGAGGAGGAGGAGGAGGAGGAGGAGGAGGATAGAACAACATTTATTTGGCGTATCGAGGACCGCTTATAGTAATCTCTCTCGTAGGCCATCCGAGCATCCTTCTATCCTAACTTCAATACACTCTAGGACATGTCCAGACAGTATCAACAAGCTATAAGTCTACTGTAGTACCTTTTTCTTTTCCATTTCTTTTTTCAGAGTGTTTAGGACACTTAAGGACTTTTTCACTAACATCACTCTTCTCGGACTCCACGGCATAAGAATTCTCCAAAGAAGCCTACATTTCGAGAGACTCCTACCTACTCAGAGGCCCATCTTCCTATACAAAACATAAAAATCAACTCCAATTTCGGTTTCCAAACTTCGACATTTTCTGTACTATAGTCATGAGATATCACTCGCATAGACCACAACCATCACCACCACTCTACGCCAACGCCGACGCAATCGCCGCATAAGCGGGCTTCTTGACCAGCGATTCGTCCCATGGGAGCGCCGCACCCTGTCCCGAGAATACGCTCGGTATCCATGAATATTTCTATCCCGCCACGGTCAGCAAACTCACCCCACGCCATCTGAAGAGGAGAAAAAACTCACATCCGTATAGTCCCAAACCGTGATACCCACGCACCTCGGCACGCTGACACACGCCTTGACGACATTCCCGTAGTCGGTCGCCTGCTGCGCGAGTTTCGTTGCGTCGGACGGGGTGGTCATGCGGATGTCGAGCTCGGTGATGGCCACATCGACGCCGAGCGACGCAAAGCTGGCCCAGTTTGTTGCGATAGTGCTGGGCACGCTGCCGGAGATGAGATGTGCCTGGACGCCGATGCCGTCAATGGGGACCCCGGCGGCGATCAGCTTCTGGACGAGGTTGTACATGGCTGTCGACTTTGCGCCGGTGCCGTCGATGTTGTACTCGTTGATGTAGAGCTTTGCGTCGGGGTCGGCGGCGCGCGCGGCCTTGAGCGCAATGGAGATGTATTCTTCGCCGAGGGTGGTATAGAAGACGCTGTGGTTTTTGCAGAGGGTGAGTAAGTACATAGTGTGCTTAGGAGGTATTAGGGGGGATGGGGGCGGCGAACCTCTCGCGGAAAGTGCCATCTTCATTGAAGGGCTCATTGACAACGTCCCAGTGCAGGATCCTACCCTTCCAGTTCGTCACCAACTTCGTCACATGAGTTTGGATGATCTCCGTCAACTCCGCCGCGCTGAACCCCCCGCTGCTAACTATAACCAGGAGCACCACCCAGTTAGCAACCTCGTCCCCAGCATACCCTCTATCAGGGGGAAAAAAAAAGAGGAAAAAAAAAAGACAATCTTACCCCAGCTGGGTAGCTGTGAGTGCCACACAAGCGTATGCCCGCGCACCTTCTGTCCGTTTGCCTCCGCAAACTTGACGACCGTCTCCCCGTTGGTGAGCGTGAAGGTCCCGCGGGTACCCTCCGTCGCGTCCCACTTCATGCTGTTCCCCGGCGTGATCTGCCCAAACTCCTTGCTGTCCTTCAGGATGGCTGTGTATGCGGCGTCGCTGAGCTCGCCGTTGTCGGTTGCGGACCCGAAGTATGCCCTTCCCTTGGCAACGGCAAGTGTGTGGAGGCCGGGACTGGCACTGGCGCTGGCCGCGGTGGTGGTGGTGGTTGAGGAGGCGGTGGCGGCGGTGGTGGTTGCGGTCCCGGCGATGCATTGAGAGTAGTCTGGCCGCCGGGGGTATTAGAACTTGTATGTATATACATAATACATTGCGCAGCTGGTGGTCAGGGACTTACAGTCGTTTATCTTGCTACAGTATGCACCAGAGACGCAGGTGGTGGCTCCAGTCCAGCCGATACCGCCCTGGATGAGGAGAGTGTTAGTAGAGTCTCCTTAGTCCGGGAGTCGGGGATCTGCTAGATCTGCGGCGTCCTTACACATTGGCCCCATAGTGCGGCCTGGCCATTGACAGCAGTGGCCAGCACGGCCGCTCCGAGAAGAAAGTGCGCAACAACCATTATTATTGTCTCTTTGGAAAATGGCGAGAAATGATGGTTGACGAGAATTAGAAACAATTCAGAGTTGGGTTTCTCCCCTAAGTATATATATACCACAGCCCATATTAATTCAGCTCAGTAAACAGCATGCAAAACGACAGATTAACATACAACAAACATCCCATCCCACAATCCCACCCCGACAGCTCCGAGAGGATATTGGACCCCTCTGCAGGTACCCGGGACGGGGTTCCGAAATAATGGCTTGAGATCAGGATCTTATATAGCCTGCACGGAGATGTCGGGGGGTGGGGGCCAACAATTAAGGCTATATTAAACAAAGGCCTGTCAGCGAATCGAATTGCGCCGGGGGGATCCCGGGGTTGCAAGTGGCTGGTGTCCCCACGTCAATTAGTAGGACTTTATTAGCTTTATTAGCTAGAGGTGCATAATAAAGTATTGGTGGGGGGAGGGGTAATATAATATCTTGTTACTCTGAATGTGGTAATTAGTAGACGCCACCACAACCACCGGCACGACGTCCTCCACCCTCCTAATTGCTGGTTTCGTCTTTAGTACTGCAGGCCTCATGCATCCCTAATCTGGCTGGTACGTGCTATTGGACTCTTTTCCTTTAATCAATATGGTGCAGGTGTGTGTGTGCGTGTGCTTGCGTGTGTGTGTGTGTGTGTGGTCCCCCCCGTATAAACAACCAATCCTGACCCTTACCCATTCTCGGACCTGTGCAGTGGTGGTGTGGTGATTGTTTGGGGGTTTTTTGTTTGTCTGTGAGTTGGCTGCGCTGCTGCTTTACAAATCACCAAAGGTCACTCGGACGGGGGGGGGGGGAGCGAAGCACAACGCACCCACATCACATCACATGAGAAGTATCCTTTCTACTTGACCTACAAAGTGCTTCACCTGCGTGCACGTTAAGTACATACATGGACTACATACATGTAACTACCTTACGTACTTGGTTATGTAACTGTATGTAAGCGAGGACCCACAAAAGAAAAGAACCCCCCCTCCCCCCTCCCCCTCCCCCCCCACAGCCAAGCAGACACAACGCCCAGGTCACTGTTTAGGCTCATGTCGGAAGAAAGCTTATATCGTCCCGCCAAGCTCACCACCACCACCACCGCAACCACAACCCGGTGCCCAACATGGGATTCTAAAGTCCCATACGTTGTACATGCACATATGCCGATTGTCCATGTATTTACATAAGTAGCCCACACACGAACCCGGGACCACCCCGCCCATCTCCTTACTCAGGGTACGTATATAAACATAAAGAAGGGAGAGAGAGAGAGACTGCAGCTAGCATCTGTACTACGACGACCACCTACCTACATGTACATATGCAAACCTATGTAATGAATGAATGAATGATGAGATACGATACGATACGAAGCCCTGCCGCCCTCCTCCCCACCGGATCAGGCACATGCATGGCTATCTATATATCTCACGTACAGCGTACAGTGCATAGGCCGGTTGTTGTCGACACAGTACACAGTACGGTGACCGGGGACCGGGGGAGGTTTAAAAGAAAGAAAGAAAGAAAAATTAACCCCGACCTCATCGGCTCTTGGTCACCCCGGGCCGCTGGGTTGAATGTGCAGGCAGGCAGGGAAGGGAGGTGCAACTTGCCTTACGTCACCGCTGGCCGGGTTCACTTTTTTTTTTTTGGCACTTGTACTGACTGCACTGTGAGAGATGCAATATCTCTTGGCGGAACCCGAGTTCAGGTTGTTGCTCTCGAGTGATGGCAGGTGAGTTTATGTCATCATGATCAAATACTTACATGTACTTATACGACACCCGCCAAAATAAAAGGTCCTCAATTAACAGGAAGTACAAATGAAACTGCAAGCTGACTGCAGGAGTTTTATTAACGATAGGTCTACCCTTTCAAATAGGGCGCTCAGAATAGCTCAAAATACAACAAACGCCCTATGAAATTTGTCCATAAAAATAACGCCCAAACACCAACGGCCCAAAAAACAAAAGAAAAAGAAAAAAGAGGGCATGTATGTAACCAGGTATAATCTATAATCACGGTACCTCTGTCTCGACAGTCGGCCTTCTCGGCTCCATCTTGAAATGGCCTTTCATGCCTTTCCCTGCATCCTTCACTCCCTTCCCCACCCATGCCAACGTCCTTGCACCCTTCCACTGCATCACACCCCTCTCTCTCTTATGCAGCTCCCTCTGCAGCTCCCTCTTCTTCGAGAAGCGTCTCTTTAACCCGCCAATACCAATACCGCCTTCGCCAGCCCCATCGCTCGAGATACCGCTCGTATCCTCATCCTCTTCATCGTCATCGCCGTCATCATCCTCGATGCTGACACCTCGAATAGCGGCACCATCATGCCGCGAGTATAACGAGCCTGTTCCACCAGCATCAGAGTCAGAGGATACAGACGAGTCCGTGACACATGGGTCGGTAATACATTGCTGTGCCTCTACTACATCGCCAAAGTCCTTCTCCTGCTCTGCGGCTCGCAGGAGTGCGCGAGAGTTCATTGCCAGTCCGCGGTGAAATCGGACTACGAGTTCGACGTGGCCGACATGTCGCCCGGAGCGCTTATACGTCTGACCTTCGACTCTGCAGTTCTGGATGAAGCCTTCAAGGTCCTGTGGTTGGAAGACGTCTAGTTTCACTGTCGTGTCCTCCTCGTCGGGTATGTCTTTGAGCCACAGGACTGCCACTGCGTAGGTTTTGTCGCGGCGGAGCTTTGAGTCCCGCCTGAAGTAGAGGATTAGGGGGACTGAGTGGCGGTTTCGGACGCCGAGGCCGAGGCCGGTTCGGGGCGAGCCGGTGGGGCACCAGCCGTCGCCGTTTTCACTTTGGAGCGCGCGTTTGGAAACGAGGGGGGTTTGGAAAGTGATGTAGTCTGCTTCTCGGACTTCCTTATCAGTGATTTCAGCAGAAGAAATGTGCTTTGACATGATGCGGAGCGTGCCAATGCTGGTGCCAAGAAGGGGCTTTGGAAGCTGTGCGTCGATTGATCTAAACAGTATTGAGACCCGTATCTTTCCATATCCGATACCGCCCTGCATTGGGTAGTATCTACTAATCATGCTAGAGTTTTTCAAAACATCCTTTAGCTTGAACTCCACTACACCCAAGATAGGATCTATTTCTCTCATCCTTGAATCCGAAACTACGACTAGTACTGTGCTTGCTCTGAAATCCCTAACAAAGCGTTCAGTCCCGGCGTTGAAAAAGGGCTTGCTGGTCATTGGCTTCACACGGGTTTTGTAGATCTTTTCTTGGTCAAGAATGATTGAGCAGTAGGCAGAAGGAAGGTTATCGGCTTCCTCTTCTTCCATGTTAGATGAGCCACCTCTGCGGGATGCGGGACGACCCTTAGAGCCGGTTGTGCTGTGCCGCTCGAGCGCGATAATATTGTGTATTTGAATGGAAAGAATACCGGAAGGATAATCAGGGTCGGGAGGAATGTAACGGACGCGAGATTCTTGTTCAGAATCGACTTTGCCGTTTTGTGATTGGAATTCCTCGGATTCCTATAAAATGTTTAGCTTTAGGGCTAATACAAGCAATATATTAGGGCAAGCTAAACTAACCTTGAAATCCCCCGGGAGTCTCTCATCAGCGCCGCTAGTAGCAAGGTCTTGATTCATGTCCCGCTTTCCATGAAAAACTACGGACCAATTGATATGACCGGGCATATAGTGTTCATCCTTAAATCCCCGAAGTCTATCCCTCCTCTCAAAAAGCTTGCCCCGACTCCTCACCAGTTCCGTCACATCCACATCAGTCCTCCCCACAATATCATCCGCCGTGAATCTATCGGAATCCCACAGCGTCACGCTCAACTTCTCTGACGCTTTAACCTCATCCGCATTCACCAGAAGCACTGCGGTCTCATTCCATACAGGGTTTAGGTCACCAAAAATAATCCTCGTGCTCCAAAGCGGCTTTGCGTATTTAGAGTAGCTTAACGTAACATAACAATCACTCTTCCCATTAAGATCCGCAGCCCGAATAGCCTCCGCGCAGTTGATATGAACAACCAACACACCGATTGCGAGGAGTTCTTTTTTGGAGTCTTCACCGACCAAAATCCTGGAGAGGTCTAATGTGTAGTTTGAGGGGGCGACGAATTCCTTTGCAGCAGTTTTGATGGAACTGTTGATAAAGTCTGAGATTATGGGGAGATTCATGACGTTGAAGAAGCGCTGATTGAGGGGGACGGCAGCGATCTCAATTTTGGGCATACCCATAAAGGAGAACGTGGCTAGCTTGATGAATGGGGGATCTGGAATTAATTGAATCTTTATACGACAAATTCCGGTGCACCCCCGAAGCTCAACCCAAACCGCTATATGAATTATTGTCAGCAAACTGCGGTATATTGGTGCTAGATATTAACTAGGAGCAGCTGAAAAAAACGGAAGTCATAATAAAGGAACTTAATAAAAGGCCAACATACGGATTGGTGTTCCCATGACCCCCTTCACACCAAACGTAAGGTGTATCAGTAGGTTCGCATTTTTGGCCTTGCTTGCCGCGCTCGAACCACTTGGGCTCGCTCTATACGCAAATGCAATCTCCATTGCCGCCCACTCACCCACCTCCTCTTGCTCATTCAATCTTTCCGTCGGCCCACCCGGAATTTCGCTTTCATTCAACCATCTCAATGATAGGATTCTCATCGGATTAGTCCCCTGCCCTACATTTGTGACCTTGACCTCATTTACAATCGACGGTATTGACGCCTGCATTACATCTTCGAGAAGATCAACGACGGACAAGAAAAGGTCAGCGTTGACCTGGGGCCATAGTTTGGCGATGGTCCCGTTGAGCCATTCGGCAGATTCGTTTCCTTCGATGCCCTGAATTTGCATGCGGTCGATGCCTTGGATGGTCTGCGCGTTGTGGATGATATCCGACCAGACACTCTCAACATTTCTCCACCATGTTATACCACCGGCAATGGTGAGGAATATCGAGATTGAGTATGGTAAAGGGAGACAGCCATTGAGAATGATGAAGCTAGACATTACAAAGGCTATGTATTTCAGGGTTAGGCTGCGGAGCTGTGATTATTAGTCGAATTTCAACATTTGCCTTGTTTCTGGGCGCAAACTCACCTCCTCCATAAATTGGTGCCATGCCTGTGGCGGGTGAATTTCCGGGTGCGTTTTTTCGATTTTTGGTGGCGGTGCATATTTTGCATCACAGATTTGAACTCTATCCTCCTGTTAAGGCCCGCCTCAACGTCTTCTGAAGGAGAAAAAAAAAACTCACTTTCTCCCTGTTATAGGATCAATCACTTCCTTCGAGTTCTCCAATACTTTTCTTCTCCTCTCTTCTGACTTCTTCTCATTGTTGTCCTCTGTGCTGCTTTCCCTCTCATTTGTATACACATCCGTCCATAGCGACTCAATCCTAGGAACAGGATTTCTCCCCGAGTAGAAGCGAGGATCCCCCTCTGCTACCGAGGTGTTACGCCGTTGTCGAGCTCTAATCGTACGGCGTCCTACATCATTTTCTTCAGAGATGCGGCTTTGGACAGTCGTGGTCGCGGCTGGAGCGGTGGCCATGTAACGTTGATATCTTCTTCTCTTTGTTCCTGTCCCCAGAGGTTTGCGCGCAGGTATAGATGGCAAATAGTTCAATTCACTGGCAGGAGGGGAATAGAAGGGATGAAAGAAGTCATACTACCCCCGAGAAGATTTTGTAACCTGCGAGTGGTACCAAGATTGGCAAGTAGGTACACTTGTGGTGGATGGATGTTATGCGTATTGTTGCTGCATCTCCACCAATCTTGCAGGACCCCCCCAAGTTCAGTTGAGCGACAGTGCCGAGACAGAACACGGACGTCCGCTTAAGACAGCGTCTGATATTTAGCTCATCCGTCAAATCCGAGTCGTCATTTCCACTAGTTACGTGATACTCCTCTCAAGCAGCGTATCTGTTGGGAGAGTAGGTTTCCAAAGAAGCAGTCGTTACGTGGCTGCTCTTGGACAAGGCACACTCTACCAATAGCTAACCATATTTTCTACCACTTTTACCTTCCCAACTCACTATCCGAAAACCGTCAATTATATTCCCGTAAGTCTTGATTTTTGCTTCGCAGTGCGTGGACGTCATAGTAATCAAAAAACTCCGTCGTGGGTGTACGGCTGTGATTGGCTGTGTCCGAGGAGTTACATTGGCACAGCTATCTATGCCTAGTCTGCGACGCGTAACGGCCCCAACTTGGCAACCAGTATTTAGCCCTCCAACCACCACCAACAGCTTAACACGATGGTTCGCCTTTATTTATTGGAACGTTTCCCCAGCAGGGAACACATGGCTTATATCACAGACCAGCAGCAATATCATACTTAAACTATGAGTTATACAATAGTAAACCTCAAACCTCCTCAAACGTTCGAACCCGCACTCACTCGTTACCACCGCCCCTTCAAACATGAACCCCCCCTCAAAGCCGGGTGGCCTTCCAGAAAATCAAATAAATTAAGCTTAAGACCGCTAAGTCGGGGATCTCCTATGCACAGACCCCTGTTGGTTTACCTACATAATTACATGTAACTACCTGGATGGGTGCATTGAAACGGCAATCGGCAATCTCGGAATCTCATGACATGACATTTTGGCGGCTATGATGCGGGCTATGTTAACTCACAGCCTGCCGATTTTCCGGAGGGAAGGGCTGAGAGGGGGGCTGAGGCGAGAGACGTTTTCCTAGGAAGGAATGAGGTTATACCAAAGATATGGTGTGGAGATTATGGATTTATTCATGGATAGTCACTCGACGTTTTAGGCGGACTCTTTTTTACCCGTGCTCAGATGCATGTGTCTGTTACATCGAATAACGTTGTATCGACCTTGGTGCTAGATGATTGGGTATACATGTATCTCTAACTCCAGACTACATCAATTATTGACAATGTTAATATTTTGCACATGCATAGGTCTCTGGCTAGGCAGAAGGGCTCCCCGACCCC
This sequence comes from Morchella sp. 2018-W16, assembly GCA_024713755.1. Lineage (NCBI taxonomy): Eukaryota > Fungi > Ascomycota > Pezizomycetes > Pezizales > Morchellaceae > Morchella > Morchella sp. 2018-W16. The sequence continues at coordinate 310,387 of JAMGYY010000017.1, read as the reverse complement.
CCACCCCCCAGGCCCTATCCCCCAACCAATATGATTCATAAGGCCAAGCAAGATACTATGTGCCCTGCCCAATATATTAATCCAGGCGGATGCATCATTACCCTCTCGCCTCATAGACCTTACTAGCTAGGGCGAACGCAGTAGATTCGATATCCGGATCGAAGGTCTAGCGCTTAACTTCTAGCCTGATTATCACTAGTGAGGAGTCACTTGTATGTTTGAACAATTCGTCAGGTCCCAAGCCCAATCCTCTATAGGATCGAAAATTCTAGTAAAATTGTTGGGCCTTGCCGAATAGAATTCTCTTTACGCTATTAATCCAAGTTCCAAAAACATTTGACTAAAACTACCAACCTTTAATTATGGATTAGATTGATTACATGAGAGTGTTGACAACAAATTTTAACCGTATCCCATCGATAAGGGAATTATCCGGGACTATGAGCATACATGTATTTAGCTTACGCAACAGTGTGTGTATGCTCCATCACTTCCCCCGTCCCCTATACCCCAGCTGACCTGTTATTTCGATGTGGTGTGGAAACCTTTTTTCGGATGGGTTGTCTCTCAATTTCTATAAGCTTGGGATTCACGGTGTTGGCTGCTTGAAATAGATACTATTGAACTTCTTAAAACCGCCGAAGCTACGTTATACTATGGCTTTTGATCGAAATGGCTCGGATATTATCCCTACTCTAACTCTCTAAAGATCCAACAGTTTTAAGTAGGATATCTTTTTGGTCTACACTTAGAGTATAAATGGTGTTGTTGTATAAGAAATTGGTAGTTTTTGAAGTCCAAGGGCTTCAACCTAACCATCAGGCCCTCTGCGCAAAAGACTCCAGAGTCTTTTTCCGGTGACCTGATTAGTGCCTATCTCACATCAACCAATCACACAAGTAGAAAAAGACCCTGGAGTCTTTTGCGCGAAGGGCCTATTGTCAACAGAATGCTCGAATAGGTTAGATTCAATTTGTACCGGCTGACCATGTCGTATTCTCTATTACCATTGTTAAGCCTGAATAGCGCCTTTCCCGAAAGCTTAAGCCTATTACTTATTTAAGAAACCTCAACTTCAATTTTGGTTAGTTGGTTTGAGATCTTAAGACACGACACCTACATCTTAGGAAACGCCTACGAAAGTTTGTCCAGCATAGTATGTAAGTATTAAGATACCTGTATGTGCTTTAAAATTCACCACCTTCAATAACAATACCAACAATAATAGTCCATAGCTGTCACAGACCCGAACATAGAGGAGGCAAAGTCAACAACGGTCAAAGAAGCACGAGAGTCCGGCAGCTATAGCGAGTACCGATCGTCAAGTACATACATGCAAATGATTACTACTACCTTAATTCGTCCGTAAATACAGAATATAAACGTTTAATCACGTTCAGAGTACATGAGGGAAAGGTTCTAACAAAAGAATGCTTGCAACATGCATTTTAGCCGGCTTAGTTTCATGATATATCACTCGCACATCCCGGCGTAGGTAGGAACAAATAGAATAGAGTTAAGATACACGGAGTTCTCTGAATAGAATATAACATAAGATTCAAGGTATTCGGGAAAATCCTATGTATAGAGTGACATTTGATGACGGAAGCCTGTCATGTTTGTCGTGCCACATATAAAGGTACATGTAATCTGCACCAAGCCCTACAAGTCACGGTAGCTTCCCTGCTCCCGAGCCTAAGCCACCACTTCTCATCACCATATCATATCTCCCGTCAACCACCACAATTCTAACAACTCCATCAAAGATGTCGGGCGGAAACGGCGGAAACGATGATGATAACACGGGAACCCACAGCATGGTCGGAATGCCAGAGAACATACAGAGAGGGAGACTCTTCTACCACTTTAGATCCGCTCCAGACCAACCCTTGGGTCGAGAGAGGGTTATTGTGCCTCAATTAGATTGGGATGGAGTCCGAAACGAGATGAATCGATTAACCCTGGAGAATCAGAAGCTGAAGGATATCATCATCGCTATGCACCTGAATAATCCCTCTTTACCAGTCAATTATCGGAGCTACCATGGCCATGGATCATCATCTGGGAACGACAAAAACCTCGAAAGGATCGAGGCAACAGGAAGTCTCGCCTCGATTTCATCAGGTGCATCTCAGGCTTCGGATGCCCTACAGAGGGGTAGTTTTAGTGACGACTCAGCGTCCATCGCCTCTTTACCATCAGATCGTCTTGCTGATGCTGAATCTGAAGCTTCTGTCCCGGAAGATTTACACTCACAAGGAACTGTCGATTCCGTTATATTCGAGACTCCGTCCGAAATTTCAAGTTAGTTGAATACAGTGTTTCAATTTCTCTCTCTTACAAAATTATTAACATAATTCGTTTAATCAAGTCTCAGATGACAATAATTCGGAGAACGACTCCACACTAGATACAAGCTATGAATCCTCATCGAACTGCAGCACTATTAGGATAGTCGAAGTTGAAGATGATTTTTCTGATACCGAGCTTGAACCCGTCATCGAAGTGGGAAATCAAACTTCCAATACTGACGGCCGTTCCGTGAGTGATATTCATAATACTGAAGTTAGGCAACATGAGTCTAAGCCTAGGCATTACAATTGTCCAGGATCTTTCAAGAACTCCCTCACAACACCCGCAATTTTAAGCGTTGAGCAGGAGTATGGGTCCTCAGATTTCTGGGTAAAACAGAGAGATGATGCAAGGTCCAATGGACGTTTGAACTACAACGTCCCAGAAGACATTGATCCTGAGCAGGATGATGTTTTGAGCGATGTTGAAACAGTCCAGAGTGACCAGGCCTTAACAGCGTGGGGAATTGAGGGGAACACAGTCTTCGAAGAAACTCAACCCACCTTTGACGAGAAGGGGGCCGAAAATGGGAGTGTGTGTAGTGACGATGAAGAGGGGTGGGAAGGTATACCCACACTCATCTTTCTAGTGATATTGTCTAAAACGGTACTAACAACTACATAGAGGTTCCCCGAAAGATCAACCCAACGCCCAATCTTCGTTTGTACAGTTTTCAAACCCTGGCTACCTCAGATAATACCCTCAGAGCTATTAGTAACATCAAGCCTAATTCTGGAGCCATGAATAAAGAACATACTCCAACTCCCCAAGGGGATAATGCCTCGGGAAATACCGGAACCCCGACGAATCCTAAAACGATCGCACCCACCAAAGATATAGCAAAGGCTAACAATGACAAGACCCCGGCTAATCAGCTGGAAACGCCAGAAGCGGGTGAGGGAGGTGAAAGTCCTCATGAAAAACACCAGCCTTCAACTACTATTTTGGGCCGGAGGATATCAGAGGAGGGCGCACTTGCCACACGAAGAAAGGATGCGGTGGCCACTACCAACACTACAATCTCTATTTTCCCACCTTCTAATCCGCTAACTAATCCCTTGGATCCACAAGGGCTTCCTGTTCTTAGTATGACCCCTTTGGTTCCCATAACATTAACAAAATCCACGGAGCGCGTAGTTCAGTCCCAAATATCGGTCGACTGGATGAACCCTAAGCCAACACTTGGGAGCGATGACCTCCAATCCCCAGGTGAGTTATTATCTGAAAATGAGCCCATGTCTTTGTTTTTTAACCCTATGGATGTTTTTTTGTGCTAATGTCTAAAGGTGAAAAAACAACTCTTGGGGCATCTGATATCACCGAGAACCAGATAAAGGCCGTGAATGAGTCAAAACATGATGGGTCTTCTACTCGAGCTCCAGGAGTTACAGAAATGAAGCTCCAAAGTTGGAAGGGGAATTTCTCAAAAGATAGCAGCTCAAACAGGATAGGGCACATCGTTAATAATAACTCGTCAACAGGGCCGAAAGCTGGCCTGGTAATTCACTCCCAGAAAATCATGGCCGAAGATATGCAGATACCGGCCATCAAAACCTTTTCACCGAACATTCCGCCTAAAGTCAATAGTTCCGCGGTGGTAAAACAGACCGTAGTAACCAAAGGCTCCCAAAACTTGCCTTTCAGGATGCCAAAAGCTAGTCATAAAGCGATAGCTCCAAGCTTACACAGGAATAGAGGCCAGAAGGTAATTACATCTTCAAAGGAGGTTTTATCAAAAGAACCAAGCCGTTTTGAGGAGCCCGAACTCAATCACAAGAAATCCATTCGTTTTTCCAATTCTTTGACCTCGATGAACACGGAAACGCCTGAATCACAGTCCACGAAAATTGACACAAATAATAAGCCTTTGGTCTCAATTTTAAAACCATCAGCATCTACCGAGCCACCAATACCTCTGACACCCCTCTCTGATAATTCTCGTATATACAACTATGAGTACATCAGAGAAGTAGTTGTACATAACCTCCCAAAGGATATCACATTGGCTGGCCTCCTCAGCCGGGTCAGGAGTGGACTTCTCGAGAAAGCTCTCATTTACCCACACGACCTATCGGCTCGACTAGTTTTTGTAGAGCCTGAGGCTGCTAGAAGGTTTTACAACCACATCCACCGGGCTGGCTTCTTTGTTCCTACAGAGATTTCTATTGTAGGGGCACCTGAAATTAAAGATAGAACAGTTCAGTGTACTCTCCATGGGTTTATATGGACCCCCCATTCGTGCGAGATCCCGGTACATATGATCCAAAATCTCTGGAAACACTGTGCAACTCGTTGCCTAACAATCAACAATTTCCCTAAAGGCGTGGGGGGCATGAGGTTTATCGATGATATCCTAAAACTCCTTAATGTGCCAGCCGCCGAGGCAAAGAATGTTATCGAGGGAACTTCAACTGAACGAGATTCATCCAAAACTGGGGTTCTCGTACGTGTTGGATTCTCTTGTATTCAGTATGCTTTCAAGGTATTGAAGGAATTACCTATATATTCACCGCTCTATTCTAGCGTTGTTGTATTATACGACAAAGATCCATGTGGAGGGTTGATAAGTAAAGTACCACCTAGCTTCTGGACAGGCGGGAAGGAAATCACAAACGACAAGCCAGCATCCCCGTTACCAGCGATAAGACCACAGGCACCCGTCAAAAAACTAGCACCGCCTCTAAGGCCTCCTTCCCCAAAGAAGCCAATTATGAATGGCCGTGCAGGTATTGTGGCCGCATGGAATCAATTTGAGGTCAACGGCCAGGCTGCCCCTGTAGCAAAGGCTTCAGCAAGCCCGCCTGTCGTGGCCGGTGTTCCCCAGGTGGCAGACATCTCAATTGCGTTCAAAGGATTTCCAGTCCCGAAGAGAACCAGAAAGTCACTTGATGAGCCCAACCCTAGCTTCAGTACTACGATTAAACCCGTCACACCAACAGTCCAGATTGAAAAGGGCTCTGCCCAGGATACGCCAGCTGTGTTTGGGCCAACCACATATGACAATTGGGGGGTTGGTTTGTCACTGAAAGAGTCTAAACCCCCGGCAGGTGCTCATTGGAACTATTATGGGGAGAAGACGGTGCGTGAGTATAACGAAGCAATCAGCAAAAAGATTCGAAGGATGCCAGAAGGTATTGGCAGTTCTGATGAAAAACCGAAGATTGACAATCTTAGGCCAGATCATCCTTTGATGAATCGTGTGGTTTACTTGAAGAACCTTCCGCGAAACTTTCATGTCGCACGTCTTTTCCGCTTCATTCGTGGGGGGATGGTAGAGCATGTCGAGTTAAAACCACCAAACAGCGAATACAACACCTCTAGTGCAGTTATCGTATTCGTCGATCGGAATTCGGTCAAGAGCTACAAAGCCTATCTCAACTCACCTGGTCTGACTGTTGATAAAAACCATCGTGTCGTTTTCGCAGAAAACATTACTCCGGATATTGTAGCAAACATCCGATCCCTGAGCCATAATGATTCTCGCACCCGATGTCTGCACATCGAGTCGTTGCCAAAAGACACCATGCTAGGAGAATTTCTTGGGATTATCGAGGAAAGCATGAATCATAGCAATCTCGAATTTGAGCATGCTACTGTCCGTGAATCCAAAGGCTGCTCCGAGGCCTTCCTCAGACTACTCAGTATTGGTACAGCCGCCTTCGTCGCTCAAGTCTTGGAGAGGAATTATACCGGGATTACTATCACATATGATAGAGATCCGTGTGAGGGTCCATTGGAGGAGCTGGACGAGGTCAATTTGGAATTGGATGGTTGAATAAATCTCGCGGATGATTTATTGGTTTCCATCCCCTTCATCCCGGCATCATTTCCATTATACCCCCCCCCCCCCTTCTCCTGCGCGGCCATTGTAGCTAGAAAAATACCACAATGCACTACACTTGCGTAAGCAAAACACGAGCAATATATTTTCTGTACTTTATTTTCCCTTCGACTTCTACGAGTGATGGGGCTGGACTGGTCAGCTGGAGCGGTAATAATTCACAAAACAAATATAGAATCCTAATATTAATAATCGAGTTACCACGCCAAGGCCGAGTGATGACCTGTCATGCTTGGCATAGGAGTATGTAGTTACTACATGTACATACAGGCTCTGTGCTCAGGGTTGGAGAGTGATGATATATGATCGACTGATATACACAAGGGTGCTTCTCACCTCGCCCACGCACACAACACCCGAGACCCAGGGAAGCAACCCACCTCTGTTAAAGAAGGCGCCGGGTTTTGGATCCTGGGATACCATCGGGCTGAGACCAGAGGACTTGTGCTACCTAGATAATGTGTAGCCTTTAATTAGGAGCGAGCACTTGAATCCGACTGATCGGACTGCAGCTGGCACGGTCGGGTTTCCACTCTCAGTCCTATACCATTCATAATTGCAGACGTTATCGCGGGAAGTTAAATCTCTTTTATTCTCAGAACGATTGCTGGGCTCACTGACTTAAGTCTCTCATTGACTGACTGACCCGGACTTTATGTGAGTTACTTTGCGATGGATGCAGAAGATTTGCAGAGCAACTACGCCCTCCAAAGGCTAGAGTGGCCGTTGTGATTTCGAAGAGGGTCTCCCAAGTTCCAGTGTCCTGCCCACTCAGCGGGATGGGCTATCCCATGGTCCGTCGATGCTGACCCCCCTATAATAGAGGAATTAAGTTTGTATTGGAGACCTACTATTTGATAAGAGCGATACCACGATCTGTTAGTAAAGCCACACCAAGTTTACTTTTTCTGGAGGAGATGGGGCGGGTCAGCATTTTACTGACGGGCTATGGGAATATTCGGAGTCCCGCCGTGTACCTACACCATTTAGGTCCGGACTCCAGGACATTGTATGTATGCAGCGTGTCTGGACCAACCAACGCCGCGCGCAGTCCCGTCCGACTGCATTCAGCTGTAGTCGACTGCGCCAGCTGAGACAACAGAAGGAAATAAGACTGACTGTTTGGACTGTAGGACTGCAGTAGACTGTGACCGTCCGGTCAAGACAGTCCGTCCAAATTTTAACGGACTGGATGGACTGTGGACTGCATAAGAGCCAAAAGTGGTTTAGTTTTTCTCAGAATAGAGCACAATAATATTAGGCAGACAACAGATGCTGTGAGTCCTAGACTAAGGTCGAAGTTCTGGTCTGCCCTAGTCTACAATCCGCTGCAGTCTTGTAGATTCCTCCTTGGTCCGTCTAAAACCGGGGCGTTGGGGCCAATGCTGCTGCCTGCTAGGCCGCGCAGCCGCAATTCAAAATATGTACTGGAGATTGGCTATATGTAAAAACAATGATGCAGGACCATTCTACCATGCTGCTGCATAAATGTATGTATACTACTTTAGCCCTCTACCCAATGATCGTTAATTCCAGAGCCCCTCAGGTTCGTCCCTAGCTCATGAGGGGCGGATAGATATATGTCTCACTTGATCAAGGCTCTCAACAATACCGCGGACCGCTTTATACGGCGCGATTGGGTTCTAGAGGTGCATCTCGATCTCTTGATATTGCTGCTGCTGCTGGGATTTTGGTTGAAGCATCATCATCATGTAGGGGGCGGGGGAGCGGGGGAGCGGGGAACTGGTGTGGGTGTTACGGTATGTAGTTGGAGGCAGTACATGCATTGGATGCGAGTGGGGGGGATGGAAACTATATATGTATGTATGTAGTGTGAGGGTTGCAGGCGAGTTTCGCTAGCTGTATGCATGTATGTAGCTCTGACTCGGCTGGCGTTCCTTGGTTCTCGTGCTGGAGAGAGCTCAACTATTCTGTTTTATGATGTGTAGCTTCTAGCTTTTAAGAGAGGGCGAAACATGCAAATGTGGGTCCTGCGTGACCTTGAAGGAATTTTTATTGTAAGCATGGACCAAGAAATTGTATAAAAAGTACATCTTAGGGTAACTGTTATAAAGGGTTAGGAAATCACCTGGGTTGAACCCAAAGAGCAAAGAAGGTCACAGCCATCGTGTTGTGGTGGTGATGGAAATGGGGTGGTCGTGGAGGAGAGGGTCCCCAGCCGCGCATGGGGGTGGATTCGATCCCTACCCCTTGGAGGATTAACATTTTTTTTATTCTTTATTTTTTCGGGCATATATATATGCATATATGTATCTTCTATGTTGGGTATATCAGCTATCTTCTAGGTTGAGTGTGTGGATATGAGTTTCTTGGTCCATACTTACAGCAAAAAATTCCTTTAAGCGCCAATAGGACTATCAAATCACATAAGCCCTGATTGCAATAATTCTACCAGACTGCAGCTTTAAGCAATATCTTGAACACAACAAGTACATGTAGGAGTGATTTAGGTGCTGTCCAAGACGTCGGGCGAGAAAAGAGCAGTATGTTGTAGTAACCCACATGCATATATGTATGCGTTACGATACCACTAAGAGAACAACATGTATGTATGTATTACTAAGCGCAGGGGTCTACTAAAGCTTAGTTTGCACTGTACGTACTGTACTTATGTACAATGTAGTCGAGACTCTCTCATCATCATCATCAATACGAGTAGTTATAACTCAACCTCTAGTATTACTTCATAGTAAGGCCCCTTTCTCTAAGAATGAACACCATACAATATTATAGCACTGTCTTTGAAGTCTCGGCTAACCTTCACATATGATATGGTAGAGTATCTACATAAAGTACCTACATGGCTTGCAAGAGATCACATCAATCCTACATACATACTTGACGTAGTGAGCTCTTTATACCTTCTTTGTGGAAACGGATCAGTCTGCTGCTGCTGTCAGATAGTAGGTATTTTCTTCGGGGAGCAGCAGATGCTGCATGGCCATCGCATCTTAAATCAGGCAGGTACGAAACTACATACATACACGTAGCCAATCACCTAGCACATCCCCATCAACTTTACTCTATTCTAATGCGGGGATTAAACGCATGAATAAAATATTGACTGGTTAATATAGCAATATAAGCTCTCTCTCTCTCTCTCTCCCCAGACCTCGGCTGTGGATAAGCTTACCGCGGGACGATCGGCTTTCACCCACGCAAGCGAGTCACCGCATCGCATAGCGTCATTCCGTCATTACCCCGGTGCGAGACGACATTCATATCAGTTCAATTCTCAGCATATTTACATAATCTATCTATCATATCAGGATCCTACAACAATAATAATACCCAGCTGAAGCCCTCTCTATCCTCCTCGCTCTCCTCCTGTCACTACAATACACATACACAAAATGGCGTCCCCAAACACAGGCTCGCAGCTAATCGCTCAATCCCTTCACTCCCTCGGTGTTAAAGTCATATTCGGCATCGTCGGAATCCCCGTCATAGAAGTCGCAGAAGCCTGTATCGCTCTCGGTATCAAGTTTGTCTCCTTTAGGAACGAGCAGGCCGCCTCCTACGCCGCCAGCGCATATGGATACCTCACCGGCAGACCTGGCGTCTGTCTTGTCGTCGGTGGCCCCGGCGTACTACACGCAATGGCCGGAGTGAGTCCTCCTCTTCCTCTCAGGGTTAGGGTTTCTGTGATCTAATGACTGGGGGGGGAAATAGGTCGGAAACTCAATGGTAAACGCGACATTCCCGCTCTTGCTGCTGGCAGGGAGTTCGGAAACTACGGCCGGTCCGACAAAGGGTGCCTTCCAGCAGCTTGATGCGGTATCGCTATTGGCGCCGCACACAAAACTCGCGGTGAGACCTCCGAGCTTGGAACAGCTCCCAGAGAGTATTCGGGAGGCCTACCGTACAGCGTTCTGGGGCCGACCAGGCGTGGGATTTGTGGATCTCCCCGCAGACTTCATCCAAGGAACCCCCAAGGAAAATATTTCAATCTCGCCGGTGCAGAAACAGCCCCGGATCAGTGGCTCGAGCGCGCAGATCCGGGTCCTTGCGGATGCGCTCAGAGGCGCAAAAAGGCCATTGATAGTTATCGGGAAAGGCTGCGCCTATGCGCGCTCGGAGAATATCCTCCACAGGTTCATCGAAGCCACGCAGATCCCCTTCCTCCCCACCCCGCAGGGGAAGGGCGTCCTCTCCGACCACCACCCCCTCAATATCGCCACTGCCCGCTCCGCCGCACTAAAGAACACAGATGTCGTCGTTCTTCTCGGCGCACGCCTCAACTGGATCCTGCACTTTGGCGAGCCGCCGAAATGGTCCCCCACGGTGAGGATCGCGCAGGTCGACATCTCCGCTGAGGAGCTTGGTCGCGGCGGTGCCGACCCAACGTTATCGATCAACGGCGACATCACGGAGGTCGTCACGCAACTGCATGGCGCTCTCTCCGGATGGCGCTACAGCGACTCTTCATGGCACGCGCTGCTCACCGCCTCGTCGGCGAAGAACGTGGCCGCGGCGGACAAGAAGGCGGCGGTGAGGAAGGACCCCCTTGGGTACCACCGCTCCTTCACACTCATCAGGGACCATCTGGAGCGCCTGGCGGGCGGTAGTCCAGACGATATCGTCTATGTCTCCGAGGGCGCAAACACGATGGACATCTCGCGATCCATCTTCAGCGTCACTAAGCCGCGGCAGCGGCTCGACGCGGGGACGTATGCCACGATGGGCGTGGGCCTGGGATATGCGATCGCCGCCGAGATCGCATACAACCATACCCGCGAGACGGCGACGGTGTCGAGGAAGCGTGTGGTGGCCATCGAGGGCGATAGCGCATTCGGGTTCTCGCTGCCAGAGATTGAGACAATGAGTCGGTATCGTCTCCCTATTATTGTGGTGGTCGTCAATAACGGTGGCGTGTACCGCGGGACCAGCGACAACTCGCCGAGCTGGGGCACGGAGGTGTGGGAGGCTGACAAGGGGGGGAAGAGGGGCGATCAGCTGCTGCCGTCGACGGCGCTGAGCTTCGAGACGGCGTACCATGTTGTTGCGGAGGGGCTCGGGGGCCGCGGGTGGAGGGTCAGGACCGAGGAGGAGCTGAAGACCGCGGTGGAAGAGGCATGGGCGTACGGCGAGGGGCCAAGCGTCATTAACTTGATTATCGAGAGCGGGAGTGAGAGTAAGTTGGAGTTTAATTGGCTGGGGAAGAAGGATAGTAAGCTGTAGATAGCAGGAGGGGTTTTGGGCGGGGTTTTGGGTTTGCTTTTAGTTTGCTTTTGCTGTAGGTAGTTTATAATATATATATATCCAATTGTTAGCTAAATACATGTAGTTGCGTATCTCCGCTGAAGTTTTTTGTGCCAGCTGAACTTGGTGATGTGGCCAACCTTCTTGCTTCTGGGGAACATACATATGTTACTCCTATATCATATCCTCAGCAAAACAACGTCCATCCTGCACCCTTCCCCCTCCCCCGCACGGGCATGACGCTGCACCCCTCCCTCCCCCAGAGACACCACCAGTCTAGATACACGTAGTCAAGACTCTAGACTTCATATATTAACGGGAGTGTACACGCCTGTCCTGCCCTGCCCTGCACCCTGGTTATAACTCTGGACTTGCGCTGGTGGAATGGTACCTCTTCAGGATGGGTTGCAATTGCGTATTGCTGTTGGTCACATGGAATCACTCGTTCTTGGCAATTAACGAGCACGCGGTGACTCTTTGGTCTCTGATCAGCGGGCCAGGGCGTGCGTGCTGTGTGCAGTGGTCTTGCTGTGCGGTGGTTGTGTACATGGTGTAGTTTTTACATATATTTCTAACAAGATCACATGTAGAAAGCGGAGGAGGATTGGCTAATTAAGTATGGAAGGGACACAAACCCCCCCATTCCAATTTTATTTGCACCCCGCCGTCCATCGGGAGAGAGAGAAAAAGGGAAGCGTAATAAAAGACTTACGCCCCCACCTAGGGCTACTTTCCTAGCGTGTTCTGGGGGGGTTGAACCCCCGGTGACTGGGAGTGCGGGTGAAGCGCTCTTGGCCGCAGGTTTTTTTTTCGGCGCTAGCTTGGCAACTTTAAAGTTGCGCCGCGCACTGTGGGTACGCACGGCAGATGTACTGGTGGGGGTACGGCTTTGGCTTTCTGGGCGGGCTTTTGGAGATTGGTTGGGTGTAGTCTAGTATAGTGATAGGCACGAGAGGAGATGAGAAGAGACGAGACAAGTGATCTTGTCTCGTCTTTTATTTCTATCTGCTGTGACTGGAAAGTCTCGAGACTTTTCGTCATGTGACCACGGGGCCGGGAAGCCCTGCGGTTATGTTAAAGTCTCCCCTGTTTTCTTAATCTTATTTTTGAGCTGGGCTGTGGAACTTGTTTAGGTGGGGAAAAAAAAAGTCAATCGTACCCACCACTAGTATAGTCTAGTTAGCCATCTCACATCAATCATAATCATAACGGAGGTGCACACACACCCTCTGATATTGCTGGCTGCCTTTCCGGTCCTGTCTTTAATTTTAACACCGGGCTTGCGCTCATGGGATGCATGCCAGGGATGATACCGTCTGCGTGGAGAATACCTGGTATTCTTCAAAGTGGGTCGCCGTTTGATATATGAACAGTACTAAATAGCTGGGGGGGGGGGGGGGCGCAATTGACGCATGTTTTGTTTCTCTCCTAATTTGTCTTCCTTTGTGTGCTGTTATCATGTTGTGTGCTGGTGTTGTCTTTTCCTTTTTTTTCTTTGGTTGGGGCTTCTCAAGTCCTCAACATTGTAGGACGAGTGCAGTTGGTACCATACCATCCATAGTTGCCATAATTTGGGGAGTTAGCATTAAATCAGGGATGGGTGTTTGTCTATACCATAGTTTGTTTACTTTATGCGACTGCTTTTGAACCCAGAAGTAAAGGGCTACATGGTTCAAGGGGAAGAGGGAGGGGAAGAAGGAGAAGAAGGAGGGGTGGAGAAAAGAAGAAAGAAAAAAAACTGGCTGGGGGGCGCGGTAGCCCTGTTAATCACATGGAATCACTCGTTCTTGGCAACTTTGTAAGCGTACGTGGTGGATGCGTGCGGTAGCAATGGGAATAGGAAGAGAATTATAAAGCCACTCCGGTTTATTGCCTCGCTGTGGGGGGATCTTGGCCGCAGGTTTTTTTTCGGCGCTAGCTTGGCAACTTCAAAGTTGCGCCGCACACTGTGGGTACGCACGGCAGATGTACTGGTGGTGAGCACCACCACCACCATTCTCGTGGCTGCGGGGTCTGACTTTGGCTTCTGGGCTTTTGGTTCTAGTACCCCAGTTATGGGGGGATTTGCGGTCTTTCATCTTCGGTAACCCACCAGCACTCCCGGCCCGCGGCGAGACTGTATCACCGCTTTATGGACTATTCAGCCCCTGCCCAGTTAGTGGGAGGCTTTTGACCTTTTGCAACCTAAGACGTTCTGTTCCCCATACATGTCGGGCTTTGCTTAAGTAAGTAAGTACATATATAGGTACACGTACACATCTGCAGTTCTCGAAAAGACTGTTCTGCAATACAAGATACTCGCCGACGGACGGGAGAAAGGTTCGAATGTTTAGGATCTACGTGGTCTCGCCGTACCCTGAATACCTCAACTGCAAGTATACCCTGGGTTATCAGTCAATGTGGCATGGCGGGTGGCATGGCGGGTGCCGTAAGTTTGCCAATGTGTTTTGTATTGAGGTGCGGGATCTATGGGCAACCTCCGGTATATATGGAGAGACTTAGTTGAAAAAACACATATTCAGAGGGGAAAATGGCTCTATCTAGAGTCCTGGAGGGGAGGAAAAGCTGGAAAAGTGACTGGTTGGTTTATACGTTTCCAACATTCCCTCACCATATAGTTAATCATAATTTCCCTTCCTAGCAGCTACGTAACACCCACTTTTAACTTCGTTGCGGTGAGAACCGAACATCACCGCAGAAAAAAGCCAAATTCCATGCCTGCAGGCCTTGCTGACTTTTGCGTTCTGCTGGATGAACATTTTGTTGTGCCGCCGGTATTTTGCCGCGGAAAGTGCCGGGTGTTTGGCCCAAGATCAGAGGCAGTTATTTCGCAGACACACAAGTTGCGAGACAGCTTGATACCCAAATTTCATGCACTAATACTTTACACACTGGTCATAAATACTATAGGTCTGAATCGAAACTACTAATCATAAAAAAAAGCTATGGATGACAACCGCTCTACGCCTTTTGGCCCCTGCGAGTTAGCACTGATTGGTGCCATGGGCTCTAGAATGATTGTTTTTTGCTGAATATTTACTTATCGTGTTCCATTAGATGCATGAGAAATTGGTGACCGCGGAGTGCTTTTGTTGGCGAGTGACAGTCTGTGATCATATTACTCACCCACCTCTGCCAAAGATTTACACCCGAAATACAGAGACGAAATATAGCTTGCATCCCTAGAGGTAAACACTCGGAAGGTTGGTCAATCCAGAAATTGGATACATAAAGTTACAGGCATAAGCTCAACGACCTAGAAGATTAGAGGAGGGAACAGAAGAAGACTTTCCCCCCTTTTCTCTGGCAATTAGAGGGGATTCAGTTACAAGCCTATATAAGAGCGGTGACGCGCAAATACAATCTGTTGATAGCTGCATGGCTGCATTTACTTATACGCAAGTATATGTCTATAAAGTTCCAAAGGTTGGTATAATAACTCTGGCGGTTGGTTTGGCCAAACCCGAAAGGTTATTTCCCTATTACTCATATTATCACGTAAAGTCGCTCGAGATTACCAGCAGATTTGTTGTTAATTATGTAAGTGATTGTGTACAGCCTGCAGACTATGACAATATTACCAGCAGGCTTGGTTACTTAGGATACACAACTTTAATATATAGCAATAAGTTTAAATGCGCCAAACTATCCTAAGCACTATCTTTTATCATAAATTCTAACTTTTCACATACGCCAAGATACGCCCCCAAGTAACACAAAAGCCGAAATCCCTACAAGGCGAATCCCGAGACAGAACTAGAGCTAAGGTTTCAAGCAAGGTTCTGGCCAGATCTGAATGTCCTCTGACAAGGCCGCTTTCTTCTGTGCTTAGGATCTATATAGCCTTTTGTCCTATGTGCTTTTTCCTGAAAGGGCTGCTTTGATGCGGGTTGCATGACTCTCGCAAAAAGTCTCACCCATCTAACTGATTCAGAGACAAAAAGACATGCACAAGATCAAGTAACAGGCATCCCCTTGCAGCAGCTACCGAGTTTGACACCTCCACCGGCTAGGTATGGGTTTAAGCTTAAGCTTCGGAGCAAAGGGCCCTGGGAGTGTAACGTTGTGGGACGCCTCTCTTACGCCAGGGACATTAGTGCATGAGCATCGATATGCAACATGAAACATTCAACATTGTTAGGTCGCGTTGTATGTACTAAGATATCAAAGAGTGCGGAGAAAGAAAGTAAGGCGTGAGTAACGTTGATGGGACTTTAGGAGTCATGTACGCTCATGGGTTGATGTTTTAAACTCATCCCTGGCCGGGGGAGAGTGTACATATATTGCGGTTATGCATCAGTGCATCAGGTTCAGTCTACACTGACACCGTGACGGCTGTCTTGTGGAGATAATTGAGTGACAGGTGGCACAAGCCTCGGCCTCCTGCACCATGTATGTATTTTTCTATCAGCTATCCGAGCAAAATGAGAAAATTTGATACATACATGTACCAGTTCAAAGTACGGTATGTACCAGGAGCGCTGGTAACCGATATCGTATTTGGCGAGTCCCTAAACCTAGGCCTCGGGATTGCTCCCTTGACCCAAAACTCTGGCATGAACGTATGAGCTCAATGCCGGATGCAGTATGTACTCCGTTCCCCTTTCTTTCCCGGGTACAGTATTTGGGCCATTGCTGATACAAAGACGTTGCGAGTTGTAATGAAACGGATGTGCGTGGGGGTGGGGGGATGGGGAGGAGGGGGAGTACTCTACGGGGGTGTTTTCACCCGGTCGGTATTTGGCCGCGATGTAGGCGTCAGGATTCACAATTTTGCTCCCGTGCTCTCGGTATATATATTTGCTTTTTGGTCGGCAAACCGTTACGCCGATAACTAGAGGTATCCGAATGGCGAGCTTGGGAGGTCCGGTGACGTCTTTGGAGCTCAAGAGCCGTTTTCTCGAATATCTCTAACATAGTTCATTCGGGAGCTCCTTCGGACCCAAAAATAGGCAATCCCCCTAGTTCAATCGACTGAGTGATAAGTTGTGACCATACTCAGCGCCAAGATATTTAAACAGCTAGACAGGGTCCAATTGCACCACCCACGGGCCTCCAATGTCTCAGATCTGGAATGAACGGACTCTAGGAGCCATCGAATAGAGAGAGCACGTACTAGATCTATACCCTAGCTAGAAGCACAATCATCCTCTACTCATTGAGGGTAGCACTCTAATATTAATTATCATTACTCACACATTAGGCTACATTGATTGATCGCCGAATTACCGAAATACCCTAAGGTCGCAAGGGGGCTACTTTGTTACTTTTCACGCTGGACAGACAGTAGACTAAGGGGGGTGGGGGGATCATAACCCCGTTTGTCTTACTAGGAGGACGGTCGCTCACGCTTCCTCCTCCTCTTCCGAGGCTCGCTTCGCTAAATAACTACATGTATGTAGTATTCACTCAATGCTCAGCAAGCCTCGCCATGCGATGCAAGTATTGCGGGGGGGCATGGCTTAACGAACACTGCGACACTCACCCCGACCCCGTAAGTTCCAATGAACCCAATGCAAAATTTGATGTAATTCGAGCCTCTAATCTTTTGTGGCTTTTTCTTTGTTGGTATTGGTTGGGAGTTTGTTGCTGCGGCTGCGTCTCATTATTTTTTGACAACTCGCAATACTAAGGCTCGCCACGCTCCTTATATTAACACGGTCGCTCCGCTCCCTCGACACTCCAAGATTAATAATAACAAAATAATGATCAGACTCCTTTTGTTTGAATCTATGTACGGATCTAAAGCCAACGCCAGTAATTATTCCGAGTCCCGTTCCAGTTCTAAAAACACCCAATGCCAGACGCCGTAATGAAGAGAAAATTACCTCATGAGCCCAATGTACTGACGGAGCCTCTCTTCTTCAACTCCTACTCTACCATTAACCGGCAATCCCAATGCTCGGAGCAAGGCATCAACACCCGCAGCTAGCAGTATACATCATTTAGTTTGAATCGGACATGTATTTGGCATAGATCTGACTTACCATTTAATTCGTTGATCCGCACTTGTCTGAAAATCCTCCATTGTTCATATCGTATAACGGCTCTAATCGGTACGTTTTGTGAGTTGGAGAGACGGGCGAGACTGTTGTTCTCACTATAAATTTCATGTCAGTACTAGGTTCTGCCCTTTAAAAAGATATGACAAACATGTACATATGAACGTGATAACTGTCGAAGGATAATCTGTTGACCCTGTTCCATCTGTTTCAGTTGTGCTTACATTTGTATGAGCTGGCGAACAATGCTTGCGTTGTCCATTTCTGCGGCTACGTTTTGAAACCCGTTTGCTGTGTTGATCATCGAAGCCCTCGAGCGTTAAAGTCTGGTTGAGCCATCTTGAATAAGCAGACCAGCTAGGTGAAATATCAATCGCTCATGGTGCTGTAGGCGCTTCGTGGTGTTGAAGAATCAACCAATTAAATGCGCCAACAACCTATGCCTTCGTCTGTTCCCGGCTTGCCGGCGTGATGACAGAACCTTTAACGAGAATTGGTGAACAAGTGGTCAATATTGCGCCTCCAGTTGACGGTTTCCGTTAGGCCCACAGTTTTGTGTGGTGAGCCACAAGTCTTGAATACAGATAAATGGGTTACCCTGTTTGGGAGGTGTCGCTGCTTTAGCTGGACATCGATGGACGTCCAGGGTAGTGGCACCTGTCCAGGGAAGTTTACCCATCTTGGAGATCACTAACCACCCACCAGGCCTCTGGGTTGCGCGCAACCGCCCATTGTGTGCAATGGGATGTCTCGTAGGCACGTGCCAGAATAGCGAACCCTAGAGTACCACCACCCCCCCCCCCCCCCCTTTTTTTTTTACAATGGATAAAGCGTCCGCCGAACGAACCCTACTGTCTTGTCCTACCCTAATTTTGGGGCTCGCAGCAATTTTAAGGGTTGACCGGGCTGATTTCATGGATTAATGATGTCAATTTCCTCGGCATACGTCAAGGGTTGCGCTGTTAAGGTCAGTGCGTTGCCCTTACAGGTGACGGGGCGAAAGCCACCAATCTCACGGTCTATTTTGTGCTGCAGAATACATTATTTATGATGGAGTATGTGCTACTCTACGGGTCATGAAAGGGGTTTATTACAGAATGATGATTAGCCGGCGGGAAGGTGTCTTTCCCGAATCAGATTCTCTTAAAGGCGCGTAGAGTAGTATGGAGGCTGAACGAGTGAGATTCTGTGACTATGTACACGGAGGGATGAGATCGACCGATGTTGACATGACAGGTGGTCGGTCGCCCAGTTTTTGTGTAGTATGTATGTGTAGTTGGTCATTCATCAACTCAAAACCGGTAATATGCATTTTCAAAAAGTGTAGAAATAATAATGATAGTAATAGTAATAATACAGGCAAGCCAGTCCAGTAAAAACCCATTAAAGAGAACAGCCAACTAGTCCTACATACCCGAGATCTCGATCTTCCCTACCAATAGCCAATCCAAGGTACAGGGGATGAATTATTTCTTGTGTTTTTGTGCTTTTTTTCTTTGTATCCCCACCATACCCGAGAAGCTTAATCACAATCCTCCTTTTTCCGCTTCATGCTCCTAACTTGCACTAGGTGTTGTGGCGGACCTACCGCGGAGCCCCCGCACAGCCTCCCCAGAACCTCTCTCATGAACACGGGGAATTCCTCCATGAGCATGCCTAGCTCGCTATCTACTTCCCTGAAATCCCGCCTATAGTCTTCCCACCTTGCTGCCACGGTGGCTGCTAGCATTCGCTTCAGCTCGTCCTCTGGGGCGGATATGTTGGTGTAGACCTCCTTGACCAGCTCTAGCCGCCGGTCGTCGCAACGTGTCTCGTCTTTCACGAGAAGGTAGATCTTGAGCAGCGCCTCCTCCATGAGCCTTCCTATGCGGAATCGTAGGCCCAGGGTATATAGCCGGGCATGGGTGAATAGCTGCTCGGATTTCTCGCAGCAGTTATGGGGAAGGGTGTAGTGTTGCCAGTAGAGAAAATTTACAAAAAGGGCAATGGTAGAGGGGTCAGCGTCGAGGGCGAGATTTTGGTTCTCTGATTGTGGGGTGGGGAGTAGGCGGGAGAAGTATGGGGATTTGGCAATGAGAATTTCGCGGTGCACCTTGAAAGGCTTGCGGTCGCGGCCAGCGAGAAGGGTGACAATTGGCCCATGAATTGTACTAGGGAGGCTATTTAGTTTGAGTTCGAAGAAGACGGAGGGATGCAAATACACACCTCATACTGGGCACTCAGGCTGAGAATATAGTTTGACGTCTCCTAAACGTTGGGATGCGGAGGAGAGCAAAGGATTTCGAAGTCGGGTGGTAGATGAAAGTGCAGACAGGTACTCAGAAGTACGCAAGGCTAGTAGATTTAAGCGAAGTCTTATTGTATCAAGCGAAAGTCGACTAAGTGTGAGAGATAGAGAACAAGTTCACTCCCGCTCTTTATATATTTCTTTTTTAATACCCCAGAATTCAGGCAGCGGGACGATGTTATATCCCTACATCCACCATCCCCCTTCCATCTACTATCCCAGCCTACTGCATACTAACAACATCACATCGCACAGACGGCAGCCCGGTTGTCAATCCATCTGGCTTCCTTCAGGTCCATGGTCTTAGATACGCGTTGACGCTTTGGTTTGCCTGCTCGCTCCCAGTAACCAAGTCTTCCTTCCTTTCCCCGGCTGTGGCGTCTGAGACAATGACACAGCGTGACAAATTGTCTAGGCATGTACCGCGGCGCCGGCCATCCCCCTCCATAACTGGTGTGGTTGACGATAGTTATGCCCTGGCACTGGGTGCTACTCGACAGGACGTATTCGCCGGGAAACTGCATTTCTGTTTCTTCTCGGTTTTTGCTTTCTTGATTTGATACTTGCTTTGTCTTCCCCGGTCACGGTACCATGCGTTTATTGTTTTAGATTTCGAATCGTGCCGCTCAAAGACCCTCAGCTGGCCAGATGCATCAGCTTATGTAGGTACTACCGTCACGCAGGAGTGATAGTAACTCAGAAATTGTCACTCACACACCGATATATCCACTCTATGCCATTGTAGCGTGTATTAACATACCCCACCTCTTGGATACTGGAGTATCGGGGTACTGTAGATCATGTTTAATTTAATGCAGGGAAGAAAAAAGGAAGACAAAAGAGCTAAGGCGGGGTCAAAGGCTATTTCAAAAAAGCCCAACCGGCCGGCCAACGCTTATCAGCACATAAAAAGCAATTTCCCCCGGAGCATTGTTTGTTGGGTTGTATTTGATGTTTGTTTTGACAGGCAGCGCCAGGGCCGAAGGTCTGGAGTAAGTTTGCTTCCGAAGTGTATGTACAATATGTGTACCCATAAATTGAAGGTAACTGTGTTTCATCTCCACGCGATAAAAGCGTTAATTTCTTCAATTCGCTGCACGTCAGGGAAAGAATGTGGGGCCAAGTGGGATCGTTAATGGGGCCGGAACGACACTGACCCCCGCGAGAGTCAAAGACTATTTCTGCTAATATTTATCTCTGGAGCGTCTACCCATGATGCTGGGTTGATATGTTAGTTTTAGTGGCTTCTTGTAACAGGCCGATCCTAGAGAACCTTGATCAGCTAGGTATTCACGCAAATGCCCTCAGACACTCCTCACTATGTAGTAATATGGGGATCAAATCCCATTGAAAAACTTCCTGCCGTTTCGAAGTCCATAGTGACGTGGAATTAATAGTGCCAAAGCCTAAAAAAAACTCAATCATTCACTCTTAGGGAGTGAAGAAAGCCATACATTTTAACTTATTAACCCTCCCGCACAACTAATGATCCCGAGAGGAGAGCGCTTGGCCTTCAGGGGTGCGTACGCCTAACAATAATATATGTTGATATATGTATTCTCCACCGATGTCCACCTCCGTGTCTCGAATGAACCCATCGATAACTTCAAGGCCCTTCGATCTCGGGGGTCACGAGGTTTTCCTACAAAAATTGGTCGATCTGCACTTCAAATTGTTTTTAACTCAGCAAGTGAATCCCACATACTTCGTGTTGGTGAGACATTCTTGTTAACTGTTTCCTTGATAATATAATACGCCATGGTGAATGTGATGTGGAAAAAAGGATTTGTCTCTTGGCTTGTTTAGCGGTTGACGCCGCGCGAGGACCGTAGTGGGAATAACTGTGTGTGTTCCAAAAGAGCATCCTTGCAGGTTAGACTTACGCCTCAGGTCTTTTGGGCGCCGATAGCGTCAGTGGGTATCACTCGAAGCAAGGACAGGATGTGTGTATAATGTGAGCTCACTATAGTTTCTTTTAAAGGGTCATAACCCTAGCCTGTCTGTCTGAAGAGTCGATGTGGAGAGTCGAGAAGGGTGATATGCTTAAGAAAGCAACATGTACTGGCCGATATATAAGAGATAGACGTGTACCTAAACGTAAGTATATATGGAATTATTTTTAATTCTGCCCCTCGAGTGTGGTTGGGTGTCGACATGTCCCGATCTCGTATTTAGATAACATCTTGTTATCGTACATTGCATGACATGACTAGCGCCTTGTCGGTAAGGGGATGGCCAGTATTCCCTCAACGAGTTAGCTAGGTGGTAAGAGCTACATGTAGTATGTATATGTACATTTTATTTATAATTGTATATAATCCTTAGTATACATGTGTGAATACTTCAGATAACGTGCCTCATCCACGGGGGATTGGGAGGCCTAGTCTGATATGAATATAATAAATTGAAGAAGCTACATAACTTGGACCCGAGAACAATAAAATACAGCGGCCGGCCGGGGCCTTATGCAAACTCCCGAATCTTATCCGTATTCTAGTTCTTGGGCGTCTGGTGATTGGATTCTACTGAAAACCTTTGTAATGTCTGATAATCCTTTTTGCTATAACTAAACGGAAAGCCACGACAGAAAATCCACTTTAACTTGGATATACAACTTGTCTTTACCGAGTGACCACTTATGATCAATTATAACTGATTGTTGTTCTGTTTTGTCCTTTACTAGGCACACTTTATATGGTACATCTCAGCAGTCACTTAATTCAATTTTGTTGACATTCTATATTGAGCTCCGCGGCGATATACATGTACAATGCATATATATGACTGGTACATGGTGTGGATTATATTAAGGCAAGTATATATATCTTTCAGCGTATGAAAGTCTTTAGAGATACGCCGTCCGTCGGTCTAGGGATGCTATAAAGAAAAGAGCTTTAGCCTCTATAAATATATAAGCCCCTTCATTCTCTAAATAGGTATGGTTACGTCTAGTAAAACGAATAACGTTGTGTCGTATTAGTATGGTTATAAAGATATTAGGGTTTGATTGTTGGAATAGTAACCCATCTTGACACCCAAGACTCAAGAGATCCTCGCCCAATATAGGTTGGTATCCTCATCTAATACAGCGTTATAAGCGTACTTATATTAGACATAAGAGTCATAATATAATCTATCACTCGAGTTTACAGTAAAAATAGGACTTGTTCTTCCATCTGCATCTCCCGTTCCTTACAATCACTAGCACGTATTTGACTTTATTGTTTCTTTCACTTTAATTTACTAGTTGATTGATCGACCTTTTTTTTTTTTTTTGTATATATGATGCCGCGCACTTTAAAGGTGACATAAATTGCACCGCGAATAACTTTCCAACGTACTAGACAAGATATAAAGATCTATGAGATCAAATTGTAGGTATATGTATGATAAAGGTTTTGATCCCATAAATCTTTGATTTTTGTCTGGTTGAAAAGTTATTAGCCATGCCATTTACCTGTTTTTGTATATATGTAAAGGTGCCAGGGCTTGGTGGAGTGGAAGGGTATGATTTATATCCCTACATTACAGACTTGCAGCCAAGATTTAGTTTTCATGACTAGCCATAACATGGCTGGAATCTAAGGCTCTTATCGGTTCATAAGCAAACGGAGGGTTCCAACTGAAATACCGGCATGTCACCTTTGAGATGCGCCGCACCAAATGCATTATATTATAGCTAGTCTCGTTCCCAGGTCTGTTTTGCGTTTTTGGTGGGGGATACATGTATATACGTGTAATTTGATACCAAGAGTACCAAAAAACTAATCACACAATTGCAAAGGATGGCTGAGTACTAGAACGAGATTAGTATGGAGAGGTAAGTGTGTCAAAAGTAGTTTTAGCAACGGTAGTAAATTATTCACTACTAGCGGTATAAGTGCTGAATTTCAGTCTTTATGCTCTGATGTACTACATAAGTAAAATTTTCAATCATTAATGCTATAGCTTATAAAATTTCCCACCAATGGACAATAGGACTCAGGTATAAATGCTGATATCACTTTTACTACAGGTGGTAACGTAAGATAATTTACTAATACGTACTTAAGTAAGTACCGTTGCAATTGGTAAAATGACTTCTGGCACATTTGCTACTCCATAAGATTAGCAATGTAGACGTACTAATACATAAAATACATCACCAACCACACCAAAATAAGGGATGGGCACGAAACTAGCAATAACAAAAACCCAGTTAAAGATGAGTATAATAAAGTTAAACCCATACCCTCAATTACAAGGGGATGTTGGGTTTGTTATCGGATTTGTACTGATCACCCTTTGAAAGTTATTGGTTCTTGATCCTATGTAGATATCGTTTCCTAATATTAGCTCTATGTTCAACGCCTGGTGATTCAAAGGTGATGGTCTATATACATACCTACGTCTAAGTATATAACTAACAAATAAATAATTCATACATGTACATGGTGTCTCTTTAAAATCGGGGGCGAGTTGGCTCCTGGTATACGAACACTCCTGGAATAATTCTGAGGTGTACAGTGTCCGTACTAACTTATGTATATTATAGATAATAAATTCTTGATCTTCAACGTTAATTACTCCTATGCACTGCTTATAATTTCCCCGACGTAATAATATTCCTACACCCTACATGTATTCTTAGTACTACATGCACTAGATGGATGACACGTCACCACAAATAACTTTTGGAATGGCGCCCAAACTTTTTTCTCACTCAGCCCTTTCATCATCATGTCTAGTATCAACGGAGTGCTGACAAGCACTACATGTAGGTACAAGCTAGGTATCACTACATCTGGTTTAAGGTATGTAGTGTGTTCAAGCAATGCTAATATGGTATGATTGATTGACTGATTGGTTAAACAAGTAAAGTAGTAATGCCAATTAAATTGGAGCATTTGCGCGATCTTGATCTCGGCCCAGGCTACTTCTCGTGGAAATCTCGCTAGATGTGCGAGGAGGTGCATTCTGTCTGTCTCGAATTATGCGCCTACGTGTAGTTAGCTGACCGACCGAGCAAATATCGATCCCACCGCCTCCTCTAATTGGCTATAAACAACAGCACTATATTGTTAGTGCTACCCTTCCATCGG
This sequence comes from Morchella sp. 2018-W16, assembly GCA_024713755.1. Lineage (NCBI taxonomy): Eukaryota > Fungi > Ascomycota > Pezizomycetes > Pezizales > Morchellaceae > Morchella > Morchella sp. 2018-W16. The sequence goes on along the minus strand of JAMGYY010000017.1, from coordinate 285,601 downwards.
TCTACTAAATTGTCGTTTAATACCCTTGCTTTGAAGTCAGGCACTTCAGTACCGCGATCACAATCCCTGTTGACACCAGCCAACCAGATCCTTATCGTACCTTGCATATCTATCTGGTGGCGGTCGACTCCGCGCTCCGAGATAATTTATTAGATATCCCACCTTCCTATTCCTATTCAGAACAACTCTAATAATCAACTACAAGTGAACCACGAGATAGCTTGATTGGACAATAGAGATCGTCGCTAGGAACAGGCAGGTGGGATGAACTCTGGTTTGCCTACTGATAGTGTCGCCAAGGGCTTAATGGTGCCCAAGGTAATTGTTCATGCAGATGTTTTTCTACGGTTGATGGTAAAACACGCGGCTTGCTGCTCAGCTACTCATGTACTTTGTGTCCACATGTTCGACATAGCTCTCCTCATCTGTTCCCGATGTTTACCCTATAGTTCCCGCGCTGGCAATGGCGGCTACATTCAATAAGCCCAAGGCTCAATAGGAGTGTCTTGTTAAGGGTATAAGTAGCCAGCAAACACCACTGCTTATTCGCACATCTCCAGCCCGTGTGAAGTTCATTAACCAATATTTTGTTTCAAATAATGAGGTTCCTTCTTTTTGGCTCAAGCCTCCTCCCCTCCATTGTCTCGGCCGTCACCATCTCTGCCATTAATGGTCCGGCCTTCAGGTCTCCCTACGAAAATCAAAGTGTGACAAATGTCACTGGTCTAGTCACCGCTGTTGGGCCATCTGGCTTCTTCCTGCGTGATACCACGCCGGATAGGGATTTGCGCACATCAGGCTCGCTATATGTGTTCACCACATCCGCCGCAATTAGGGGAAATGTCACAGCAGGAGATATCGTCACGATCGACGGCAAGGTCGCTGAATATCGATCTAGCAAGGACTACCTGTACCTCACCGAGATTACATCGCCGACAAATCTGCGGAAGATTTCATCAGGAAATGCGGTCAAGGCAGTAGTGCTGGGCGTAGACAGATCTCCGCCAGTGTACCGGTACTCTGCACTGGACGATAACGATGTTTTTGGGGTTCCAAATAATAAGAGCTTGGTGTCTGTAGTCAATGCCACACTCCAGCAGGATAAGTATGGATTGGACTTCTGGGAAAGCTTGAGCGGAGAGCTGGTGTCCGTTAAGGCGCCAGTAGCACTTTCAATGCCCAATACATACGGCGATGTCTGGGTTCGGGGAAACTACAGGGTCACGGGAAAGAACTCGCGGGGCGGGCTGACAATTGTGCCTGGTGTGGGTGCAGATGCAAATCCCGAGGCTATCCGTACTGCCCCAAATCTTACCGGTGCTGATGTAAATACTAATTGACTTTGATAGTGATCGGCGACCCTCTCGATGGCACAGACAACGCTGTCACAAAGCTTGGGGATACTCTCGGCGATATCACAGGTGTAATAACATACGCTTTTGGCTTCTACCGTATCCTCCCGCTCACCGCCCTCAGTATCAAGTCTAACGCTCTCCCCCTCCTACCCCCACCCACAACCCTCACCTCCGCTGGTGCCTGCTCAGGCCTTACCTTCGGCTCCTATAATGTTGAAAACCTCGCACCAAACTCCACTCACCTCCCTCTCGTCGCTGAACACATTGCAACTTACCTAGATACCCCCGACTTTGTCTTTTTGCAAGAAATACAAGACAACGACGGCGCCACAAACTCCGCCGTGGTCTCCGCAAATCTTACCTTACAAACCCTCGCCGACGCAATCGAGGCCATCTCCGGTGTAGCATACAGCTACCTTAGCATTGACCCAACCGATGACGAAGATGGTGGTCAACCAGGCGGCAACATCCGTGTGGCCTACTTCTACAAGCCTGATCTCTTCTCCCTGCGTAACCCGAACCCCGGCTCAAGCTTAGACAAGATTGAGGTCCTCCCCGGTGGCGAGCTCAGCTTTAACCCTGGCCGTATCGACCCTGAAAACGAGGCATGGACAAGCTCAAGGAAGCCGCTGGTTGCAGCGTTCGATACTGTGGGCGGGGAGACTGTGTACGCAATTAACGTGCACTTTGGCTCTAAGGGTGGATCGTCATCTCTCTATGGTGATGCTCGGCCGCCGGTAAATGGTGGTGTAGAGGACCGCCAAAAGCAGGCGGAACTTGTAGCAGGGTTTATCCAAGACTTGCAGACGGAGAAGGAAAACGCGCTCGTAATCGCTGCAGGGGATTTCAATGAGTTCAGTTATGTGAGTCCTATGAAAGCCTTTGGGGGTATTGCGTGGGACCTGGACGAGGCTGTGGGAATTCCGGTTGAGGAGAGATATACCTATCTGTATGATATGAACTGTCAGCAGCTAGATCATATGCTGGTTAGCAGGCCACTGAAGCAGGGCGCCAAGTATGAACATGTAAGTCGCTTTTCGATATGAGGTGATAATTATTATAGGACTAGTTTTACTAACAAAAGGTATAAAATAGGTGCATATTAATACGTGGAATACAAAGGCTGCGCAGGTCTCGGACCATGATCCAAGTGTGGCCAGGTTAAACACTTGTAAGAGGTAAAGATACATGTAGTCATAATAATAACGTGGCCTTGAATGATTTAGTATATGCAGCACTGGGTCACGATGTTTATAATTTACTTTCTCATGAGTACAAATATATTTTTACAATCAATGAGAGATGAGTTGCTGCCTACCCCAAACAGCTTCAAATGAGTGATATATGCCTTCCTTCATCTTCTGATTTCCAACACGGGTTACAAGACACAAACAGAACAATGCATCATCTTAAATGTACATACATCAATTTATCACTATATACTTCCTCCCCTCTATGTTGTAACTCGACGGCTAAAGATCTGGGTCCCTATGCGTGTCAGTACTTTATGGTAAGGGGGTGATGAGAAACGCTTGCGGAGAAACAAACCAGCATCATCCCGCGAAGATCGATAGGAAGCTTTGTAACGGCATCAGATCTATATAGATGTGACAACACAAGTGAAGTCACCTATTATCATCATTTGCCTTATTTCTCCCAAATCCACTCTCCACAGGACGATATTGATTGATCTATCTGGTGAAAGCATCAGAGGAAATAACGAAACTATAGTCATTCATTCTCATCATATGCTGTTTTCACGTTATTGAATACCATGACTGCCCTCCACAGGATGCTGGTGATCTTCCCGTCAGTTCACTGACGATGGCCAGTCCAGGCCCCTCCTATGTTAGTAAAGGAGCATCAGAAACAAATGAAACCCAATGGGAGTCATCGATATCATCATTTGCAGTAAGATAGTCTTTGTTCTTTTCTTCCACCGCGGGATGCTGATGATCTTTCCATCAATTACATTGACGATGATCAGTCCAGATTTCTCCCCACCTTGATAAATCCCATGAAGCATCAGAGAAGATAAAAAAATTATAGTTATTCATTCTCATCATATGCTGTTTCATGTTATTGAATACCATAACTGCCCTCCATAGGATGCTGGTGATCTTTCCGCCAGTTCGCTGACGATAGCCAGTCCAGGCCCCTCCTCTATTAGTAAAGGAGCATCAGAAAGAAAAATGAAACCCAATGGGAAGTCATTGATATCATCATTTGCGATATATCTTATGTTCTTTTATTCCTTCGCGGGATGCAGGTGATCTTTCCGTCAGCTCAACCAACGATGACCAGTCCAGGTCTCTCCCCATTTTTATAAATCCCATGAAGCATCAGAGACAACCCATGGTGGTCATCGATATCATCATTTGCAACGTATTCTTCGGTCTTCTTATTTCTTCGGTCTTGTTATTTCTTCGCGGGATGCAGATGATCTTTCCGTCAGCTCAGCTAACGATGACCAGTCCAGGCCTCTCCCTATTTTGATAAATCTTATTAAGCATCAGAAAGAGACAACACATGGAAGTCATCGGTATCATCATTTGCAATGTATTTTTCTGTTCTTCCTTCGCGGGATGCCGATGATCTTTCCATCAACTAAATTGACGATGACCAGTCCAGGTCTCTCCCCATTTTGATAAATCCCATGAAGCATCAGAGAAGATAACCAGATTATAATCACTTATTCTCATCATATGCTGTTTCATGTTATTGATTACCATGACTGCCCTCCACAGGATGCTGGTGATCTTTCCGTCAGTTCACTGATGATAGCCAGTCCAGGCCCCTCCTATGTTAGTAAAGGAGCATCAGAAAGAGACAAGACATGGAAGTCATTGATATCATCATTTGCGATATATTCTTATGTTCTTTTTTTTCCTTCGCGGGATGCAGGTGATCTTTCCGTCAGCTCAACCAACGATGACCAGTCCAGGTCTTTCCCCATTTTGATAAACCCCATGAAGCATCAGAAAGTGACAACATATAGTAGTCATCGGTATCATCATTTGCAATGTATCCTTTGGCCCTTTTGTTTCTTCGCGGGATGCAGGTGATCTTTCCATCATTTTAATTGATGATGACCAGTCCAGGCCTCTCCCCTTTTGAAAAAAATCTGTGAAGCATCAGAAAGAAGACAACACATGGAAGTCATTATCATCATTTGCGAGTAATTTATTTATTCTTCCTCCTCGGGATGCAGATGATCTTTCCGTCTTTTAGCTGACGATGACCAGTCCAGGTCTCTCCCTATTTTATGAGGCATCAGAGAAGACGTGCCAATGGCCATATATTCTCATCATATGCTGTTTTATGTCACTGACTCTCAAACCTCTGCCCCCCACGGGATGCTGATGATCCTTCCGTCAGTCCAGCTGACGATGACCAGTCCAGGTCTCTCCCTGTTAGTAACAGAGCATCAGAAAGAATAACGACCAATTGGAAGTCTTCAGTATCATCATTTGCTACCACAAATATCTAGACAAGGAGGATATTCAGAAGTTAGATCGATTCTTTGATTAATATGGGATTGGATCTTATTCGTACTCACTCTTTATGAGAAACTGATAGATTAGTCCAGGATACCGGTGAAGCAAGGCTCTTGTGTTATAATTCAGCATCAGAATAAGTCAACTCTTGGAAGTCTATCATCATCTGCTTCAATGGTTTTGTGTTGAAATTTGTGACACGGATTTTCTCTTTCAAATAGTTTTGCCAAAAGAGGTTTGATATGCATCCCCCATAAAAGAATTTTGACGGTATAGTCGAAGCCTTATTTATGTTGAACTATTGTTTGTATAGATTTTGCTTAGTTGTTTGAGGATGAGTGTTCTCTTCTCCTTTTCATAGCTTCGGGGTGTTAAATTCAGCATATATATATGGATTGGGATATTTCCCAAAAACACAATAGAAAAAGTCAAAGAATAAGGAGATAATACTTACTATTATTTTTTGGTTCCGTTGTTAAAACATTTCATTTTTGTTGGTTTGGTGGCGAAATACGGCATGGTCGAAGCCTTTTTTTTAATAATTGATAGTAGAGCCGCTGTTGATAAAACTTATGCGTACTTTGTGGATGGATGTCTCCTTTCCTTCGAAGAATTTAGTTATCTTTTAGACGTTAATATAATATAGGCTGAATAGAAAATTTTCAACAGTAAAAATAAAGAAAAAAAGGCCCACTTGATATTGCATGTCTTCGTTGTCGGAAACACTGTAAACTGTAACTCCCTCCGGCACGCCGGGGAAATGGTGGTATGGTAATTTGGAGATTTATGCTTAATCTAAAAAGGAGGGATATTTCCTTATCTTTTTGATTCTTCTTGCTGTTAGCATTACATACGTATCGGTACAAGACCCGGGGAAGTATCAACAGCAGCAATCAAAAGAAAGATAGGAAGACACTACCTAATATCATTTGATGATACTTTTTAGGAGAAAACTTATCATTATTGATGGTGATGGTGATGATGGTGATGATAGGCGTATTTAAAGCCTTTTATATAATTATAATTGAGCAACTGTTTATACAGAATTACGCTTGTTCGATAGGGGATGGAAATTCCTTATCCTCTAGATAAAGCATCCTTTTTTTTTTAAATGTCAGTATACATCATCGATGAAAGGTTGATTACAAGAAAAGAGAATAGAAAATGTCAAAGAAGGGGATATTATTACATTTTATTGCTTCGTTTATTGCTGGTGATAGAAGATTGCCCCCTCGGGGTGATGATTTGGATGTGTTGCTGCTTTGAGCCATCAGGTCTGTTTTCATTAATGAAATCCTAAAAAGGGTCAGGATATTATCAGAGATAGGAGCGAGCTTACCATCATATGTTTTCTGATGACTATGTCCCGATGATTCGTTACTCATCGTGATGATATCTGTAGACCATTTAGCAGTACGGAGTAAAGAAGTGTAACCCATTGAAAGAAAGGTCAGGAAGAAGAAATATAGAACCCAATATGATTTTCAATCTCCACCTTACTACTTGGTGATGATGGTGATGGTGATGGCATTGATGGTGAGAATGGTGAGAATGGTGATAATATTGATGATGATAGGTGAGGAATAAAAAATGATGAGCGATGGAGGAGAGAAGGAAGGAAGAAGGAAGAGGGAAAAAGAGTGAAAGATGAAGGGTGTAATGAAGGAGGAAGGGAAGGAAGAAGGAAGGTGTAAGATAGAAGGTGGAAACGAAGAGGAAAGACGAGGGATGGAGGAGAACGGAAGAAGGAAGAAGAGGAAAGAAAAGTAGAGGCGAGGGGGAAAAATTGAGAGAGGAGGGAGTAAACAAGGACGGAGGAAGGGAAGGGGTGGCAGCGCAATACACATATACTGATAGATACGCATATTATCAGCAGTATAGAAAGTTCCCAAATAAAAGGACATACATGATGTACATGTAGTTAGAAAAATAAACTATAGGAGGAATCAAACGCCTCCCAGTAGAGAGAATACGCAGGAATACATGTTAGTAGTCTCAAAGAGGATATATATATACGCACGAGGAGGACATTCATATACTCATCTGTTACTGCATTAGTAGGCTTATTATCAAAGGTCGGTAAAAAAAAAAAAAACTTACGAGAAGGGAGTCAGACATTCTCCATTACATGTGTGTACATGTAGTACCCAAGATAAAAGGCCCTGACTCTTGAGGAGGCATGCAGGATTACCTTTACCCCCGGCAGCGTTGGTAATGGTCATGGGTCGGCGAAATAAGGTTATAAGAGGGAATCAAACACTACATGTACATGCACGCAGTCGGGGAGGCCTAACAGCGCCGAGACAGCCTGCTTTTTCGCCCCTGAGAGTACCAATACTAATCGAACAGGGGTCAGTAGCATGCAGACACTAGCTGTACATCGTGTCTCGAGCAGAGGGTGTGCGACTGAAGAGCCTCGAAGAAGGATGGATCCTGTTGTAATTGCTATATCCATCGTTATAAATATAATACATGTGGTCAATAATTATAAGGTGACTTATACCCAAAATCCATCACACGCTATCATTCGGTATGCTGGTGATATCTCATGATGCAAGTCAGAAGTATGGCCCATCGTTGGACCCGGCCCGGGGCCGCCAAATCTGCCAACCCTACCACGCTGAGCCTTCCATCCCAGCATAGCAACTGATACCCTGATGGCTCCTCATGATACAAAAAAGTAGGCCTGATTCCGGGATCGAACCGGAGACCTGTCACATTTGAGAAATAAATTCCCGGGGAGAACCCGAAGCGACAATCATACCTCTAGACCAATCAGGCAACTGCTAGAGCGGCAGCTAGTCTGACTCTTGATAGTATCAAGATCACGTGAAGATACAATACTAATACCGATGTAGACCTAGAGAACTGCATGCCCTTGCGACCGAGTGGAATTACAGCAACGACGTGCCTTAACGATCCCGATATCCAAGAAACGTCAGTAAGAACAAAAGACCATCGACGCGACCAGAGTATGCCCATAGAGACAAGATATAAAAGCAAAAGAGCCCCAACCGATAACGATAAGTGTCCTAGCCCCGGACATATTGAATGTCCTTGTCCCTGCAATTGAAACCCCGAAGTTAACCATCGTATACCGATAGGATCCTAGAAGCTTGATCTCAAGAGGTGTAATCAAGGTATCCAACAGGGTATTCTCACAGCAGAGATCCGGATGTCCTATTCCCAAACCCTGAATGTGTATGAGGCTGACGATTGATTGATTGATTGATACTCCAATGAGGCTGACGATGTATTCACATCTAGTGAAGAAGGGCTTTCTTGAAATTTATTAGCCCTCAGGTTATCGTTATCCTATAGAATTGAAGATCAAAACACCAGTAGTGTAACCAATGGAATGACTCAAGCAATGTGTTTTTGTATCATGCGAGTACCTCGTGACACGAACACCATAGAATTGGCGAAGGTCTTCCCGGGGCGTGAGATGAATCGAATGCACAACTAAAAGTCAACGCAAGAAAGCAAGGAAAGGAGGAAAGTAGGAAACCTTCAATATATTTCGGTATGTTCCCCAAGACATCACCTTAATTGCCTACTTGGCCACACATAAAAGCTAAGGAATAGAAAGGTTCGACCGCCCCAGTTATATAGGGAATCGGTTACCAACATAGTTCGGTGGAGCCCATTTCGGTTACTAGGAGTTAGCCAAATCATTTTGATGCGGTACCGCCAAAAGAAATCACCATCACCACTGGATAATGAGGGGCTGGAGAAGTGTTTACCTTCACTAGAGTAACTGAACTCAGAAGAGCTAGGTCTTAGGGAATATTTGGTATCTTTGTATATGACGTTGGTGGTGGTACTAGCTTGTAAAAATATCAGAATGATGAGACCTCCACCGAAATGTTTGGAGCAGTACCCCGTTTCGACAGGCCTGGCCTATTGATGTGAATGTTCTACACATCAGGATACGAAGGCGGTGATGGTGCTGAGAAAGGTCATCGTCAAATACCAGGTGTCATCTCATGCATTTTCACCAAGTTGGAGAGCACCTCTCTGGCGAACACACGAAAACCCCCCATTAAAGAGAATCGATAATTTTATTATTCTCACCGGCCAAAGGCCGGGAACGACAGGTACATCTAGATATAAAAGAACAAGCGCTAACAAAATGCAAAAAGACAACATATAACACGTGTGCAAATCTTTAATCTCGCAGAGTTGGCAATAACTCTGGTGAATATGTGGTGTTTAGAGTCAAGCCTTGACGTATCGATAATTCCGACCAGAATTAATCTGCCAAACCTAAGTCATTTATCAGCAAAGGCCATACATGAGAAGGTTTCAAACAAGGCAAAGCACTATACCTTCTAACTCAGGTTTTTTCACCAAGGAGCAGGCATAGCAGCCTACCTCGAAGCAAAGGAATAACTCGGATATATTTCGGTATATGGTAACTCGTTGAACTTACTCGTCCAACGTAAATAAAAAAAAAAACTCAAGGATAAACCTTCCTTGGCTCACAGCCAACTCCGAGAATCTCTTCTCGGTTTTGATAAGGATCAATCGGGGTCACATCCTCATCTTTAGGTCTCCCCAATAATAATGAGGGAAGACGATCTGACTTCAAAATTTGTGTAGCTGATTGGGAAGTGGCTTATTTTCAAGCCTACATCCCCCCACCAACCAGATGCGTGCCTTTTTCTTAGTAGGCTCTGGTTCAATACACATGGTGGATAAATCTCAATCTGGTGCCAAAAATGATGGTGATTGGACTGGGGTAAAGAAAACATCGTCGTCGTCATCGTCGCTATCGCTACCAGAACATGAGTCTGAATAACCGTTACAATCAAATGCAAGATCGGAGGGCGAGATTTCGACGAGCTGCTCTAACGAAGAGATATCGGCATTCTCTTCTCGATTTTGCTCAAGAGGTGTCTCATCTTCATCTTCAGGCTCCTCGATGATTGATGGGAGTCGATCTGACTCTTCATAATTGGTGTAGCTGATGGGAAACTGACTCTTTTTTGAGCCTACTTCTTCCCACCAACCTGATGCATACCTCTTCTTATCAGGCTCTAATCCAACAAACATCGTGGATAGGTCCTCATATGATCTCCATGGTGATGGTGTAAAATCCTCATCGTCGTCTCCATCGCTATCAGTATAGTCGGAGTCTGAATAATCGTAATAATCGAATTCAAGCTCAGATGAGACGTCGGACTGCTCTGGCGAAGAGGGATAGACATCCTCTTCTCGTTGATCAAGAGGTATTTCATCTTCACCTTCAGACTCTTCGATTGATGGAAGGCGGTCTGACTCTTCAAACTTGGCGTAACTGATGGGGAACTTACTTAGGCTCGAGCCTATATCCTCCCACCAACCAGATGCGTACCTCTTCTTAAAAACTTCTTGTCCAACAAACATTTTTGACAAGTCTAAATATGAGGCCGATGGCGATGGTTGTACGAAATCATCGTCATCATCGTCGCTATCAGAATATTCGGAGCCTGAATAGTCTGAATAGCCGTTGCAATCAAATGCAAGCTCAGTTAAGGGGTCAACGGATTGCTCTGAAGAAGAGATATTATAAATATTCTCTTCTTGGCTCCGGTCTAGAGGGAGATCTTCTTGGTTTTGACAAAGGTGAAGTGAGATTTCATCATATTCAGGCTCCTCTGGTATTGAAGGAAGACGATCCGCGTTTTCATAATTAGCGTAACTGATAGGGAAGGTTTGCTCATCTATGCCAACCTCTTCCCACCAACCAGATTGGTATCGCTTCTTGATATAGGGTTCTGGATCAAGTGGTACTGCATCATCAGATACCTCGAGTAATGGTGAAAGACGTTCTGACTCTTCGAAGTTCGTGTAGCTGATGGGGAACTTGCTTAGGCTCGAGCCTATATCCTCCCACCAACCAGATGCGTACCTCTTCTTAAAGACTTCTTGTCCAACAAACATTTTTGATAAGTCTAAATATGAGGTCGATGGCGATGGTTGTATGAAATCATCGTCATCGTCGTCGCTATCAGAATATTCGGAGCCTGAATAGTCTGAATAACCGTTGCAATCAAATGCAAGCTCGGACGCGGCTTCGGTGGGCCGCTCTGGCGAAGAGGCACTCTGTTCTAGACTTTTCTCGAGAGGGATACTTTCCTGGCTTTGGTGAGGGTCGATATCAGGTATGATCTCATCATCTTCAGACTCCTCTGGTATTGAAGGAAGACGATCCGCGTTTTCATAATTAGCGTAGCTGATAGGGAAGGTTTGCTCATCTATGCCAACCTCTTCCCACCAACCAGATTGGTATCGCTTCTTGATATAGGGTTCTGGATCAAGTGGTACTGCATCATCAGATACCTCAAGTAATGGTGAAAGACGTTCTGACTCTTCAAATTTCGTGTAGCTGATAGGGAACTTGCTTAGGCTCGAGCCTATATCCTCCCACCAACCAGATGCATACCTCTTCTTATCAGGCTCTAATCCAATACACATTGTGGATAGGTCCTCATATGATGTCCATGGTGATGGTGTTTGTATCGCCGGGGTAAAATCATCATCGTCATCATCGTCACTACCGGAATAATCGGAGCCTGAATAGTCTGAATAACCGTTGCAACCAAATGCAAGCTCGGACGCGGCTTCGGTGGGCCACTCTGGCGAAGAGGCACTCTGTTCTAGACTTTGCTCGAGAGGGATACTTTCCTGGCTTTGGTGAGGGTCGATATCAGGTATGATCTCATCATCTTCAGACTCCTCTGGTATAGGAGGAAGACGATCAGAGTTTTGATAGTTGGTGTAGCTGATAGGGAAGGCTTGCTCATCTATGCCAACCTCTTCCCACCAACCAGATCGGTATCGCTTCTTGATGTAAGACTCTAGATCAAGTGGTACCGCGTCATCAGATACCTCGAGTAATGGTGAAAGACGTTCTGACTCTTCGAAGTTCGTGTAGCTGATGGGGAAGTAATTCCTTTTCGAGCCTACATCCTCCCACCAACCAGAGGCATACCTTTTCTTGGTAGGCTCTGACCCCATACACATGTTGAATAAGTCTTCATATGATGATGGTCTTGATGGTGCTACCGAAAAGAAATCGTCATCGTCGTCATCGTTATCACCATCATTACTATCAGAATATTCAGAGTCTGAATAATCGATGTGATCGAGTGCAAGCTTGGAGGGGTCGTTGACGGGTTGCTCCGATGGAGAAGTATATGAAGTGGAGGCAGTACTAACTGTAGGACTACCACTCCGAGCGGTAGACCCGACCGAAGATCTATTGCCGGCTTCGGGAGTTTCCCACCAATTATCGTAAGAAGAGTTGGAGTCGGCCCGGTACTCTCGGAGGAGGTCACGGAATGACATGGTGGGTTGTGGTGGGGAGTATTCGGTATCGCTCACGAACGGATTCGTCTGCTGATTTTGCAGCTCCACCTGGGGAGAAGAGATAGTTTGGGAGGGTGGGTTGATCTCGGATGAAGCCATGGTTCAACGAGATATAGAGAGATATGGAGAGGAGATATGGAGAGGAGATATGGGGTATGGAGGAGATATAGAGAAGAGAGATATATGGGGTGGTATGAAGAGAGATATGAAAGAGAGAGGTCGAAGAGAGTGATGGGAGAGAGTGAGGTATTGAGGAATTTGATGTGAGAGGGGGGGATATTGAAGACGAGAGAATCAATTCCGAAGGATTAAATTTCGGAAAGATGAGATGAGATGAACGTAGAACCAAAGAAGGTTAAAGTTCGAGAGGATGTTAATAGAGTTTGAGAAGGTGGAAATGTTAACCGAAGAAACAAGCTTAGCGAGATATTTAGAAAAAATATCCGTTATAGCAAGTTTGGTGGTTGGGGATGAGGACAGATAACCAATGTGCGTGGGCGAGAAACAACCTCAGAAGGATGAACTCTAGATGTGCAACAAGGTCGACGCGTCCCAAGACCCCTCAACGCGTAGCGAGAAATCAAAAAGAAGTCTCTAGATTTGCGGAGGAGTGGCGGGAAGATTGTTTCGAGGAAAGTGTTTGGTTTGTGAGAAAAAACTATTCTAGGGGGGCGAGAAAGGCCTTCACAAGAAGGGCAGACTCTGAGGGGTCGAAGTAGTTATTTCGAGAGTTGTTTAGGCAATTGCAGTAGGTTTGGAGGCTTTGATTGCGTGCCTAAAAGGCAAGGAGGTGGAGTTACTAATTGTTTCGTAGCTGAATGCTGTATGGTATGCGATTTTATAACGTAGCTGGGTGTAGTTTTTGTGTGGGAAGGGTGAGTTAAGAGGGGTGAGGGGAAGAAGTGGGTTATATAGTCGCTGAAAACCCTAAACAACGAATGACTCCATCATCCTTCCTCCCCCCCCTCCGGAGAATCTGTGCCGGCCATTGCGCAATTCCCCTAAACAACACTCCCACAAGCGAGCACTAAATTAAGAACATTGGAAGAGTAGGAATAGGTTAAGCTGGAGACCACCGTGAGATTTCTAGGCCCTACGTAATTCTGAATTCAAAAAACTACATAACATGTACCCTCAGAAATTCATGTCTTCTATAAAGAAAAAAAGCGACCGTTCACGCCGTCGGCAATGGCGCTGCTCTCTCTCTCTCGGGTATGAACATTTCCACCCCAGTGATCCCCTCGACCACGCCATAGCTTCCCCAGTAAGGATCTTCACGATCCAATCCATGCCTACGCGATCATTCACCCGCGCGTTAAAGTGCTTCACGGGTGATCACTCGGTTCCCTACCCTCGCCCCCACAACCCCACAACCCACGCCTCTGCGCGCCCCGGCACCGCCAAATGTGCCGCAACAATGGACGGAACAGCTGGGACCGATAAACCCACATTTCTCTACGTGTATTATAGCTTCACGGGATATCACTCGGCTGTGCATAAAAAAAAACACGTGCATAAAAAAAATTTCTTTTCCCTTCTTCTTCCCTGAGGAATCCCTTTCTCCCTTCCCCTCTTAATCGCGCCCTTGCGTGCCACCCCCTGAACCCGTTGTGATACAGTGTCCTCGACCTAGCTGTGCCCGCCACGGGGACTATCTCCTGGTGCATTGTAATTGTACGGATGGGTCGGCCGAGTCACTCGCGGAGGATACTTCCCCGCCTGGTGGCGGGCGCTGGTGGCGGGGACAGATCTTGGTTGCGTCATTTGTGTTGTGTCGTTGAGGCGCACTGTGCGGCATGGGGTGTCACTCGGTTTGTCGTCTTGGCGGGGGGGTGTAGGATTGATTCTACTTATTACCAGCTCCAAGTGTACGTAGAACTAACACACAATCAACTACAACGGTGAACAGAGGTAGAGCGTTTTGACCCTTGCCTTTGCGCATTTTTGAATTGGTAAGAGTAAAAGGTGTAATAAAATATTTTAGTTGCTGGGTTGGATCTGTATGGGGTTTGCCACTCGGGCTTTCACGGGGGGTGCTTAACGTTACGTGTGTCGGAAACAATGTGGGGATGCAGTAGTTGGTAGATACTTACACTCTAGAAGCTGCATGTACATGTACATGTAGTATCCACCCTCCTCCTCATCCCCATGATAATTCGCCACTTTTCTTTTTTCTCTTTTTTTTTCTCTTTCTCCCCCACCCCCCGGCCCCTCCAGCGCGCCACGCCACGTGCACAGGAACGAGAATCTCCGCGCGCGCGCTATGTAGCACCGTCGATCCTAGGCCCCATTGAAGTTTACACCTAGCTTACCACAACACTCGGTTCTGGACCCGAGGGGGAATTAAACTACTGTACGTCCGTACCTGCATTGGCGGCTTACATATTACGTGCGTGCGTGTCGATCTCCCCATACATAATATCACATACATGCAGGATCTCCCGTCCCGTCCCGTCTCGGCCCGGGCGGGGGTCAGTGGGGTGGGTGGGGTGGGGGCCGTTCTGTACATACACAGACGTTTGCGCCTGCTGCTAGCTGTGGAGTACACACACCACGTCTGGGGGTCTAGAGCTGTAACTGGGGTTGGGGTTAACTACATGTACATATGTACATATGTACTACTAGCATAGAATCTCGAAATCAATTCCCACTACAGGCATAACCCCCCTCCCTCCCCCCATAGATAAAAGGTTAATCTACAAAGTAGATTCGAACCCCCACCCCCTTCCACCGCCCACAACGTACGCTGGAGTCGTCTTGGAGCGGTATGTGTTATGTACTCACTCAGCTACACATGCCCGTGTACCCCCCGCCCTGCCCTGCCCCGCGTACATTGGATGTAGATGTAGCTGTGGATGTAGATGTAGCTGTGGATGTAGATGTGGATGTGATGTAGATTCAGATGTGATGCAGATGCAAAAAGGACGGTAGAATTCTATTTCGTTCCCTCCCCGTAACCCCCAGACCAGACCACAGACCAGACCACAGACCAGACCACAAGAAAAAAGCGGAGATCCCCCCAAACCACCACTACAAAGGAAGGAGGCAATGAGAAATAAGTACTGTTATACTAGCTAGCTAGATGACTGTCCTGTCCTGTGCGTGCTGTTTATCGCCTGAGACCCAATCCCCCCCCCAAACACCCCAAGTACATGTATCTGCCCTCTTCTTGCCCCCCTACTGACCAGAACTCGGCCTCGGCCTCTGACCAACGGACTAGCTAGTTGCGCATGAAATACCTACAGATGAAAGAAAAAAAGAAAAAGAGAAAGAGAAAGAAGAAGACTTTGTAGTAGTAGTAGAGTAGTAGAGTAGTAGTATTGTAGTAGTGATGCCCCATAAATAAATGACAGAGGGAAAAAAAAAAAGCACAAGCAAAAAACAGTCCAACAACCTTCTACCCACTGACCGAAATGTCCGACGTCCCATCGACCCACACGCCCTCCCACCACTTATCCAGCGCGTCCTTCAGCTTCTCGGCCTTCATCTTGACGTACTCGAGCCAGTCCATGGCCTGCTTATTCGCCTCCGAGTCCTCGTCAGCCGTGCTATCTGTCGGCAGCTGCGTCGGCGTCGGTGCAGCCGTCGCCGCCGCCGTCGCCGTCTGGGTCTTGGTGGCCGGCAGCGGCAGCTTCGGCTCCTCCTCCTTCTTCTCCTCCTCCTCGTCGTCACTGACAAGCCTCAGCCCGTCCACGCCCGCCAGCGTCGCATTGGTCCCCACCGCCGGCTCCTTGAGCCCCAGCGTATCGCAGAGCATGCGGTACACCTCGACGTTCGCAAACGCCTCCACCACGCCGGCCTGCACGGCCGCGTCCCCGCCGCCATCGTGCTCGTCGAGCCGCCAGGCGCCGCCGCTGCCGTGCAGATGGCTGAAGGCGGGGCCGCGCGCAATGAACACGGCGCGCATCAGCGGGTGCGTGTTGTCGTACCCGTGCAGGCCCGCCGGCGAGTACCTCTGGCCCGGGGCGGCCTTGGAGACGTCAAACTCGCTGCGCGTGACGATGGCGTAGCCCGTCTCCGGCACGATCCACAGCGGCGCGATGCGCGCGTTGTTGCTAAAGTGCCAGCGCTCGGGCATGTCCCCGTCGCGCAGGAACACGTCCCAGTGCGAGTCGCCCTTTGCGGCGTTGGCCGCCACCTCGGCCTTGAGCGTGTCGTGCAGCGCGGTGAGGTTCACGTGGGGGGCGGGGCGGAGGCCGTAGAGCGGCCAGCCGTCCGTGTGGCTGATCTGGGACATGTCGATGATGTCGTCGATGTAGATGAGGCGGTCGTTGGACGTGCTGGCCATGCCGTGGTCCGAGACGACCACGATGTTGATGAGCTCCGTGATGTTGCGCGCGTCCAGGCCCTTGAGCAGCTCCGCGAACATGTCGTCGACCGCGCGGATGACATCGTCGGTCTGCGTGGTGTTGGGGCCGAACTTGTGTCCCACAGAGTCGATGTTGGGCACGTATGCGGCGATGAGCTGCGGCCGGTCGACGAGCTCCTTGTCGAGGAATTCAAGGATGCGGGAGGTCTTGCGCGGGAGCACCTCCGACCCGTTGTACCGGTCGAGATAGGTGATCCCCCAGCCGTCGGCGGCCTCGGAGCCGGGCCACATGTGCACGGCCGTC
This sequence comes from Morchella sp. 2018-W16, assembly GCA_024713755.1. Taxonomy (NCBI): domain Eukaryota; kingdom Fungi; phylum Ascomycota; class Pezizomycetes; order Pezizales; family Morchellaceae; genus Morchella; species Morchella sp. 2018-W16. The sequence goes on along the minus strand of JAMGYY010000017.1, from coordinate 268,783 downwards.
TTGACGCCCTGCTTCTCGGCGGTGGCCCAGATGGGTTCGCCGCCCCACCAGGAGACAGAGTGCGAGCGCGCGGGGTCTGTATAGTAGAACTCTTTGCCGGTGGCGGGGTCGAAGAAGCTGTTTCCGACGATGCCGTGGGATTCGGGGTACAGGCCCGTGACGAGCGTCCAGTGGTTGGGGAAGGTGACGCTGGGGAAGCTGGGCGTCATGAACCGTGGCGAGAGCCCGGAGGCGACGAAGGCGGAGAGCGTGGGTGTGAGGTGCCGCGAGAGGAAGTCGGCGCGGAAGCCGTCGAGGGAGATGAGGATTGTGGTGGGGCGGAAGGAGTGGGTGCCATTTGAGAGGGTTGCGGGTCGTGGGTTGATGGGGTAGGCACTGCGCGTGGAGAGGGAGAGGGAGGCAAAGATGAGAAGCATTAGGAACGTGAGGAGAATGCTTGTTACGAGGAGCATAGAGCGTCCGTTCGGTTTTCGAGGCTACTCGGCGGGTTAGCTATGGTCACAGACTCAAAGCCATAAAACGAACAAGAGAGGAAATTCGTAGATATATGGGGGGGTATATATATTTGAATTTCGCAATTCCCTCCAGAAATAAGAGCTACAAAAACATCATCTACCTACCTTCCTCTCATACGCCAACTTCTCCGCCAGCAAATCATCCTCCTCAATCTCACTATCACTCGTGTCACTGCCGCCCCCGATCCCAAACTCCCCACCCTCCTCCATACCCAGTCTCTTACCGCCCATCATGGCCACCACCTCGCGCACGCCCTTCCGGCGCCCCACGCCCCGAACCTTCTTCCCGATCTTGATGCTCCCGTTCCCGACCTTGCGGCCAATGCTCCCAAACAGGCCCTGCCCGCCCGACAGCAGCTTCTCGCGCTCCTCCTCCTCCCGCAGAACCTCCATGTCGCGCTCGCCGCCGACTTCTTCCTCTTCCTCGTCGGAGAAGGGCTCGATGGCGGAGGTGGGGGTGGTAGTAGTAGTAGTAGTAGTAGTAGTAGGGTGCTGTTGTGGGGAGGTGCTGGTGGGGACTGCGGCGTAAGCGGACGCGTCGGCGTCGTAGGAACGCCGGGAGAAGAGGCCTGGGGCCATGGTGGTGGATGTGCTTGCTTGTGGGTAGATAGAGGTGTCCTTGAGATATCTATCTACCTTGTATATGTATGCGTATCGTTTTGAGCTCCGAGAAGCTCTGATGCTGATGCTGCTGCTGATGCGGGACTAACAGCTGATGGTAGACCAGATAATTAGTAGTTAGTAGTTAGCTGTCCTGCATGAAGCAGTAAGAGCACATCATGTAGTTAGTAAGTAAGAAGTAGGTAGTAATAGTATTAAGGAGGAGCGCAGTGCAGTTCAGTGGGCCGGGTAACAACAACCCTGCCGAGCCACCCGGGTAGCGTTACTACCGAAATTAGATTTCTATTGCATATGCTTCACGCCGAATCACTCGCGGGCGGTTAATTGCCGTGTTGAGAAGTACCTGCATATATCGCCAACGAGAATAGAAATAGACTGGTGAAAAGTGGCTATGGGGGGAAAGAGAAAATATCAAGCCCAAGCGAGAGACTATGAAGAGTAGATACATATAATATACATGTATGTTGGTGGTCATGGGCTCTCACTCGCTTATCTCCTGCAGTTATGCCAGGGTGCTTTCTATCTCGTAGATACATACATACACGAGTGAACACTGCCTACTCCACACACAAGCTATCTGCCTCCCAGGCGTTAAAGCTCAACAACAACAACACATGTATATACACTACACGGACATATACTCCTTGGCTACATGTATGCAGTGCAAGTACTACGCCATGGCCGGATCCCACCTATGAGGCTCTCTCTCCCCCCTCCTCCTCCCCCTCGGGTCGGGTACACTGTCAACGCTCAGTTATCGAACAGCTGCCCTCTGTGGCGATGCATAGATCAGTAGAGTACGCGGGAGGGGTCTGCATGGGCGAGTCAATGCACAGTACATTCTACGTGCATGTAATGCAACACGGGTTCTACATATACCTCCTGTTGGATGTGGCACCATATCTGGAGAATCCTGACAATAGAGTTCTGCCAGGAGATGGGGTCTTGGGTGGAAACCCTTCCAAAAGCTCATTTATTATTGAAAGTACACCAAAAAAAACTTAGGTAGCTACACCGCCCCCGAAAGAGATACAAATGATATCACTAAAGAAAGAAAAGAGAGAGAGAAAAAGGAAGAAAACCTATACCAACACCAACACCTATATCTACTACGCCTTGCGCAACTTAACGGTTGCTAGTGCTGGCGCTGTCGTTAATGAAGAGCTTAACGGGACCTCATCATGCGGGATGCTATCAGCCGCTTCGATGCTCTCATACTTCTGCAATATCCTCAGCACGACATACGACGCCTCAGTCAACGCATATTGTTCTACAATCCGCGTTAGCACACTTCTTAATCATAGTCAGGATGAACAGCCACTCACGTCCCAAACAGATTCTCGGCCCGCCATTGAATGGGAGAAAGTCCCAGCCCTTTCCAACACCCTCTCCCCACCGCTCAGGTCGGAATTCGGCCGCGTCGGGCCCGTAGAGATCCTCGCGCCGATGCATGGCCCTGACAGAATAGTCGGCTTTGTGGCCCTTTGGTATAAAGATGGGGGACTGCCTGTCTGGTCCGCCGCCCTTGGGAAGAATGGTGTTTGTCACTGCAATTCGGCCATTGAGTGGGACAGATGGGAACAAGCGGAGAGCTATCATTTTTCTTTTCGTCAGTACCCATTGATATATATATATATAGGCTCGCAGAAGATTTGGGGGATAAACTTACTTTCGTTTAGAACATAGCGGAGGTAGGTAATGTCCTTTAGGTCGGTAAAGGATGGGATTCTGTTGTCTTTCCCGTCACCGACAGCCTTGAGGATTTCGGCGCGCAGTTTTGCGTAGACGGCTGGGTGTCGGGAGAGAAGTACGAAGCATGCACCGAGTAGGGATGCGGTAGTGTCCCTTCCTGCTAACAAGATGTGCAGAACTTGATATCTTATATACTCCGGGTCCTGGTTCTGCTCCGCGATAGAATCCAGGAATACATACTTTTTCTTCTCTTGTTGCTGCAATCCTGCCTTCGAGCCCCTCTGCTTGTCCAAGGCGGCATACACAAAGCGGTCCACGAAATCGTGGCAAATCTTGTTTGCCGTCCGAAACTCCTTGTTGTTGACCAGCCAGTATAGCTTCATTGCCCTCATCCGCATCATCAAATACCTCTGCGACGTATCGAACGCCTGCCCAAAGCCCATCTCCCCGTCCTTACCACCCGCCTCGGCACCAGGCAACAGGGTATTCACGCTCTCTCCCAACAGGAATTCCGTGGCAGAGTCAAGCGTCAGTCTGAAGAACAGCGGCTGCAGGTCCACGACCTCCCCAGCAGACCGGTCCATCAATTCCATGAGACGGCTAACGTGGATATCGAGACTCTCGATATCACTGACCTGTTCCCTCGAGAACTGCGGCCTCAACATAGCCCTCGAGTGCTCCCACGCCGACCCATCACTCGTAAAGATGCCCGGGCCCAGCAGCGGGTAGAAACTATTCAAGCGTGCCGACCCCAAGTTCCAGTCCTTGAAGCTTGTTGCGAGTATCGCCTTGATGTTCTCTGGCTCGCAGGTCGAGAGGGATGTGCTGCCGGCGATGCGGCCGGAGTATGTATTTCCGTGTTCCCTGTAGCGCTTGTCAAGCAGCTGGACGTGCTCAGAGACGCGGGCGGCCTTGACGATGGTGAGCCAGTTTTGGAAGCCAAACCAGGGCGAGGGGAACCAGGGGGGCGGGAGACATTTGTTTGCGGCGGCGAGGCGCCGGTTGGTGTACGAGGTGTAGACGGAGAGGATGAGTTTGCGGACGAGGAGGGCGAGTAGGATACCGACGGCTAGGGACTTTATGTTGAGCCCAGGCAGGTGCGTCATGTCTTTGGCGTTGATGTGCATTTTGGAGGAGGAGGAGGGTGGTCTGTGTTTGTTTGTGATGGAGGGGTAGAGGAGAGAGGGGGCGGAAGATGCCTAGTCTATATACTACTTTTTTTTTTTCCTTTCTTTGCTTTTCGCCTTTCTTTCCTTTTTTCTTTATTGATTGATATCCACGAGCTTGCTCGTAACTACACCCCACCAACCACCCACCCCTTGCATTTAGAAGACATGGAAGAATAGATTTTATTTCCTAGAATTGATCAGAAAATAATTAATATATGTACTGTTGTCTTGCCGTGTTTTCCTGTCTTCAAATAAACTGCATATATACGTCGTCGTGGTCGTGGTCGTGGTCGTGGTCCGGTAAATCGGGAGTGGACATACGCATCATGTACCTACATACATACCTCATGAAGAATGTACCCAGGGGTATATACCAGAAAGCGATGCAACGACCCCCAATGAAGCGTAAACAGAGCATAAAGAACCCACCAACCATATCCAAGTAGAAGAAATCAAGATGGTTGTGAATTTACCAAGGCCTCACCTAGAATAGTGTAGTGTAGTGTAGTGTACTCCCAAGCCCAGTTAGGGATCCCTGGGTACTTGTGTGTAATCAACTAATACTTGTAGGGCATTGTAGCCAACCACACACGTTACACGGATGTACCTACATCCTCTACTATGTGTGGATGGGGCACAGATAAAAAAAGACAATAGATTTTCCGTCCATCTGTGTGCATTCCCCGGGGCCACAACACTCCCCCTGTCCATATCCATCGATATAGATATAGATGCATCCACGGGCCCGGAGGCTGTATCCAGTATCCATCCAGTGGACGTTGCATGACGTCGGTCGGGGTCGGGGCAACCGTGGACGTCGGGGTCGGGGCAACCGTGGACGTCGGGGTCGGGGCAACCGTGGACGTCGGGGTCGGGGCAACCGTGGATGTCGGGCTCGGGCGTTCCAGCGCCGAGGGCCCGGTGTTGAGTATTCAGGTCCGACTGGCGCGCATATGGATGTAGGTACTTTGGACAACCCTCCTCCCCCCCACTCGGATGGTTGGTATCATGGAGGTTTGTGGCTCGGCGGAGGGGTGGGAACTACATAGGCCTTGGCCCTGGATGAGATAATAGAAACCTTAGGCACTTTTGGCCAAAATTACTAGTTGCAGGGATCTTTTGCTGGGTGGGCAAACAGCATTTCTCAAAATTGATGCTTGGCCTAAAATCTCTAATCTATAATACGACAAGCCGAAGAAGTACAGTGCCTAGGTACATGTATTTACTATTTACTCTACTCTCTGTCTGTGGCATTTCCTCCGATCCCCACAACGGATGGAGTGCCAGCCACAAACCGTATCTACATACAGTACCTACTCTACCTAGGCAGGCATGTGAAGATCTACTTGGAACTTCAACATTACCCTCGGCTTGGGGTTACGTTATGCACACTGCTGCTACAAAGTGCGATTCTTGTTTTTTTTTGTGATGCGTCGTCTCGTCTGAACAAAGAGACGTAGGGAGTTGCACTCCCGGGGCTGAAGGGTGTCTCAGAAAACCGCCCCGTGGGGATTGACAGCTGACTGCAGTGGGGAATTTTGGTTTGAGTGCTTATCGTGTGTTTGTGCTCTACAGGAATCAATTGGCGATATGGTGATGGGCACGGGGATGGACCCCCGCTGTGAGCAAGTGAATTGTGTGGTTGGAGCGGACCTACCGTTAATTCTCGAATAATCCACTATCCCCGTATTTGTATGTGGTAAGTCCGAACCAGAGCGAATTGGCGAATCAAACTTCACGGATTCGTGGAGATACACACTTCTTCTCACCCGGAATTAAGATTTACTCTACGTCCCCGGTGGGTATGGGCGGTGATATGGTATGATAGGAGAGTATGTAGCGCCGGTGGCTGCACTTTGTCCTCACATACCTATGGCGTTATATCTTTTCTTTCTTCCTTACTCATACAGTTATTTTCAAGCGGTGGGGTAGGGCGACCTGCATATCCTCCTACCATTGATTCCCTCAACGGCTCAACTGTGGACTAAACCTCTCTACTGTGATGCGCATCCGGTATCGAATATAACAATATCACCAGCATACTATATATATGCGGTGACGACATGCCGACATAGGTATTATATGGACTCTCCTCTACTTGTCTGACTACGCAGAGGTGATTTCTCCTCGACGATATCAAGCCTCCACCTTTACGCCGACGGGATGTTCCATGTCCGTTGACTGGAATGTAGGAACCCCCCCCCCCCTCGCCAATCGGATGACGTCTGGTAGCCGGCGGCAACCACCAAGTCGGGTCATGATTCCATCCATCTCTCGGTCGTGATATATATATCTATATATTCTCCGGGCCAAATGGTCTGGTCGTCTGAAATAACATTCCTGTAAGGCCAGTATACTAAGTACTGTACTAGGTGGACCACCTCGCGACTGCGGGGTTTGCTTTTTCCTTGGGAACCTCCAGCCCACATAGTTGCTCACCCAGTATAGTTGGCCATGGCCGACTCGGGCAGTTTGACTACATCTATACTTTATAGTAGCCACCTCACAATAAACTTACCCACCTCCGGTAACCACAATGGCCTCTCCCAAACCCACAAATCAATGCATAGTAGACATTGCAGACACTCTAAAGCCAACGACCACACCGGGCTCTGATATATGACAAGGCAGGGTCCGAGGAACGGCGGTGCACTCTACGTATGTGGTAGCGGCCCCGCGGTATTACTGTGTTTCGTTTGGGGGTCTAAGTGCAGGTATATACGAGTACATACCTATCTCTCTACTGAGTGTTGGCGCCCCGCGCGCATGATAGAAGAGATGGTTGGTGGAGAGTGAGGGGGGGAGATAGAGAGATAGAGTAGTGGGGTTGATACCGTAGGTTATGGGGGTGGGCTTGGTAGGGGGGTGGAAAAACCTTTACCTTTGGATTCCCAGATACAATGGTGCGCTCAGTTTCGCATCGGGATATATACCGATGCCGTTAAATCTCAAATAACCCACCCCCCCGTATGTGCATGTGGTAGGTCCGAACCAAACACTTTTCGGATTCGTGCAGGCACTCTACACGCCCCCCTCTCACCCGGAATTAAGCAGGGTTTGCCGAGAAGTAGCGGTGTCTCCGTGTGAGACTTCCCCACGGGTAACATGGCGAGATGGAGTAGCTCCGCAGTTGAACGTGGGCCTCTGGGCTGGGTTGGTTAGCCACGCGCGGGCTATAGGCCGATATCAAAGCCCCCGATCCAGGAACCTCGGGTCGTTCACTTACCGGGAACTTTATGGTAGATAGCTTTGACTAAGCTGCATGTAGTGAGCCTTGACGGTAGGTAGCCATCGAGAGGTTTGTCTCCGTCATGGGAGGTCACTCAGTCACGGGACTCCCTAGAACTAACCGCCTGCCCAGCATATAGTTATTTGAGGATGTAGGTGGGGCATCAGTTAGAGAAAGGGAAACTACATGTAGCGAGGTTTTTCCGTGGATATTCAACTAGGAGGAATGTATAAACTTGCAGTGATAGCATGTGTTCCCATCCGTATTTCAATCATACCAAGAATGTAATGGGCTTAGGAATTCAGTCTACTCAAGGGTGTATCCAGCAGGTATTGTTCTATATAGAGTGTCTATAATTACAAAATTGGTATATCATGTATGTGTATCCACCCAATCTTCCATTTTGTCCCTCATTAATAATAAAATAAACCATACACCTTGTTTCCTTAAATCATATCAGTCCGACTTGTCCGACCTGTCTGTAAACACATTCTCCCAATACTCCACCAGATCCCTGACCACTAGCTTCCTCCTAACCCTCGTAAACGTCATTACGCCTGTCTCGCAGCCCTCGGTTCAGGAACCTCCACCGTAGAGCTCGTCATCGTCACCTGCCGCAGAGTCTTCCCATTCGCCTGTGGCCGGGCCAGTGCTGCTGCCGCCGCCAAGGTCTAGCTGGAGTCGTGTATGGAGACCAGAGTCTTCGAGGGGCTGTCCGGACCTGTCGAGGAGGAGGGCTTTGCCATTGTTGGGCTCGTAGGGTGGCGCTTCGCTCATGCTGATTTCGATGACGTTGCCTTTGCCTTTGCCGTTGTTTTGCGACTTCTTTTTGCTTTCGTCGTCTTCAGCCTTTTCAAACTGTTCACGCACGCGCTGGTAGTGCTCAAGTTCCTTTGCACTGTTGTTTTGTCCTGATCAGTATCTTCGAAAAAAATACTCGCCTTTCAAAAGGTGGGGGGAAGAGGTAATACCTAACACTACCCACGAGTTCGTTCCTCGCCTCTTCAAAGTCACCCTCTTCGACAAGAACAGTGGTGTCCCCTTCAGTTGCAACGTGGTCGAAGAAATAGGCAGTGCTCATACTCTCACCGCTCTGGCCGTTGAGGATCCTAATCTTTTCATCTACCCTGCCGGCTTGACGGGTGATTGCCTTCAACATTGCGTCTGAGCACAGCGCGTACAAGTCTGCACCCGTATACGTGAATGGCAAGGTCTCTGCTATCTTCCTCAGCGAGAGCGAGGGATGGAGCGCAAACCTATCCACAAATTAGTAACATATACCAAATATCAGAAGGGGTCATGTTCGTACTTCCTAGTCAACGCTTCCAAGATGGTTAACTGCTTATCATGCGTATCACTGACACCCAAGTACAGCATCTTGTCAAATCTTCCCGGCCTAAGTAACGCCGCGTCCAATAAGTCAGGACGATTGGTCGCCCCAATCACGAAAACACCGCCACTTCCCTCAGCACCTTCGCTCATACCATCAAGCTCCGCCAACAACTGGGACACAATACGGTCCATGACACCACCGGAATCACCCTGGTTACCTCTTTTCGGCGCAACTGAGTCCAACTCATCGAAAAACACAACACAGGGCCTTGCATCACGTGCACGTTGGAAGACGCGGCGTACGTTGGCTTCAGACTCTCCAATGTACATGTTCAGCAATTCAGGCCCCTTGACAGAGAAGAAATTGAGCGAGAACTCTGTTGCAATTGCTTTTGCCAGGAGGGTCTTTCCTGTTCCCGGCGGCCCGTAGAAGAGAATACCAGAGCGCTTCTTCATACCCTTAGCAAAGAGCTCTGGCCGCTCAAGTGGGAGCTGGATGGTCTCCATAACGGCGCTCTTGACGTTGGAAAGACCTCCAACGTCGTCCCAAGACACGTTGGGGATCTTTGGAGCGCCAATTGAGTCGGCGAAGTTTCGACGTGCAGCTTCGACTGCGACTTCGAAATCGCATTTGAGGATGCTGGTTGCTTCGTCTCCTCCGGCGATCTCGAGGTCCTGGACCGTTAGTGGCCCCTCGACGGATCCGGTATTTTTTATTCTTGTGCGGCATTTCTTTGCTAACTTTGAAATCCGCTCGCCGCTAGCTGCGACAGCTCTCTCAACGACGTCGACTAAATCGCCTGCCACTAAAGCCGCAGTCTTGACTGCGACACCACTAAGCTCAACCTCCTTCCCGAGTCTAACTCTTCGCTCGTCTACAATTGCCTCCAAGAGCCCTGCCCTCTCTTTTTCGTCAGGCGCACCAACATCCATCTCATGTGTAAAAACATTACGCACGTTATCAGACAGTTTATCCACTTCTGTGGTGGTCGCAACAACAATCCTGAACTGACTAACGATATCCTTCAACACTTCGCCCATCTTCCCCGCCGTAAGGGCCTCGATATGAGACAAGAGCAAAACACAGCTCTCCTTTCCACACGACAGAGCCCTGTCTACTCTTGCCCTAAGGAACCCCTCTGTTTTAACGTCTCCTGACCCGCCGTCTGAAATGATGTCGTATGCATCAATATGGAAGACATGGACCCCCACGTCCGACGCTGCCCTCATCGCAATCGTCCGCTTACCAATTGCTCTTTGGGTGCTTGTCAATAGAATCGCAATAGGCTGCAAACCCAGCTGTATAGCTCTTGGGGACGTAGCTGCAGATACCAGCTCCCTTAACCGCCGCTGCGTTTGGTTAACATAGCGGTTTGGGAAAATCAACGCAGTAGGCTTGTTTTGTTCAATAGCCAACCTAACTGGTGGCGGCGACAGCCCAAGATAATACTCCCATGTAGAGGACACTGTGGGTGGGATCTTTCGTTTCTCGGAGCCAGCTTGCACCATACGCGTAGTTGCCGGGTCAACGAACACCACCCCACACCATACACCATCTTCTGCTGTTTCTTTCCGGTCTGCGCCTCGGCGACCAATTGGGCTTTTGTCACCATGATTTTCGTCGGAGGCAGAGACGATATTACCGACCTTGAACCAGGCGACACAGGACTTCTTACCGCCTTTACCTTCTTCGACGTTACTAATTAGCAGCTCTTCCGCGATACCGTCTTCGCCGCTATCACCATAGAGACTTCTAGCTAAGACTTCGTCAATTCCCACACCGATGACGTCGCCTTTCTTCACGAGTCGCCGACAGGACTCAAAGTAGGATTTTAGCTGAAGTAGCAGTGAAGGCTGAAGTGCCCGATCTGTTGAGGTTGGTGAAGCGATACGTAGTAGTGTGACTTCCTTGGCTGGGGGAGGAGAGGTAGGGCCTGGATCACGTAGAGACTTGGTGGGCATCTCAAATGGCGATAATACAACCTCGGTAGCCATGGCTACTAAAGGAGAGATGTTTGCAAGGAGAATAGGTGACAGGTAGACGATGCCAACTTCCCTCCTTAGCTCGCCATCAACCTCTTTCCCCTTCTCGCTACGTCTTTTCTTTTTCTCGTTGGGTGAAGAGCTTTCCCAACCCTCAGGAAGCGAGTAGATCCTTACTGGGCGCCCAAGTTCTGCATCATCGCTCCGCATTGAGGAATTGTCACGTTGGCTCCGTGAAACGGGTCTGCTTCCATTTACACCTCTCATTTGGGGAACTCCCAGTCCGCGCCCTCGTGCTACGGCTTCGGCGGCAGTCCTGGCCGGGGTTAAAGCAGAGCCCTCTACTGGTGGGGATGGGAGTGATATCCTGACCCAGTCGCCAGAGAAGCAGCCCAACTTTGCTAAATCTCCTACTTTTACAAAAACTCGTGCCTCATCGTCGTCGTAGTCCTTTGGTTTGGGGAATAGGAGCCCCGACGGTATCGGTATTGTGAGCGATTGAGTCTTGAATTCCTTCCCCTGCCCAGTCGTGCTTGACTGTAAGCTAGAGTTTGGAGATATAGACCCATTGCGCATATATGGCGCCGAGTTCATACTCGAGTAGGAGATTGGCCCCGGGCTGGGCAATGATAGGAATGTAGAAAATTCCAAATCACCCTCTTCGTCTCCTAAGTCTTCACCCTCAGAGCCCCCATCATGCTCACGTCCACCACCCAGGACTGTAATCCCATCGACCGCAGCCTGTTGCTTTCTCTGCATGCTCTCCCTCTCTTTCAAAATCACTATTTTTGTCTCCTCGAATATCAACCCCTGCTCTATTGGCTCACAAATCTCAATCTTTGCTTGGCCTCTCTCAATTCTCCCATGTGCATACCGCAACGGCAACTCATCTCCAGCACGAACAATTTTCTGCGTTGCGAGTGCTTCTTTTACACGATCTTCAAGGTCCTGGTCGTACTGCGAGGTCATATTGGCAGGAACGCGGACGTTCACAATCACGGTATCTAGACCTGCAGGGACAACATCCATCACAAGCACGCCGAGAGCTTTCGCGCCTTTTTCGCCTGCTGCAGAAAGCTGTGGGGGGAGGGTCATGGTATTTGGGAGCATTATCGTGGAGGGCGCGAGGCGCATAAACTGGGAGCTATCAGGAAGGAAGGTTACGGGGAAGATGGACCATTTTTTTGAAGCTGCCTCTCGCGCTGAGCTGAGAGGTGTTATGGCGATGTGGAGGGTCGGGGGTATTGGCTCTTCTTCGGGCTCCTCTGTATATAGCTATTAGAATTTTGACATGAATAAACTGTGAATAGCGAGCTAGCTAGCTTACCGTCATCAATCATGATTGTTTCCCCATTGATAATCTCGGGGTGCTGCTCGGGCTTCTTGGGCTCTTGCTTGATGAATCCAAACACATCTCTCCAGATGTCCTCAGAGACATATCCTACGTCGCCACGGAGCTCATCAACCACGAGTCGCGCCACGGTCGGTGCCCTATTTTTCCGCTTCTTGCGGAGTGGTTGACGCGGCGGAGCTTGTTGCTGCGGCGTTGAAGTTGAAGCTTGTGAAGCCATTGCAGCCATGGCAGCCATGGCAGCTGGGTGCAGAGCTGGTGCCATCCTGTCTGTTCTGTCTGTAGAGGTAGGTAGGTAGGTAGGTAGGTAGGTAGGGTTTTTGTTTGCAGCTGGAATGATAAACCGGGGCTTACCGCGGGATCGACGGGTGAGGTTTGGGGGAGGTTGGGGGAGGTACCGAGGCCTCGGGAATGTTATGGGGGGGTGCGTGCCCGGCCCGTGATCGTGGAAGAGGTAGGTTGGCTTGGCTTGGCGGGTTCGACGCCGGTTTCCTGGCCAACGGGAGATGCGGCGGCGAGTGATTGGCTGTGCTGTGGTCAGCGCGCAAGCACCCGGCGCATATGAACCAACCAGATGAATAAATTGATAGTCTGTTAACCTGCAAACACGGCTGATGGAAGTGCCCCCCGGAATGATTCGCTCTGTTTTCATAATGTATATGAGGCAATTGTAAGATATCGTACAGTTGGTCAATTGTCTAGACCTATAGATCTATAGGACGCACAGGAATAGAAGGTACGTGCAAAGTGTAGCTTCATGATCAAAACTGACATATGAGTACCTAGTACCTACAAAGATCTAGACTCTTGCAATTGGTTGTGTCTTCCAAAAATGATGCAAGGTCATCATCACCAGCTTACCGTGGCATACTGCTTGCAAGCTTGTTTGTTTGAGCTTCGCCTGTGGACTATTGTTTGCTATTGCTACATAGCGTGACACCAAAAACCATGGAGCACAAGAACACATGATAAACTGCATATCCCCGGACTCAGATACACGCATGTTGCACCCATGATTCAACCGCCTGTTAACTTTTTCCATGATCTTGTTTAGTATAAATGGCCTATGTGAAACCTTACTTACTACGTTCTCTGTATCCCCATCCCACTGCAACTAAAAAAACGCCAATAACCAGCTTCACTTGATTCTCATGATGTTTTCCTATCGATTTCAAGCAGCGTCTACATATGCATTGAGGTCTCGATCCTCTTCAGCGCCGCCCTCATTTTCACCTACCACTACCTGGAACCCCCCCGTCCCACCCCTCCTCCTCCAGACCATCCCCGCGCCGCCCCTCGAGAAACTAGTGAACCCGTAAGAACAACCGACTGCTGCGTCCGCAATACCCAGCGCAACCAGCCCGCCACCCAGTACAAAGGCTGGCTCGACCAAGCCTCCGCCCAGATCCGCTCCGAGCTGGAAAAATATCTCGCTGGGCTGCAGAACCCCCCGGCAACACCAACACCCCAGAGGAGGCTTCCTGACCCAGACAGATGTATAACCATCTTCATCGAGCTGTTCCCAGGAGAACCGGGGCGGTATGAAGGCGACTGCCCCCGGCGGCTTGAGGTGTTGGTGAGGGAGACGTATGGGTTGGAGGGATCGTCTGGGTGGAGGGGAGGAGAAGGTATGGAGGGGAGGGTGTTTATGTTGGATGCTAGAACTTCGGGTCTAGTGGAGGCTGTGGGGGTGGAAGAAGAGAGGGTTAGTGTGGTGGTATTACTGGTGACTTTGTAGGTACATCTGCTAATGGGGGCTTAGGATCATGCTGAAGAACTCCCAGAACACCTCCATAATTCATCCACGGATGAATACAGGTATGATGGTGTAAGTATGACTCCATCTAGTTCAAATGACTCCTACTACAGCTCCCGCTCCGGTGACGGGCATGATGGTCCATATGAAAACACACTATATATAGACAAAAAAACAGCTCCTAGCATACTTCCTCTCCAGATAAAAAGAAAAGAAACGGTAGTAGAACTATCCAGTTAGAAAATAAGGTTCAATAAAGTAAACAACACACCAATTTTAATAAATAAGCTTGGATGTTATGATGGATGGTTTAGGAGGATCATTTTTTACTCGGCACGATTGGGAGATTTTTTACGTTTTGAAGCCTATAAATAAAGCTTCTTTTAATTCAATAATAATTTTTTTTCTAGGCGGGTGCTACAATAGTTGTGAGACAAAACGGTAGCGCATGGTGGTATCGAGTGATAGGGTATGATACAGAAGTATTAGGATCTTGGCCCGTCTGTTCCCTTGTCGGATGTTTGAGACGAGATTACTATTTGGATACTGGATATCTCTGGTATCTACCAAGCAGGTGACATGCTTTTAAACCGTAAGAACATAGGCGATTTGCTTGGGTCCTATAACAGTTTAAGAAATCACCAATACCGAGGGTTCAGTATAGTAATTTCTGTATTTAAGTTCAAAGATATATGCGCGGCTGTTCTTATAAGTATACCACTTCGTCCAAAAATATAATAGTGTTATTACTCACGCAACGTCTGCTGCTTAGGTGCCCAAACAACGTTCCTTACGAGCAACGTATACCTATGTGACTCTTCCTTCTCTATAAGTAACACGAACTGTCTAGTTCTCTTCTCCCCCCCTTCTCTTTCTCTTTACTCTTTACCCTCTTTAAAATTTATACCTCTATCCGTCTATTGCCTGAAAGATCTTTGTACAGGTCACCATATCTCCTACGATACCCTTCCCTCACCGCTCACCTAGAACCTATAAAGATTTCATACCTATCAAGATATACCTCATAGTTCCCCTTCTATCATTAGATACTACTCAAGATGACTACATGCTGCGTTCTGGCCTGCTACACCCTCGACTGCTGCAACGGCGCTGGCCCATCAACCCCTCATACCACACCACGCACTACACCGTCTCCGCCACAATATCCCCCATCGCATCCCCTTGAATACTCCCCCTCTAACAACCAACTCCTAGTGTACAATCCGCTTGACCCCCCGGACTCACCGATTGGCCACGTCAACGAACTCATGAAAATGGCCAGCAACACCATCATGGGGCTCCAAGCCAGGCTAACCCACCTTGAAGAGCTAGTCACAGCCAGATCAGGTCTGTGTATCAACGACATGGAAAATGTTTACGTGGAGCTCGCCGCCTACGAGGACTCCGATGTATCTTCCTGTCTGGACCGCATCGAAAGGGACCTGTGGGCCCTCTTTGCCAAGGGGAAATACCCGGGGCAGTGGGTTTTCGAGGCTTACAACTTTACTTGCGTGCAGGTACAGCACCTGTTCGCGGTCCGGGTCGGAATACATGATCTTAAGCAGAGGGTGCTGGCGATGCTGGAACACGCGGCCGGTAGTGGGTCGGATGTTCCTAGCCTTGCCTATCGACTGCAAAAGGAGGGGCACCTGCTGAAAAATTCAGGGTACAATATGGGAGAGTATAACATGTGGGGGTCCGATACGAGAAAGCCTAGTATGATGATACAATATTCCGAGGACAGGGGGGAGTATTATGATACGTACGATACTACCATAGCCGACTTGAGAAATACGACGCGGATGCGGGCGAATGCGAAGGGTAAGGAGATTGAGAAGTTTATGGGAGATGAGGTTGCGGATACCGAGGAGGAGGGGACCAAGGAGACCATCAAGGCCTCAGCCAGGGGCAAGGAAAAAAGGAACCGAGAGACAGAGGGCGGGGATATAACCGAGGCCATACGCTTGTCGCTACTCTAGATTATCATATCCCGATATTCCGAAGGCAGAGTGGATACGCCTAAGGCTATGTAGAGTTTGGTCTATAGAACCAATTGTTCCCTATCCTACTCTCCGGAGGGCCTAACCATGGCTAAAGGATGTATGCTGGAGGGAACTGAGTTGATGATATGTATCTTGCGGAATTAATTAATTAATGGACCTTGCGCTCTTGGCACGGACGAGTGATCTAACATGATTAAAAATTGACCCACCCCCATGAGCCCTTATGATGCCATCACAAAGAATCACTCGGAGCCAGGCGGCCCTGTCGTTGCAGAACTGTCACTCTCCTGCAAAAACACTATATTTCCCTAATTCACAAAACCGTGGGGAGTAATTCAAATAGCTATAACTATATCTACAAGCACCACCAGAGAAAGAATAAAAAACTACCATCCTATAAAAATAAAAAGCCCCCACAAAGACGCCGTGAACCATCCATCCATAACTACAATACAAAATAATACAAGATACAAAAAAAGAAAAGGAGAAAGAAAGAAAAAGAAGAAACCCCTTCCCTTCACCCGCGCTCACCACACCCCCTTCCCATCCTCCACACTAAACAGCCCACTCTTCCTCTTCTCCGCCTCCCACCTCTTTACCCACCCCATCATCTCTCCCCTCCTCTTGGCAGACCCCACATTCACCGTGGGCACCACCCTGCCCACATTCAGCGCGCAGCAGAACATGGTCAGCTCCCTGAAGCTGCTATGCTCGCTATACGGGACGGCATAGCAGCGCACCGCCGCGCTCGACCCCCTCACCGGCTGCATCTGCGCCAGCCCATACGCGCTCCTCCACGACTCGCCGTGCAGCACGCCCGCGACGGTGGGCGACTCGACCGCGCGCGAGTTCGGCGGCCGGTAGCTCCACCCCGAGGGGCGGAAGCCGACGATGCGGTCAAAGTGCGGGCGGAAGGCGGCGAGATACTCCTGCAGGCTGGGGAGCTGCAGGTCCATGAGCGGCGTCATGTGCACCTGGGCTTCGTGCGGGTCGCTGGTGAGGAGGCGGTCGAGGAGGGGGTCCTCGAGCTGGTGGCAGAGATGGCGCTTGTTGGGGGGAGCGAAGATCTTGGTGTTGAGGGCTTGGGCGATGCCGAGGCAGAGGCGCTCCTTGCCGATGCTGTAGGTGCCGACGATGATGAGGAGGCGGCCGGGGGGCTTCATTGTAGGTGTGGGGACGGGGGCTGCGGGGGTTATGAAGTTTGCGAGGGTGGATCTACGGGCGTGGGTGGGTTCGGAGATGCCGGTGGAGGCTTCTTTTTGTAGTTTCACGCTCATGGCGGCGCAGGCTTCGATGACGCTGCCCTGCGCGGGGAATGCATATTTGGGATTTAGGTATGTGGTATCGAGATATACAACGTCTATTTTCTGGCCATTTAGTCCCTCCTTCCCCGGTGCCAGGAGCGGATGTTGCAGATGCTCCGGCCGTGCCCGGAAATCACCACAGTGTAGAATCCGCTTCCCGCCCTTCCTCGTCTCTTCGAATAAGAAGAGCATACTCCCGGGACAATGATTCGCATCCAGCCCTCTAACTCTGATCCCATCCACCCCAAAATTGGTCCACTCCTCCCATGCAAGCTCGTGAACGTATTTTGGGTCCACACCAAGTTTTGTCCTCACCAGGTTTGCCGTAACACGCGAGCAATAGATTGGTCCGTGGGCCCACTTGGAGCTGAGTCCAATGTAATGATCGCTGTGAAAATGAGAAAGAAAGTAGGCGCTGCAGCCAGGGACTGCGCCATAACGGAAAGCATCGACGGTGACCGGCCCGTTGAAAAGTATCTTGTAGAATGGGCATGTGCGGTCTGCGGCCTTCTTGCCGCGGGAATCTACTTCTGCTTTTGCGGCGGAAGCCCACGCCTGGCTTTCGCTGTTGGTTGACATTAGTTTCGTGAACGCAGACGGTCTAGAGGAGGATGACGGGGTGATCACTGGCGCGCGGCCAAAGAACGGGGAGGCCAAGTTCGTGGCGCCAGGTTTGGGGGGGAGGATGACCGGTTTGGACGGGGGAGTAGGGAGTGGGATTGGGGTACCATCAAGACAGTGATTGACGTGATCGTTCTTGTCATTCTCGGGCAGGCTTCCGATGTTAACTGCGCAGATGGGGCATCTAACCGCTTCTGCTTCGGCGGGGGTGCTGTCTTCGATCTCGTCGGTTTTGGAAATATTCTCAAGGTCTTCGAGGTCGCCGTCAAAGTCTTCGTAACCAGCCTCGGCGCGAGAGGCGGGGTCAAATCTGTAGGCTTCCTGTTCTTCAAAGTTTAGTTCCTCGGAAAAATCTTCAATGTCCTCATATTCTTCCTCCTCAAACGCGCTGCCTTTTCTTTTGCGGGCTTTAGGAATGATACTGCAGGCCTCTAGCTTTTCTTCGGCCCCAGGAGGTGGAGCATCCGTAGTATCCCCTCCATCCTCCTCCTCCTTCGTAGGGCTACTACCTGACGTCCCCGGCACCCCCGCCGATCCCTGCATGAATGCTTGCTCTCGAGTCCTTTTAGATGCGACCCCACCAACCCCCGACTCTTTAGTCTTTTCCGCAATGGATTCTCCAATATTCCTGTTTGTTCTGTCGCCAACCAGCCCTGTCTCCTCGCTTTCCTGATCACTGGAGTCGGTCTCCCCTGTAATTGATTTGGAGGGGCTCCGTTTCAATTTCTTGAAAGGAGCTGGTATAGGCCCTTTGCTTGAGAACAGGAAAGACCCCGCACCATCGAGCTTCAGGCTCGCCGGGTTAAATTTTGGCGTAGATCCCGAAATTTTACTGCCCGATGTCTCCGCCCCTGTGGTGGGAGTAGTAGTGGTAGAGGTACCAGGCAGTATATCCGTCGTAGGAGCGGTAGACTCAATCTCATCCACCACATTCTCGCTCATGACCACATCATCCTCATCGTCCTCCTCATCATGATCAGATAGCGGCGGCCCAGGGCGCCCATGCTTCGCCCTCACCGGAGAGGAGTATAGATCATCATGCCGCCTCGCCAACTCCAGCTCCCCCGCCGGGGCACGCTCCACTGACCATGCACTCTCATCAGCCTCATCCTCCTCCTCTGGCTCCGAAAGGTCCAGCTCATAACCCCCATGCCGAATGAATAGATCGTCACTCTGCGCACCCGCCACCTTGCCACCTTTGGCCGCCCCCTTCACAGGAGTCTTCATATCTGCTGGTGTAGAAGGCTTAAAGAAGCTCAGAATGGACGTATTGCCGCCCTTCTTCGCCGCTGACGACTTCCCTGTAGACGTTGCGGGCTTGAAGGCCATCCGCTTCCCGCCGCCAACCGAATAAGGCGTCAGTAGCGACTGCCTTGGCTTTCCTGGCGTCTTTCCTGGCGTTTTTGCGGGTGTCTTTACGGGTGCTGCCATCTTTTGCCGCTTCGGAGAAGGTGGTGAGGCGGCTGGATTCGGTGTTGGGTCAGTATTATTTGGTGGATCTGATACTAACGGAGGAGATGGGGATTCATCTGGGAAGGGAAGGGGTGAAATGTTGACGAGAGGTTTGTTGAACATTGGTCTGAGACGGATGACGTTCGTTGGGGAAGGGAATGCGATGTGGTTGACGCGAGGAAGGGTCTTTGTGGTTGGGTTTCGCGTTTTTTTGTGCAGGGGGGACAGTGACAGGCGACCACGCGTTGAGTGCTCTAGATTAGGAATTGGGTGTAACCACAAACTCTCCCTAGAGAAGTATGGGCACGGAAACTTTGAAACTTTACGGAAGCATTGAAACTTCAAGAATATTAGGGTCGATATAGTTTCTTGTGCTATGTAGGTACGTAGGTGGAGATACATATACTACACAAGTGACGGGCAGGTGGGGCTATCTGTGAGACTAATGCTACATGTGGCTACACCCTATAGCCTACGTATGAGTGTACCTACATGTATTTCTAACGTCTTCATCGAAATATCAATGCACAATTTGAGGTGCATGGTGTGACCGACCATGTATGAGTTGGGGTGTAGTACGTGTGCTGGGTGTCAAATTGTAGATTTCGAAGGTTTTTGTATTATGGTTATACCTCTATTCCGTTCTTGGGGGTGTTTTAAAATCCACCGTAGTTTATTATTGCCATCCGAAGATGTAGCTTAGGGTTGAGAAATACTTAACCATGCACATATCGGTATCGAGTGATATCCTATGAACCTAATGAGGTGCCAACGTACTGATTGATTGATTGATACTTCATACATGCACTGCCAACGTACTCAAACTGCGGGGCAATTTGGTACTTGTCACTACCGGGAAGATCTGGGAATTGAGGGGTTTTGGAGGATCAGGAAGCAGCCTCCCGAGTGTACTCAGGGTGTCGGAATTAAGTGATGCACATTCAATGATTTATCAACCACCAGATGGTTACATGCCACATCAGGTTATTTCCGGGCTAATATGACTGTTTATATTCTTATTGTGACTAGGAGCTAAAAAAAAAAGAGTCTGTTAATTCCTTTCTGTGACTTTTTCCCTATAAAGCAAACATTTAGTATCCAGACATCTCTAGATACATTCTGGGCAATAATAGAGGGAATATATACATGTACTCGAAACTCCCACCTAGAAAGTATCTTTAGGTGTTGTTAAGTCAAAATGTGCATCACTTTGATCCAGTACCCTGGGCCATGGGTACACCAGCTATATATGGAGTATTGATTCGGGAGAGGTAGCTCTCTCTCTGAAACCGCGCGCGTGTCTACGTGAATATGTTTTTTTAATTTCTTGCGTGGTAAACTATAGACAATACCTACATATGTACATGTACGTGTGTATTCTATGGGTGCACATGCGTTGTATGTGTATATCATACATCTTTGGTTCACCTTAAATACATGTACAGGGTCCCCTGTCATCTGTAATTTAATCACTATCATTTCTATATCTTTGCTTTTAATTTTTGTGGACTGATTATAAATTTTTAGTATTTCAATATATTTTCAGTGGTTTATACACTTCCAGTTGAAGAATACTTCCATCCTATATGTCCCCCCGAAATACGCCCTTCATTCTCATTCTTTACAATGCGTTCGGAATCCGTTGCTACTTGACACAATCAAAGATAGCCTCTTGGTACTTCAACCTACCAGGCGCCGGGAATTACCCATGTGGGCCCGCGACAAAATCAGTGTTGTGATGAAGAGCAAGGATGTAAGATCCAATGATAATGTTGCCCTTTCTCTTTATAAAAATGCTAGAACGGATTCTGTAGGCATGCCAACTAACACTAACTGGCTTCATTCTAACGGATACTCTCGGTTTCAATTTCGCCTGGTTCACTTGCGAGCCAAATTATGTGACATCAATCATCGTTGCGTCCTCTTCAGCCACTACGGTTACACGGACGCGTGCCACAACATCTACCGGTCTTCCTAATGCGTTTGTTTCAAATACTGGCTCCCCCCTACTAGAATCCAACCCAGCAGCACCAGCACTTCATACACTAAACATTGGCCACATACTTGGAATCTGTATAGGACTGCTTGTCGGGCTCGTAATGATCATCATTCTAGCATATTTCCTGCGGCGGAGACGTCTAAAACATAGTTTTTCCCCAGTGATCTAGGCACACGTGGGGCCCCAGTTACTGGACCACAAGTACAGCTATTGTCGAGGTTGGGAGCCGTAAAATCGAGCATGTTATTCACGAAATAGAAGGCGTAAATGTGCTAGTTACCGCACCAGTTGAGGCAGAGTAAAATATCCCCCCCCCCCCCTCCTCTTCTGGGTGTTATCAATATTGTACCTGCTCTATTCTGTATATAATCTGCGAGATATATATTAGTCCACACCCCCCACACCCCGGTATTTATTTAGCCAAATTTGAAATCTGCCTTAAAGAGAGACTTCATGTGTGAAGCCGCCATTTGATTGATACCACTTGCTCTTATTGTAGTCCTACCCGGCCAATAGGCACATTTCTTGGCTCTATTAATTAACTTCCCACCCATGCCCCCATGTTCGTTGTGGCCCGGATTACGCAGACGTCTATAACCTTTACCCGTCTAAGTTACCTTGTGCCTTTCTGCTTCCCCCCCTCCTCGAGTGATCGTGCGTGATGCACCACAATGTCTACTACCCTCATTTGGGCTATATCTCTGCTGCTGCATAGTGATTTGTCTAGGGGATGCTGGTTCTCACCGCGTGGTGGTTACAGTACTTGGTACTCTTCTCCAGGTACATGTAGTTGATCAAGTAACTTGTAGAAGTACCCATTTGATGTAGGTATCCCACAGAATCAATCCCTAGTAAGTATTAGCTTGGTAGTACAACTACCGTTACCGCCCGGCAATAGATCTGGCATACTTCCGTCGAAGTTGCTGGAACTCCATTGGTTGTGTTACCGTGATGGTCTGGGTGGGTGGACCTAGGTACGTGCCTACATGTACCGGTACAATGTACGTATGTGAAGAGGTTACAAGAATGTGAAACAGGTCTTGGCAACAATCAAAACCCTGCTCAGTTAGAGCTAATTCACACTATCACAGACTTCACTTCGACTCCCGCTTAAATAAACTATCACTACGAGTTTGGAGGTATAAAAATATATTGTAAATTAAGCCAAGTAACGTCCATCCTAAAACTGGCCTATTCTCAAAAGAATAGAAGAGAGTGAAAAAATAATATGCAGTGATAAGCAATGATGCGTAATGCCCAAACCAATAAATAAATAAAAATAGGCGAGGAAAAGGCTTCATAAGTGACATCGTAAGTAAAAAGATTCCAACCTCATCAAGACGTGCGTGACACATATTTAAGTACAGTACAGTATTATTTGAAACACCCTGAAAGGATTCTGTGGAATCCAGAGTTAAAGTGCAAGCGAGCGTATGCACCATCATAACACGGACAAAGAAAACACTAACCAGCCAACCAACTCCTCTCTGAACTCGGCCTGACTGGTACTGGAAATTCCGCCTAGTCCTGCCAGAGCAGACCTTCACAAAAGTGGATTATATCCACAAAAAGTTGCAGATGCCCCTAGAATGCGGCAATGCTTGTAAACTTTGTCATTCCAATGCCCTTACTTGTTGTCTTCAACGCCGCCTTCCCACCCTCCCTCCGACTGACACTACCAACACTACTAAGCAACCCGCCCTCCCCCTTCCCAACTTCCTTGCCTAAAGCATATCCAGCAGAGAAAGTAATGGCGCTTAAGACAATGATCGCACCGGCCGAGATGGCCAGGCTCATGTAAGAGAAGTTCGATAAACTCATCGATTCATTCTCATTAATAGCTTCACGTGTCCGAGAGCGTGATCTTCGCTTTGATTTTGAAGATGATTTACGTTTCAACTTCTTAGGGTCCTTCATCGAAAGGCTCTCAGATGATGGCGAGCGTGATGTAGAGGCTGTTGCTGTGGATGTAATCGAAAGGCTTCGGGGCTTCGTAGTGGAATTACTAGGCTCACCGCCTTCCCTCACAAGCGTCAGATTATCAACTGCCACCCTTCCCCCTTGCTGTGGGGACTGGCTTGCTTGCAATGTTTGACTTGACTTTGGAAGTCCCCTTGCTGCTGCTGCACAACTCAAAAGTGTTGATAGGGATGCCCTTAGAGCTGCGTCGTGGTCAGCCGCATGGTTTGGTGCGAACGAGTTGAACCCATGGGCATGACTTGTGGATGCCGATGGCGTGGTTTGTGCCCGTCTGTATGGTACGCCCGAGCGCTGTGACGGCACCGAGGGCGTAAAAACTGCCCGCGGCCTAACGTTGGAGTCTGAAGCCGAAGCTTCGTCATCGCTCTCATCATCGTCGTCGTCGTCGGGAGAAGAATAGTCGTCAGAGCTCATAGTCATTGAGTGGATCATTGTCCCCATGTCTTCACCTTCGCTCTCATCATCGTCTTCCCCTGAAGATTGTTCTGGTTCTAGCTCAGATACATGAGGTACCTCTTGGTGAGGTGCAGTAGGCCTAGCTGTCCCTCTACGTCGCCGACGAGTTTGCGAGATTCGAAGACCTGCAGTTATGATATGGTCATCGGAGGACGATGTGTATTGGCTATCACTAGGGTGAGAAGCTACTTCGATCCAAGAGTCGGATTCAGCTACGCGCAGACGACAATGAGTTAGCTTACTGAACATTACTTAGATCAGAATAGTTGAGTAATCCGCAATTAAGAAGATAATAATTGTTTCTTTAAAATTTAAATTTAAATCTCTTCAAAGAATTAAATTTCAGCGGCAATAAACAACGTAGAGAACTAACCTCCATTGTTCACCAGTGTATTTTGAGCCCTCGAGGAACTCCCTCCGGCCCCAGATCTCACTGCCCCCCCTCCTTGTGTTGAAAACACTGATGGCTGCATCTCGATTTACACTATTCTATTCGCCGACCGCCGGTTGATTAAGCGATAATGAAGTTAAGCTTCGTCTCTGTTCAGGAGCTTTGCGTAAGTGCAAAAAAGAAAAGATTTATGTATTGAATAGTAAGTTGAAGCGAAGAAGGAGAAGGGAATAGTTGAATAGATAAGAAAGAAGGTCCTTCCAACCCTCTTGACCGTACTCTTGTCTGTGCTTTATGTAACCCCCCTCCCCTAGACTCCACGTGTACTTCGTACTTTCCTTTCTATGTGCTGCTCCAGCCAACCCAAGCCTAAAAGCAAGCAAGCCCCGGGAAAAGAGAAAAAAAAGGGGGCAGGCAGATAGAACGAACACGACAACCAAGCTCCCTCTCTGAAACTGCCTCAACAAATCTGTACCTATATGTCGTCACAACGTACCGCTATGTTCTCTCCCCCCCACGCCTGGGCTCGATATATTCACTATTTACTTTTTCCTGCCCGTTCTCGTACGAAGAGTCGAAAGGTATAGGGTACTTCTAGGGAGAAATTGGGGGAGGGAAGAGTGCGGAGTGGAGTGAGATGGGATGGGGGAGCTCTACTCTGGTTGTATGGCATGCTAGCTAGGATATGAGAGGTAATCGATAAGCAATAAGCAATTAGCACCTGCGCCCTCCCTGACGACTCATTGGAGCGGTCTAGTGACCTTATTATCCCTACTATCTGCTTACGTCATGTACTCACGCGCAAAAACCCAAGACTGAGGACAGCTTCACTGGCCAATAAACAATGAACGCCATCGAGCACTGCCGTTAGCCCTGAATTATCATCATTCTCAGGTCGACCTTCAGCTAGATTCACCTATTTTGCGCCCTGAGGAAAGATTGTTTTGAGCTTGGCGGTAGCTATAGTTGGCTACCACAAAGGTCGCGTGCTCTCTCTGCTTTCAAAGAATATCCAATCAAGTATTCCTCATTGCTAACCGAGTTCCAGTTTGCGCAACTGATGCCTGAGTGAGACTGGCAACAGGATTCCTGAATATCAGAGGCCGAGTGATTGGCTGTGAAAATGCCTATATTGGTAGTGGGGGCAGTTCCTTATCTGAGAACCAAGAGCTCCACAAACAGGCATCACCCTGGAAGAGCTTCAAACACAATATTACGCGTCCTACTAATCTTATCAGATTAAATGTTGGGATTAGTCACAACGTTGGGAAATGATCTGATAAGATCCGGAGATAACACCGTGAGTGGTTTACAAAAAAAAATTAATAGAGGGCCGAGCTTTCTTTTTACGGAAGCTGTTAACGTAGACTCATAAGATGAGAGCTCGGATCGCTATGGTATATTTGGTATAGTTTGTTATGAGCATAAACAGGCGATTCCTATTTTACTAGCAATCAACCATCTGGTTCGACCTTGGGTTATGTTAAGCTTGAGGTTTGCGGGCTCCGTTGCTGGGATCGAACCATTTTTACATGGGCGTACGCACAACTTCAGGAGCTTTAGCATCTGATCACCCAATACACATAGGTCGATCAAACACATACTTAATTGATATCCTAACCTTAGTAGATGTCGGACGACCCGTATACATGTATGCCTATGCGTACCTGCACTAGGAATTCATCCCAAGACCATCAACGTATTCGTATTCTAGGAAAGTTATCCCAAATTATTTCTTCCATCTAAAAAGTTTGGGAGCTAACAGCTTGTGGGACTAACAACTTGTTTGGAAAGCTGCCCTCGGAACGCGGAATCGCAATATGAGTTGTTGTAATGTGCGCATGCTAATGTCAGGCGAACTATGCAGGAAATACTTGGATCGGGTTATAGATAGAAACACATGTATGGCCAATATTAATGGAACGTCCGGGATACCTGAAACCTTTTAAAATCATTACACACTCTAACTTACACAAAAAAGAGAAAAAGCGGAACAAACAAAGCAAACAGAACACCAAGACACCATAAAAGCAATGTCACAAACTCTACCTAAACCTCAGGACCTCACAATATTGTCTTCCAGTATCTAGTATCGTCCATTCTTTTCCCTTCTCATAGCCCTCTGCTGGCGCAAACGTAAACTTGCCTTCGGGAGGTTCCAACCCCATCAGGAAATCTCTAATTATCGCCTCTCCCTGCTCGATATACGAGCAGGGGCCGTACTCAACCTCCACAATGCATCCTTTCATCTGATCTCCTTGGTGTAGTTCTGCAATCCTTACCCGGAAATCATCAACCTCATAACCCAACCCATAAGCCTTGAGTGTTTGCCTTAGTGTCCACATTGGTGCCATCTTGGATCGTACAATGAGTTCAAACTCGCGCTCGCTGGTTATCATCTGCTTATCGGCGAGTACAAAGAGCATGAACGGATGGTAGGAGAGATCCAGCCATTGCATAAACTTGTGTTGTGGAGCCTGTGGCTGTGGTGCAGTAGGAGTATTCGGGGTAGCTGGTACTGGAGGGGGGTTCTCACGCAGTAGCTTGTGTTCAAGGTGCCAGCGGGTTGGGGAGAAGGGCTGATGGCGTTTGGAGAGTCGGTCGGTGAGGATTTGGATCGCAGGGGGATTTGTGGGTTCGGAGATGAAGTATAGACTGCAAGAGTATTAGTAGCTGGAGATCTAGATATGTATTCTAAGGGGGGAATAGATATATTCGTACCCAGTTACAGGCATCGCGTCAAGGCGGTGGGTTTCTCGCGAACTATGAGAGCTTTACGCGGGCTGCCTGGGTGTTAGTTGACCTACAAATAAGATGCGGCTGAGCCAAGACCAGCACCCATGCCACCGCGCTACAGGGACCTGCAACTGATCTAAGACAACAGGGAAAGTCTTTGGACTCGCTTGTTTTGAGTGTTTATCATAAGATCAGATCGATCTCCCGCTATTCCTGCTTTTTCGAAGACCGACCTAGGTGATCATCCTGATACTCGAGTACTCGCTGCGCAGGTCCTGTTGTGAAGCTGGCTAAATGTTTACAGCACATACATAAGTATAACCAATTTAAATACCCAGATCCCGAGGGTGATTTTGGGAGGAGTTGAAAAAAACTGGGCCGCCAATCTGCTCGTCTACTCGTAGGGGATGGGTACGAGACTAGTGTAATACGTACATTTACTCCACGCGCGGTAGGTGCATCATATATCATTCTTTAGTTTTCGAAAGCCAATCGACTAACGAGACCCGATTGGACCAAGAATCGCATCAAGATCCTCGCCTTGTATGGGTACCTATCCAAGGATGGTTTAAAGTCCAGCCGTCGAAAGACTTTCAATCACAGCTCCAAAAATAGACAAAATCATTATCACCATCTTTGACAACGCTACGACAATGCGGTCTCGCATTGGATGGAAATCTAAATGCTGGTTGACGCTGAATTGGTATCGACCGAATAGGCTTTTGACCTTATGCAAACCTAGTTATGCGCCTATAATAAGAACGCGGCTAGTATTTTGGTCTCATAGAGATTTAGCCAGAGTTTAGGCTTCTCGTTTCCGCAGGCGAGCACCATATACCAATAAGGAGCTCTTCTAAATATATGACCGCACGATGCACGCCACCCATGCATATGCACATCGTCAATATTTGCAAAACCTGCAGATCAGGCAAACAATCAGGATGTTGGCGGGGAAGCTATGTATTTATCTACGCCTTATATATGTGTGACTACAGACCTTAGTGGGTGGGGTAGACTCCAAAGCACAGCATACAACACTGCTCGAGCAATATTTACAGGAATATTCAGACCATCGAATTATATGCAGACTAGTTTCCCAGTGCTTATAATTTATTTACGGTAAAATATGGCGCCTACGACTATCGATATCAATCAATTCAAGCTGAACCCAGAGCCTACCCTTTGGAAAACGGTGAAACGTCTTGGGAGCGGAGGTTTTGGTGAGGTCGAGCTTGAAGAAAATGCGGATGGAGAGCAGAGGGCACTCAAGAGGATATCTGGAGCTCAAACCACCATGCTAAAGCGGGAGTTGGAGACCCTAGTAGTCGTCATAGAGGTATATGAATACCTAATTTTGCCATAATTTTGAGCGGTACTGACATGGAGGTGACAAAACCCCAGAGACCAGATCTTTTTGTACAACTTTTAGGGTGGTATGAGCTTGGCGGGGATACGTACCTTGCACTTGAGTATATGAGTGAGGGTGACTTAGGGAGATATCTTGAAGACAATGGTCGACAAACGGAAGACAGTGCGAAAGAGATCATCAAACAAATTCTAGAAGGACTTTTGTTTTTGCACAACAAGCGAATTTGTCACCGCGATTTAAAGCCAGAGGTTCGACTTTCATCCTTTTGTGCTAGGCCGACTGCGCATCTGTTTGAATGCTAAAGTCTCCTTTAGAATGTTCTGTTGGCTTCAAAATCGCCAGTCCGGGTCAAATTGACCGATTTTGGATTATCAAAATCCCAAGAAGCCACGACTCTTCGAACCCTAGTCGGAACACAAGAATACATGGCACCAGAGATGCTTGGAACATTATCTGAGAATCAATCTACTCCTGGGTCGTATACGACAGCTGTGGACATGTGGTCTTTGGGTTGTCTTGTACACAAACTCTGTACCCTGAAAACACCATTTAGGGATATACATTTACAGTCAAGCCCATCCTCTTGTTCAACAGAAACACTATCTGTTACGTCTTCATCTGTGGGGGATACGGCCGATGCGGAGGAGGAATTAAACTTTGATCATATGATGAAGTACTGCAGTGGCAAAGAAAAATTTCCAGTCAATTACCTAGTAGAGCACAAAATGAGCGGCAGAGGGATACAGTTCATCAAAGATTTGATGGTTCCTTTCCCCCCAAGCCGGATCACTGTGGCGGATGCCATGCGATCTAGATGGATGTCGGAATTGCCTATCGACCAGAACGACACCATTAGAGGCCAGCTTTCGGAGTTAGGGCTTCATCTCAGCGTACCGGATACCGAAATATTGATCCAACAAGCAGAAAAAGCGCGGCAAGTGGAGGCCCCGGAATACGCTCCAGGAATCAGCAATGATCCCACAGTTTTGCTGGGTCGCAATGGATTGAGGCTGTTGCTTCGGTCATATGGAGTAAATGTCAAGAAAGTTGACCCTACGACTACAGTCAAGTCGCCTCAAGATTTGATGCATGCAGCAGCCTCAGCTGGCTACACTGCGACTGTTGAAATGCTCTTCTATCTTACCCCTTTTAAAGCTGATGAGGATTCAGAAGAGGGAGGGTTGGATTTCAGAATAAATGACTGGACGATGCTTCAGTCGGCAGCTAAGAACGGACATGCCGACGTAGTAAAATTTCTCGTGCAAAAAGGCGCCGACGTCAATGCCCTTGCAAGCCAAGAGAAAGGCGGTCGAACAGCCCTACAAGCAGCTGCCGAAAACGGCTATCCGGAAGTAGTAAAAATACTCCTAGACGCGGAAGCAAACATAGAAGCAAAGGGGATTTCCGCGCATGGTCGAGGAGCGTTACAAGCAGCCTCGCAAAGTGGAAATCTTGAAATAGTCAATATGCTCTTAGGAAGAGGTGCTAATATCAACATGCCACCCGCCATGATATGTGGTCGAACAGCATTGCAGGCCGCATCGGAAGGTGGACACTTGGAGTTGGTCAGGTTATTTGTCAGAGAAGGTGCCAAAATGAGCGCAAAAATCAGCAGATCGGGGGGACGGACACCTATTCAAGGGGCAGCAGAGGGTGGTCACCTCGAAGTCGTTAAGTTCCTTTTGGAATCGGGTGCCCAAATCAACGAAGAGCCTAGCGAAGAAGATGGTAGGACGGCACTGCAAGCTGCGGCAGAGAAAGGGAACCTCGAGATGGTCAAATTTTTATTAGAGAATGGTGCGGATGTCAACGCCTCGGCAGAGGATGGGGAAGGAGAACTTTCAGCACTTGATTGCGCAAGAAAAGGGGGGAATATGGAGGTGATAAAGCTGTTGGAGGTTATATCTGCGGAGTAAATTTGGTTCCTAAGCGCAAGATTTCCAGCAACTAAATAGGGTGGACCGGAAGCTCTACGACAATATCCTGGAGGATAATACCATACCGCTCTTACTTATTCCTGCCCTGCAAAAATCCCATGCATGTAGCCATACAGTTATTAGTTCGTTTATTTGCTGATTATTGATTATTGGAACTCTGATGATTCGTGGAATCTATATACCAGGATAGATCTTCAGTGGCCATGTCCTAACTTATCTTATTAGCGCATTTACTTCCTAGGTTCCCCGTAAATATCCTTAGTTACGAAAAGTCACTCTTAATTAACTTTGAAAGTGGAAGCTGTCGGCTACGACCCTTATACCATAACTGTAGGAGATAACTGCTGAACTCTCTCCCTATAGTGCCCCATCCGTTATTGGTACCATAAGTTATTGATGGATCGCTTCTCCAAAACTTTCACACTTCCTCTTCCATAAATCAAAGAAAGTATAAAGTCGCTGACGCAAAATCATCGCAAAATCAAGTAATGAATAAAAGAGAACCAAATTTGCGCCGGACCGTGAAAAGCTATAGACCGAACCTAAGAAGAACTGCTAACTATCGCATCTGAAGTCACATTATATGCCCAACGGTGGAGTATCTGTAGTAATATAAAAGATCCTATAACACCGCTTGTCGAGTTCATTAGACACAGACCTGAAAAACATGCCCTGGTATTTTAACACTCCTGGCTATGTGTTCCTTCGAACTAGACCGTTCCGCACCAATCCCCCTGCTCTATTCCAAAAACTATCGTGTTCTTGCTGCTGCGGCATTACTCGCTTCTATACAAAGTTTCGCAATTAGTACCAGGCCCCCCCCCCCCCCCCCGAGTCAATAGAGTTTTAACGAACCTCTTCTCGTCGCATCCTCCAACAACGCCGTATCGACCGCGTTCGCTGGTAGGTGTACGTATCTTACTACGCTACCTCTGATGAAAACACTCTTTACCGCCGACTAAATTTAACTTGTAAATTACCAAGGATTCAATTTTCGGGAGTCTCGTGCGCATGGGGGTAGATACCAAATGGGGATAACGAGCTTCATCGACAACATGGATCTCGTCTAGCTTGATATTTAGGAACTGGTCTACAGACTTGAGGATTCCGCGAATTAAGAGATCGTTTTTGAGCTCGATTGTAACCTAGACGGCCGTAAGATTAATTGGGGCAATTGCGGGATGTGTACCTCGTGATCAACGAGTGTCTTGAAAAAACTGCGAAAAGTGTCAGCTGTAACGTCTTTTATGACTTTGAGTAGGTACCAAGTACCTGAAAAAAAGCATTATTGGGAATTGTCGGAGGTAGTGGTAGAGGAGCTATGTTCGTCTAGAGGTGAAAGAAAGATAGTGGGGTTATGTAGAATTTCATACGTCCGGGTAAGGCGCTGAGGGCCTTAATTTTAAGCCCCAATACCTAACAGGGGTGTTTCACATCATAGCTCCACAATTATGTTCTACTTAGCGATATATAGATCACAATGTCATGTAGCAAGAATTCCCGGAGGTATTAGGGACACAGGATCACTCAACCCTCAAAATCATGCCCTATCCTGGAACGATGAATTGTCAGTTAGCGATGTTGGGCTGATAGCTCTTCTACAACGGCATTACACATGCTATCAAATGGACAGGAAGCTACGAAAAATAAGGCTCCGGATCCCACTAATTAAAGATCCCTCCGGTGTCAGCGGAAGAATCAATTAAAAACGCTATAATAGGCTCATAATCACCATATTGCGGTTATAAATAAGTAACAGACTCATTCCGGGGGCCGTAATGCACCGTGTAAAGCTTACACGTTTCTAGAAGAAGAGGGTAGATGAAGGCCTAGCGACGTAGTGCAATATATGAATTTCTCAAGGCCATTTTGTGAAGACTTTTTTTGTGTTGCTATCATTCTCTGTTCTTAAGGCATATTAGGGGCTTCACTGGGAATCATCCACTCTCCATGGGTCTAACGACCAGCTATAGGTGCCCTGCGTGCGTAGACATGAGTGCATCTGCCAAATATATACATTGCAAAGTAAATTCCTATTCTACATACCGTGCTCATATCTACCTCCCCAAGGTACTTAGGAAATTCTTCTCCTTGATAGCAGCCCTACTCTTCTTCCTCATCTCCTTCCTGACCTCTAGTCTTGCTGCGTGCGCTTCCTCTGCGCTAACCTGCACCTCTCCGCCAATCTCCACCGTTGACGGCCTTATTGCCTTGCCTAGTCCAGGTTTCGCGCCAGGTATGTTCTCACCTACACCCCCAACTGCTGCTACCACTCGGGTGAATGGGTGGTCGGGAGAGGTGGTAAATGGAAGATCGATAGTTTGCTCAGTGATGGGAATACGGATTTCTGAGTTGAGGGATTGGAGGGCAGCAACCTTTTCGGCACGCTTTTTGGCAATCTTACGTTCCTTTTTAGATTTTGCTATAGAGATAGATGTTAGTACTGACGGTTTTACCAGCAAAGATGAAATTGGGGGGGTTGCCGGGGAACTCAATCATAGAGACAGGACTTACAGTAGAGATCTCCTACTTCTTCCCCTTCTAATCCGTCCACAGTAGTCTTTTTATCTAGCAAAGACCACACCCATTCGGGATATTCAGAGTCCTCCAGAGCAACTGGATCGCTTTTTCCCTTCAAGTAGTTGATGTTCTTCAGTGGAGTTCCAGCCTTGGTTCCACTAACCACTGTGATCTTTGGCTTCGCTGCGATCTTTGGTGCAGCGGGGGTAAGAGGTGTTGAGAACGGTTGCGCAGCCGACGTACTTGTAGCACTGGGCGGTCCCTCACCACCGGGGGTGCTGGACTGTAACGGTTTCGCCTGGTTCACAACATTCGGGTTTGCAACGGAGTAGGTCCGTAGAGCTCTCAACGAGACCGTCGGTTGAATTCGACGAAGGAAAAACATATTGAGAGAATCAATTGGGCGTCAATTGGTGGTTATTTGCCAATATTTTGATCTGTTGTAAGGTGCAAAGGAAAATTTGGAGTTTCCGATTGTCGTGATGGGTTATTCAATTTACGCGCATATTTGAGACTGGCATCTTTACAGGGTCCACACCCCACGTCTCGGCGGGGTTTGCTGCATGAGTGTCATGAAAATGGTTTAGTTCATGTTTACCGCAGAGATACCCTAGTAAAATTCACGTCGCACATTGCAGAAGCGCAACCAACACGCACAACCGATATCAGAAAATTTTGCGAAATCTTGGCACACAGTAGGCTACTGTGAAAAAAGTTATTTCAACGCGACTTTCCCCCTCCTTCGCCATCTTCTTCTCTCTCTCTCTCTCTCTCTCTCTCCCTTTACCACAATCACACAAATTCTCATACTCCAAGACTGAAGTTTGCCGCACCGCAATTTGCATCTGAGGGCTTATTATCTCATATCTGAGGGCTCGTTCTGTTCAGTTGGCTTGTTGGCTACCGAGGGCACTATCATATCAATCAATTTTAACAAATTGATTTTTGTGGGCACTGAGGGCTTCATCTGAGAGACTTTGGAATAATCAATCATTGACATTTACTGAGGGCTTTGTTGGCTTTTTGTTCCTGTCCCCGTCCCTGTCCCAATCTTTTAAACCCTTTCTTCCCCCCCAAAACTCCCCCGACCACCGAAATCACCACAATCAAAATGGGAAAATCCGCCGTTAAGTCTACCAACGGTAAGGCCTCTAAGAAAGACGCCGTCAAGGCCGCCGCTCCTACCAAGCCCACCGCTTCAAAGTCCAAGGACGTTGCCAAGAAGACCAGCGCCGTCGTCGACAAGAAGTCCTCCAAGAAGGACAAAAAGAAGGAACCCACCCCCGAACCTGAATCCGACTCCGAGGACGACTCTGAAGACTCCGAGGACTCTGATGATTCCGAGGAAGATTCTGGCTCCGACTCTGAAGAGGAGGCCAAGCCCGTCCCCAAGAAGGCCGAGACTAAGAAGGCCGAGACTAAGAAGGCCGACGTTAAGAAGGCCGACGCGAAGAAGGCCGACGCTAAGAAGGCCGCTGCCGCCAAGGATGAATCTTCTGAAAGCGATTCCGACAGCGATTCCGACAGCGACGAGTCCATGAAGGATGCCCCTGCTGTCGCCACCAAGGAGGAGTCCGACTCTGAATCTGACTCCGGCTCATCTGATAGCGACTCCGACTCATCTGAGGATGAGAAGCCTGCTGCCAAGAAGGCTGAAGTTAAGAAGACGGCTGCTAAGGAATCTGTAAGTCACTAGCCTAAGTTTGTTTTGTTGGGATTTATCCTGAATTCTTGTTTTCTTCCCCATAGTCCGATTCGTCCGACGATTCCGATTCCGATTCCGATTCCGATGATTCCGACTCTGATTCTGATTCTGACTCTGACTCTGACTCTGACTCTGATAAGACCAAGGCTTCCGACAGCGACAGTGACAGCGACTCGGACTCAGACTCCGACTCTGACAGCGATTCCGACTCCGAGGTTTCTAAGCCAGTAGCCGACTCCAAGAAGCGCAAGGCCGAATCTAGTGCCGAGCCTACCGTCAAGAAGGCCAAGACCGATTCTGCCGCTGGCGAAAACTCCAAGAACCTCTTCGTTGGTTCTCTCTCATGGAACATTGACGAGGACTGGCTCCGTGGAGAGTTCGAGTCTTTCGGTACCATCTCTGCTGTCCGCATTGTCACCGATCGTGGCACCGGCCGCTCCAAGGGGTACGTTCTCCTTTACTTGTTTGCCCTTTTGAATAATCCACTAACATAAATACAGTTTTGGATACGTCGAGTATGAAGAGGCCTCCTCTGCTAAGGCCGCCCTTGAGGCTATGAACGGCAAAGAGCTTGACGGACGTGCCCTTAACATCGATTACTCTACTCCTCGTCCCGAGCAGCCTGCCCGTGAAAACCGCGCCAACAAGTACGGCGACCAGAAGTCGCCTGAGTCTGACACCGTCTTCGTTGCCAACCTTTCATTTGATGCCGATGAAGAGTCAGTCAAGGCTGAGTTCGAGTCTTTCGGTAACATCATCGGTCTTAGGATCCCTACCGACCCGTAAGAAGGCCTAAAATCCATTTCTATACATCGATACTAATACATTCTAGTGATACTGGTAACCGTAAGGGTTTCGGATACATCCAGTACGATTCAATTGACTCTGCCCGTGAGGCTGTCGAGAAGATGAACGGCGCATCCATCGCCGGTCGTGCTATCCGCACTGACTTCTCCACTCCTCGTGACCCCTCTTCTGGTGGTGGTCGCGGTGGCCGTGATGGTGGCCGCGGTGGTGGTGGATTCCGTGGCGGCCGTGGTGGTGGTGACCGTGGTGGCCGTGGTGGTGGCGGATTCCGTGGCGGCCGCGGTGGTGGCCGCGGTGGTGGTGCTCCCAGCCGTAACCGTGGTGGATTCGGCGACTTTTCTGGGTCAAAGAAGAGATTCGATTAGATTTTACTAATTGGTGCAAAAAAAGCGGGATGATAGCAGTGCGGGTTTCTTGGCTTGATACGATTGATGCCTATACTTAATAACTACTGGGGCTTGTGAGGATTTGTGTGTGCATCTGTGGGCATATATATCCCTGAGAGTTTCTTGGTTCCATCCTAGATAAGCGTGTACGATATGGCTGGCCACCAAAAAGTTTCTGTTTTTTCTCTTTCTTTTTTCTCCTTCTTGGGTCTAACTTTTGTGTATTCTTCTTACCTTTTCCTTTCTCGATCCGTTTGCGATCTTTAACCTGTTTGGGTAGGATTGGCAATTGAGCTGTCCCGACAGTTCAGTGGTGTACATAGAATCATGAATAAGGATAATATTCCTATGATCATTGGGTTTTTGATGGATTGATGATGCCTGATGACACCCTTGACATTGACTGAGCTCTCGTTCATCTTGAATCCCCCTATAGTTCCATGTTTTGCTAACAACCTAAATAAACCTAGAAGCTACGTACTGTCATTACCCCCCACTCAACCCCCAACCAAGAGTCCATCTATCTACTGACAAGCTCACACCCCACTCACTACTTCTAGGAATCCATCATCTCACCTCCACGCCCACTCTCTATAGCTAGAGCTTACTACACCCACACACACCAAAAAAAACCTAAACCTCCAGCACCCAGCCAACCACCCCCCATGAACTGGACCGGCGGCAGCCGCGCCCGAAACGGCAAACCCTCCACCGACACCGCCCGCCTCCAAAAAAGCTACTTCGCAAAAGTACGTGCCCGGGCCTCCGCACCACCGCAGACACCGGGCGGGCGGAGGAAGACCCGCGTCCCCGAGCTCGACATCGTCCAGAACAAGAAGCGGGGGCCATCCCACGGCCCGCTGGCGCCGTTCGAAGGACTGGGACTGGATAGGGAGGAGGGCGGGGGCGCGGACATGAAGGCGAAGAAGCGGCGTCTGCTGGAGGAGGAGAGCTGGGTTTGTACGGCGGCGCTGGCGAGGCCGCTGGGGTTGGGGGGTCGGCGGGCGGATGTGCATGTGCGTGTGCGTCCTCAGGGCAGGGCTACGCCGGAGGTGTTGAGGAATCCGGAGATGTTTTTACTAGGTCCGGTCGTCCGGGGGGGTGGCTGTGAAGGACTAGTTGGGGAGATTCCCCACGGCAGCCGCTCCCGGTATCCCTCTGCTTGCCCTGCAGGTAGTGAGAGCCGGGGACCCCGTAATGGGGTGTTCCGGAATCTTAGTGACGGGGGGTTCGTCCAGATTGGTGGTGAGAGCACACAGTGTGGGGGGAGTACCTATGGGCAGCAGCGCGGCGGATCCGTGGGGCGGGAACTGTCCGACATTTCAGAGGAAACAATGCTTTTCGACATTGGGGGGCGGCAGGAAGAAAGCTCCCCGCCAGTGACGATGATGTTCCCAAGAAAGGGCTCTAACAACATATTTCCGAGGGGAAATGGGGTTGAAAGCGTTAGGAGGGATACTGCGTTCAAGCTGGATGACTGGAGTCTCAATCGACATGCTCACATGCACGGTGGGCTTCCCTCTTCGCCGCTGGCCCCGTATTCGCAGGGTCCTCGTGAGTGGGGCTTGTCGACGACTCCGGTCAAGAGGTTTTCTGGAACGGGCCAGGGGGGCGAAAAGGACATACTGGAGGAGATTGACGAAGCGGCTACAGATATATGGGCCAGCAGTCCCTTCGAGGCCCTTCCAGCCAAAGGTGCCCAACCCCAAGCCACCCCGCCCGCCGGTCTTGCCCGTAGTATACATGCCCATGAAGACCCCCCGGATGGCACATCTAACGGTGGGAACAGCGCTAGTCTGAGCCGTCTGCTGCAGCAAGAGGATTCCTGCCAGACGCAGAACGAGTCCTTGGTTGCGTGTGCGTCCTCTGGGGCCTCGTCTGCAGGCGAGGATGAAGGCGAGGAGTGGATGTTGGGCTCAAACATTCCTCCTCCTGGGTCGTCCCAAGAGAGCACGGCTGCCAGTGACCAAGTGACTGCGGGTGAGGGTCATGAAGATGGATGGGAAACGTTCTTGAAGGGCCATGCTATTAGCGCAGAAAAGGACTCAATAGATGCACATACCCCGGGGCCAAACGAACTATATGTACAAGAACCTGATGTTCCGGAGGGTTGTGCTGATATCACCGGTGAAGCCGGCCGCCAGGAAACACAATCCCAGGATTTCATCAAAAGTCTAAACCTGGAATATAGAGAGCCGTCAGTGGCCCCCTTGAACTCTAGGCCAGCGCACACCCCCGTTTTGGCAAGCAATGGGAACACGGAAGAGAACTGGAGGGAATTTGTTAAAGCCCCAGCAGAGAAAGACGGGCCCGAAGCTAACGGAACCGTCGACCAGGAAGAGAAACCTGGTAATCACCCCTCTAAGACAAATACCAGCCAGGGAGCAGGGGCATTGCTAAGAGATACCAGCCCCTGCGCGGCGGAGGAGGAGCTACAAATAGCCCTCGAATTCGACAAGGACGAGGATAGCGCCTGGAGGGCTTTTGTATTTGGCGGCCTCAGCGAGCCCGAGCCCGAGCCCGAGTCCGAACAACCCCACCGGCGCACAACCCTACCACTCAAATCATCCCTGAAGCCCCCAAAGGCCACTCTACCACCGCCACCTCCAGAGCCCCAACTCTTCAGCCCAGGAGTGAGCGAGGCTCCCTACGCCCCCTCAACGGCCGCTGCCACAGCGGGGTCGGAGGATACCGGCACCGGCTCCCCCGTGGCCCGGAGGGCGTCACGGTTCTTCGGCTCCTCGCCGCCCGCGAGTCCCGTCGATACCGTGCCTACCCGGCCGAGGGCCATGCGCCCGATTGGGTGGAGGGGTAGGGGGAATCTGTACTCTGGGAGCCGTGGGCGTGGGCGTGGGCGTGGGCTGAGGGCGTCGGAAAGGGAGCTGGAAAAGGGTCTGGGGGCAGGGAGTGTCTCGGAGGGTGTTGAGGATATCGAGGACTGGTAGGGGATGTAAATATGGCAATAATGGTATAGTGTGCTATTGTAGCTAGAACTTGGCTGGGGATCTAATTGCTTTGTATGTCTGCTATCACTCGGGGGGTTGGTTGGTCATGGACCATCACTCGAGTGCTGTCTGTCTAATATCATCTATCTGCCCCTGGCTTCAGAACCCTCGAGACGGGTGTGCCTATAATGGGATAACTAGACAGCTGATGGGTGTTCTGTGTCTACCTACCTACCTACTTATATGTATCTATCTACTTACACATGCACCCAAGAGGGTAAATAACTTGTTTGTAACAACCATTTCCGTGATTGCAAGTGTTATTCCGAGACTGGGGTAATGATTCTTATGTGTGTATGCAGCCCTATTGTAGCAGGTATATAAACGTGCCTTTCTATCCAATATAATTGTTAGAAGTAGGACTTACAATCACAATCACGACCACTGCCAAACAGTCGCCATAATCCAAACCCAGAATGAAATCTATGAAAGTCTAGAGTTGAAGTATTTCTACATACATGCATGCAAATTAACCCTACAAGCACCTTATATAAGCGCCAACCCCACCCCGCAGAGCCCCACCCCCCACAACGTCATTCCATCCCATCTAATACAATCCTCACTCACCCCCACACAACCTAACAAAATGCGCCCCCGCCGCCCCCACCTCCCCCACCTCCTCCCCTTCCGCCGTACCTACACCACCGCCAAACCGCCGCCGCAGAACGGGGCAGCAAGACTAACAGACCGCACACTCATCTCCGTGCGCGGCGCCGACGCGCCAAAGTTCCTGCAGGGCCTCGTGACCAGCCAGGTACCCCCGCCCACGGGGAAGGGCACGTACTCGTGTTTTCTGAACTCGCAGGTATGGTCTTCGGAGAGGAGTGGCTGACCGACTGACTGACTGACTGACTGACTGACTGGTGGGTAGGGAAGGGTTCTCTCGGACGCATTCATATACCCCCGTGGCAGTGAGGAGCAGGAGGAGGAGCCACACTACCTCATTGAGCTCTCCGCGCCAGCAGCGCCGCACATCCTCGCCACGCTGCGGCGGCGGCGGCTACGCAGTAAGGTATCGCTGGACCTTGTCGCGCCCGAGGAGCTCTCCGTGTGGGCCGTTTGGGGCGACCACAAGCTTACCCAGCCCCACACAGCGGACGAACGGGCGCCCGGGTTCGGCGCGCGCGTTGTTGCCCGGGAGGTGGTGGATGCGGGGGTGGAGGTGGTGGGGCTGGAGCAGTACACGCTGCGGCGGTACCTGTGGGGGGTTGCGGAGGGCGTTGAGATGCCCGTGGGGGTTGCGCTGCCGCAGCAGAGTAACGTGGACTATATGGGTGGCGTGGACTACCGCAAGGGCTGCTATGTCGGGCAGGAGCTGACCATCCGTACGCACCACACGGGGGTTGTGCGGAAGCGGGTGCTGCCCGTGCAGTTTAGTGGTGCGCCGTTCCCCGGTGACGGGCAGGGGGGGGTGGTGTATGATCCGGGGGTGGTGCTGCCGGCGCGGGTCGAGACCGGGGGTGCAGTGAGGAGGGTGGGCAGGCGGGCGAGGGCGCCTGGGGTGGTGCTGGGGTGCGTGGGGAATGTGGGGCTTGCGCTGTGTAGGTTGGGGACTATGACGGAGGAGGGGGAGGAGGGGGAGTGGCAGAGGGGGGACCAGTTTGTGGTTGGGGAGGAGGGGAGGGAGGTATGGGTGAGGGCGGTGGTGCCGTGGTGGCATAAGGGGAGGGCAGAGGCACTGGGAAGGAGGTGAGGGGCCATAGATAGATGTATATATTCAAGTATATAGGAAGAATAGAGAAATATCGGGCATATACAGAATAACAAGTTGATAATATCATTGCATGTAGTGTCCAATCATGCCGCATCACTCGATGCTTAACTTCGCCCGCAGTTCACACACAAATCGTCACTCGAGTCAACAAACAAAAGAGAAGAGAATTAACAGTCCAATTCTCTCTATAATAACCCAATGAATATACGATAATTGATTAATCGATCAATCAATCGGATGCATTAATCAAATCTCATCCTGGTTACCCTGCCCTGTGTTAGACTTTAGCGTTTCTGTCGTCGCCGTTAAACTTTTCAATGGGAGCGGTTGAAGACTCGAACCTCTCAACTTCAACTTCAACTTCAGCTTCAACTTCAACTTCATCACCATCTTCAGTCTGGTCTGGTCTGCTCAGCTCTGGTCTGCACTCCCACTCTCAATTCTTCACCTCTCTCCCTCTCTCATCCTCTCCTCTCCTCATCTTCTCTCTCACCATGGCAGACGCTGAGCCTACAGCTACAACTACGACCACGACAGCGATGGCCCCCCTCCCAGAGCCTTCTCCGTTCCTCGCCCCCCCAACTCTAATCGGCACATCCTCCTGCCCGTCAATAATCCACCTCAAGCGCGACCTCCTGATCCCCGTCTCCTTTGCGTCCTCCACCACCCCCGCCGCCACCACCGCCGAACGCTCCTCCCGCTCCGGCGCCCGATCAATTGACGGCGTCCTCAACACCCGCTTCGGCGACTTCCCGCACTCCACGCTCCTCAACATCCCCTACGGCTCGCAAGTCCGCGCCACCGGTCCTGGCCACAAACGCAAGCGCAGCACCCCCACCCCCACCGCCGCCGCCGCCCCCGCCCCCGAGAGCGGGTTCCTGCACATCCTCGCGCCCACCGCCGAGCTCTGGACCGCCTCGCTCCCCCACCGCACACAGGTCGTCTACACCCCCGACAGCGCCTTCATCCTCCACAAGCTCCACGTGCGCCCAGGAAGCGTGGTTCTCGAGGCCGGCGCCGGCAGCGGCAGCTTCACGCACGCCGCCGTCCGCGCCGTCTACGGCGGCTACCCGGACGGGCGGGAGTCTGGCGGCGGCGGCGGCGGCGGCGTGAGCCCGTGCCGCAAGGGCCGCGTGTGGAGCTTCGAGTTCCACGAAGAGCGGGCCGCGAAGCTGCGCGACGAGATTGGCCGCCACGGCCTCGACGGCCTGGTCGACGTCGTCCACAGGGACGTGTGTAAAGACGGGTTCCTGGTTGGCGCCAACGGCGACTCGAGCCCCGGCGCGACCGCAATCTTCTTGGACCTCCCCGCGCCGTGGCTGGCGCTGCCGCACCTGACACGGCGGACACACGCCACCCCGCCCCTCCCCACACGCACCGGCCTCACGCCCACGCCCTCCCCCGGCCCCGGCCCCGGCCCCGCAGCAACCACAGAGCCAACCACCCCCGCCCCCGAAACCACAAACCCGGCCATCCCGTCGGCGCTCTCGCGCACCGAGACCGTCCGGATATGCACCTTCTCCCCCTGCATCGAGCAGGTGACGCGCACCGTGTCGGTGCTGCGCCGCCTCGGCTGGGTCGAGGTGGAGATGCACGAGGTGCAGCACCGCAACCTCGAGGTCCGCCGCGCCCTGCGAAAAAGCTACATCGAGGGCGCCGGGCCCCGCAACGTCGACGAGGCCCTGGTCCGCCTCCAGTGGATGAACGACTACCGCGTGCGCCGCCAGAACGAAGCCGAGGCCGGCACCCCGGCCGAACCCGAACCCGAACCCCAAGCCGACCCGGAGCAGGAGCAGGGCACACTGACGGAGGGGAAGATGGTTACGAGGGCCGAGAGCGAGATCAAGACGCACACCAGTTACCTGGTGTTTGCGGTCCTGCCGCGCGAGTGGGCGGACGAGGACGAGGGCGCTGCTGTCGCGCTGGCTGCCGCGGCTAGTAAGGCGACGGCGGCGGACGCGCCGGCGCCCGTTGTTGGGCCTGGCGAGGCGTGGAAGTGGCCTGGCGCTGGCGCGGGGAGGGCGCAGAGGGTGTCGAAGCGCCAGATGAAGAAGAGGGAGAGGGAGGCGAGGAAGGCTGCTGAGAAGGCGGGGGGTGGGGAGGAGGGGGTGGGGGAGGGGGAGGGGGATGGGGATGTGATGGAGGGGATGGAGGTTGATGGCGTGGTGTAGAGCCATGTTTCCTTTCCTCCTGTTTCTGTCTCTGTCTCTGTCTGTCTCTGTCTCTGTCTCTGTCTGGTTTGTGGGGTGTAAATAGCTTTTATATACATCTTTACCATTACCATTGCTTGACTGATTGACTGATTGACTGCTTGACTGCTTGACTACTTGATACATTACCATTGATTGATACTACCATTACCATTACCATTACCAGTCCGTCATGTACATTACGGAGTAGCCCCCACATCCACATCCACATCCATATCCACA
Organism: Morchella sp. 2018-W16; assembly: GCA_024713755.1. Lineage (NCBI taxonomy): Eukaryota > Fungi > Ascomycota > Pezizomycetes > Pezizales > Morchellaceae > Morchella > Morchella sp. 2018-W16. Next base: position 226,318 of record JAMGYY010000017.1, on the reverse strand, counting down.
TCCATATCCACCCATATCCACCCATATCCACCCAGACCCAGACCAGCACCCCACGACAGAACGAGTGACCGCCCATGACCCACCACCTCCAGGTACGGGGTGTCTCCAACAGTACAGTAAGTACAGTACGCGCGTGTCTGTCTGTACCTACCTACCGCTGCATCGAGAGCCTGGACGGATCTCTAACCCCCCCCCCCCCCTCTCATCTCTGTGGCGGGTGTGTTTTGGAGGGAGATACGGTCATTGTAGATAGGGACTGTGGTGGACATGGGACTCAGTTCAGCCCGTGGCCTAGAGAACTTGCAACTGGTTTGATGGGGGGAAGCATCTGTTGTTTGTTTGCTCCCATGCAAGATATTATGTATTTCATCGCGGGCTCTCAACACTAAACGCAGCTTAAAATAAGATATTAAAACTACCCTACAGCACACCCCACCTACCCATACCTCCCCCCCCACCCCACGCCATCCAACCCCTCCGCCAACGTCTCCAAGTGCGGCATGACCCCCGCCCTCGCCACGCCCCGCAGCCCGGCCTTGACAAAGTCCAGCAACGCATTAAACCTGACGCTCCCGGCGAGCACCCTCCTCCCCGCCTGGCCGTCCTCCTGTTGGTGGTGGTCGCCATCGTCAAGGCTGACGCCCTCCTGGCCATCCTCGTCGGAATCAGAGTCAGAGTCACCGCCGCCGCCGCCGCCGGTCTTGCGGCGGGGCGAGGCGGGCTCGTCAGCGAGGAGAAGGGCGGCTTGTGCGTCGCTGAAGGTGATGGCGAGGTCGAGGAGGGTGATGATGGTTTGGTGGATTGGTGCCAGCTGTGTGGTGGGTGTTAGTCCGAGTGATATTTCATGACTCGCAGGGAGGGGGGATACCTTAGGCCCCAGCAAACACTGCTCCTGCACCTTATTTATGAAGGCGCTATGTACGCTAATCATGCCATCGACGTCCAGCGCCTCCTTCATCTTCTTCCGCATCTTTGCCGCCAGCGGCATGAGCACCTGTGCCGTAAGGTAGTAGTACAGCGTGTCCGCGAACCACAGCAGCCGGTGCTTCAACGAGTAGTAGAGTTTTCCCTCGGCTGGATCACCGTGCGCACGCACGTCCGTCTTGAGAACGGTGAGGCGCTTGAGCGCGTGCTGGGCGCGCCGGATCTGCAGGAGGAGCGTGTGCACAGACTTGTAGATGGTGAAGGAATGCTTGGTGAGGATATTCATTATGGGCCATGGCAGCTGTGGGCGAGAGATGTTAGTACGGGGATTAAGGGGAGGGGGGAGGGGGGAGGTACGGTATAGTCAACTTCGACGCCGGAAAGCATCCTGACAGATTTGCGGGCGTCGCGGAGTGTGCAATTGGCTGGCGTGAGGCCCCGCATACGGAGGCGGATGACCTCGACGGAGGGGACACCGGCATATACTCCCTGTACCATCTCTGTGAGCAGGAAGCGGTCGCCCCATGTCTCCACGCCCTTATCAATCTTCTCAAAGACCTGCCCGGCCAGCAGATCAAATAGGTACCCGTTACTACACAGGTAGACACACTCCAGCGCATCCAGACTCTTCCACAGCCCGCAGTCGCGGTACAGTATATCCCTCAGTCTCGAGGACACGCTGTGATGGCGATCATTTATCCACCTCTCGAACGCCGCCGCAAACACATCCTGGAACGGCGCGAGCGAGTCCCCCTCAGGCACAGTCAGCTCCACGGCGGCGCCGCGCTCAGCATTCGCCGCGTCCGTCTCCAGCATTGCCGATGGCAGGTTATGCTCCACGAGACGTTTGAGAAATACCACGCTCTTGCCAGTGATAAAGATGCGGTCTGCAGCGGCATGGACGAAGCGCGGTGCCTGGAGGGCACCCGTGGTAGTATCCCTGCGGAGTGAGAATTGGTCCTGCCAGAGCCCGCCGAGCTCGACCTCGTCGGAGGTGCGGGTTTGGGTGACGAGGAAGATCTCGCCGGGGCGGAGCTCACCGCGCTCCATCCAGGCGCGGATGGGGCGGAGGTAGGTCTGGAGGCAGGTGAAGAAGAGCGAGGTCATGAAGGTGAAGGTGGAGTGATCGTTGATCGATTGGAGGGTGCAGGCGGAGGTGAAGAGGTGCTCGAGGTGTAGGGTTGCGAGTGTGGTTTGGGGGATAGGGGTGGAGGGATTAGTTATGGAGGCTATTATGCTGGAGAGGAGCATATAGGGGCGGAGGAGGGGTTCGAGCTCGGATTGTAGAGAGAGGAGGGAGGCGATCTGGTTGGTGGCGGAGTTGCCTACGAAGCGTTGTTCGATCTCGATGAGGTTTTGGTCGAGGGGGAATAGCTTTCCGGCAACAGAGGAGGTGAATGTTTGCTGTTCCGGTGAAGCTTGGGTGTTGTGAATCGATGTAAAGCCGCGGATACGGTTCAATTGAGTACCTTTGTCGCCGTACCAATTGAGCAGCGCTTTAAAGGCGGATAAGGAAGTGTGCCGGAGCGCGAACTGTGTGGATAGCACAGGAGTCTCGACCGAGACTATGCCATTGTCGCTTTGGAATAAAACACACGGGTAGCCCAAGAGCATAAAGAGAACCTCGCGGACAGCCTGGGCCTCGGAAATGATCGATATGCCTTCCACTGCACGCACAATCCGATTAGCCATAGCCCCACAGAATAGCAGTACCGGGACAACCTACCCCCTCCAGACCCCAAAGAAACATCAATCTCCTCCTCATCCACAGGCTGTACCCTATGCTCCTCATCCCAATACTGCGCCATCTTGAGCGCCTTGAGTCCCTCCTTATCACCCGTTATGATGAACCCCTCGATACTCGCGCCTCTCCCCACATCTCCCTCCTCCTCTTCCGCCCACCTTCCTTTCCTTTTTTTCCCCTCCATCTCCGTCTCTCTACGCTCCCACAGGTCGTCTTCTCCATCATCAGACCACTCGTCGCTGCTCTCCGCGCCAAAGTCAACATCTTTCCAGATATCACCCTCTAATGGCTCCTCGGCAATGATATCAGCCCATGTGAGCGCCTTTGGTCTATTATCACGCTTGATGAGCGCGTCAAGGTCATCCAGGTGCGAGTTCTCTAGCGGCCGGTCCGAAAGACTCAGGAAGAGCGAGAGGAGCTCGGGCGTGAACGTCTGTACGGGGAGCTCATCGAGGCGTGAGCGTAGGGCGTCGGCGATGTCGTCGCGGTTATAGATTCGGAACTTCTCCTCGAGCCTGTGGATCAGCAGGTCAGCTTAGCTTAGCTTCATCAAGGAGAGAAGGGGGAAGTTGGAGAGGGAGTACCCAGAGAGCTTGGAGTTTACATCGAACTGGTTTGTGCGCCCGAATTTGTAGCCTTTGAAGTTTCGGAGTGTGAATTCCTATGCTCTAGCTGTCAGTCCTACTACGCATAAGTGCATCTATATAAAAACCACCAGTAGAACCTACGCGACAGAGCTCAAAGTTATCAGGATCTTCCTATACGGTTTGGACAGTCAATTCCCCAACCCTTCCCTAGGTCCTAATTTACTATGTGAATCGGGAGAGGAGCAAGCACACCTGGGGCGTCAGTCCCGTAATGCAGGTAATCAGCTCATCTGCCAGCCTTTTCACCTTTGCCGGAGTCGCAGCCATCGTCAGTGTCTTTCTGACTTCCGACGTTGTCGTAGACTCCAATTACTCTCCTGCTAAATACATGTAGTTAACCACTGGCAGAAGTCTCGAGTCAACAACCAAAATGCACAGTGCGCACACCCCACGTACGAATTGAGTAAGCGTTGTGTAACCTTAAAAGAGCCTCCATAGCCAAGACCCTAAAAACTTCAAAACCTCAAACCATAAAAGTCAAAACTAACAAACGCAAGCAACCCACAATGCCTGAAATACAGAAAAAGCGGAAACGGGCGTCTAAAGATGATACTGAGGAAGCTGTTGGGGAGTGCTTTGACGCGATGGAGGTGCTCCGGCGGCACTTTGAGAGCCAATTTGCGCCCCTACCGGAGGTGAAGGGCAGTAAAAAGAATAAGAAGACGAAGCCAGCCAAGGGCGCAAAGAAGGCCAAAATCGAGGCGGTGCAGGAGGAAGACGAGAGCGAATGGGAGGGCGTATCGGATGAAGAAGATGGTGGCGGTAAACCAGCAGGTTTGTTTCCTATGTCTACATACTTGATACAGCACTAACCCACCGCCGCGCTTTCTAGTCCCTACCCCCAAAGCCCCAGAAGTAATACACTTCACCGGTGGCGACCCCCTCAGCTCAAACACAAAACTCCCAAAGAGTATTCTCAAGCCCTTCATATCCTCTAAACCACCTCCGATCAGGTCGTTCGACACTCCCGCCCCCACCGCCACCAAAAAGCCCGACGAGTCAGACGAAGAGGACGGCACGACGGAAGCCAAACTTCTCAAGAACGACCTTGCGCTGCAGCGCCTCCTGAAAGAGTCCCATCTACTTGACGAGAACCTCGAGGCCACTGGCAAGAACCGGCTCAAGGCAATTGAGGCCCGGGTGCAGGCGCTGGGCGGGAAGGACCTCACAAAGCATAAGATGCCAATGCGGATGCGGGTAGGTATTGCTGCGTCCAAGAAGGCCAAGGAGGAGAAGAGGAGAAGGGAGGCGAAGGAGGCGGGGATCGTCTTAGAGAAGGAGGTGAGGGTTAAGAAGGAGGTTAAGAAGAGGGACCGTGGGTTTGGGCCCAGTATTGGGAAGTTTAGGAACGGGACATTGGTCCTGAGTAAAAAAGATGTTATGGACATTGAGGGTAGGAGTGGTGGTGGGGGTGGTGGGAAGGGCGGGAAGGGCAGAGGGAGAGGCAGTAAAGGTGGTAAAGGGAAAAAGAGAAGATAGTTCTTATGTACACAATTAATTAGATTTTTCCTTTACCCTACACATAGTCATTCTTGGAATCATATTGGCCTGATTGGAGCTTTTAAAGCCCCCTCTGCTGGACATATTCGGGACCTTCTAAACCCAAATTCCCATACGCAAGATTATTTTTTCCCTTTCCCAAGACATTAACCCCAGTACCGAAAGGTGCCTGCAATTGCCTGTCCTAGCATGTGCATATTGAGTATTCCAATGTTTGACACGATCCCAAAACCTTTCCACGAGCTGGAAAAAACCTATTCTCCAAATCAGGGCTATCTAGCACTACACCTCACCCACAGTCAAACCATCAATCATTGACCCTGAACCCCTGTCACCATTTCTTGGCAAACCTACATACATAACACCAAAGCTCCAAGCTCAGGCTCCACTTCTGCACCTTCCCTTCCACCTCCAAACCCAGCACAAAGAAACAATGGTACCCCCCACCCCCTTCTTTCTCCCCCACTAAACATACACACCCGACTTACCTACTCCCCAAACAGTCCAAAGACTCCAGCCACACCTACATCCACTTCGCTAGCGGCCGCATCGCTGACCTCTTCGAGGACTTCTGCCGCGACAAGCTCCCTAACGACGACGTCTACGTGCCTCCGCACCACCAGCCCATCAATCCCGAAGACGAAGACGATGGTGCGCCCCCCCCCGCTAGCGCATATCAATGAAATACATGTACTAACACCAGTCGACTTCCTCACAGTGATCCCCGATCAGCACGCAGCCTTCGGCATCGCGCAGGCGCAGCAGAAGAAACACGAGCCGGCGTGGAAGGATCTAGGGCTTTCGGAGCTGATGAGGAAGGGACCGAAGGAGGGGGATAAGGCGCCGAGAAGGTTGCCGAGGTAGAGCTGGGCTGGGTCTGTAGGTCTTTCTTCTCTCTCCCTCACCCTTCCAATGCTTCTAATGGCATGATGGGTTTATTTCTTATTTCTTTTCTTTCTTTTTGGGGGTGATAATGAGCACGGCTATTCTTGCTATTGAGGTAAATGCGTAGTGTGAATCTGGTGAGATATAATGTGGCAGGGGGGGGGGAGGATTCGAGTGATCCTTCTCGTTAGTATTTTCAAAATCGACATTTACATGTATATGTGATTCCCCATTGGTCTAGGGCCTCTAAAATAGGAAATGTAGCCGCGGAGGAACCCGATTCGCCCAATATCAAGCCCTGATCAGGGAATCCGGAGTCAGTAGATCTAGGATACATATTGACAACAGATATTGATGAGCGCCGATAGGGATTTTGTTCTGTCAGATATCACGGCGCCTCTAACCTTATACTACGGGGCGCTAGGCCCTAGGGGAATCTCTACTAAGCTTTGTAACTATTCACCAGTGAAAGAAACGAAGATTGTTGTTAGAAAATCGCTTTTATACCCACGATCCTATTTACAAAAAATCTGCGGCTTACGGTACCTCTCCCATTTTTTGTCCCCCCCCCCCAGTTACGTGAAATCATACAAAAGAACTCCAAGATTGAAAAAAAAAAAAGATTTTCCACCAAATGCATGTGCATTCATACAAATGAAAACAGAACAATAAGAAAACGCCAAAGGTAGTTATGACAGGTATAGTATGTTCAAAACTTAACAACACCTGGCAGCATCCTGGTCGATCTCAGATCTCAACTTCTTGGCTGCGGGCTCACCGTCGACGGCCATCTCATCGATTATGGGGGCGGGGTGGTCAAGCCCCTTGAGCAATGGGGTGTCTTTGCCGGTCTTGATGTTGAAGTGGTATTGACGGATGATAGAGTCACTAAAATAAACCCATATTAGCAGTACTCTTAAGATAGCACATCAGAACTCGCAAGGGTAGCATACACATCATCAACATTCAATGGCCTGACATCAGCAAGCTGCTTGATGTTGGCAGTGCACTCCTTGCACTGCGCGTCTGTCAAGTCCAGGTTCAACTGCTCAACACGGCTCTTGATGGCGTTCCATCCGGTCAATCTGGACGCGAAGTGGACATATCTAGTGAGACCGAAGTCGGCGGGGTTGATGATCTCATAGGTGCTTGGGTTGGCAAGGATAGCCTTAGCGTGGATACCGGCCTTGTGGGTAAAAGCGCAGAAACCAGTGATGTAGTTGTTGAAGGGAATGTTGACCTCAACTGCCTCGGCGACGAGGTTCTCAAGGTCACGAAGCTTGTGGAGCTTGTACTTGCCCATGACGTAGTCGCGGTCGGCAACGATCATGCGAGCCATCAATCCACCGAGAGGGGTGATACCGTTACGCTCACCGATACCGAGGACGGAGGTATCAATGTGGGTAGCACCAGCCTCAAGGGCGCAGTAGGCATTGGCAACAGCACATCCGGTATCGTTGTGGAAGTGAGTCTCGATATCGCAGGAGACGACACCGCGGAGGGTACGGATGAGATCATAAACCTGGCGGGGAGAAGCACACCCAACAGTGTCGGCAATACCCTAAAAATATCTGTGTGTGAGTCACATGCTTGGTGGAGATCTTGGCTGCAGAAGAACTTACAACACGGTTAACACCAATCTTGTCAACGGTGCGGTAAATGCTGAGGAGATCGACGAGATCTGATCGGAAAGAGTCCTCGGAAGAGAAACGAATCTCAATGTTGTGTGATTTGACGAACTCAATGACCTCAATGGCGGCCTTCGCAATGTAGTCCATATCCTTTCCGTGAGAGTGCTCGCGGAGGAAAGATGAAGTTCCAATGACGACATCGACACCATCAACACCAGTCTGGACAGCAATTCGGGCATCATCCATGTGGCATCTGATGTGAGTCAAGATCTATAGTACGGGAGCTAACGTAAGCTTTGTGCATTTTCATCCTCGAAAAAGTAGGATACAAACCTTAGCCTTCAACCCAAGCTTGCAGATAGCCTCACAGTCAAGTCTTGACTGCTCTGATGCAGCAGGAGAGGTCAATTCAATCTAGGCCCAAATCGTCAATAAAGTGTTCTAGCCAAAGCCTTGGTAGCTCCGGTATCACCGGGTAATCGTGTGCGGGGGAAGCCGAGTGTTCAAAAAAAAAAAGTGGTGAAGTGACTCATACATAATCAACACCAAAATCGTCCAGCGCTTTGGCAATTTCAATCTTCTTAGCAGTGTCGAAAAAGGCGTTGGCAAATTGCTCGCCTTCTCTCAGAGTACTCTCAATGATCTTGAATGAGCCAACATTGCTGAGGAAGTCTGGTACAGGCTGGTAAGGATTTCTGGTGTTAATTGGAGGGCGCTGAGCGTCAACAGCCTGGAAGGAATCCTCTAAGGTCCAGCGTTAGTATCGGAGGTTGATAGGATGAACCAATTGAGCAGTCAGAGACTGCGGGGTTTTCATAGAACGAGGTCTGGGAGAGGAGGGGAGCTATACTGTTTGGAGAGCCGTTTGAATCGCTGGCGGCAGGAGGCATTATGGAATTTGATTCTTTGAGATAAGTTTGGTTGGTAGATGGGAGCTTTGGGTTGAAAAATTGTATCTAGGGATTGAAGTGGGATGTGGTTGTGTTTTTTGTTGGTCTTGAGCGATGAAAAAAGGGAAGCCGGAGGACCTTATATATAACGGGGACCACTCTCTGGGCGCACAAAGTAAAATGGTAAGCAGTGTGGAGAACGGGTACAACAACCATGACCCGTTCAAATTGGGCACGCTTTATTTTTCCCAATCTATCTTTGTAATTGATTTGATAGAGCCAGGATCTATCTCTCTTAAAGGGGGGTATGCGGGGGACAGTAAAGAATGAGCAGCACTGCAGAGGCGTGAAAAAAAATCCAAACAGAAAAAAAAAAAAAAAACGAGCGATCCTCTTTGCTTTCTGCACTTCCTTGGTTACCACTTCCACTCGCAGCCTAGTCCTCACTGAAAATTTCAAACCCAGCCGATGCCGTAATTGCAGACCCTTGCTGGATGAATTCTTTTTGTCCGGGGAAACACCCAATTGTTTGAGGGTTAGGGTTCTATTGAGAAAAACAAGGGTCTTTTTTTTCCCACTGCGATGAGCACAAGACAAGGTAGGGGTAGCTTCCAACGTGAGCAAGCATCACATGTATCCAATTATTCCTCTCCAAGAGCCGCAACCTCTACCTATCATTGAGCTACGGAAGATGCTCTTGACTTGTTTGTTCAATCATTTACTTTTTGATGAGTAAGCAGTCATGGTCTAGAACTGGTGCTGCCCGCTGCAAATACCCCTGAGCTGCAAGTGTATGTAGATTCACCGCATGTATGTACTCCACATAGTAGTTTATTAGATTGTAATCACTCTAGTTTCATAGTGGTTTTACGGTTGGTCAAGACTCCCAGTAAGGCCTGGCCCCTCATTGGTTCATATGAATGCGAGTGCGGGCTCATGATTGTATCAGACCAAAGCTATAAGTCATGTACCTACATCGGTGGATATGAGTATAAACATAGCTGCAAAGACTCCATGAATCTGCGAAAAACTGGTTGTATCTTCCATATTCAAAAAACCCATTAGCTTCATGTATATACATATAAATGTGGCCATGTCTCATGTTTTGATTTTGGGCATAAATGCTCAGGGATTTTATAAGCTCTACCAAGACATTGGGAGTATATCTGATAGAACACGTGTGAGTCGGTCTTAGTCTTTGATCTCGAGCTGTTAAAATATAAGGCTCTGTCGAGAACTCTTCCTACGCATTAAATTCCCCTTTAGTTTCGTCAAATTTACCTTAATAGACCAAACAAATAATAATTGTGTTAATTGCTGCGAGTCTTCCAGGGTGTTGTGCACATGTATAGTGTGTCCATTCATATAAAAACAGATGCGTTTTTAGCCAGCCACATATATATATATCGCCATACTAATAAGTTGTAGGTATGAAGTTTTCGGGAGTGCAGAAATATACCAGAGTGTATGTTATCCCGAATATATCGTCACCCAGAACATATCCTGCATGCGTACAAGATTCCACCCAATGCCTAGCTTCTAAGTACATGTATCCAGGATGTTCATGAGTCGAAGCTGTAACCTCGATAGCTCATATAATTGCGGAATAACAGCCCCTAAAATTTTTCTTAAGACTAGCAACTACATGTACTTCAGCACTGGATTTCAAGGCTTTGTAATATCTCTTTAGATGCACAAATTCTATAGTCTTGTCCCTGACCGCCATCAACATACTTCTACCGCACATTTGGTATACTAGCTTGGTCGTATAGCCTCAAGTTCCGGTAGACTATGCTAGCTTAATCAGCTACTCTCATAGGAATGCCTCCCCCCCCCCCCCCTCCCGTAGCCCTCCTCATACGCCTCCATTAAATAACGTCCGATATAAGATCAGCGCCCTGCGGTACCCCCCCTGCTACTGCAAATATCTATCCGAATGACCCGCGGTATCGACAGTCTCGAGACACCATAGGCGCCTACGTGAACTCTAGCACACTGAGAGAAGTCTCAAGAAAACGGGGTCATGACGGGTCTTTGTTGTTGGGGATAGTCGATGGCCTTAATGGTAGTACTCATTTAATTCGTTCTTCACCGGGGCCGGGTTGGTGGTAAAATTAGTGGAGCACCCAAGGATTAAATTCAAGGCGGCTGTCCGTGATGTCAAAAACCGCTAATGACTGGCCTTGACGATGGTTTAATGTATATCGCCCCTGTGTTTGATTTGGTTAAGTACTTTTTCGCCGGTCTATCGATATACATTTAGAGAACCACATCGAGATCTTACATATCCTCGCCTAGTCATAACATCCTACTTCTTCCCATTGGGAGGTTCCGCCGAAATTGATTGCCATTATTCATATCGTGTCCAATACATGCACACATAAATAATACCTCAAGTCAGAAACTAGAAAGTCCCATGGTACCCTCCGACATATTGATTCCGTCGTCATAACCAAATTCGATCTAAGCCATCATCAAATCTTTTGGTCTTGGAGCCGGAATGAATATTATGGGAACCCTGTGAGCGTGGTTGTGAGGATAGAGGGCATGTGGGAGAAATTTCGAGCTTCCGCTGTAGGAAATATATATGGAGCCGAGTTTCGGTCCTCGTACCACGCTATACTACATTAGTACGTGCACAATAATTTCCCAACGGTGACCATGCCGGTATAGGCGCTGAATTTCAGTCTTTATTCTGTGCTATATTATTAAGTGAATTCCCAGTCGTTAACGCCAAAACTTATGAGAATTTCCCACTAGTGGGCAATGTTGATATATATATTAGCATTATAAGGTATAAATGGTACCACTTCCACCATACCCCATACATGTAGCCAGTCGTATGTAAATACATGTAATTCACTACCGCTTTTAACATACATGTATTTACCACCTCATATGAGGGAATGTAGTACTACAAGAGTCAACAAGTTCATCTTTTAAAGAAAGTACTAGATTATAAGTCTCAGTACTACCGGCCCACACGCTCAACTAAAAGAAATAAATTAATAAACTACACTAATTCCCAAGATATCTGCGAGTGATCGATGCTTCATGAGCCAAGTTTCCCGCATATTGTATCCGCAGTGCGTCTACATTATTTCTCCTTATATCTATTGCCATGTTCTACTTTTTTTTTCGTTGATACAGCCATGTATTATACCCCCCGACAGGCTCGATGACCTCATTGATAATAATAATACCCCAATAAGCGTAAAAGTTGAGGGCCTATACTATGTAGAAGGCGCTGTCTTGAGCATACCTTAGATATAGGTTGCGCCATGGGACCTTATCGCAAACTTTTGTATTTGAATTTGAAACCATCCGCTTGTATTTACAAAAAACCGAAGCGCCGAGTGATACACCATAAACCGACCCGTTTTTGCCGCATTCAGCCATACCCTGCTTGGCGAATAGGTATGTGCTTATTAAAAAGAAACCTTTATTGATAAAGTATGAATCCACCCGCTATGTATGCATGCAATAAAGTAAATAACCCCGCTGGGGTTATGGTTAAAGAAGAGCACGATAAAAACTCCGCCGAAACAGATCACACCGTCGCAACACCATGAGCGAGCCCTAGGAGATATTTACACCTGAAGGTAGAAAAGGGTTAATAGCAACAGCTGTAATAAACAGCAAGATTTAAAGCAAAGCTTAGAGAAAGCGGGGCCACACAAATATAAATATAGTCCCACATCAGTCGTCCTCAAACAGGCCCTCAATAGCCTTATAGTTAATCTTTTTAGAGTAACTTCTACGCTGCAACATCTGTTTTGCACTCTCGGCAGGCGTCGCCGCAAGGTCTTCGCTCGTGCTATCTCTAGGCCGCTTCTTCTGCCTGCGCTTTGTGGGTTTCGCAATACCGTTACGGAGGTCGGTTTCGCGCTTGAGACGTTTGACTATGCAACACCATTAGCCGCTAATCGCCAACCACAACGAAAATACAGAGGCAGCCTACACTCCTGTTCCCGCAGATAGTCCTTATTGAACTCGACCCAAATCCTCTCCTTAAGGTCCGCCTCATCTTTGCCCAACAGTGCACTCATGACTTCAATATCATCATCCACATCCCTCAGGTCATCCGGGTCATCACTGACACCGGATTCGCGATTTTTCGCCGCGAGTTCTTCGAGTTCCTTCCGATGCGCCTCCTTCAGCTCCTCGACAGCCTTCGTAGAGTCAGGCGTGTCGATTAGTGCCAGCATTTCACTCTCAATACATGCTTCAGCAATTGCATCGTTACGGTCCCCATCACCCGACAATCCACTTTGATTCACATCTGGCTCCGTGTCACCTGGTGAGGGTAACACCGGGCTCGCACTGGCCTGTTGAAGCAGCGCAGGATCGATCGGTAATTCAGGAACAACAAAGCCGTCTTGATCTCTCCTTGGCTCCACCGGAGCCGTCCTCTGCTTCTTTTGCGCTGGTTGCTCAGCCTCAGTCTCCTTATCACCTATGACCTCACCATCATCGTTGACTTCTCTGACCCTTCTTTTCCTTGCAGGTTTTGGACCAAAGCTAGGGGGATCGTGACCCTGCTCCAGCCAGATATTACGAAACTCCTCAACGGTGAGATCACCGCTCTTGGTTGCTCTGAATTCGTCGAGACGCTTCTGGATGGTGAGATCTGCGACTTTGACAATGTACACAACCTCTCTAACTGAACGACGGTAGTTGTTCATTCGCGCGGCGAGGAGAAGGGCTGCACCGCAGATACCGGATGGCCGTCGACCCTGAACCATCCAGTCACGATTCATACGCTGAATGAGACGCAAAGCGTCATTGGCAACGGTGACAGAGTCGTCGCCAAACTCCAAGTGTTTGGCAAAACGGTGGACGTATACGGTGGGGTCGATATGGGGGAGGCGGACTTCGAGGGTTTGAACGAGTTTTAGGTAGGTTTGTCCGAGGGTGAATACATTGATCTATAACAAGAGCTAGCTGTCAGTATTTTACTATAGTTTGAAAGTAGAAAGACTTACCCCAAGCATGTCGGAGAAGTCAATCAGCATGTGAGAACTCTTTTCGTTACGACATGAGATGTATAGGCAGGAGGCAATGACATATTGAGTTTTACGACCCTTCGTGAAATTGTTTGTCACAGCGAGCGTGAACCATCGTTGAGCGGTGTCGACGTAATGGGAGGGGCATTTAAGTGCTTCGGCGAGCTGTACAATCCTTCTCCTACCTATAAGTCGGGAGGTATATGTTAGGTTAGATATAAAAAAAACCAGTAGCTTGGTGGTCTAATTCCGGAAAATAATTATTCCTATTTGGAGATTGATTTAGGAGGGGAACGCAAAAGAACCTCGGAAAAGCAAAAAAGAAGGCTCCCCCTCAAACCATGTTTATTATGTTTACTTACCGTGCATAATGGCAGCCTCACGACTCTCCAAGCTGGTCCCACTCCTGAACTTGCCACCACCACCAACATGCGTCTGTCCCTCAGCGACATAGCTCCCCTGCACCATCGCCGCCCCACTACTCGTCTCTCCAAATGTGATCTCCGAGACGATTTGACTGTCCTGCAGGACCGTCCCACAATTTGTGCACACAAGTGTGCCATTGCTGTCGTCGAAGTCTGCGGGATTCGAACTCGCACAGCCGGGGCACGTGTTTTTCGCCATTCAAGTGATTACCGCTCGACGACGACGGCAAAAAGATGACGGTAGTGCGAATAAAGTGGTACTTATAGTGATGAGTCACACACGAAAGATGGCCTGCATGAGTTGAAATTTGACTTGAATGGGTGCTTGATGGGTGCTTAATGGGTGCCTGATGGGAATGTAGGATTGGCACTCTTTCTCTGCAGGAATAGAAAAAAAAATTGAGGTCACGTTAGCAAGGGTGGATGTCGTTGAAAAGGTCAGAGATGCCCCGCGATCGGAAGCATTTAGGTTAGTGGTCGGTGGAAGGCCTTGGCGATGAGGCTCACCTAACCCTGCTGCATGAGTTCCGTTCAGAGATGATCTCGCTAAAGCCTACAATACACAAACAACTAACAACCACCGTGACATAGCGCATTCCCGGACACGTAAAGCCCGGGCCAACGGGAGCAAGAAGCATCGAGAGGACAAATTCTTTTAAATTTATACACAAGTAAACTACTAGATTCTACTAAATAGGGCATCTTTATCTTCTTCGTGATATCATACATCTTGAGATGTTTTCACTGCCGGCTAACCCCCCCACCCTCACTCACTCATCTACGGACCAGAACACCCGCGAAGCTCGATTCAGCTGAAATTTCAAGAAACGAGTTGCACTTTTGCCTTAACTTGCATAAAGCTAGACTAAAAATCATAACTAAGGCCTTTGATGTCGCCAATCACATCCACACAGATCCCGAACTTCCGGGCCGTTCCTACTAGTTGCTCTAGGATAGGTAGAAAATGTTTATTTAACCGGCACACTACCATCACCATCAATCACTCGCCAGCAAATAAGAATCCGTTCCCTGCCCTGCAACCATCCCAGGTGTAACTCTTCTCCCTCGGGCGTGTTTGCAATCCTGGAATCCATAGAATCCAGTACGAGTTACCATTTGAATCCTCGGGTCAAGGGTAGGTAACAAGTACTAGACTTTAGGCCGTGCGTCCCATCTGCAAGCCAGCAATCTGAATCAGTGTCTTACACGGGAGAAAGTAACCGCCTCTAATAACCCAAATGCAGTACCAAACCCTGATTTCCAGTGCCCACTATTCAACCTTTGATAATCCCCCGATATGATGCGGAGGATCAACCACGATTTGTGCATGTACGTTGCTCTAAGGGGAGAGGGAAGAGAGGGGATTGTATTGCCCGTGCTCTCGGTTGGCTTTGACGGACGCGTGGAGAAATTCTATATGAATCTAAGGAAAGGCACTCTTAAGCTTTTTTAACTTTCACTCCTCTTTCGGTCGCCTTTCCCACTTATTCTCTCCTAGCCGTTATCACCAGCTGTGCTTGAGTGTCCGCGTCATCATCCAATTTCCGATCTGGTTTTTGAATTACACATTCTTTCCCTTTTTATAATCATCATCATCCCCGAACCCAACCAACACCCAAGCTCTCTCTCTCTGGCGAGTGGGTGAGTGGGAGTAGTCTGATCCTCTGTCTACTCAGCTCCACCAACATCCACCATCATGTCTTTTATGGGCCGCCTATGCTCGGGTTTCGGGCTCTTTTCAGCAATTCGGCCCCGTCGCAAAATCTCCCAAGGAACGGTCGCCCATAGCGGTGCTGGTGCTGCTACTGGTATATGTAGTGTCTGTAGCTCCTCTCCCGATAACATTTGCAATTGTTTCCACACACGCGGAGCCATGGTATCTTCTTCCTCCTCTTCTTCCTCTACCGCCGCCGGCGAAGACGCTACCCCTCCCCCAAGATGTTTAGTGTTAGGGCTCGAGGGGAGCGGGAAAACAACCTTTGTAAACAGGATAAAGACTGGGGAGTACGTGGTTGTAGAGCCCACGAGCGATTTTCTCGGTATTATTTCCATCTGCACGAAACAGTTGTGAATTTTTTTGGGCCTAACAATTATCTAGTGGAAGAAATTGCGGTCAATAAAAAAGGCGAGACAATAACCTTTATCGAGGTTGGCGCCACAAACCGTCGAGGAATTCGGCTCCAATTCCTTCAAGTTATACCAGGCCAGGGAATCTCAATTATCTTCTTCATAGACATCACTTCCAGCCCCGAGACTCTCCGGAAGGCATTTGAAGAGCTTTTGTATGTCATTTCATATACACAGGAGCGTGCATGCTCGATCCACTATCTCGGCGTTGTTCTCAATAAGCAGGATCTTCTCAACTCGCCTCCTGTTAATCTGACGGGGAGGACAAGAAAGAAGAGCTTGAGCTGGGGTACGAAGAAAAATTTATCGCAGCAAAAGCAACCGCGGATTGATCTGGATCTAGAGAAATATGTGGCAGTAGAGGTTTCGGAGGGGGGAGAAAATGTGCGGAAGGATAACCAAAGCGAACTTGTAAAATGGATTAAGAAGGAGGTCGGAGACGCAATCGAGAAATACAAACTTGCCCAGCCAGTGGAACTCGACTTCCTCTCCGAACTAATTCATACGGGCCCAGACGGGAAAGGAGTCAGTATGAAAACAGGAGACGGAGTGCAGGAAGTGTATCACAGGCTGGTGCAGGGAATGAAGGCTGGGAGAGAAAGGCCAGGTCTTTCTGTGCTAGCAAGAATAGCAGAGGAGAAGCTATAGTTTGAGGCTCTTATAACGGTACTAACGGATTTGAAATTTGCTTATTGGGAGTAATGGGGCTTTTTTCTTTGACTGGCAACGGATTTCGTTGAAAGCCTTTACACAAAACACTTTTCCTTTGCACCTTATGAATGATGATTTTCCAGAATCGATAAGATCGATTATTTGCAAATTGAAATTGTATATTAATAAATGTTTCTTGTATTTATTTCTTCAAATGAGCATCCTACCTCCTCTTGTCTAAACTTCTGTAGAGAATCTCGCCTCGATCGTTCCGATAACCACATTTGAAGAGAGAGCACTGTGCAACGTCCTAGTTTGATTCCTTGCCTCAGACTATTAATCTGGCCCCCAAATTGCTACAGACCTAAAAGATCAACTCACCTTCTAGTTTTCCGAGTTAGTAGTTAACATTTCGAGACTCATACTTAGCCTACTACCGTAGGTACATAAATTTACTTGGCATTTATATGTAGCTGTGGACATATACATACATAGAGCTTAACCAACGAACTTCTCTAGCTCGATCATTTAGTTTAGGTGCTTCTCACCCTAAAGCCCTACAACCCAAAATTATGATCTGACTTTGAGGTAGGAGGGGGGGAAAGTGAGCTATCAGAGTTGAAACAAGTCTGCGTTGGCGAAATGTGAAATCTTCCCACTCCGGAAATTCTTACTGGAGAAAGTGCTAGGCGAATAGGATCAACGGGCTCCTCATACCCCAGAAGAATTGACGAGATTGGGAATAAGTACTTCGGGGGGTGGGGGGAAGTGGGAAGCCTGCCAAGGCCGCGCGAAGGGCGCCCTCCCACTTACCCCACCCCGAAGCACACGCAGCTTATGTTGATCAGAACGACTTATGGTATACATGGAGAGATGAGATGAACGGAGAGAGCTGTTGATGAGGTTGTATATAGGCATCGGTTTCAGGACCAGGGGCGCCGACTGGAAGACCGCGAAAGTTTATAGAAAACACGTTCCCGGATCTGATTGCACTAACGCTAACAAGAGGTAGCCTGTGTTCTGTAGATCTGGAGTTTTCGACAGATCCGATGGGGGCTTGTTGTCTTAACGTTTATGTCTCGCACCAAAAAGCTTCTAAACAACGCAGTCCCAGCACCAGCTGAGACATTCTCATTTTTTCTAGTCTTAGTCATGGTTACCACCTATCACCAGTCATGAAATATCACGCGGACGTGACGTATACCTAACTGAGTACTAGCCCCCCCAAAAACGTGAGTTTTGATCTACGTGTGTTTATTAATCTCCTATCAGAAATTTAGGGCAAATTATCTACTGAGTTGCTAGTCCGGGCAGGGTTATTGTTCTCCAGAAAGGTACTAGGGTACGTACGTTGGTCTCTGGATGAAGACGAACGGTATGTGTTGGCAGACAGACTCAGTTAAAAGATGTCAAGCACCCTTGCACGCAGTCGACGCGCGCTAAATGAATTTTGGTATCTAACTCAAGCCACATCGATAACTTAGTATTTGCGAACTCTGCGCAAGTCTTTTGGACTGTATCCTCTCAGGGGCCCTCTGTTGCAATTGGCCACGGGAGTGATGATTAGTAATTAAGATGAAGCTATCAAGAAGGCTTCGAGCTCTGACCATGGTACTACTATCCGTAACTGCACGTTCGGTCTGTGGAGAGGGGCGTTTGATATATAGCAGGTTAAAATATGCAATCACAAATCCTAACAAAGCATCATACTGAGCTCGTAAGGATAACAGTTTCACCATACCCAAAATGCTGCGCGTGTTAAGTATAAACTACATTTACATGTAGTCCTGGTTTTCACCTTGTGATCTGACAAAGCATACGTACCAAGCGTTTGTAGAGACGATCTTATACACATCTACGTCTGTACAAACTTCTGCCCATGGTAGGCATAAAAATATCTCTACAGACGCGGACTATCACGGACTTGGGTTGTACGGCCTCTGTTCTACTTCCAGCTCCGTCCATAAACTATCACTCGACCCCTCAGATGATTCTTAAGGTCCATCCTAGCGTTATATGAACGTTATGGTGTTTTAAAAGTTAGTTTACTCTACTTTAAACCTTTCTAAACATGGTCACGTTTAGATATAGTCTATAATACGGGAGTTATGAGAGTCTTATTGGCCTTGGCAGTTCTAATTGAAGGGTATATCATTTGTTATTGCGCGGTCTTTTGAATTCTATGTTACAGCTATCAACTTATAACGGAAGCCTTTGTGTACACACATGTACTTAAGTCACGAGAACATCCCAATGTGCCTACAGTCATTTAGGAACTAAATCACCCAATAATAGACACTAAAAACTGATCTCTACGCTGCGTTTAGGACCGACTTTAATACTTTAATTTGCGGGTTGCCAGGACCCTTGAGTCACACCTGACGGCTGACAGGTGCACGTGGACAAGCAAATAGGCGCTAATACATGTAAGTACATGTACATCTAGTAGACCCGTGACTACATGTACTGCGGCCGGAGTTAATAGATTTGAGCCCGTCGACTATTAGTTCCTAAAGTAAATTAACCCAACCAAAATTGCTGGGGTACACTAAGATCTATATTCTTTTAGAATGGACAAGCAGATTTATTTGGCTATACATTTCCTGCCCTAATATAGAGACTATCGATATATCACTACCTTCCATCCATTCCGAATACATGGCCTTGACTAGAAAAATACCATAAATGATGCCAAATTGTCCATGAGTCAATGATCGAATTTACAAAAACAGAACAAAGAGTCACAGGCCAATCACGTGATGCGTTTCGGAGTGAGACATTTCAACAAAGGTGAGAAATTTGGGGGCGATGGTCTAGGACCTATATGGGATTAGAATGAAATTTTAGGGAATATAGAAAATGATATGAAATGTTGAAGACTTGGGCAAACATAGAAATATATAATCATAGAGTATCACTCGTGCTACTACGATGTTTGTTTTCTTGCGTGGAGTGTGAATAGGCGGACGCTCGCATAAAGTGAAGAGCCATATAAACTTTAGGCCTCTGAACATCCACCCACCCATCCCCAAACATACACCCTCACCACCACCCCATATCAAACTTCATCTACAGAGATCAGCATAACTACTACAACCATCAAAATAACAAGCAGATATTTCGTCAAGATGTGCTCCGAGGATATAAGGCCGCCGCAAACAATACTAACTTTCGGCCTCACCCTAGAGCTCATAACTCATCTTCCCCGATGTCAACACTCTCCTACTATCATTGCCTCTCATCTCCGTACTCAGCTCTCTGTCCCCTTCTTCTCTCCAGCCTCGGGAACCTACACCGCTCCCACGACCCTTGTCACTGCTGCAGGCCCACAGCTCATCCCCAGCTCCCCCATTCTCCCCCATCCGGTTGTCGACTGGATTGGGGACCACCCTTCCCCCCGACATTATCTTGTGACTACCCGTCACAGCCTTCACCGCGGAATCACAGATGCCATGGCTCACAACTCGTGCGGTATCGTCGTTGAAACTCCCATCTTACGCGCCTTTAATGCTATAGATTTTGCCGTCAGTGGCATCTGCGCTGCTCTTGGAGCCCTAGGGAAGGGTATGGTTGAGTTTACGCCTTTCTGCGGACTCTGTGTCCATGTAGGCCGCCGTGGAGGCTTCACCCTCGAGCATGTAAAGGGATTGGCGAAGGCGGTTGTGGTGTTTGAACGTCAAGTAGAGACGTACTGGCACCCAAGGCATAGACATGTCTATGGCGAAGGCGGCGGCCGGTCGAACTGTGGGGACCGCAGCGCGGTTAAGCTGGTCAAGTCGATTGAGGACTTGAAGAGCATTAGATGCATTAGTAAGTTGCTTTGTGAGCAAGGTGTTGGAGAGGATTACAAGTACAACTTCCAGAGCTTGGTGGCGGTGGGGTGTATTGAGTTCCGCCAGGCCCAGGGGACATTGAATGTCGAGTGGGTGAAGTCATGGGTGAGGTTTCTGGCTCTGTTTGTGAGGGCAGCGGAGAACGCGCCAAACGGTAAGTGGGAAGTGTGGGCTAGGGGAGATGGTGGTGGGCTTGAAGGTTTCTTGAGGTTTGGGGTTGATGATGATACTAGCAGTGATGAGGAGGAGTAGAGAGTGGGCTAGCCCTAGAAGCTACTATGTATCGGGGTCACGGCTTTCTTCTGTTCCCCCTTTCCCCTTATGATTTTAAATGAGCATTTCTTACAGCAGCATAGATTCTCTACTCTATAAACTCAACGCTTTGATGATTTCTTTTACATGTCTAGTTTTCTCATATCTTCTAGACTTCGTTAGAGTTGGTTTACAGTTCCTTTACACTTCGAGCTTAGAAAGAATCTAAGTAATACAATAGTCATTTTCATATTAGTTGTTTCATTAATATTATTATCGTGATTGATATAATGGGAGTACCTCAGCTTAGCACTTGGACTTTCTATCATGCCGCGCAGCTGGATACCCAAGTACCTAAATTCCAGGCCGCCTCCAGTTTAACACAAGATACAGCGTTATGATGATTATTACGTTCGAACATTACCCACGTCAACACGGTAGGGTCCTTAGAATAACGAGTGATCACCCGTGATTTACTAAGTTCAAGGGCTAAATTCACAAATATTGAGCTTCTGGGGCAGCATTGTATACAGAAACCTATACTATTAAATTTTCTACCTCCTATTAGTGGTTGCCTCGTCAACTTAGGTCTATTATACATACCCTGTGACCTATTGATTCCAGGTTCTCCCTGCAGGTGGAACAGATAAATTAGGTCATAAGGGGTTAGGAAAGGCCCGGAAAAATCTCCTTTGTTATTATGAATCATGAGCCTTGATTTCGTGAGAACATTTGAACAACCCAGCGCTGATGCTATGCCAAGTCCTTCTGACCTCTTTTCTATTTGGTGATTTGTACGTATATATAAAATTCACTTTTCTTTCTACGCTTTGGGACTACTAGGTGAGAATTTTCACAGTATATTTATTCGAGTGATTTCTTATGATGCTGCAATGCACTATATTAGGATTGGGTTCGATCCACGGATCAATGTACATTAATTAACTACAAGTGTACTACTACCCAAAATTGACGGGCTTTCGAATAATAGCTACATACCCGTATCGTTTACTATATGCAGGTTTAACTTTTTTAGATTACAGTGAGACAGCACACGTCATGTCTGACCTGAACTATGACAATACATATACGAAATGGTTACATGTAACATACCCGCCAATCCCCCGACCCCCCGAGTCAAACAATCAAGCCCCTATCGACCCAACCCCGGCCCTCCAAGCTGCAACCAACCTTATGCCCCAGTAGGGAATAAAGCCGGCGTATTAACAACAGAAACAACAATTACAACTCCAACTGGGAGCCCATTATGAAGGCCGAGTGATACAACATGATCAATCAAGCCAAAATGGGACAAAACTGCTGCAGACCTAGACTGTTCTTACTGATACACAGGTTGCACAGCAGGCCTAGTTACTTTACCCTGTGTCATTGACCCCCCCATATGAGAAATGGGTTGATTGGGTGTCCATCCTCGCCTTCCCATTGATAAGATCTGTATAAATATTACCTTCACGATACGGTATCTAGTCATTCTTTACCCAGTAAGCCCCAGAAACTCTCACGGCATCTCTTACTTTCAAGGAAATATCCCCTTACCTACCATCATATAATTCCTTTAAAAGTCACAGAAAGATAGAGCAGCCTTGTGACACGCCGATCCAACTATTCCTCGTCGCCTTCATGTGACTCCACATCCTCTGTAGATCCTTCCGTGACAAAATCTCAATAGGAAAAAAGGATCAACCGTATCTAGTGACCCCTGACGTGACAGTTCATCACAATAAACAAGTCCCATGCCTTTCCCATCATAAAATACCATAGCATAAAGCACCCACGGTTCTCTCTTAGCTCACCGGTGGCAAAACGGGCAATTAAAAGTCCGTGCGCATTGAAGATCTCTCTACACACCCGTCCAACCACCCCCAACCCAAGATCCAGAGTAAGAAGGTGGGTGGGATTGTGGTGCAGACATCTATTCGCGTGGATATATGTACGGCGATATATGAGGATGTTGATCGACGCCTTGACGTTTCGAATATAGGGCATGAGCGAATCAGAGCGGCGCAGGAGCGCAGAGGTTGGTGATAGCCTTGCCCATCATTATGATGATGAAGGAGAACCACTAATATATAAGTCACATCACGGGTTACTATATATGGAACCCCACCCCATCATATACAACCCGCTTATCTCCCAGTAAGGTATCCAGAACTTGGTTTTGTTTCTGGAGTCAAGTAGATCAACCGTCATATCTGACGTCTCAATCTATAAGAAACCGGGAGAGGGTCAAATATCGACCATGGAATATTCTATCGAAGAAATATGGGATAGTCGGTAAAATCGAGTTGTGGTACGCGGGGTAATGATCAGCGGGACTCGTTACCGAATCATGCGCACTGATATTGGTATTCACTCATTTAATTTCCTTTCCTTTCCTTGGTTTAAACACGGCTGCCTAAAGCTATCAACTGGTAGAGTGTAGCGGGAATTTCCCCTCTATTCCAGAGCTATCGTATGTAGTTTCGTAAATGAAGATCGTTGTCGTCCTAATAAAAAAAGCACTTGAGGGTCTGATGTCTTGGCTCCCTCATCCTTGAACTCGCCGCCAAGCATCATGAACTCCTTCTAGAGCACATAATATCAAGCCTCCATACACACCTACCAATTAATTAAACCATGTCGGCCCTCCTCCGCCGCCGTCTCCGTCTGGGATGTCCTTACTCTACCCGAGCTGCTATCCTCCCCCACCCCAGCTGGTCAGTGCGCACGCTCCTGCCTAGCTCTTCTGACAGCTCCTCTGCCGTCAGCACGCCCACAATCTCTCCATCAACAGTCGCGCATCTCCTGCGCTTATCTGCGCTCCCACCGCCTGCGGATCCGGCCTCGCTGCATGACCATTTACACTTTATACGCTACCTGACCAAAGTCAAGACTAGCGGCGTGGCCGCAGTTGCGGCGATCCGAGACGAGGTCCGCCTGGCGGGCGAGTATAGCTACGAGGATGTAATGAGCGCAGAGGAGCAACTGGATAATTCAGATGTGGGCGATTGTGGAGATGTGTCATGGGACGCCGTAGGAAAGGCCAAGAGGAAGGTCGGAAGCTTTTTCGTTGTCGACGAGGCGGTCGAGGATGAGCTGGTGAGGCCCGAAGTTGAGAAATGATCGGGTTGCTGGATCTGGCATTACTTCCTTTCCTTTTGTAAATTTAAATTATATCTTTTGCCTTTCGTGTATAAAAACTAAGGATCATTGATTCTACCCTGATCTGTTTGCATCGAGGATCACTCGGTGGTGGTCCAGGATGGCTCATGGTACATTGCATACCTATGTAAATCATGATAATTGTTTCTTTGAACAGCTTCTCTCCCTATTAAACATTAAAAATTCCTTTTTAATTTAGTGCGTTGGCAATAAACCTTTCTAATGACCCTATAAAATGACTTTCGCGATGATATCTAATCCGAGGCCGCCGGAGATATCATTTTATTCTCCCCTCTTTCCTCTATCCTCACTATTTCCCCACTACTTTTGTTTATTCTTACCGCATGATAATGCCAGTTGAAAATGATATGCAGGAACTGCAATAATGTAACAATGCAATAAAAATGAGTGCCCACCCGTGCTCAGGTAACCCACCGACTCTTAAAACGCGCCTTAGGACTTCCAAAAAAGAAGTTTCTTATTTTGCCCCGCAAGGTGCCTAAAATAACAAAATAAAAGGAAGCAAAGACCAACGCTAATTAGTCAACTTTCTTGCCGTGCTCATCGAGCCCTGTAAAGCACCACCGGGATCCCAATTAGATTACTTGTGCATAGCGGAACGATAACGGAGGCGGGTTTGACGTATCAAATGACACTTCGTGACTTACCATGTAGCTTCCACCATCTTTTCAGGCAACTCCACTGGTTGAAATCGAAACTTTGCTCGCGTTCGAACGGACACATGCATCTTGCGTAGTCATGACTCTCGTCATCTGCTGGGCAGCGTCCCCTACGCGTTGTCGTTGGTGAGCTTTTTATTTTCTTTTTTTCTTTCTCATCGGATTGCTAGTGACACCATGTGCACGTGCGCATAAAACATGAGATGGTAAGGGAACTGTGGGGGTTAAACTTACCACGGCACGTGATTGTAACCAACGTCACTAAAAAAGTGAATTTGGTCTTTGGGAAGAAATAGAGCAGCCGCGACTGAATGAACTGGCGCGTCCCCCCATCTTTCGTAATAAAAACCGCCTTTTTTGTCGAGATAATCAAAGTATTTGGTGTATGCTTCTCCACGCCAAAAGTTTAGATCGGCGATTTCAAAGTTCGACCAAAAGTGGCAGTTGTTATAATCGGTACCCGCAATTCTGTAAATTATAAATTATAAGTAAAATTGTGGGGGCAAAATGGGCAGGCAGGTCTGACAATTTAACTTACCCTTTACTAGCATCATTGTCGGTAATAAATCCCAACGAATTATCCTCCGCAATGTACTGCGGATGCAGCTTCGCAAACTCTTGTGTGGTTGACCAAAGTGTTTCGATGGTCTCGCGATATTCAGGAAGCGATATGACGAACGAATACTTCTTGTTATTCTCGCGCATGAATGTGAACGGATCATAAGTCATGTCGCAGTAGAAGCTTGTGCTCGGTTCCACCCGCCAGTACCTGCAGTTGCCCATCACATTAATATACACAACAGCATGTAACACCACTTTCTCCGCCTTCTGTCCCATTGTGGGCCTGTGGAATGATTCTCACCAGTTATATTTTGCCAATGCCTCGTGCCTCCAGAAAAAGCCCGAGTTATAACGACACATATGACGATAAGTCCGAGAACCGCCGTAAATAACATCCTTCTCGGTCATCCGCTTGATTGTCTCCTGGAACTTATCCTCCGATATCCACTCGGGCATGCTCCATTCATTCTCCGGGATCAATCCATACTCGGTGGTGCCCGATGCCATGCGAGTGGTGTGATTCCGAAACTCCTCTGTGAACGGTTCGTCGTTGAGGAAGGTCCATGGATAGTGGTAATTACGGTTAAAGCGGTCCTCTATCTGCTTCATCGCTGTGAGTGCATCTTTGAGTTCACGGTTCCTGGCGAGTTAAACATGCGAATGCATAGATCAGCTGATGTCCTGACGAAAATGGTATGATAGCAGTTTTATGTGTGGGAATGTCGGACAAGATAGAATCCGAAGGGAATCATACCGAACAAGCATTACCAATGAAGCCTTTTCTTTCCCTATCTGCACATTTCCTTTACTTGTGAGTAACCGCTCTCTTGCCGCCGCCTTCTCAGCGAGAAGATCCGTTATCGACCCTGCATCTTTGATTGCTGTATGCTCCCCACTGGCATCGAGCGAACCCAGGCTGGATCCGTAGAGGTTCCCCGTGTACCCTTTCCACACAACCACGAGGATCCCAAACACAACTATCAGGCCTAGGGCCTTCAGGACCTTATTAGCTCCGTATCCCCTTTTACGAGCTCTGAACCCCAGGTTCGAGCTACCTGAATTTCTCTGGGTCCTGTACTTCTCGAATGGATTGTCGCTGTCGGGACGGCCCGGGGAAGAACTCCAATAGTTTGTGGAGTTATAGGACATACTCCTCTTCTGTTGGTCTTTCTTTTGTTGGTCCAGTGATTGTTGTGGCGGGCGTTATGAGTCCTCTGTTTGGAGTTTATGTACAGCGAAGGCTGGAGCTATATGTTTGAGGTATCGATAAGTCTCATGCTGTTATGTCGGCTGGATCGACGCCCAGGAATTGTCAACCAAGCTATTCTGCACCTGTCCCTAGGGATGACACACTTCATATTCCCTGTCGTCAAAACTCAGGATAAACACTTGCTCAACCCCAAAGCCACAAAATTTAAGTAATACATGATAGAATAGGGATATGGAATATTGGTTGTGTTCGGAAACGTCATGGAAGGACGAGCACATGTATGGTGGATGCAGACTACAACGGGCACCACAGTGAAACGCTTAGAACACTGGGTTTCGCTAATTACTCTGCAAAAAAGGTCTCTTTTTACAAAAGCTAACCATAGAAATATGCGCTGATCCAACCTCTCTACCTTCCTATGGTCACAGATTTCTTTATATCTACGAGGCTAGATCTGAATTAGCCATTGAAACAGGTGTCCATTGCAGTGCGCATCCACCCATATGTACTCACATGTAGTTATTAAGGATGTGGCGGTGTTCATCTCATGTCATGTCAGGGTTTAGGGTTTAGGGTTTACACTTGGTTGTCTTCGCCAAGCTCTTCGCGGCGCGGGGAAGGTGCCCGGTCCAGAGAAGCAAAAAAAAAAGTTCATCCCTTCCTTGCAAGCCGCGAGCATACTTAGGCAGATTGAGATACACAAGATTACCTACATACATGTATCTACCCACCATCTACTTGCCTAGGCGCTCGCGTTTTAATTGTTTCCCACCCATGCAAGCATGAGGAAACATCTCCAGATGGTGGTTATCTTAGGAGGTAGGGGCTTTAACGCTTTTAATTACCGGTTGATTATATACATTCTGCCTCCTGTTTGGCCAAAAAAAGAGGGAAACCCACCATATAGATGCGCGACGACTAAACACTCTTTCGACCGTACTCGAGACGTAAGCTTAACCCAGGCTAACATTTTGATACGAACCGGAAGGCGCTCTCATGCACTACACTCTTGATCCAATGATTGGTCTCCACTGTGTTGGTATGTAACGTTCAGGATAAGCTGCATCTCAGGATACCAGATATTACCACTCACTAGATTAACGTTTTCTTCTGCTTATGGTGTTGCTATTTTACAATATGCGGATACAACGGCAGCGAGTGATACACCATGACGCGGCGTACAACATTCAGGGGGCAATACCCACGAGCACAAAAGACCCTTCAGCCCTGTATACGGGGTAATTTTTTGGCACTATATCTTCCGAGATGCCCGAGAAAGAAAGAAAGAAAGAAAATTTTCCTGGCCAGTATTTCGCAAGATGTGATGAGGAATCACTGTGTTTTGTGTTCCTAGTTGACCGGTGTAATCCGCGCTGCACCCATGTCCCAATATAGCTAGGCTCAGCAGTTTTATTAGAAGAAGAAAACACGGCAGGGAAGCGCACGGATAGGAACTTTGTTTTTCCAAGGGCCCAGTCGGGTATTTTTCGACGTGTGCAGATATCCGAGCATTGGAAATCACGGTGTGCGGTACGGCAGAGCACTATATCGTGCTTACATGTACATTGATACCGAGCATCTCACATCCTCCCGCGGGCAGAGATGAATAGGGTAGGCTGATAAGAAGGATGAGCTGCAAGCTTGGTTGACATTCGTTCATGCTGCTGAGGCTTTGGGTATTGGCATGCAGTTTATTCTTATGGGCCGGGATGCATTGCGATAGATACTACACACCTTGCACCAATTGTAGATTCGGCTACATAAAGACGCTGCAAGCATAGTGAAAGAGTAGTGCATAGAAATAATTATATAAACGGTCGGGATTACTATCAACAAATATTAGGGCTCAGGTTTTAAATGATGCCGTTTATTCTGCGGCGTTTCTAGAAGAAACAAAAATATGCCCAAGAAAGGCTTTTACCGCCGCTAGTGCTACATGTAGTTAACACCAATCCTCGCGCAGAGGAATTATCATTGTCATTGTCATTGACAGTGTGAACAGTTCGTCCGGCTTGAGCCATATCAATAGTAATCAACATGTGTTTCGCTGAGGTTAAAACCAATCAATACCAGTCAGTGTCAGTTCGTTTATGCAGTCTTATTGTTCTCATGGGATCTTCAAGATGTTCTGAAAAACAGCGAATATTTACAGGTCGTCTAAACATTCCTTCTTCTGGAATAGGCATGGATCAACCAATCCCCAAACTATCTAGAGGCTTTCCGAGTCATATTTGTGTCTTGAATCTCAAAATTCAAACCCATCTAGAGGCAATCCCTCGAGTAACGTTCCTCAGGCATACTCCCCGGGCCACCCTACTAACGCGATAACAGTCCTACCTCACCTTGATGTTTGCCACTAAGCGAAGACCACACAATCTAAAATGTCGATCTGGGGTAATGGTCGGTGGGCGCCTGTGAAAAGGTAACACATTGCCAGGTATCTTCAAAGATCCAGGGTCATGATCGGGTGCTCAAAAAAAGGAACTTTATAGTGCGGGGACACTTAAAGCGTGTAAGGCTGCGAACCAGATACTAGTTGGTGCACCGTGAGTAAAAATTAGGGGTGTGTGTCAAGACATCTTCGAAAATAGGAGAACCTTGAGTTATATAAAGACGTGCGCAAATCTAGAGGTAGAGAGGGTACTCGGTAGACGCTCGGCTGAAAGTTGTTAGTCTATGAATGCTTGATAAGGGCTTGCATTGCATATTCACATGTGTGTATGTGCGTTAATGGCTTTTTAGTCTACAAAGAACTCAAAGACTAGTGCCAAGCTCTATTTTTCTCTCTCTTTCTATTATTGGCTGCCAGGTGCATGCAAGCCGATATTGCGGGGTAGTGGAGAGCCTGGAGAGGCCTCACTTACATGCAGCGCGGACGATATCAACTTACATGAATAAGATCTTGAGAGCTTTCACGAGGAGCCACCAGATATGGCCGGGTCCTCTGGAGAGGAAAAAGAAGCCACATGAAAATAGGCCGCTCAATTGGGGTCGCTAATGGCCGGTCGAGCCAGTGATGAGGAAATATACCATGTAGTAAAGATCGTGGGGATAGTTGAGGGCCGTGCAAGAAGCTCATTTTCTCCCAACGTACGTCGGCGGTGACGAGCCAGGCCAAATTGAAATGAAAGATCGCCGGTCATGACGATTAGCGGAACGTGGAAAGGTTGTGGATTGTTTATGATTCGTAGTATTTTGTGGGGATCCGGAGGAACGAACTAAAATGAGGCAGAGTATGTTGTGATCGTGATGTACTTAAATCTTTTGAGGAATGCAACGTTAGAATTGAATAATCGAGGTCGTATCCGGAAGGACATATCTATCTCCAAGACGAAATAATATGAGTTCTTGAGAACTCAAGGTGTAAGGTGAACAGTAGGTATGTTATTCAATCACGGGTCAGTTTCTTTGTCTCTTCCTAATATTCCACCCCTGTCATACCCGATTAACCTTGTCCTTTTATTGGCTTTTAGAGTACCACACTTCTTGTCCTAGTTGGGAAAATCGTCAACAATATTGACCCCCGCCCTTCTGATTCTTTTGTTTATTACCCCGATGTTTTTGAGGTTGCACTGCACGCGCCCGATGCTCAAGGACAGTAAGGTTACACCTATTCGCACCCTGGACTGGTATCAATTATTGAGTTTCGTAATCTTTATATGCCGCCTTTCCACTCCCTGCAGCAGCTGTTGGTTTTAACCGTTAGTTCTGAAGTGGTATGGGAGGGGATAACAAGCAGTCAATAGTAAAAATTCTCTAGGCTTCTAACCCAAACAGCCATTAAAAGCCCTGATGTCAAAGCTAATATTACTATCGAGGATAATTGAGATCCTGGCCTGGTACATGGTATCCATTGGCATGGGAACCGGACAGTCTTTTGCAACCATTTTAAAACAACAATAAACATACTCCTTCGATCGATTTCGCGCAGGATTTTCAAAGCGGCACGTTTCAATGGAAAGATTTAGACGGGAGTCGCTGTCTTCAGGCAGTATTAATGGAAGAAACAGGAATGTATGCTTAAAA
The DNA here is from genome assembly GCA_024713755.1 of Morchella sp. 2018-W16. Classification (NCBI taxonomy): domain Eukaryota; kingdom Fungi; phylum Ascomycota; class Pezizomycetes; order Pezizales; family Morchellaceae; genus Morchella; species Morchella sp. 2018-W16. The sequence continues at coordinate 196,164 of JAMGYY010000017.1, read as the reverse complement.
AAAAAAAAAAAAAAAAAAAGGGAAGAAGTGGGTTTTCTGCAGTTCCTTGCATATCCTTGATAGGTGCTTCAAATTATGGGGGGCCGTGAGCAGTTGAACTGTTTGAGTGGGGTGTGCAGGTACGTGTGATAACTATGGCGGAGCTTAGAGCAAGGATCGCTACTAGTAACCAGAGGTTGGCGCAAGGAGAAGGGTCCTATTGTGCCAGATAGTTAGGTACAGGATTACTCTATCAGCCCCAGGGTCATGACGACAGGGTGTCCAGAACTTAAGGACGTGCACTCTTTCACCCTCCTACCTACATCGAGGGAGAGGGGAGCATCTCCCGTGCATCTACTTCTCCGTGAGACTACATACGTAAAATCGCTAAGAGGCTTCTTTCTTTGTCTGTTTCGTGGGGATGTGGAGGTTACCAGCTTGATACCTACATCTACCCCGCGGTCCAGTACCAACGGCCTCAAGTCACGGAGGTGTGATGGACGGGATTGCACGTCATTTTGGAGAACCTAGCTACACCTGGTACTTTATGTGTGCTTCCATGGTTGATTAAAAAGCGCTCAGTGACGGCAAGTGAGGTGTGTAAGTAAGTATGTAGTCGAGGTATCCCTTCCGGTCGTTATTTTCATTAGATAGCCGAAACCCAAGGGAATCCGGGAGCACTAAAAAAAAATATGGAATGAGCGATGTGTGGCGGCCAACCATGACCTCGTCTTAACAACTAACGCACATGACCATGCAGTTTTGTGGGTGTCGTGTTGCTTTCGTCGCACTGTCTCTATCACGTCTAGCCGGCTAGACACCGTTAACCGTTCCTGTAAACAATGACCGTTCAAATACTCGTAGTGAACACTCTTTTTACGGGGAGTTGCGCAGGTCAGCTTAAGGGGAAAGATGAGGAAAAAGAAACGTTCTGAATGGTGAGGAGGCAAAAGCAAAAGCAAAATCATTTTCAGGACCAATGAGTTTGACTGGAGTTCTGAGGAATCGGGCCAGAGAGATCATGAATGCCGCTTCGTGCCATACCTTACAGGAATCATCTGTTACCGATGTAAAACCACGCCAGTAGGAACAGAGAAGCCCTCTCCGGAAAGGCTCACTGATCGAAGTCTCCTGGAATTCCAGATAGAAAGCTATGCAGCTGGTGTTGACCCAGAAGTATGTGAAAGAGTCACTTTATGGTTCCAGTATTAAGGTCCCAGACTATGCCAACCGCATATATGTCAAACCATGTCCTAGGAATTCCAGCATAGACGGCTCGGCCAGATAGCATAGGAGAGCACATAAAAAAACCGCAACAGTTGTCGGGCAGTTCCATGGCGCATAAAGCATACAAGTAATAGAGTGGTACCGGTAACAATTGGTCTTGGGTACATCCACTAAAGCATACTCCCCAATAGAGTACCCTCATGGACTTGCGCTCGGGTCTTTAATTCCTGCAATTGGTGATGCGCTGCTTCTAAACAAAACACGCACGGAGTATGTAAATAACGAAAGAAAAAAAAAAAAAGTTACTGGGGAAACTGAAGCGGAAAAGAAAAACCGTTGGAGGGAAGTCCAAATCGAGGTGCAATGGTTTTTTTTTTTTTTTTGCTCCTGTGCCTAGTTGGTGATCCATGTTCATGCCCACGCCCTCAATCCTCCTTGCATTGTCGTGGAGGTCAAATTTGTGACATTCTCATCCTCTCCCTTTCTTCCCACGCCGCCCTCGTCTTTTGGGTAAGGAAGATATCAACCTGCCTTTCGAGCCAGTCCCAGCCTGCTGTACCTACTGAACTTATCGGCTGTGCCAGACCACTGGTTACAGCAAATAATCGGCAGATCACCACCTCACCCACGCTGACCGATTTTTATCTCCACAGCATCGCGGCGTTCTGTAACCGACCACCACCGCACTTGCTGCTGCTACTGCACTCATTTCCCTTGCTAGGCTCGTAGTTAGTGTACGTACATATCCATACACCAGCCGTTCATAGATACTCTGCATACGTTCTTGAGACTACACTCGTTCCCGCCTCTACCCCCCAGACCTCCCCCCCACCACCATTATCCTTTCTCACCTACTCACCCTATTCACTTTGCGCTCTCTCAAGATTCCGTACAGTCTTTCTGCTTTATTCAAACATTGTTCAGAAGGGTTTGCAAATATCTGAGGCCAATACCTGTGCAGCAATGGGCGTCATGCGAAACTTGTCCTAGCCGGACCCACAACTCTCAACTTATCGGTCTCTAGATCAGACAAATACGCTATATACCTAAATTTCTCTACGTTCAAAAAAAAAACAATAAGGACGCCGTGACCACGAATCAAAATACTAAACTTGCAAACAAAACCTGTGTACCCTCAGCCCCTCACCCCATCCCACCAACCACAAACTATCTCCCCGACAGCTTCCTGTGGTTTCTCTGAAATGTCTACGGAAATTGTACCCCCAAAGTCCCGGGGAGGAAATCTGGCACCACCGCCAAATGACGATCTATCGATGCGACGACCCATGGAGAGGACACCGAGTATGTCCATTAGGGCTGAGAAGGAGGATTTGAAGGAAGCAGCAGAAGACAGCTTTAATGTGATTATGGACCTAAACCTCGATGGAAAGGTGCGGTGGGTCAGCCCCTCTTGGGAAGATGTGATCGGGTAAGTGCTGCATAAATATCTTTCAGCATCAGAAAACCGCTAATCTAAAATCTTTTAAGGACGTCCCGGGATTCAGTTCACGATAAGCCCATCTCAGATTTTTTGCTAGAGGATAAGGACATTTTTAAGAATGCGGTTGAGCAAATGCGGAGTGACGACACAAGGAGCTGTCGAGTTCGATTTTCGGTAGTCATGGGCTCTAAATCGACCTGGTCCGGAGAAGAGACTACAGCTGGGCAAGAAGAGGCATTCCCAATGGAAGAAGTACAGGAAGAACTGCCACACGTTTTGCATTTAGAAGGGCAAGGAATAATCATTTACGACAAGCAAGATGGTGAACCGAGCCATGTTAGTTCTTTTTGATTCCCAGTTTACTGCATCCGCGAAAACTGACATTGGTTCCTTAGACAATGTGGGTCCTCAGACCATTTGTTGAGCCTAACGAAATCACCATCGACCTCCCTCCTGTTTTGGTTGAGTCTCTCGGTGTTGGTGCAGGAATGCTTGCCCGTTACCTGACTAGTTTGGCAGAGCAAGGTGCTGTGGACCCAGCCAACAACCCTCCCCCTATGCCAGTCCTCTGTCGAATTTGTGAACGGCAAATCCAGCCATGGTGGTTTGAGAAGCATTCAGAGCTTTGTATGCTGGAACACAAGGCGGAGAGTGATGTCCAACTGTGTCAGGAAAACCTAGGAATGCATAGGCACGCAATTGTCAAAATACTGGATGCTATGGAGAGGCGTTCTTCTCGCCCTGTTTCTGGTGAGATTGCTGTGCCTCCTACCCCTATCGAGTACCGTGGTTTGCCCATTGGTCCGGGCTCTTCATCTTCTTCAGGCACCGCTTCCCCTGCAGCTTCTTCCCCAAAACAACGTGATTCCTCTGCATCTGGCAGCCGATCACGTTCGTTTCCTGCTCGACGACCCCTTGTCCGAATTGTTGAGCTATTGCTTGATTTATGTGATACTGCCATCGAAATTAGCACCCCAGCTATTAAGGAATCATATGCGGGTGGCGAGTTAGGATCTTTCCGAACCCAGTCTCCTCAATCAGAAGCACGTATCAACCAGGTCATGCAGTGGTCCTCGCCGAGCTACCAAAATGAGGAAGGGAAGGGCTTAATACAGCTTTGTCAAGATACAGAAGCGGTTGCTAGAGCAAAGGTTGATGCGGTGTTCCGCCACAGAAATACAATTGAATACTCAGAAAGGATACGGCTAGAGTTTGCCGTCCTTGTCCAGGATTGCATTGATGAGGCTTTGCGCAAGGCTTCTGAGCAGGCAACCGACGAACCAGATGATGATTATAGCAATAGTGATGGTGAAGACTCTGGAATTGAGGATGATACTCCGTTCTTTTCGGCATCATTTGGCCCTCCTTTAAACACCAGTAGTATTGTGGACAAGCCCCGAGGACGCCTTAGAAGGCACTCATCACCTGCAGACTCAGGCTCTACAAGTCCAATGGAATGTCCCACTCCCAAGTCTCAGCAGAGCTTGACGAAGAGCGCTAGTAGACGGCACAAATTCACTCCTCATCGTGGAAGCATACATTTTGATAACGATGGTGCAGACAGTGACACAAGTGGCAGATCTTCGCTTGCTGCTGCTATGGGTCGACCACAAACAGAAAGCCCAGTCTCTGACCATGAACTGACGGCAGCCAGGTTTGCAGCTCGAGATAAGAGAAGGACCAATGCCATCCAGATTGGTCAGGGATTGAATTCCCCAAGACGACAAGCATCTCCTGCAAGAACCCAGCCTTCATCCTCACCTCTAAGGATAAACAAACCGCGCAACGTATTATATGATAATAATATGCCCACTCCTATCACATCACCTCTTTTATCTACTGGGGATTTTTCACCCGCGCTTGAAGGTTTCAATCATCACCACAGGCGGCAATCGTCAGTGACTTCATCAGGGGACATATGTAAACCACCAGTTTCCCCAAGGTTACCTAGTACGAACCCTACGCAACAAAATCGTGCTGTGCCACCGTCTATCAAAGATTTCGAGATAATCAAGCCAATCAGTAAAGGTGCTTTCGGAAGTGTTTATTTGTCGAAAAAGAAATCTACTGGCGACTATTTTGCGATCAAGGTCTTGAAGAAGGCAGATATGATAGCGAAAAATCAGGTTACAAATGTCAGAGCGGAAAGAGCAATCATGATGGTACAAGGAGAAAGTGATTTTGTCGCGAAATTATTTTGGACTTTTGCAAGCAAAGACTATCTTTACCTGGTAATGGAATATCTTAATGGGGGTGATTGTGCTGCCCTCATCAAAAGTTTGGGGGGGATTCCGGAAGAATGGGCTAGGAAGTATTTGGCGGAAGTAGTTCTTGGAGTGGAGCATTTACACGCAAGGGGTATCGTACACCGAGATTTGAAGCCTGATAATCTTTTGATTGATCAGAAGGGCCACTTAAAGCTTACCGATTTTGGTTTATCGAGAATGGGACTGTTGGGCAGACAGAAGAGAGCTCAGAATCCATCATCAGAATCTACTCCTGACCTATTGAAACAAGGTCCATTTGCCAGGTCAAGATCGGTTGCCTCTTCACGATCTACTTCCTACGACTTCCCCCCAGGCGGTTCACCCCAAAACACGCCGCTGATTACTCCAGATAGCAATGCACAACTGGTCACTCCATCCTACTTCAACTTAAACCACCGGGAGAGTACTTTGAGTCGCGAGAGCTCTTTGAGGCGGTCATCCAATGGGAGAAGTGAAACAGGTGGGAGTGATCACCTAGTCGCAATGCTTGGTAGCTTCTCGTTGGAACACAACCATGGGAGTTCCTTATATACCCGAAGAACACCCACAGGGGATGAGGATGCCCAAAGTGAAACCAGCACATCCAGCGATTTTAGCGCAGGTCTTGGGCTTCAACATGTGTCCACATATGCTAGTATGACCCAGAGCCATGTCCAGTCGCACACTCATACAATGCTGCCCCCGCAGATGGCACTTTTTGACCCTGAAGATAGCAATCGCAAGTTTGTTGGTACCCCCGATTACTTGGCACCGGAGACTATCAATGGTAGTGGACAAGACGAAATGAGCGATTGGTGGTCCTTAGGATGCATCTTGTTTGAATTTCTCTATGGTTACCCACCTTTCAATGCAGAAACGCACGAACAGGTGTTTGACAATATTTTGAATCGGCGGATTGCTTGGCCAGAGGAAGACGAGGATGATGATGAGGATGAAAGCCGCATTTCAGACACAGCCAAGGATCTCATGAATCGACTTATGTGTACAGACCCCACTAAGAGGCTTGGTGTGGGTGGAGCCGAGGAAGTCAAGGGGCATCCATGGTTTGCTGATATTAAATGGGACACGCTACTCGAAGAGACTCCCCAGTTTGTGCCCACGCCACAGGACCCTGAAGACACGGAGTACTTTGATTCAAGAGGGGCAACTCTACAGGCATTCAATGAAGAATTTGAGGATCAGACACAGTCGCCCCAAGTCCTAACACCCGGTGCCGATCTACCAGAACGTCCACATGATGCTGTATCCCGGGTAAGAAAGGAGGTCAACTCGAGCAAGCGAGGACTTATCCCTCTTTCTATTCCACCCCATGTCCGAGAGGGTAGGAATAGGCGCCTGAGCGAGACAAGTGCGCAAGATGATTTCGGGGCCTTCACTTTCAAGAATTTACCAGTGCTAGATAAAGCAAACAAGGATGTTATTCAGAAACTCCGCACAGAAGCCCTAAAATCAACTCCAGCCTTGACAACCTCGAACCCCGCATCGCCTTCTGAAGGAAGTCCCATTCTTTCCTCAAAGTCCCTATCCAGGACCCTATCAAATCCTTCAAGCAAGCACGGGAAACGTCCGGTTTCTCCCTCTAATCTGCACCATTCAAACTCCTCCCCTGCACGAGCTTCACAACCATCTTCACCACTTTTGATGTCGTTTACAGCGACTGGACTAAATGATAGACGCAAGGCCTCTAATGCTAGTGCATCATCCAGCCTGTCCCAACACTCGTTAGGTCCTCTTCAACCCGCCCCCTTGGCTGATATTCCACGCCTTCCTGCGGTCATTTCCAACAGTGCTAAATCACCAATTACCCTGCCATCTTCTACATCCTCTTCCCCAACAAAGACACATTCCAAGCCATTTATCACATCTTCCACCTCTACCTCACCTACGAAGACAGCTCATGATAAACTGACATTGTCTATGTCTTCCCAGCCCTCACCTTCGAAGACTCACGTGCACCAACATCATAACCGCAACCCTAACCCTAGAGTACGCTCACTTACAATCGGGTCTGCTGATAGCGATGTGGCAGTGTTGGAGAGCTTCAAGCATCAGAAGAGGAGAAGTCAGGTGTTTGATATGTCACCATCTTCATCTGACAATGAAGAGGTAAAGGGCAGTGCATTATTGCGGGTGCAGAGACGACGGCAAAGCTCCAGGAGGATGTCAAATATTAGTCTTGGAGATACTGGTCCAGTGTTTAGACCACTAGATATTTTAGGTATGAACACTTGGAGCATCCGTCAAGGACCTAGCTAACCTTATATAGTTTGCGAGGACCATCCTGTATCAAAATTGGTGATGGAAAGACTGTTGGAGAGGTTGAAATGCAGAACCATTGTGGTGAATAATGGAGCGGAGGCAATGAGATGTGCCATGGGTGAAGTTAAATGCGAGTATTCCGTACCCCAAAATTCATTGTTTGAAACAAATCTAACATAGGAATAGTTGACATTATCCTCATGGAGTTTAAGCTCCCTCAGATCAACGGGGAAGATGTGGCGCGCATGATTCGCACAAGCAGAAACCCCAATTCTAACACACCTATCGTGGCCGTCACGGGCTATCTCAAGGACCTCAATGAGCCCCATCACTTTACCGAATTGATTGAGAAGCCAGCCACAATACCAAAACTTACAGAGGTCCTGGAACGCAATTGTCATTGGAAACCTGCTGGAGTGGAGCGACCTTTAGCAGATCGAAGGGAACTGTACAACAGCAGTAAACTCCCCCCCGTTAACTATGAGGATTCTGGCCGAACCTCACCAACGGTAGAACGATTTATGATGAGTGCGAGGAGAGGGCGTCTATCAGAGCAATTTTCATCAATGGATGATGATGATGCGGTTTCAGTGACCAGCACAAGCGAGCCTGTAGTTATCTCACGCAACACAACTAATGAATGGGAGAAGCTTCATGTCGGCAAGCCGTCCAGCCTTGGGTTGGAGATTTTGCCATCCGCAGCAGTATCATCGCCACTGACACACCAGGAATCTGCACCTCCGAGACTCCAGTCCCACACTATTGAGCGTATTCCTTCACCACTCTCAACACATGTCAGTGCAATAAATGCTATCAGCACTTTCAGCAATATAGCCGAACCCTTGGCGTCGCCACCCGAAATGTCGCTGCCGCCGTCACTCAGTGCAACCCCTGTATTTGGGGCTGCAGCAGGCGTTCCGTCCAGGTCTCCTTCCAGGTCTCCTTTTTCCAGGACCCCGCCTGCGGTTCCTACGCCCTCAGTTACCCCACCACTGCAGACTACCACCGAGAGGTTCAAATCCCTGATTCCGAAGAGATCGCCCCCCAGAAGGTCGCGCACGCCGTCAGAAGACGGGGCGAAGAAATCCCCTGTAAGAAGGAGGTCTTCTTCAGCCCATGTCTCGCCTCCAAAATGCAACAGTCCAACATTAGTCCCATCTTCACCGGAGTCTAAAACAAAGAACAAAAGGTCTTCATTTGAGAAAAAGAAGGAGAAACAGGAGAAGCAACTCAAGGAAGGCCTCCGAGTGGAAGATGCAGACGCAGATGATGAGCTTTCAGCGACTGGCGGCAAAAAGCCAAGTAAAAGCAGGAGCATTGGAGAAATGATCATTAGTCGGGCGAGGAGAAGCCCTCCAGAGATGAAAAGGAGTAAGAGTGATAGAGGGGAGTTTCTGGATATTTAGGGAATGAATTGGATTTATTTCGGGAGAACTGTTTTTCTATGGTGTGATTTTCTTTAAGTTGAATTTGGGGGGTTAACCTATTGCCTGGTTCTTTTTTTTTCTGGTAAGGGTCAGATGGGGAACGGCGTTGTGAATATTTCTCATTATTTTTACTATGGGTTTGGTGGCTAGCAATCTTTTCCGCTTTTGTTTTTGTGTTGTTTAATAGCATTTACGATTCCAGGTTACGATATCTTCTTTGTTCCCTTCACCAATACTCATTCCCGGACGGCTTGGTTTGCACTGATGTTTCCTCTCAAAATAACGAGTTTTCTTCTTTCCTTTTCTTACGGTTGCATTCCAATCTGATCACTGAGCTCTTATTGCTACTTCCGGCGTTCTTATTCTATTTCAATCCTTTTCTTTCCTATTCATTACATTTCCTTAGTTTTTGAAGATCGGAGGGCAGTTGTCAGGAAAGATAAAATTGGTAAAGGGTATGAAAGGAAGAGGAAACAAAAAAAAAACACAAGAAGATGGTCTGGGTTTGGGGAAAGACGAAACACATTGCTTCCTGGGGACTTTTTATTGTTTTATTATTTTATTATTATTTTTTAGGCTGGAGGATATGATGCTGGGTTGGATTGTACAAAAGAAATTAATACTTGTCCCCAGTCGCTTATGGGGTATTAGTAAATGTGGAATGCATCTGCCGTAATGATTCCCCACCATGACTCACGAATTATCACTCTGTAAGCTGGTGGTATTGCAACTTGGCCCGATCATGGTTTAACCTCCCCGAGAAACCCGCTATATATACACGAAAAAGACCTGCTTTCCCAAGAGAAAGAAAAAAGAACGCCTATTATTCCCGGTGAAATAAAGAAGTAGTAAATATCTTATTGACTCATTCTTCTCCAACTTCTCCTCCTTCTCCTCCTCTTTATACGTGTCCCTACTAAGGCTTATGCATCTAACTCTAGTATCCTTACTCGATTTGACCCCTGATTAACTACTGCCTGGGCTGGATATATGCCAGCAAATTCCTATCAAAGGCCTCACACCTTATCGGCATTTCAATCTGATAGAATGGATTCTTCATGACATAGTCCGCATATAACTCGTATACGCGTTTTACGATAACATCTATATTCGGCTGGTGTGGCTGTGCGAATATTAAGAATTTCGTACCTGCCGCCACTTATTAGCTCTGGCTTCATCTAGCCACAAGGCGGGGACGTACCAGTCAGAGTTTGGAAACACTGCATTCTAAAATGCTCGCTCTCCATAACCTCCAGCCCTCCTGACCCAGGCACGGGAGAAATACGGGAAGTTATAGCATGGACACCGTGAAAGGTACCGGCAAGGACCAGGTAGTCATTTGAGGAAAGCTTTTTGAGACCTTCGTTGAAGTCGCGTTGATAAATTAAACCGCCGGCTTTGTTGAGAATTAGGATGGAGAGAATACCCATTGTGGGGTGTGGTGGGAGTATTGTGAGGTTGGATTTGAGTTGCGCGGGGAGCTTGTCCTGAGGAAAGGGTTGGCAAACGTTGGGCATTTGAGCCTCTTAGCTCTGGACCCCTCTAAACTCGTGTTGACAGCCCTCATCGTCATCAGCCGAAACATCGGATTTCGACTCTTTCCCGTCTTCTATTTCTCCTGAGTTAGGCTCTAAAGAGATAAGCTACAAATATCTCGTCATGATTTTTCTTTATATTTTTTTGTCACAATGACCGAATGTTCGGCCAGCACGTTCCTTAAGAACCAGTGCGCGTCCCCATCGCCTGCACCCATTGTACTATCTTCGTTCAACCGTTCAACCAAGGACACCCGAGAAGGTTAACAACGCCACTTTTATCCCATCACTCTGTCAATTCAAGTCAGGCATCTAATCAACTAGATTTCGGTCTGCCTGAGCTCTTTCCTCGGGAATATACAGCGAACCGAAGTTTTTTCCCCTTCAGCTACGCCGAATACCCAAACCGCTATCATTTGATAGTAAAAACAACGATGGCGACTAACGGCGATAAAGCCCCCCCAATGACCCGCGCGAAGGAGGTGATCCACGGTGACGAAGAGGCCGGCGCTGAACTGAAGCTCGGGGAGTTCCAGAACGTGTCCAGTCTGACACTTTCGGAGACGAAGGAGGTGCTTACAGCTGTGTTCAACCACAGAAGGGAGCAGGGGAAGTTTAAGGTGCCGGATAATGAGTATACACCCCTCATGCCTCTCTCTCTCCTTGCACAAGCAAGGGAGATATGCGATGATTAGGAGGGGACTGATGTCCGATAGCGTCGTCACCAAAACACAAGCCTATCTTGAAGTTTTTTCTCGTTTCAAGCAGCGCGAGAGTGTCCAAGCCGTAGAGCGGATCCTTGCACAGCAGACAGATCTTGTCGCCTTCGAGAAGTCCCAGCTAGGTACATCTCCCTACTCCGCTTAAGTTCTACCAGCTAAATCACACCCTGCATAGGTACTTTATGTTGTGACTCCGCCGAGGAGGCGAAAACCCTTATTCCGAGTCTCCAGGATAAGATCTCGGATGAGGACTTGCAAGAATTACTTAATGAGGTTTGAATAACTCGATCTTGTTCTCTTTTCACAATAAGGTTTTTTTAAGTAGAATTTCCAGACTAACTAATATGTCTTTCCGTGGTAGATTACGAAGTTGAGACAGTTCGTTTAAAAATGCCGATGGTACAGGTTCTCTTTATTCTTCTCCGCTTCTGTACTTCATTCAATCGTCACTTGTTGAGTCACCCTTTTATTACACATCTGGGGGGGGAAATTGCGGGGTTTATTTCACTTAATTTTCAAACTTTTCTTCCTTGTCCTTCCTTTTTTTTCTTATTGCAATGCGTACTATTTTTTTTGGCGAAAGAAAACTGGGAGATATAGGCCTTTTGATTTGATCGCGAGATCAAATGGCAATACTACATCATATATAAACATCAGCTAGTACTAGAAGTACGCGTGGTATATAAAATACCTATAAAAGTTATTCGACGGTTTTATTGATTCAATTGAGTGGAGGTGATGGTGCCCCCACCCACTTCCACACATACCACAAGTAATAATGTTCTGAGCGTATGATGTGGTTAATATCTATAGAGCTTATTACCAGTGTCGAAAGTTCGCGAGGAGCCTTATAAGCTAGTAGCTACGTAATTCAGTATAAGTGGCATGTCCGTAGTGGAGAATGCCTTCTCCGAGCTTACGAAAAGATTCTGGCACGCCTTTGCAATTTGATGTGTAATATGACCAATCAGTACATAAATATGTAGCCTACGTCTGTCTAGGCCCCGGCCCTCCACTACAAACAATTCGTTGTTTCAAGGGTTGAAGTTTGAACTTGCCTACAGTAGATTAAAGTATTTAAATGACTACGTCTACATCACTCGGTCGGATAAATGCGTGGGTGTACCGTTGGATTGCGGTATCGGATCCCCGTGGAGGATAAGATATTCAATACGATGCGTCTTGGGGTCTGTTGGCATTTAAATCTATGAGCCCTTGGTTTATATAAATACATGGTCTCTTTAATACTGGCCGCTATCGATATATCACTACAATTCTTTCATTTACTAAAAAGAAAAAAAAGAAAGAAAAGAAAGAAAAAAAGTAGTAATAGAATGCATGCCTATAATCAAGTACAAGATCTTAACCTTGTGAAGCTGTGCCATCCTTAGTGTAAGAAAATGCTAATCTTTTATGTACTTTTTCAAGCCGAGCAAACCCTAAAGACATGGTCTGATGTTTGGGACTCAAAACGAACCCCCTGACAATATCTCACTAGAGGGTGACATCCTAATTAAAGCCCTGCTAAATTTTAATATGGATTTGTGCTGTATGCTTTATTTGATGAGGGAGCTCTTATTCGTACTTGGCTAGTTTTCGGGTTGTGGAATTCGGGCTTGTAGACTTATCAATCATCAAGTTGCACTCGTTATTTCAAATATACTTCGTACTTCGTCCCTTTTATTAGCCGCAGTGTAACATGTATATGTCTATCTTAAACTAAGAGCATATCTAAAGTATAGACGAGAACTTTTTGAGCATATAATGAGCCCCTACCCCCCTTTGGAATAATAAATCTGCGTAGAGTGTTATAACGAACTCTAACTGGAATTAATACGCGGTATAAGAAGACTTTCCTAGCTTGCTGCTAGATAAAGTAACCCTTAAAAGTTCTTCATCTCTGCTCGAGGTCTAGCTCTTGAAAGCTTTCGGAGTGATATTATCACTACGTTTCACACACACCCCACGAGGACTAAGAGTTTGACATATCGGCTGAGATATTTTACCAGGTAAAAACCTAACCTAATTACTGATTGTGGATGTCATTCTACGAGCATATAGACCAATTCGGAGGTTGGTTTTAGGAGTCTATTCTTTAGCCACTTCCGTGAGTAGACAATGGCTTCGAGACTGGTTTACCAGGTTGATATTAGAGCTATCTATGAGTTTAACACAAGGAAAAGTTCCTGAATAACACTGTACCATCAATTGTTTACATATAGTAGATTATAACCGGAATAACACCTCCAATCACATACCAACTATTTCATAACCCCTAAACTAAACACCTTCAGATTCGAGCGGTATCAACTACCCCCTCTAATTTTTGGCTAGTCATCATGCTCAGGTATCAACCCACCCTCCGGAAATCTATATCTACCACACTCACCAAGGGTACAATTCAGGCCACATATCCCAAAAGCGTTGCAGTAGCACGCCGCCATATCTGGGCAGTGTATTGCTGGCATACCAAATATTACTTTGGCCATTCGTCAGAACTTCCGCCATATCCGGGGCATGGACTAGGAAACCTACTATGCCACGAATATTCCAAGATTCTCCCACTTAACTCATCTCCTAGTTTTGTCTTCAAAAGCCATATACGATATTCCACATAGTCACCCTTAGGCCTCTCCAGTACCTTCTCCCTGGTCACCGCAAACTGTGCGCAACAGGGTGCAGCTACCTCCTCAGGTGTGGGGATGCCGGGAAAAAGTTGCCCGAAGGCTTCGGCATAGGACAATTCGAGGGACTGGCGGGAGACTGGGCGAATGGGCCTAAGGTGGACATCACAGCCTATATTCCAGGCGCAACGGAGGTTGAGATAACCCTGGGAGACAAGGTACGGGAGGCGGAGGTTGCGAATCGCTGGGACGCCATCTGCGATGGTTAGTGGGTCTAAACGGAGATATATGGGCAAATAATAAGTGGTACCCAGCTCAGGATCATCATTATGCCATTGGTAACGTTGACCATGCATAAAAACCATAAAGTCTGGTAGGTCATGGTAATTGTCGATTATAAACCTATCATACCGCTTTCCACGTTAGTTTGTTCTATCCGCCTACAAGACCGGGCAAACACACGTTAAATAGGTCATTGCTTCTCTTCCCTTATTGATTGGCACGGTGTGTTTTGCTGCTGGATCATTATTCACATAAATGCTTCTTCCCCAGTCTGGGAAGAACCTTTCTATCCAGGTAGTGTTTTCACGATAAATGCTTGCTACCACCAACTCCTTTCGAACTGGCGCAGCTATCTCGCCAGCGATAATACCAGTAGTAAGGTAGGAGCCATGGTAGGCCGTCCACCACAGTGCAGCCGAGAATACAGCGAGAATGAATAGTATGCTCAAGCGTCGCGGTCGAAATATTGACAGTGTATCACAGGGCATGATTGACAGTGACAAAGGAAACTATTTTTCGAACGGGCTTCGCTTCGCTTTATATCCTAGGTGTGAAAAGTTAGGGTTAAGCTTAGGACGAATCTTTCCAGAACCAGAGCTTGTTTGCTAGAAAAAAATCACCATGGTAACATGTCTCTATGTGTGCACAGTTACCAGTTTTTCCTTTTATACTTATAAGTTTTGTTCTAGATAGAATAGGGCGCCATACATAGGTCTGGTTATGGTGGAGGATGTGTACGCAGTCACTTTAGGTTTCGTCGTTCGTTGCCTCCAGAAGTGAATAACTTCGCAATAGGATTGGCGCGGACTACTCAACTGCTGGTGTTTCTTTGTTGTAGCCGCTTATAGTGGAGTGTCGGGATATCTCTAGTGTTTGATTGACCAAGCGTTTCGGCGTTGGCCCAGTGGCGGTGGGAAACCGGCAATAATTGGTCGCACAACGAGTGCGAGTCTATGACACAATACCCAATTATGAAAATACCGAGATGGTTCGGGGGCTGGTAATTGGGTTCTTAACAACCGGGTTGCCTGTGTATGTTAGTTTCTAAGCCTTTTACTTGCAATATCTGGGAAGCATTACGGCACGGGGGGGGGGGGGGGGGAAAAGGGGTGTGATCACTACTAGGACATGGAACTACGGAATTCAGTGGCGAATACTGAATTAAGCCAATATTGCAGGAAGAACACCAGCTATATCACTAACGAGTTCATACTCTTTTTTGTACTGTAGGTATCGTCCTTCCAGGCGTTCACCTGGGTGCTTCTGAACTTAGTTGACGCGGGAAATCACATAATCTATACGCCCAAGCCAAAACTTATAGACTTCTCAAAATTAAGTGATAAACAGCTGCAGCCTGCATCAATTATTCTCAATAATTCAAACCTGAGATTAAATAGAACCTAGTGGGGGCGTACGCGTAGGTACGTAAGTAGCTCTTTTTAGTCCAATCTGATATATATATATTCCCAAACTCATAGCAAAGGATATTTCTCGGCCAACTACTAAATTGTGGGGTCATTAAGGTCTAATATTGAGCAATGCTCCAGAGATTATCTGCCACCTAAATCCTGTATTTATATGGAGTTAAATAGACCAATTCCTCTATTATAATTGCTTACTTCTCCATAAAGTACGTGCGCCCACAAACCGAATTCCTAGCTTTGTCGATATTGTGCTTTCCATCCCAGGCAATACATTGGTAAAAATCACATTCACCCACCTCGCAACCCTCCATCACCGTTAATACTTGCCCCCTCCCATCATCACGCCCCATCACTCGCCCCCTCATAATTCCTTTTTTGCAACCCCACCAATCCCTTCGTTTGACCCCACACCGCCTCCCGGCCAGCTGAGATGGCAACTCCGCCAAGCCCCAAGTTTGCTCCTGTCACGCACAATCACTCGCGCCTACCCGTCTCGCCCCGCCCCTCGGCCCTGCCTTACCTGCGTGCAAACGCTATCATTCGCCCCGCCCTCGTATGGACATCCCGCCAAGCCCCCCCCCCCCCTATCGTGCCGCGACTGAACATCGCCAGGAGGTGTTTGCTCGATGTTTGCAACTCCATTCTGCTGTATCCTGTATCCAGCCAGAGGGTGACTAGGTATCTCTAGTCTCCAGAAGACCATAACAGCCCGCGGGCCCTCCCCCACTTCTCCAGTTCCATATGCGCGTGCAATAGTGCAATATGAGCTCACAAATACTCCAACACACACATCCAGGCTCGAGCATGTCCTGTGTCTTGAATTAAGCTCGGAACAAGTAAGCTGGGTAATCTGAGACCTCGACGGGCGATAGATACTTAGGTAGATGGAAATGGCACCGCTCCGCAGCTGAGGACGCGGAATTCGATCGTGGGTAAGTATTGTGCGGGGGCTTGATCGGATAATGGTCGATGGGATGTGATATACCCTTCTGTCGGGTTAGTTTCCAGAGCCCCCTTCTTTTCTTTAAGAGCAGCTAGACAGATTGATATTGTGCGCCGAAATCGGGGTGGGGTAGATCAGATTCGCTCACAGGCCGCCGAGTGCCCTGAGACTGGTGTTTGACTTGCGATGGCTGAGTGGAGCTTCTCGATGTCTGAGTCGGAATTTTTGGATTACCCGACAGGGCTAGTGCGCTAGCTTCGTGGGTTGCCTTGGATGCTTGATTGATTCCGGGTTTAGACTTCTCTCTCTCTTATCATCACGAAAGAAAGTGCACTCTGTGGTCTATGCTGCTTGGGTATGGGTAGGATGGGTATGTCTCTATTGACGGTGACACTGAAATGTCAGGTCAATTGGATCTCGCAGCAAGTAATGTGCGAGTGATACGCAATGACTGGTTGTGGCAAGTTCCGGCCGCCTTACTAATTACGGCTGGGCTAGATCTGGGGAGGGGTGTATTAATTTGTCATTACGGGGGAGGTGTTTTTGTGGTATACCGATGTGTAGGAACGGGGCTCATGTAGTGTGTACATGTAGCTAGCGGGATGGCAGATTGCGGAATATGGGGAGAGGGGGGGTTTCGAAAAGGTAGTCGGTGATCATAGAATGTTATTTGAAATTAATTCTACAGCCACGAGACGTACACACACACACACACACACACACACTGTGACACATATAGAGAGCTACATATGTAGGTATTACATTGCTTATACTCTACCAGAGCCAGCATTTTCCGGGATCCCAAAGTCTCACGTCTCGCATGACTCCAATCCAGACCTCAATATACAAACTGCATCGCTGCCTGAGCCATGATCCAGTCCAAAACACGCATCACCATATTGAAACGCACCTATCCCTCCACTCTTCGCTCGGCACATGACACGACCCGACATTCCACTGCCCACCCGGCTTCAGCCAGTCAGCCAGCCAGCCGTCCGTACAAGCTCCCTCCCGAGGCCCGAGTACTGTCTCACGGCGACGCCGGTTCGTACGTGATCCGGCGTGGCCGACAGACCACAACACAGCCAGTTGATCCGGGCCCCTGGCATTCCATCAACAACGTTAACTGTCAGTTACAGCATCCCTGATGACAGCTAACTGTTAACTGTCTGTTGTGCTTCTATCTATATACAGGTTAGGGGGGCTATCCCTGATATGGACAGTGCGGTGCTCAACCTCCATTCCGCCAGCCAGGTATCAGAGCTTCTCTATACCGTGGGTTAGCCATGGCCGGGCTGGGTTGGGTTGGGTGGGAGGGAGAGAAGATCCTGTGTAATGTCATATCATTCGTGGGGTGATATGATGTCCCTCTACTTTACTTGCGGTCTGCGAGCTAGGGTTGGTTGGTTGGTTGGTTGGTCCACGCTACGGAGGGCCCAATTATAAGTTCCAGTGCAGTTATATGATAGCCAATCAGACGGCTATAGGCCAGGGTGTGCAGGTATATAATTGCCACGAGCCCCTTTAACTGTGTTCATGGGGCCGATTAATTTATTAGAGCCCGGTCTAATTGTTAACGGTGTTTAAAATCGTTCGCCACTGTCAAATATCTGGCTTGTGCACTGCCGCAAATTGCGTGTATATGCAGCTGTCATTATTTATGAATAGTAAGGGTTTGTGGAGGACGGTGCTGTACTCCACTCTAGCTGATCTATTTCCGTACGGAGCTGATAATAAGATCGTAACGCGGCCGGAGGACCCTGGAAAAACTTTAGAGAGAAGCTTGCTAGCCAGAGCCCCGGGAGGGAAAGGGGGAGCGCGGCAAAAGATACCTGGAACCGCGGTAAAAGATACCCAGGGATTCATTGTGGGAAGCGCGGCAAAAACTGCCACGCAAACATGGGCCCTGAAGGCAAAACGTGGGTATGCGAGATTCTCTAGTTAAATCCTCTAAATATATGTAGCTTTAGAGACTGTTGTGGGAGAAATAGTATATCATGGGGTCTTTAGCTACTTAGGTATACAAGTACCGACAGAAAACTGCTGATCATGAGAGGGGGTTGACTGTTGGCTACTTAATTGCTAGGTAGAAGAGTGATATAATGGAGCATACTAGGTAGGTTATAGAGCAGGTAAAGAGCTATCACCGCCGGCGCGGCGGAGTGCTGTCATGTCACCTTCTTCTTCCTGAAAACCTCCGTCCGCCTTAATAACGAGATCGTCATCCTTCCATGATCCAACGACTAAAACTTACGTACATACATGTACTGCCAGTGCCGGACCAAGCCAATTGCGATTAAGGGCCCGTTCGGGCAACCCAATAATCTGCGATAATCCGATGGATTATCGACTTTTGGGTTACCACAGTAATCTAGGATGTTCGTGCAATTGAATAATCCAACATTTGGAACTCCCGATTATCCCAATAATCCGCCAAGAAAATGGTCACCTCTGGAGGTCAAGTAATTATTCCAACACAACACAGATATCCTGAAAGCCTAATCCTATTTCAACGTTATATCTGGACATGTATATTATTCACTGGTTATGATTATTATGATTATCATTCTCGCTTTTTGGTAGTCCAATCTGCCCAATAATCCAAAGAAATAATCTAAGGTTGTCCGAATGGCCCTAAGTCGCTAGAGTAGTAGGTAGAGTACAGCCACTCTTCAAAAGTGCTTATAAGATGGTCAGTGCTCAATGTGGCTTGCGGAGTTGAAATTTCAAAGAACTCAAATGTATCTATAGAATTATAGAAACCTGATAACAGAGAATAAAAACACCATGAACACCTAATGTTGGTGTTAGCCACCATCAAGTACTGGTGACTTGAGATTTTAAACATTTCAATACACAGTTTAATTTGATAACTGCACCTGAACATGTCATGGCTGTAGGTCAAGTACATACTCCAGTCGGGCCCCAATCTGCGCCAACCCACGTACCCGCTTAAAGATCCGCGGTAACGCAACCTTCCCCCCCCCCAAATCTACTAGGTAACTGATCTAGTCTACTTTTGTCTACTACCTTCTACTATGCAAGCGAGCGAGTGATCCTACATGAACACGATATCACCACCACCACTACAACATTACATCTACCCACTGCCCTGCCACTAAAAATATGACCTGTTCATTCCCACCCCGTTCGTTCGCCGACCTTGCTGGCCCCAACCCCCCCCCCCCCCCTTCCCCAAAACCAATGCGGTAATTCGCCGGCATATGTAGAAGGGAGGGAAAATTAAAAAAATAAAAATAAAATCTCACCCCCGTACCCAGGTTCCTGGAATACGTACAAATATGCTAATCGCCGATTTAGGGTGAGTGGGCCCTTTTTTTTTTTTTTTTTTTTTTTTTAATTTAGCGTATACGTACCCAAGGTTCTGGTTTGGGTGGAGAGTGAACGGGGGATAGTGATAATTTAATCTCCTCTAGTCTACATGGGATTAGTATACCCCATGAACTGGGGGGGTATCATCGAGTTGAAAGACGGACTTGTTTCTTTTCTCGTTTTGTTTCCCCATCGATATATCTCTTTTCTGACCGCTGCTGCCCCCCCCCCCCCCGGGTCACACACACACTGTCTCTCTCTGATCACGGAGATAGATCCTCCTCGGCGGATGGAATTGCGTTGCCGACATAAACGGTCGGTTAGATAGAGTAGAGTCGTGTGCTTGCCGCAATTGTGTGCCAAGCGCCGGCCGGTGGAACCGGTGCGGTGGGTGACATTTTGGTTTTTTGGACGACAACTGCCATGGGGCCCGCGCCCACCATCACCACCTCCCCCCCACCCCCCACCCCACAAATGTGCCATTGGGGGTACCATTGGAGGGATACCATTGGAGGGACTGATAGATAGTAAGATGGGAGATAATTGATCTACTCAACTCAAAATAGAAATTCAATTAATTGAATAGAGCAAAAAAAGCAAGTTTTACATGAGTGTACCCCCATCTGCACGGCATCCCGATCCCCAAGGCCGGATCACATCATCACCACCACCACTACCGTTATCTCACGAGGTCGATCTGACCGCCATTGCCTTCGGCGTGGCACCCCACTCCGTCCCATCCCCGAGCTCGCTTCGAATCCGTCCTCCAACGTCCGTTTCTCGTAGCAGCAGCAGCGGCGGGCATTAATTACTTGACAAGGATCACATTTGACCAAGCCTCCGCATGTGGTCCGTCAGAGCCCACCCCCGGCACTTCCACTCCGTCACTCACACCCTGCCAACTAACAAACCTATGATGTACCTCTGCCCCGGGGCCGGCATCTACTCTACATTCCCGCAGATCTACCTCATAAGGCTGGCTAAATCCTACGCACCCAATCCGCTGCGTGTGCCACTTTGGTTTGGGTGTAAGCCGAAACCCAACCCAGCCAACACCCGGACTGGGGGGTGGAGTGGGTGGGGGGTGGGGGGTCGTGGTGGTGGTGCCAATGATCATGATCACTATTATGTCTGTGTAGGAAGGCAGGCACGGGGCAGCATCAAGTCAAGACTTGCCACTGTCCAATCCCACTGCCACGCCTGCGCCTAAGCTTCGTCTTTGCCCCCATCTTAAGTGGGGTGTATGTCCAGGGCAGGGAGGAGTTAGGAGTTTGAACCCCCTCACAGGCCTTGCTCGTTTGTTTCGACTTCCGTCGTCTTAGTGGCCTGTGCCCATCCATATGATCTAGTGTTTTCTGCCTACTAACCTGCCTACTAACGAGCACGGTCCCGTAGCTACACTAGCTAGTTGTGTTGGAGGCATGCAGTGTCCCGCGGAGAACAAGCGCGACGGCGAGGGCGGCGCAGTAAGATAAAGAAAAAATGAGCGTGGGGAGTATCAGGTAGAGGGGCACAGAGAAGGGGGGTCGATTTCCTGTTTGGCTACTTAGCTAGTAGTAGAGATGGATATGTTGGAGATTGGGGGGGGGGAGTGTGAGGATACGACCGACGTGATACTCAGCCGGATTGCGAGTGAGATCCCCCCCCACGTACCTAAAGACGGGCACTAGCTTAATATGTAGATACATGTAGCTCCTAGCAAGCTGTCAAACTGGCAGCTAAGAAGTACTAGTAGAGTACTCGGACCAACCAGGAAGAAGTCACAAACAAAGTAAATAATAATAATAAAAGATTAGAGACTCGAATTATATCAGATTTGGCATTGGACTCATTGGAACTTACGGGGTCGGGGTGAGTGTCGCAGTGTTCGTTGAGCTTTGTCTTCTCGGTGCGTCCCAATATTTTTGACAACTCGCAATACATACATGTATGCCATTGTATAGAGTACATGTATGTAGTTAAAATACTACAACTATGTAATTAACCTCTACCTCCACTCTCCCTCCCGGTCCTCTGATCCCCCCCCACCCCCTGATGTTTGTGTTTCCAACATTTACTCTATGACCACACGTGCCATCGGAGCCTTTGCCTCCCATTGGTTAAACCTGATGGAACCCGATTACTAACTGCTGCGGGCCCGCCGCCCTGCCTATCTCATGACCAGAACAGCTAGTGGGTCCTCGGGACTGCAGAAAATAGAAAATACGCATCTATGAGATAGATATATCGGCCCGGGGTGAGATCGCATATATGCCCTACCATGCAAGCAAGCAAGCACTGTGGCGGGTGGGAGGGGGAGATGGACATCCTACAAAGCGACCCGAATGAACGAACAAGTGATGCAGCAGAACGGGACACATCAAGCTGTTTCTTCCGCTTGCATGGCCCGCGGCGGCGGCGGTGGTGGTGGTGGTGGTGGTGGTGGTGGTGGTCGGCGACTAGATAGCTGCGCGCGAGTATGTATGTATTTGTCTCTGTCTGTCTGTCGGAATGAAGGAAAGGGGTAGCAGGAGCAGGAGAAGGAGCAGGAGTAGGAGTAGGAGCAGGAGAAGGCATGAAACGTCAATTGGTCAGTACCATAGAGGAGTGAGTAAGTAAGAAATTGAGTGAGAATTGGGCCTGCATGGCAACCATGCACCGATCGACAAAGGGTTATTTTTTATTTTTTTATTTTTTTTTGCCTTCGCTACCAACTTCTTGTGCAGTGGTGACACTCCACTCCAAGAATAGCTGGCAAAGACAGAGAAGAGACCTCGAGAGTAGGCATAAAGAGGGGTGGTGACTTGCGTGCATGGATGGTGGTGGTGGTGGAGGTGGAGGTGCTGTCCAAACTCTACATGCTCTACATGTACCCAAGTATCTACTCTAATTGCTCCCCTGGCTGGCAGATAGATAGCATCCGTGTTATCGTAGAACTACAGTAGGTTATATCTACATATTATACAAAACCCAACAAAATTCATCTCGGCCCCCCCTCCTCCTCCAATCGGTACTTATCGACTCGGACGGCTCATCTGCCTTCCTGCCTTAATTCTGTCTGCCTGCACATGACAGGGCCCCTCGGGGACGACAATTGGCTGGTAATGGTGGTGGTGGCTTGCTTCTGTACGTATCTAAGTTGAAGGTATATACCGGGGTTACAGGAAATCAATGCCCATAAAACATCGCGAGAAGTCCGGTCCCGAGATCGATGCCTCTCCAATAGCCGGTTGTTTCAGTCGGTAGAGATACAGCTTAAGTGGCCTGTGCTCTTTTGAAGCTCTTGTCAGACTACATAGCTAGTACTACTAACTTGGATTTGGTGTTCCCGTAAAATACATTATAAGCTAACCTGGATTTTTTTTTTTTTTTTATCATTTGCTCTTTTTTTTTTTAACCTTTGAAAGTGCGGCGCACGTCCCCTCGAACTGGATTGAGCTAAACTGACTGACTGTTTTGTGTCACTCTGTCTCTGTCTCTGTCTGTGTCTTGTCTCGCCTTCTGTCTGTCTCGGTCTCTCTCTGTGTCGTTCTTCTTTCCGTTGTTTTGTTTTGACGGGAGACAGACAGCCAATCCAAGCCCAGAGTTTTTTTTTTTGGGAAAACAGTTCCCCAAAATACAAATACGCAAGCCCGGGGCTTTTTACCTGGCCGGCCGGATGGCACTTCTAACGTCTAACAGCCAGCCAGCCATGCCTTGGTTAGGTTTAGGTTGGGTTTCTTCTTTTTTTCTTGGGGGAGTGCGGCGATCTACCGCGTCTGTCTACTCTAGGTACAATACGTACTCGGAACCTGCGAGCCTAAATAACCACCGCCATACATAACATGGACCTACCTGCTGTGTATACGGCCCCCATACCTAACTGCCCTCCTCGTGGTTTAGCGAGCGAGCCAATCAATCCCCCATTGCCTGTCTGTCTGCAATCTTGGATGTAGATCGGGGCCGGTACGTAGGTACATTACTTTTTTTTTTTTTTTTTTTTTTTTTTCGGTATACAATGATGCGTGTGCCTCAATTGACAATCCCGAGTGAGAGTGATCGTGATCAATATGCCCCCCCCCCCCTCCCCCCCGCCAATTTACTCCAATGCATGTATGTGTGTTGTATATGTGTGTGTGTGTAGAGTATGTATGGGTTTATGATATGGATATGGGTGCAGAAAGCACTTGAGGATCGGAGCATGTCATCTCATATCACATCTGACTCCTGTCGATCTCCCAATCCCACTACTCCGGGAGTACTGCGAGTCGAGTCGCGAGTCGTGTGTCTGGTTCTACATGTAGTTCTGTCTGGTTTACAGACGGACAGACAGACAGACAGACAGACAGACAGACGGAGAAAGGGGTGGGTGTCTGTCTGTCTGTCTGTACGATGCTATCTCTCTGCAGATGGAAAATTTTCCGGGACACAGTCTACATTGGGTGTGTGTGTGTGTGTGTGTGTGTGTGTGTGTGTGCGTAGTATAGATAGATAGATAGACAAAGCAGCAGCTGTCTAGAGGGCGTTTTACAATCCATACAGAAAAACGGGTACCTGATGAAATGGATGGCCTGCAATGCAATTGTGCAATTGTGAGAGAGGGAGTTTTTTTTCTTTTCCTTTTTCCTTTTTCCTTTTTTTTCTTTCCCCTTCCTTTCCCTCTTCCTACCCTCCTCCCCTGCTCTGCCCTGCCCTGCCCTGATTGAGAGAAGCTAGTGAGAAAGCATCCAGGGTACCGGGAAGCATCCGTGCGTAAAGTTTCAAGGTGGTGCGGTGAGAAGGGGGTGGGAGGGAGGTTAATACTTGTATATACCTACATGTATGTATGTAGTAGGATTAATTAATGGATTGGGATTTGTATGTAGGAAGGTTAGGTAGCTCAGACCCCCCCCCCCTCCCCCACTCCTTCTCTTCCCCCATCCCCCAAGGGGGATGGATGGATGGGGATGTGGGTTATAATAGGAACCTATCTGCCCACTTTGCATTGATGTTGGTTGCGGGACGAGATAGGTGTACTGACTGACTGATTGACTGCAGCTGGAGTACTGGACTTGGGCTATATTATATTATTGCTGCTATTGTTATTGATCCGCTGCCCACGCCCCCAATTCACCCGTCCATCTCCCCCTACCCTTTTTACTACACTACTACTACTACTACTACTTACATACTGTTACTTATTCACCCTACATACATCCCTACCTACCTCCTCTTACTACTACTACCTACCTATCAGTGTCTACTATCTACTATCTACTATCTACTATCTATATATCGATTGCTAGCCTACCCATCACGAACCATCATCATCACCACTATCCACAATGGTCACCGGCGTAGTCTACGTCCACCCCCGCAGCGCCTTCTCCAACTCTACAGCCTCCCTCCCCACAGCTCCCCCCGATAAATCCTTTCTAAAGCGCCTATTTGCCCGCCACAAGCCCCGTATCACCTCTCCACCGCTGTCACCACCACCACCACCGACACATGTCGCCATGGCCCCCTCACCACACACGCACCCACTACTATCAAAGCCCTGTGCGCGCGACGAGCTTCGTCCCAGAACGCCGCTCGCAAAGTACTCGCACCTCGACGGAACAATCTTGGCCGGGGGTGAAGGATTCGTGCATTCAAGGCGTGTAAGGCCTGTTGCTGCTGCTACTGCTGCGGTGGAGGCGCAGATGATAGCAGTGGGCGGCGAGGGGAGGTTTGTCCAGGAGTGGGGGTTCTTTCTGAAGTGTTACGCGGAAGGGAGGTTTAATATGTCGAATCCACCGGATCCACCCCCGAGGAGGGGTGGGTGGGGGTACTTGACGGCACCGGTGCCTGCGGGGGAGAAGGAGAGGCTAGAGGTATGTTATTTTTTGTCTATTGGTGGGGGGAGAAGAATGAGAAGAAGAAGGTAGAGGTGGAAGGGAAGTAGAGGTGGTTGTGGGGGTGGAGGTGGTGGTGGTGGCTGTCAGCTTTTTTCTTTTTATATAAATAAATGTGTGCTGATCATGACAATTTGGGGTGGGTGAAATAGTCAGTAAAAGCATGTAATGTCTCGCTACCGGATAATGCGAACGACAAGTATCACCGACTGGTACAGTTGGCAAAGAAAGTCTTTCAGACAAGAATGGCGGCGATCAGTTTCATCGATGCGAACCATGAGATTGTGAAGGCAGAGCATGGATTTGGTCGAAGGTATGTTGAGAGGGCAGAGAGTATTGGCGCGCATGTGCTGTTGTCGAATGAGCCAATGGTGATCCTTGATACGGCAAAGGTATGTTATGCAGATCTCATCACAATCCCCAATCCGATTCCCCGACCGTTGCTTAGTAGATATCTCTATCTACCGGTCGCTGGCGTTTCGCTTGTTCGGAGAATTTATTTTAAAGATAAACGAGCAAACAACCAACAGCACTGCAACGTTGACAAAAAAAAAGAATTAAAGAAAAAAAAAGAATTAAAAAAAAAAAAAAGAGACATCAATTCAACGGTAGGCTAACAGTTTTTGTGTTGGGTGAAACAGGACTGGCGCCTAATGGGCAATCCATTGGTACGTGACGACCCGAACATCCGATTCTATGCCGGTGCTCCTATCGTCACCTATGATGGACATACTATCGGTACATTCTCAGTATTTGATACTCAACCTCGAGATGTGTTTGGTGTTGATTCCAGACGCAAGTTAATGGACTTTGCGCGGTTGTCAATGACCGAAGTGGAGCTTGTCATGGAGGCTCAGGACATGCTGAGTCGGTGTACGTCAAACACAACGACGCTTGAACGTCCCATGTCACGGGATAATAACTCGTCGTTCACCGCATCCCCGCCTCCAACACCTGAGAAGGCGGCGGCGGCGGCGGCGGCGGCGGTCGGCGTTCTGAAAAGAGATGCATCAGCTCCAATTACACGCCCACTACCCATGAGAACCCACATACCTCCCGCCATCAATATCCCCCAAGACACCAGTTCAGACCGCCATAGCCGTACCTCGACTCGTCTCTCCACGATGCCAACCCCACCCCACACCCCCAGCAGGCCCTTCTCAATCTCGACCGTTGCCTCACTCTCCTTCCAAAAAACATTCAGCCCCACCTCCCCCACCACCTCTTCTCCTACCACTAACGCCCCCACAACCATTATCCCGCAAAGACACCGCCCAGCCCCCATCCGCCCCCCAAGTCCCCGTGAGGTCCCCATCCACAGTTTCTCCCCCGGACCAATCACATCCCTAGCCGAGGCCTCCTTCGCAACATCCATCATCGCCCGCTCTCTCAACTACGACCTCGTCTACTTACTGCGTGTCTCGCCGGTGCTTACACCCGAGCCCCAGCTCTATGAGGACGTAACTGCCTACCCGACTGATAAAATGTATACCAAGGTTCTTGTTGCCCATGGTGTCCCCGACCCACTGCCCGTCTTTGATGCCGCACTGCACATGCGCGCCCTGCGTAGTGTTGGTGGGCTGGTGTACCGGAACCCTGCGCGGTCGCCCGAGGAGGACGATGTGGGGTATGGGCTGGGTATCCTGTTGCCGTTGGTGCGTGACCAGCGCGGTGAGGTTGCCGATGAGGGATACTGCTCGGGAAGTGTGGGTGGAGAGGGAGCGGCGGGCGCCTGTGCGGGAGGGATTGTGTTGGCTGCGTTTACAAAGGAGGGGGGACGGGAGGGGGCTCCGCTATTTACGGCAGATGAGGTCCATTGTTTGAGGGAGTTTGGGGAGGCGATGAAGGATATCCTAGTGAGGGTAGACAGGAGGTTTTAGTTGGCCTTTATTTAAGGGCTTTTTAGGGCCTTTCCAGGCTGGTTTTTTATGTTTTTATTCTTTTCATTAACGGACTTTTTTTTTTTTTTTACCAGGTCGGATTGGCACGTCTACGGTTTTATTTCTTAGTCTTTTAGTCTTTATTCTTCGTTGTTTATTCTTTTCTTTCATTTGTAACGGCGTTCCGGTGGTGTCTCGTCCCTCTTCTTTACTTCTATCCTTATCATCTTGACTTCACTGTCTCATACTTTTCTATCGCCACACGCACGCACGCACACACGCACACACGCACAGAAGTTTCTCCTACTAACTACAACTCATATTACCTATGTATCCACATCAACGCACCATCCCCTGGCTGGGACGCAACGCAACCATCTCTTATGTCCTCTCCTTTCCTTTCCGTCTCTCTCTCTCTCTCTCTCTCTCTTTCCTTGAGGTCTTAACGGTGTCTGGTTTAGTTTTCTTTTTACTTGGAGTTTTTTTGGGACCTTTTTTTTTCTTCCTCCTTTTCTTCCTGACCTGTTCTTTTCTTTTCTTTTTTGTCCTTTATTTATTTTACTTTATTTATTATCTTATGGCTGGTGGGTTGGGGCCGGTTGGGGGGTGGGGATGGAATCGGGAAAAAAAAAAGGCAATCAAATAAGCATTGTTGCATGGAGAATAGTATATAAAGAAAGCAAAAAAAAAAACATTTGAAATAATAATCGGACCGCTTGGATGTGAATGTGTGAGTGAGTGAGAATCGTCATATCGTATACGTGGAGATCTATACTACATATAGTCACACAGAGAGAGAGAAGAGATTGTGGGGGGTGGGGGGTCACAGAAAACAGAGACGGATTGCACCAGATGGATAGATAGACGCCCGCTCCACACACCCACGCACCAAGCCAATGATCACGGCAACCAGAAACAGGGAACGTAGTCAGTCACGTGGCGCCAGTTCGATGCATGGATGGTCACTCGCGCCTCGAGTGCTTAGCCTACGTACCTACATGTATGTATGGATATACTTCCACGATGGTTCCGCGGTGACAGGACTTCCCGTGGATAGTCTTCCCACGAAAGCTTCCCGCCTCCACCTCACATTGTTTATAATGCCCTTAGGCCCCCACCCCCACCCCCACTACCCCCCCAAAAAACACCACACTCTCTTCACGCAAAAAAAAAGTCAGAGGAAAAACATCCTCAACACCCAACCGCTCTTTTCTAAAAAAACCACACACTCGCTCTAAACAACCAACAATGGCCCCCCCGTTCCGTCCCCTCGTTTCCACCAGCAGCGCCGAGGGCAGTGGTGCCTCGAACGGCATGTTTATCTCTCTGCACGGCTTCCTCACAGACATGTGGGGCTCCCACCGCGGCGCCGCCGCGCATAGCATTGCCGCGAGGGCCGCCGATACGTATACGCTCTCCGCCTCTGCAGGTTCGTAACAAAAAAAAAATACCTAACCTCACCTCTAAAAACAAATATTGACCACATAGCGGAATAGAAGCGAGGTTGAACCAACGCTTCGATAAAGTCCTCGTGTTTGCCACCGTTGCCGTCATGGTGCAGCTGGTCGTGGTGTTTGCCATGTGTCTTGTGCTGGTCTCGGCCTCGAAGAGGAGGAGGGCGGGGATCATGCGCTCGGCCACGGTCTAGCTGGTGATTCGTGTGAAGTGAGCGGAGCGTTTTTTTTTTCTTTCCTTGGATGGCGTTTTTCCTTTTGTGTGTGTGTGCGATAGTTGCACGCGTGGGCGGGGTCCCGGTGATGACACCTGGTGTTTTTGATAGAGGCTGGAAACCTACCGATATGTTGTCAGTTGGAGCGGTGTGCGCGGATATACATGTAACTTTTTTTTTTTGGCGTTTTTGGGGTGGGCGCTGTTGCGGATGCGGTCTGGTGCGCAGGTCTGATTAATCGTTTATAGTACCAGTTTAATCATTTCCGGTCGTGACGCGCGCATGAATGCTACTTGTATATGGGGTCCAAGTAATAGAGCAGCCCAAAGTAGTCCAGAGTAGATCCGGTTGAGAAGAAGAATGAATTTCAGGTATTGCAGTATCATCCATTACCCAAGGAGTGCGTCATATGTCTTGGGGATAGTCTATAGCTATTTGTGTTATGAGCTATCGGGCCTATATAAAGAGATATAGTACTACATAATGGAGTCGCAACATGTGACTTATGATAGGACACTAGAATATAGGACACATGTTATTAACCAGCGGACTGTTACTTGTAGCTACTTTGGTATCTCCTTATTCTTCCATGCCAGACATCATCCAGAATTATGACATTGTTCTTCCCGTATCCTACCTTGACATAAAGAGTTGCTGATTAGTGCCTGCCCCAAATCCCGAACCTGGACTTGTAGCGGAGAAAATCGATATATAGACCTATACATATGGGCTGGCGATGGAGCAGTAGTACTTACATGTAACCACGAGGCGGTTGCTTATGTGCCTTACAGTAAGCACGCACTACAGCAGTCAGGACGTCGACTTCTTGGCACGAGTGATGCCTGATGACGAATCCGGTTAACCAAAAAAAGGCACAAGGTAAAAAAGTAAAATAAAATGGAGTCCCCCTCCATAGATTTCTTTTTACACTGCACTGTTGTTGCTCAGTCGCCGAGGCTAACAACAAACCAAATGGCAGATAAAGCCCTAACCACGCATGCCCTACCTACAACACAGAAGAGGCCTTACGGTAAAGTTGTCCTTCCCCTCTAGTTCCCTCTTTGTCAACACTTGCTTTCTCTCCTCTTTCTTAAACAGAGTGACTCAAGGGGTGGTGCAATCCACAACTCCTTCCTGTCCGCCCATCTTACGTGTTCGGGGATCTTTGGTCTCGGTCGATCGCGATCAGACATGAGAGCTGGAGGTGAGAAGGAGGCCCAGGTCGGCTGCTAATTGTAAGTAATCTTGTCAAAATCACCTCAACACCTAGTACACAACTCTTCGCTGGGGGCATTTGCTGATTGGCCGCAGCACCGATTACCACACACACACACCCGTTGGGGGTCACTCATACAAACAAACGGCCAGCAGCCAAACCCGCCCGGGTAGCACTGTACCATAACCAAAGGAAAGAATACATGTACTAGTTACCCATCACTTTTCGTCTCGAGTGATATTCTATGATGCATCCACCCATACGCCGCTGCCCGCAGTAACAGGGGCCGCCCCGCGGTAGGTTGGAAGCAGTGCCTAGCTGATCTTTCTAAGATTATTATAGCGCTAAACGAGTATATGAGATACGGGTAAGAAAGGGTGGGGGGAGGGGTGGGGGGAGGAAGCTAAGACCCTCACCGGTATGGGCATTAATATTCATCACGGTATATATAGCTGTCCTCAACCATATGTATATAGCTAATCCATGACTGAATCCCCATTGTGGGATAGCCACAGCACAGAGTGCGTGCCTCCACCGCATTCTTAAGGAATTATATGTACAGCAGAGGGCCTCCCCCGACAAAACTTAATTCCAGAGCAAAACAGCCACACATACTCCCAGCCTGACACCGGCCCATATCGTCCCCCAGACCCGGTAGGCGGGACCTATCCTACAGCTACCAGTCCCATGGGCGCGGCGTATATATATGTACACTTATGTACCACCGGGCCCGGGCCGAGCTCACGCCCGCGTGGACGTACGTGCGTACCATAAAGAGACCACCACCACCACCACCACTACCACGCATCCTAGCTCATCCTGGATACCACCCACACTATATAACCCCACTATATACATAGAAGGGCCCTGCCAAGTCGCTCGAAAGGAAGCTTACTTCGATGGCCACCCTTGCATGCCATGTACGTTGTCCGCCTTACATGCTGCATGCAGCGCAAAAAAAGAACCCGCCGTCTCGATCCTTAACACTCGCCTGCTAGCTCCCGTGCGTGGGTGGGGGGGTTCGTAAACTGCAGGCATGCGGGCAAGGGCAAATATATTGCAGATACAGCCATAGAAGCAGATTTCTAGATCTGTTTGCTTGGCTCGACCTCGGTCTATTAACTACATAAGTACGTACATGTCCTGGAGCCTTTCTTAAATATATCAAAACACCCCAGATACCGAATAAAAAAAAAACAGAAAGGAAAGCAGGGCTCTTCGGGCCACTGTAAATATGTAAGTAGGTACTGTACTCCGGCTCAAACATGCAAATATCGAACTAGATGACCAAGACATAAGGGGGAAAAAAATACAAAAATACATATATACTACATATATGCCAAAAAGAAAAAAAAACACCCTCTCGCCAAAAACACACAACATGCAAAATATCGTACATTACTCCCCGAAATATCTACCTCATCCCCGCCGAGCTATCGATCTTTACTGGATCCGCTGGTATCTCTCCCACCAGCTCTCCTGCGGGCGGGCCGGCAGGCGCGTAATGCCCGACATCGCCAAGCAGCTCCGACGGCGGCGGCTGCGCAATATACGGCGCCGGCATTTCGACATAGATCTTAGTTTCGTCACCAATCTCGTGTGTGACCTCGCCTTTAGCCGCCATGGCGCGCTTCTTGCGCCTGATCAACATGAGGATTCCGACAAGGACGGCGCCGATGCCCGCAAGGCCGCCTAGCACACCGCCAAGGATGGAACCGAGATTGGAGCTGGAGCTTTCGACTGCTGCGGTGCTGGTTGCTGCGGGCGGTGAGGATGAAGTTGAATTTGAGGATTCGGTCGAGGAGGAGTTGAGGCCGGCGAAGAGCGCCTGGACGCCAGAGTTCCAGCCGCCGACAGGGGCCTGGTTGGTGGCCTTGTAGTCGGCGACGCTTGCGGGCGCGCTGTAGGATGCGTTCGGGTCAAACGCATTTGTCCAATTCCATTCATTGAGGTTGAAGATTCGGAAGGGCTCCGTGCAGTTTGGCCCTGGCGCGGGCGACACGTTCCAGTAGGTCCAGCCGCCAAAAACGATGAAATGGGGGCCGATGACCTGGCAGGTGGTGCCAGCCAGGGGGACGGCCGAGCTCGGGTTTGTGAAGTAGAACCAGCGGAAGGTAGGGATCGAGAGGATCCAGAGTCCCTGTTGCGTGCTTTTGTCATAGACGTCGCTATAGTCGCCACCGTACATGAAGATGTCCCAGGAGTCGTTGCCTGTAGACACAATTTGGGCACAGTAGTTGTGACGCGGGTTCGGGTATGCTCCGCCGGGGGCGTCTGTGGATGTGCTCTGGTTGTACCATGTTTTGGTCTTGATATCGTATAACATCACGTATTCAAGAGAAACCTACATAAAAATCCAGTCAGTTGCCGAGAACAACCAATACCACCCTCCGGCTATAAGGTGGGGAAGGGGGACAAGTAACTCACATCGGGTTTACTGCCATCCTCCGTGCTATGACTACCTCCTGTGACCAACAACAGCCCCTCCTCTGACCCAGGAACAGGTAGATACACCATACCACCCCTATCTTGATCCCCCGGCGGTGTATTAGTCGTCTCCAATCTCACATCCTCTTCCAGCGTACTATTCAACTGAAGTACCACACTTTCCCACTTATACGGAAGGCCTCCTATCGACCCAAACGAATATGCCGTGTCCTTCTCTGGAATGCTGACCTGATAGAGATCCCACGACGGACTCAAAGCCTTAGAAAGGTACTCCCAGGTATCTGTGGCGATGGTGTAGCTCCATAGCTGGGTGCTGTCAGCGCTCGCGTTCTGGATCGGGGACGAGTCGTTGTTGGTGATACGGCCGGCGAATTGGAAGAGCTTTGAGCCCTCCCCATTGCGCCAAAGGACACCACGTGTGGAGACGGGAACATCTCGCGGTTTGATCATGGCTTTGTAGTCGATGTTTGCGAACTGGACATTGGCGTAGGCCTTGTCGAATGGGACCGAGATTACGTAGTTGCCTGGGAAGTTGGGTAGGTTAGAAATTACAGAGGCGAAAATAGCAGTGCTAGAGAATCGGGGTAAACTGACTAATGTCACTCCAGGTTGAGCAGTTTGTTGGCGAATAACACATGGTGATATCTCCTCCATTAATCCACATTGTATTATTTATCATCACACCTAGAAAACAAAAAACCAGTCATTAGCCCTAATGCTCATCAATTGAGTATTGTGTATAGTGTCAACGATAAAATATCCACCAGTTCCACTTACTTGTAGCCCCTGATATCCGACAAACATTCTCGAGATCAAATATCTGTATCTTCTCGCCAGCCCTTTTCTCCAGTGCTGTAGCACGTATAGGAGTCGCTGCAGCATTGATCAAAACACTGACATTGCTGAGAAATAAAAACAGTAGTGAAATCGCGCGGCTGTACCCCACCACGTTCGCCATTGTTGTCTTTGTCTATCGATAAGCCCTGAGCTAAAAACAAAGAGACACGGACGGAGTGTTGGGAGAAATGGTGATCAAGGAGAAGGGGAAAAGGGCCGTATTATCTCTGGGGGATCGGAGGGGGGAGGGAAGGGTAATATAGAGTAGGCTGCGGCCCGTAAGAGTGAGCAGACTTGCAGGGATCAACGTGCAGGGAGGCTTACTTCAGTTCCTGAGTGGCTTCCCCTGGGCTGTCAGAGACTGGATGGACAAATACGGATCACCATCTACTTAGGCAGGCATGCATAAGGCCGTTCCGCTAGACGGTAAACCGGATAGGGGGTTGAGACTAAAAGGTGTAGGATGAATTTAGGATGTATAGGTTTTTCTTTTTCTTGAAAGGTGCCTTTGTCTACTCTAGGTATCAACATTTATATACTTGGCCAGTAGAGTACTCTGGTACAAACCTACAGTGTACCTAAAGTTCGTCCAAGACAGTGGGGCTAAATCCTTAAGCGCCGTTTCATTAATGTCATACGAAAACATTACACAGATATACCAAGGCTTAGTTAAAGCTACATCTATTTCCCGCCTGTAGAGTGTGTAGGTAGTGTAGGTACATGTAGGTACTTTGCCTGTTGATATCAAATTCGTGGGCTTGACCTGGCGCAAAAAATTAGCGAGAGCGGGAGAACCCCTCGTTGGTGGGCCCGGGTGCAATAATCCCTATGGTGACGAAAAAGAATGTTTCTAAAAAGGTCTGTTTCATGATACCTAATAGACATGCATAAATTTGAAGCGGCTCAGCTGCAGTGTTTTATGAACCATTGGCAAAAGAAGTTAATCTTGACCAATAACCAAATGCTTGTCACGAATTAGATAAGTTATTTGATTATATAATCCAATTTTTTTTTAAAGATCCCCAATCAACGGATAGAACCTATAGGAAGCTACCGGACCTGGGATCATAGGTACCTACCTCGTAGACTGCATAGACTCTAGAGTACTTATCTCATCCACACGTCGTCCCTACTAGGCCAGCTTGGGCAGTGCTACCGATGCTTGTTCCAATGCACATAAGACAGTCATGGTCAGTTCTCTGTTAATTGCGTAATGATTATATGTAGCTTGGTTAAAACGTACTTTATAGAATTTCCACTCCTTCAACTTATCAACTAGAGGCCTTAGTATTCAACGGCTCTAGCTCCTTGGTGATTCTCAGAACGTCATAAACAACTATATATCGAGAGTTGATTATGCTCCCAGTTTCTTGGTGGATATACATAAAGCATATATATGGCCCCGAAAATAGCACCTTTACACGATTAGGCAAGGCAATTTTCCTTAAAACTTTTCATCAGCTGCAGGATGAATTGACTACACTATGCTCTAGGACTATGCCCTAGGACTATGCCCAGTACAAGCGTATTTGTGCGGCCATGGTTTTTGGGTTTAAGTACATGTACCTACATCATTCCGGCACCTATATTTCCCATTAGACGATACCTACATTTGCATGTATGTCAGTATTGATAGCACCCCAAAGTCCAAGATTAAACTTGAGGCCAGGAGTAATTTTATCAAGTCATGAAAGATCGTCAGTACCTACTTCATGTATGCTATATAAAGTCCCAGGAATATTTCGTGTATCGGAAAACATCTTTATGTAGGTGTATGGCACGTAGTCATTCAGAGACTCCCGCTAAACCCAACTAAACATGGGGTCTCAGCAGCCAGACTAGAAATGAGAGAGAAACCCTACAGAACAAATTAGATAATCCCTGTCGTCTTGGAAATAGTTCAAACCATTCCTAATATAAATCTTAAATCAAATCCTATTGGACTGGGCTAACCGAACCCCCCCTGATCAGTACTAGCCACAAGTAGCGAAGAGGAATAGTCCGTAGAGGCACATTTGTCCTGCCAGAGTGTAACACCCGATTCACCGACTTCGCCGCAGACTTTCGTCCGTTCGGGCACCAAACTGACCGCGTGATAGCCTAAATAAGGTTTACTAGCGGTTATATTATTGAGCCTCAGCACAGCGTGATTGTAGAGGCGCCATGGACGCCGTTGAAGTGCTAAAAGGCACATGAGAGATGGTCTGTAGGTCTCCTCAAACTCATGTACCATCCAAAACAACGTCCCCTTTTTTGTCGAAAATTCCCGAAATCTATATATGCTTACATACCTTCATTACTTTGCATTGATAACACTCTTGCTTAATTCCCGAGGTGCCGATACCCGACAGGAACGAAGAGATCCTACAAATCATCATAAACTGATCCTAATGAAAGAATGTGCTTACATAAAGTTGCAGCCCTATTGGTACAGTCAAATTTGGGGTAACGACGAACCACAGATTTCAGTCAAGTGGTTGCATATCACCTGAGCGCCACTGTCTCGACTGACAAAACACCCTGTTCGTCGTCCAACCAGCTTCGTCGTTGCCCCCGGTGCGACTGTACCTACCTATGGGAACTTGTATCTCGTTTGGTACATAGGTAGGTAGAGTACCTACTTACAGCCCTATGCAGAACATGTTATGCTGGCGAGTTGTGGCTTAGTTGCATCAACACTATTTTTGGCACGAGGTAAAAATAAAGCACACTCTATAGGCGAGTGGACCCAGGAGGGTACTAGTATACATACTTGTGTGACAACACCCGATCGCGACCTTTTGATTGCAATATTCAAGACAAAACTTGTTGGCGGCTCCAAATATATAGGCTTGGACTGGTGTTCGATCACATACATATCCCAGGTACCTGTTTTGCAGGGTTTTTTTTGTAGCTAGATGAGGAGACCCCAAAATCATGTCTCCAACAAAGCAGATTACTTTGCAGCAATGGTCGGATTGTGATACTCATGGCAAGGCCCAATTATAATATAATAGCCGCTCGTTACTTCAGGTATGTGAAGCATCTGGCATTCAAAGCTCGTCCAATATCCTCTCAATGTCATGGTCTGGCCGCTGATGAAAGGCGATTTATATGCCAAGTACATGTACGTACATATACATGTATGTAAGTACATTCAGGCATGTACTTCTTCACGTACACCCCAAGGCTCAAGATTAGTGGCACATCATTGTATCTAGTACACGTATTTCATGAAACAATTTTCTTCCTCTAGTCAATGGTAGCTTTCTCCTTCGATACAATATCCTCCTTCCACTTATGTGTACATGTGTTTATTATATATAATCCAATTCTTCACGCATATACTGTGAGCGTGGCGTCTACCCACAGGGCTCTCCGATTAAGCTGTCTTGCGCATAATGAGGCATATTCCCCGCCATTTCGGGATATTATACTATATGTACTACTAAATGCTAGAGATACCAGAATTAATACTACTCCTATGAGTCTTAATATATTGAAATTTCCGAGTACCCCAATTAGAGCGCGAGGACCAGGAACAATCCTTTTAGCCGCTGCTGCAATAAAGGGAGGAGGAAAGATCCACGGAAATTAAGGCTCCATGCGTGGCAACTGGTCTAAGTTGGGCCGTTATTCTTTTTCACGCGGAACATTCCTGGATGCACGAGGCTTATAAATATTGGGTGGGATTACACATACCTACATGTAAGGGTGGTTGACATCCAAATACGGAAGTTAGTGTACCAAGCTCCATGCGCTATTGAACTCCTAATGGCTACAGACTGAGTGAGCTGTCAAGTTTAGGTTCCACGCTCTCCAAACGAGAATATATACTGGACGCACTCCTGGGTGTTAAACGGGGGGTATGACTAATTCCACCCAAACCCAGAAATGAATCAAACGAAACCCTCAAGAACAGATAGTACTCATTGCAAGAATATAGAGGATTATGTTGGACTCGGACCCCAAATTGGTAAGGAGTTAGTCGCACCCCCAGGTTAATCATACGCCTAGGAGTGCGTCTGCATGTAGCATCCTCATTTCCTCTTGCAGCAAGTTTCATAACACCAGGCTCAGAAGAACGCTGCTATGCGTAGCAGAAGTAAGAATAGTCACCCTATTGGGCAAATTCGGGAGCTTGAACAACTTTGTGGCGTTTTTGATAACCTAATGAGGCTATGAGCATATAGTTTCGAGGATACTACATGTAGTTCAGTCACCATGTGTGAAATATACTCACTGAGACCATTATCAAAAGACCTGTTGTAAGCACAAATTGATTGTGCACAACAATATATATTTCAACAATTTTCCAGATAGAGGTTAATCACGTGATATCACTCGTTAAAATTCCTATAAACAAGATGCGGCACCTATTTTTACCCCCCCTTCACTGGTTCTCGGCTCTGCTTCAGTAACGTTTTTGATGAATCTTATACTCTAACACCCTATGCCATTGTCGTGGGTTGATTTGGTTTGTGCGCGGACGGCCATGCTTGGTTATTTGAGATATATATGTACTCTATCTATAATGTGCCTTTCCCCCCTTACCTAGATCATCTTCGGAACACCTATTATAAAGCATTTCCGGATCTGATGACGTCCACATCCGGCTTTACTGGAGCCCTGTTCTCTTTGACCGTGGCTATGGATTGCTTATGACCACCTGTTGAGATATCCCCACCCCCCCTCCCCACCCCAAGGCTAGCCAAAGCCCTCTAACAGGAAATATACCATAGTTCCTGACATATCAATAATTACAATTGCAATAGACATATTGGCTTTGTAGTAAACTATAAAACCTTTTCCGCCGATGTAACATTCTAACTAGTAATTCTCCGATTGTCTATTAGATTAATCATAAAATATCACTCGTCGAAGTACGAACTGTGTTTGAGTCTCAGCAAATGTCTAACTATTTAGCAACAACAACAACAAAAACTACAGATATTTCTGTTATGGGTGCCGGCATGAGCCACTAGCTTGACACCAGAGGCTAGTGGCCTCAAAGCAGAGGTCATGATACATGTACACAAAAACTTGAAGCTAGACCACCGATACCATCGTAGAACTGAAGGGCTGTTGGCGAAGGTGGTGTATAAAGGCTGCCTTCTAGTTACATGCAATACCAAATCAAAAAGACCTGAACCCAAGAAACTACATGTAACTATATACATGCGGCTAGCTACACCCATAAGACAAATATCGATCCTGTGAAGAGAGGTACAGCAGCAATAGCTGGTATAATGCATATATAAGGTGGGAATGAAACTACATGTATTAATAGAAAAACTGACACAGCCAGGCGCTCCAGGTAATGACAAAGATGCTTAAAAAAAACTCCTATCCGGGGCCCAAATGCCATTTCCAACCCCCACCAATACTTTTCGGCTTCAAAGCCTAACGGGTACGATATAAAAGTACTTAGACAAAGGGATAGGTTAATAATATCAGCCCTATGGAGGTATTCACAGGAATCCCGAAATAAACTGCTAATCCTTTGAAGCGAAAAGAAAACCATGTACAGTCGGCATACAGAAATAGGAAATACAAACTTAAAAACACCAGAAAGCCTGGCTTTAGGTATCTGTATGACAACTAAAAATCACCGAGATAATTACTCTATAACATTATAGCATTTCAACAGGCGTTAAGCATCCACCTTCCACCTACCTCAAGGCGATCCATAACCCCAGATGTTATCTTTTGGTGGTTGGGTTTGGCTTCTGGTGGGACGGATTGGAAGGTCGATCGCCTGTACTGGCTGATTGGGGACCCCACCACCGTAGCCCCACTCTCGGCCTTGGGATTTACGTGTGCCGATACCATCGCCAGCAATGTTGATCCCCGCTGTAGCCTGTTCTCTCCCAAATGCATCAAAGAAGCCACCACTAGGGCTATCATTCTCACCCCAGTGTCCTGAAATGTTGTCGAGTGCGGCTTTTCTCTGGGTTGGCTTCTTGACGCGGGGCCCTACTGGGGACTCATCGGTGATCTCGAAGTGGGAATTGACATCGGAGCGGCCGATGCTAGTTGGCTTCATTCTCGCGACGGTTTCAGGAGTGTCTGTATCTCTTATCGAGAAGTGTGTTTCGGCACCTCTGCGAGGGGATACCTCCCTGGCAAGTTTGATTGGCTCTGGTTTCTCATCGTCACTCCACCCAAAGTGCCTCTCATCGTCCTTGCGATGTTTCAAAGGCCTTTTCTCAGGAGTAGTAAAATCTTCGAAGCCCCATGAAGACGAGTGTTTTGATTTCTTCGTTAACATGGCTGGGGTAGGTTGTACTTCTTCTTCAGGTTCATCGGTGAACTCAAAATGCTGATACTTCTTTGGGTCGAGAGTGACGGTGCGTTCTACATTCTTAGGGGTTTTCTGGTTTTCGCTGCCAATCTCAAAGGTACGCTGCGCGGCGAATCCACTTCCTTTACGTGCGATAAATGCCTCGGGCCCCTTCTGTATCGGCTCGCCATCCTCGTTGGTACCGATGATTTCAACAAGATCACGGCTTGGGGGTTTCGCAGAGCCGCGAGGAGTAATCGCTGGGCCCTTGATTCTCTCTGTATCATCCTCTTGGGGTGTGAAAAGTGACAAACTGCGGTGAGGATCTCTTGTTGGGTTTGTGGTGCTACTTGCAACGGAGGAAGCTGAACTCTTCCTCGTTCCGGCGCGCGTTCTATTGCCGCTCACATTCTGGACAGCTACAGTAGCGGGTTTGGGTGCGCCGGGAGCATTTGTAGTACCGGCCACTGATGTCCCCACGAGCTTACACTGGTCACGGCCATCCTTGATGGGCCAGTTACGTCCGTTACGACCTATAACGCCAATTTGCTTTAGAAGGCATGACTGGTCCCAGTAAAGACGAATCTGCTTGATAAGCCCGTCTTCAAAATTGACGATGTGGATCTATAATAAAGCACATTTATTAGCCCCCATGTCAGTGCACAACTCTAACCGCAAGCCATCTACGCAATCGGCTCGCACCTAGATAAGTAATCATCACGAAACACTGGAAACATACAATTGGCACCATAACGACCTGATCGGCCAAGAAATTATCATCCAATGCAGGCAGATAGTTACCCCCTCTGCTGATAAATTCTATCTCTGTCTCCATTTCCACAACTAGCGAGTCGCCGTTCTCAATAGTGGAGAGCGGCTTTTCGATGCGCTTCTTGAGAAAGGTGGGTTCGCAAGTAAGGTACTTTAATATGTCTTCGGAAGAATTAATGGTGATGAGAGTTGTGATGAAATGCATCGATGGAGACTCAAATAGCGCCTTTGGATCAGGGGAGGCTAGAAACCTCATGTAGGCTTGTTGGAGAGACATGATGAAGTGATAAAAGGCAGGAGTCTACCGACTAATAGCTGATTTTTGTTTACCGCTTAAAGATGGCAGAAATTCCAACGTCTTGAGAAGGGATGAAATTATGGGATAAAAAATTAGAGAGGGGCTTTAGTAGAATAGTATGAAGAGCTGCAAAAAGCTGCGACTATCAAGACAGACCAGCTGAACGATAGCAAGTGCGGTAGAACTAAGCACACGAAGAAGCGAATGGCTGGAGAAGCAAATAGGGAAGTGGACAAAGAAGGAGGGGCAAGGAAAGGGATGAAGGAGATGAATTAGAAGTAGGAAGGAGGCAGTAAGGAAGCTGATGCTCTAGGCAAGGGTTAGGGATAAAGTGTGGAGACCCCCATGTATCGCCAAGCTCTAAGATATATGCAGGTACCAACTGCAACTCTATCTCTTCCACCATTGCCTTGCATACGTGTAAGTCATGCATACAAGTTGCCTCTATTGCTACATTGTATTCCTTGTATTCCGCACAGTTCTTGTGTTTGCGCAACACACACGAAGGTACGCATTAATCCGTCTCAGCGGACACTCATATTGACGTTGAAGTTACTTACAAACGCCCCTCTAATCTTGCTGTAAAAGGTAACTTCGACGGCTGTGTAACCGCCCGCTGAGACGAATTACTGCGGTACCTCAAGCGTTGAGTCTTTTTTTTCTTTTTCCTTTTTGCTTTTTCTTTTTCCTCTTTCCTTCCTGATTTCGAAGATCTGCCAGGCAATTCTCGGCGAGACCTACCTAAATGAGATAACAAAATAATAAAATACCCACCCTAGTTTCTCTCTCCCCTGAGAGAGAAAATCCAATATAGCCAACATATACCCACAGAGATATTTATCCCTTCGCTTACGGGAGGAACCCCAGAATCTGCTTCTTAAACAAGGGG
Source organism: Morchella sp. 2018-W16 (assembly GCA_024713755.1). Taxonomy (NCBI): domain Eukaryota; kingdom Fungi; phylum Ascomycota; class Pezizomycetes; order Pezizales; family Morchellaceae; genus Morchella; species Morchella sp. 2018-W16. Next base: position 154,600 of record JAMGYY010000017.1, on the reverse strand, counting down.
TCGGAATCCAGATATCGATTACATAGCAAGATGATAAGCACCACCCCTAGACCTATGAAAAAAGGTCTTGTAGTTCCAATAAATCCAACATCCTCCTGAGATATATATATGCGGGGTAGATACAATTCATGGGATGTAGGAAATATTGCAGTGACGAGTGAGAGAGCATGATAAAACAACCAATTTCCACGCAACGACTGCCAGGAGGCCATAGCACCCTCCACGGATTTTGCCGAGGATTGTGGGATGAAACCAAGAGCCTACATAGCTAACTCAAAATTAAAGGAGCGAGTCCCAGAAGCTTAGTTGGCTCGAACTTGGGGATTAAGCCCTTAATCAAGCCTTCAAGATCTTGAAAATCTATTACCTTGAGCTATAGGTATATATTATCTACATATAATTTCATGGCGTTTCCGAACTCAACTGCTAGCTATTGTATACACAGAAAAAAATCGCCAAGGCTACCTTTTTGTATGGCACGCAATAGTGGTTCTGTTCAGAAACCTCATGGATATCCGAGTAGGTACAAACTTAAAAGCTTCCACAACAGAGTTGGCCTGTGTGATCAGTTGTTGGAGGATCGATCGGCGCCAATTTGGATCTGGAGTCTTTTGCGCAAAAGGGTCTAATATCGTGTGGCTATAAACAGGGGGTTGGCGCTTAATTATCCGAAAACAGCACCCTCGCGCTAATAACCAAGAAAAAAAAAAAGAAAGAAAAGCCTGAAATAGGGAGAGCCAAAGAACAACCGTGTACGCCCTTAAAGGCTAAAGCAGAGGTCAGGCCCTAACCAAGAATCCCGGGTACACACGTACAGGGTCCGGCAGAGTTATTACACCCTACATGACCCGAAACGCGCCTATGGATGTGTACTTAAGCACATGTACTTGTAGGGGATAGGATTGAGGTCTTACGAGACAAGCATGTAAATACTAAGGACAAATAGGAGTGGGGGTATCAAACTTGCCCCACACTTGCAGTAGCTTGATAGTGATAGAACTATAACCGAGTGATATTACATGAACATAAATCTGTAGGGTGGTTTGCGCCATGATATTAGTGCTGAGATAATTCGCGCTAAGGTAAGGAGAATCCCCAAGGTAGACATGCCGCAACAACGTCCTAATAAGCATAAGTTTTGGCTCATTCATGCTACAAATTGCGCAGAAGTACATGTACTCAACCAAGTAATGTATATGTAGGTTTTACGAAAAGCATTTCTTACAAGAGCTGCCGAGACATGCTTACGCGGCGTTCGCGGAGGACCGGCAAAGACCAGTATGTGCTTGACAGACTGATTGGCGGAGTTTTGGAGGTGCGGATGAGTATTAGTAATATTCTTCCTTATATACCTAGTACATACCAAGCTTTTATTGCTCTACGTATGCCCAAATAGGGCAAATGATTATTTCCCCGACAAAGGATATCTGCCTTGAATATCCGAATGGTGCCCCAGCACCCGTTGCTCCCGGGCATAGAGTACTCTGTTGACAGGTATGGCTGTTGCAGCTCTCTCTGTCCTAACGTATGTAGGTAAGTACATGTACTTGTTGCGATTGATTTAATGTGTGGTCCTCCACCTCTGTAGACAATTCCATGGTAATCTATCCAGAATAACGGTAACACGGATTAAGTTATTAGCCTAGAGATACGTACATTTATCGAGATTGTACCTATGTACTTTAATTTCCCTACATTTACATAGGGTAGCTTAACCTGCATATACGAGTAAACTCACAACATGGTCTGGGGTTATATATGCGCCAGCCTACGGTACTGTGCCCTACTTGCCTTGTTGCTTCGTCCAAAGTCGGGCGGGTATGAACAAATGGCAGACCCACGTCTCTGCCGAGATTCCGAAGTGATAATGCTAATGCCGATAGAGTACGTATGTATCTCTTGGTATCGGAGTGATTTAAATGCTAACATTGGACTAGAAGAGAGAACCAAGCGACCTACATGTGGAAGAGGTTCGATAGGTTTCTCGATTAGTAGAATCACAAGAGATGTTGTCCATTTTCATCTGCATCAAGCAGGGGCAGATGGATGAACGTGGATCGTCATATGTATGTACCGTTGCGTTGCGTGCGCGTCTTACGGGAGGCGCAGTCAGTCATGCTCCTTTTGTGTGAAGGCGAGACCTTTCGGTACGTCATTAAAAGAGTAATAAATAAAGAGCTCGTCAAAGAACCCCACCATCTCAGCATACAAAGGTAAGGTTAGTATACTACGGGGCGAGGGACTTTTCTTTAGCCATTCTACTCTACCTTTATCCTACCCGTCTTAGCCATTCAATTTGAGGGGAAGAGTGGTTCTATCTTTCTCTGTTTTCAGCCTCACAGAGCTTCAACATCTCGTCTACTAGTAACCGCATCACCAACAAACAATCTACTGTAACTACATCATCGTTCGCCATGGCACACCCCGATATCTCTGACCTCTCAATCAATGGTGGCAATATTTTGACGGGGAAACAAGAGCACTGTTTGTTCACAGCTCCTATATTTACCCCGCTTTAGTCGTGCTGACCTGAGATAGATTTGAAACGGGAACTTATTGGTAATCAGGTCAGATTCGAGATTACAGAGCTTAACTCTCCTACTGCGCTTCAGCGATTCGGCGCCCCATTTAGGTCACCGCTTGGAGAAGTTGCTCCCGTGGATAGCGAGCTGCCGATTCTCAGATACATCTTTGTGCATCATGTTCGAAAATTCCCGTTCCTCAATCAAGCGAAAGAGAAGGAGTTTTGGCAAGATCGGCTACAAGTGGTAAGTTGATATTGCGCTGTTGGGTGCCAAATTTAAAAATTAATGATGGAATAGTTCCTTGAATCATTTGCAAACAAGCGCATCTCCTCATCCGAAGACCGACTGGAAGAGACCAAACGTCGCAAACTCGCCCTGAAGTGCGAGAAGCTTGTAGAACTAATGATGAACTCTGGTATTCCAACAGCATCTGGATATGAAGAACGAGTAGGGTTTGAAGAGATCGAGGCAGCCGGTGGAGCAGACAGAACAGCCCATGAAGGCGGTCTGTTGGTAAACGTGCCAGAAGGAAACTGGATTAATGGATGGGACGTAAATATTGCTTCTGTGAGGAAAATAAGTATCAAGAGGACCGTTCGACATCACATACATGCTGTACGTGAGATCCTGCACGCAAAGGCCCAAAATAACAGCTATGCTAATTTGGGAGCCGCCATTAGGAGTTCCTTCTTCGCACGAAAAGAGTGAGTCAGCCAGATGTTGTAGTAGGCCGCAGATATGGTGCTTTTGTACGGCTGCACAAAGAGGTAGGTGAACTGCTTCCTTGAGATCTTATCCTAGATGTTAATAGCCCACAGCTGCGACAAGAAATTCCAGGAAAAGTCCTACCGCCCCTTCCCCGAAAATCCGAAAGCTCCTCTGCCTCTACCTATCTTTCTCAATCTACAGCCGATGACCGCTCCTCAATATCCTCCAGTTCAAGTTTGACATCCTCATCCGGTGACTCACACCCGAATAATGGGAACGTCTCGAAAACCCATGGCCGCTCGCAGTCTCTTGGATCATCACTGGGGTCGTCGCTTGGTCTTAGCAGAAGTCGGAATGCGTCGCGAAGCTCGCTTGACCACCCCCCTATAGAGCTTTGGCGAGAGAACCAAAGGATATCATTAAGAGCTTTATTGAGAGCATTGTTGGGAGACCAACAGATTGCTAAGAGTAGGGCGATGGCGAAGTTTTTGCTCGACACACCGATCACACTAAACGCGGAGGAGAGAGTTGATGAAGAAAGAAGGAGGGCGATGGATAAGATCCGGATCGAAGAACAAAGGCGGTTTTACGAAATTGCAAGACAGAGGGCAAGGGAGTTAGACGTTTATATGGAGAGTTTCAGGAGGGAGATCGTTGAATCAAGTAATTATCCAACCATCACCCTGCAAATGCCGTCAAGTGCTAATTTTCTTTCTTTTCCCAAAAAAAGATGGCCTTACAAAACTTTTTGCGGAAATTAGGGAGAAGAATAAGCTTGAAGACCTCTCTATTCAATACAAAAAATTTGCCGAATGGCTCCGTATCGAGGTTGCGGCAACAATATATCATCTATTTCTCGCTGAGGACAACTCCAGCGAACTCTTTGCTCAAGGGAAAAGAATTCATTCACTTATTCCTTATACTGTTCTGAAAAACGTTATCCGTATCGCCAATCCTGCTGCAGTCATGTCTGGTGTTCTTGATCTATTCCTAGCCACACCTTTCGGATCAAGATCATTGATGCAGAGGGTTTTAAGTATGGCTATTGGAGATGGTATCAAACAGCTCCAGAAGAGCATCGATTCCTTAACCTTAAACATCTCCGATCCAGTTTTCTGTACTAAGCTGAAAGGGTTCACAGAGGCAGATGAGGAGGTTAAACAACAAATTAGAGAGGATGCAGCGGCAGATGGCGTGGATATCATCGTTGCAATCCTCAGGAGCGAGTATATTCAACCCGAGCTAGAACCAAAACAGATTGAGGTAGTGTTCAATGCCTATGTTGCATGGAATAACGCAGTCGAAAATGTCATGGATGACATGAGAACATCTGCTCAACTATTTGCGCACCTCAAACAGCTACTCAAATTATATACACGTCAACGCGATAAGAACATGATGCTGGAAATGATTGGAGAGCCTGTAACCCTGCAACTATTTAGGGACCTGTTCACCATCTTCTATGAGCCCCTCATTCGCGTTTACAAATCTGCAAATGTCTACAACTCTGTCACCGATTTTGCCGTATTTGTCGACGACATGATCAGGGTTGTAGAGAAAGCACAAAACCAAGACATGTCAAGCGATCCTAACCAGACTGTTCAATCATTTATAGACCTCTGTGCAAGGCATGAAAACAACTTCTACAAGTTCGTTCATGAAGTACATATTCACGATGATGGATTATTCGAGAATCTCATGGGATGGCTTGAAGGCATTCTCAGTTTCTTGAGGAAGGGGCCCGCAGGAGGTGCACTTGATATGAACGAGCTGATGAGACACGCTGTTGATACTGGCGTGGTTGATGGCAATAAAGCAAAGGAGGAAATAGACCAGTTGATTAAGTGGCAAGCGAGAAGGAGAAAGTGGCACGAGGACAAGACGAGACAGAAGATGGCCACCGCCGGCGAAGACCAGTCGGCCTGGTTGTCAACCGGGCCCGAAAACCAGTTTAGCGTTGGTGATTTCGGTATCGCTGTTGTATGTGCCTGAATACCTGTTTTCTAGTGTGTAGATCTAATACTAATTGACCTTGTTATAGGATGACATTGATGACCTCAATAACGTCGATGAGGATGATCTATCCGACGACGAAGATGAAAGTGACGATCAGGCAGACCCAATCGAAGCTGAACGAAGGAAACGAAAGAAGAAGCAAGATCACCTCAGGGCTAGGGCAGGCGAGCCCGAGAAACCGGTGGTAACGGAGGTGTTAAAGTTGAAGGGGCATTTTCTGTTGCAACTGAGGCGGGTGTTGGCTGGTTAGGCTAGAATAGAAGGCTGGACTTTCGTACTTCTAATACATTTCCGACTTTTATTAATATGGCCACGCACATGTGAAAATGGACAATGGTAGGAATGTTAGTGGCGAAACCTAATTGTTTATTCCTATGACCTATTTTTTTGGGGGGCCGAATGCTTGTCCGGACTCTGTGCAGGTTTACGCTGTATCTAGTCGGGCCCGCCTGAATGACACGCATTTTGTTAAAAGTTTGATGTTCAGCGTCTAAGCCCAGTGATAGCTAAATCTCAAGCACTAATGGGCATCGCATACGCTGCTAGACTAGAGCCACGATAAACACCACCACCACCACCACCACCACCAGTACCACCACCACCGGGGAAAAAAAGGCTACCAAGTCCCCTGAGTTAAAGACATAATGTTAAGCTAGTACTAGACCACAATATATATATATATATCGTGAACAATCTACATATATCCAGCCCGCCTACCGCACAATACTCTGTGTTGGTTCAATAGGCTGGCCTATAAACTATTATGTAGGCTCTCAGGGACGGGCATCGGTACTTGGAGTAATAGTAAGGCTTACCTCACATACTCGCCCTACACGGTCTACCGACGATATATTTTAGCGTTTGCGTTCCCCCCCCCCCCCCCCCCCTCTCTATGGTTGTATCAGCATCAACATCAGCAGCTGGCCAGTCACTTGCACGTAGTCTCAACGAACTGCCCCCACCATTCATTGCCCAATGCCAACTATTTTTTACCCAATCTTGTCTCCGTAATGTGTATTCAAGGCAGATGTAGTAGATAGATGGTGTTACTGGTGTGTAGTAGGATAAATTTTAACAGACAAGAATAATTCAGATCCGAATATTTCAAGCTATATAGAAAGTACACGTGCAGCTCAGGAGTCTAGTAAGTGCGGCGCTGAGCTCTGAGATGATCCATTGCCAAGCCACGATTGATCACCCATGACCCACTAGCAGTAATTGTAAATCAATTGCGAAAAATAGTAGAACTATGTAGGATACAAATCAGCAACAGCTTTTCAAACTCGAGACACAGGAATGTGAAAGTAGAGCAACAAAAGAAACGTAACACGGAGAAAGGAGAGACAATGAACAACAAATAGATAACCACCATCATTAACCGTGCCCACCCCCTGCCTGATACCAGCCACTCTTCCCGCGCCAGTTACCCCATACACATTTTTTTGTATAAATAGTGAAACACAGGAGTATTTATAAGAGATTTTACCCTCCCGACAAATAAAGAAAAAAAAATTGGAATAAGCGGTTAGATTGGAAAACAGAAACCATAACCCCAGAACCGGTAGTAATAAAAAGCCTAGAGTAAACCCTCATAGACGGAATGATAAGACATGGGAACTAATGTCGAACAAGTGAGGGTTATTCTTATGTATCAGTACTCTCTAGTAATCCAACTCTTCTACTGCCTTCTTTTCTCCTCCACCGGCTGCATCGAGGTCCATATAACTTTTGACGCTTCTACCTAAGACTGCAAGTTCGGCCTCAGGGCCAGTGGAGCCACCAATTGAACCCGATCTCCCGCTAGGCCCACCGGTACCTTGTCGGACCTCACGCATATCTCTATCCCTCCTGTCTCTATCCCTCTCCCTTTCGTTCCTATCAACCGGGCCGCCACGTCTACCAGCGTATGGTGCGTACCTTTCTCTACCAGGGGGCCCACCGACAGGTAATATAGTACTACCAGGAAGCGGTAGGCGATTCTCCCTTCTTCTCATGGGGCCTACACCGTTGCCATCGCGACGGGGGTCCGAGGGAAGACCAGGACCTCCAGGGCCTCCGTTAAGGTGGCCAGGGATGTATTTATCACCTGTAGTGTGATGTCCCGGGAAGAATGCAGTGCTGAAATTGAAACTTGCTGGTGGGAAAGCACCCGCAGTAGGGCCACCGAACCCTCCTAACGGAAGCATGGGGAAGCCTCCTCTACCACCTTGCACTGTCGTGAATCCACCTTGGCTATTCTGTTCCAGCTTTGGTGGGTGTACGCGGCATGGGTCGAGAACGTAACTGTTGACCAGGGAAGCCTCAGCCTCAACACCTTGAAGCCACTCTGAATGTTTCTTATCCAAATGCTTTCTCCAAAATTCTTCGGCCTTGAATAACTTTGTGCAGCCTGCGACTTTACATCTGTACTTGCCTTCGTCTTCCTGTTTCATACTCTTCATAATTTCTTCCTCCACTGCCTCGTCGATTGGCTTCCCTCCTACTTTCTTGAGTCTTTCTCTATAGTCCTCGTCGTTTGGTTGAGGCGGACTAACAAACATTTCCAACTTTTCCTGCCATGTCTTGGTCCAATTGATTGTCCTTGTTTCCGGGACATACTCACTGGACGGGGTTGGGCGTCTAGTGTGACCACCAGGACACTTTCTGGTGAGTTCATGTATGGAGTCGGATGAAGACACACAGTAGATACAGAACGAGAATACGCGACGGAGGTACTCAACACCCAGATCAATAGTCTTTTTCTGGATCTTGAGCTGGACTTCTCCCTCAGCACCCTCTTCACCTTCCTCTTCGCTACCTTCCCGTTTTTCCCTTTCCCCACGGCCATATTCTTCCACCTTTTCTTTTATCATCTCCCATCCCTCATACCCATTCATGTCATTTTCATCACAACGAAGTTCTGATTCGAACTTGATAATGCATTTTTCGACCAATTCAGCCTCTTTTTTGATGTTTTCAGGCATGCTCATGGCCTCATTTAGCACCTTTCTCGTCCTAGCATTTGGAGGGCCATTGTGAATTCCCACATGGCACATAAAGTCACCATGAGTATCATCATGGATACTTTTACCATTCAGAAGCTCAACGGTAGACTCATCAACAGTCGCAGGCTCAGAGGTGGGGTCTGTAGGATCTGTGGGGGACAGGAGGATAAAGCCAATGCGGTGGAACTTTTTTAAGGGGTTGGGGTCGGAGAGTGAGACGAATTGGAAATTGGGCAAATTGTTGGCAGCAAGCTAAATCCATCATAATATCAGCACTTGTCACCGGGTATTCAAGTGCAAGTGAAACAAACCTCTTCTAGCTGCTTCCTGCTGACTGTGGGGCTAATTGTCTTGATCAACAGAACAGGCTTTAGACCATCATCCTCAATCCCTCTATTTATTTCCTCGATCTCCTCGCCGGTATCAGCACCAGCATTATCGCCCTGCTTGGGGGCGTGGTTGCCACTTTCTCTGTCGATACCATCCAATGCCCCATTCTCAAAGAGAACATGCCACCTTCTCCAAGCACCTTTCCGATAGGCTACAATTTTTTCTTTGACGGGCTCTTTCTCACCAGCAACATAGCGCTCTTTAAACCATTCGTCATTTTTATGGGAACTTACAAAGCTCCTGGCAAGTCGCGCCTGTAGTTCTTCTTTGTACTCTTCGTACTTATGTTTAACCTCCTCTTTCCTGTTACTACCAGGTTCACTTGGATTCTCCTGGTGATACCAATCAGAAAAATAATTGAAAGCTACTTGGTAGTCCAATTTATGTGGGTCAAATAGCATTGGATTCGCAGCAATACTTTGGGGAGGAACATATCGGTCAATTGTACCAGGCTTGGTTCCTGGAACTGGCATTCCAGTTGGATGGTGCGGATAAGGATCGAATCTTGGGCGCGAAGGAGAGCGTGAGCGGCGAGGCTGTGGAGAGCGGGGGACATATCGGTCAATATTTCCAGCCAGCATCGGGGGCGGTGATCGCGAGCGACGGCGATTACGAGGGGGCACTATGTAGAAGCCTGTTAGCAATTTTTTCAGGAATAAAATCCCACCCGAGCCGCGCTTGTTAGATAGCAAGCGATCACTCTAACAAGGATAGGAAAATGGCAAGAAACCCACCTGGACTTCTGCCCCTACCTCTTCCACTGGCATATGGCCAGTCGCCATCCAATCTTTCTGGTCTCTCGGCCAACCGGCCGTAATCACTCTCTAGAGCAGAGCGATCCCGACTACCACGGCTTCTGTCCCTGTCCCTATCACTGCCAGCATAGCGGTCATTCGTTAAAAATGACATTTTTAGCAGTTAAGAGAAAGGTCTCCGGCGGTCAGCCTTTGCGAGGGTTCCTAGTTGAAGTAGGACGCGAGAAACGCGACAATACTGTGGTCGAAGACTTTAATCTGTGGACGTGCCGAGACATGACCGAAACCGTTAAAAAAGATCAAAAAGAGAGCAACGAGTGTGAAGGGAAATGCGAGCGAAGTGGAGATAAGAGATTTTTTTTTCAAGAGAGGGTAGGTGAGATAATAGGTGGGTAAAGGGGGGAGAAGAAACAGGGGAAGTAGCGAAGAGGTTGCATGTGATGAAGATCAGAGGGAGAGCAGAAAAAAAAAGGTAACACACGAGAAGTGAAGGGGAAAAAAGATGTAGAAATGAGAACAGAAAGAAGAGAGATTTTGGGAGGCTAACGATGAGGATTGCTATTCCGTAGATGGATTGAATAGCGCAGTGGATGTGGTTGCGATGGTTGTTGTGATGAGCGTTGAAAGAGTGTGGTGGTGGTGGTGGTTGTGGGGAGGAGAGGTTGAGAGGATGGATTACGATGGATGGTGTGGGTGGGTAGTGTGGTAAGAATATCAGGGAAGGGGGAAAAAGAAGATGGAAAATTAGACTTGGAACGGCCGACGTAACAAATGTGAGCTGACAGGTTGTCCTGTGAATAATCTGTGTGTGGAGAACTGCAGACAAAGCTCGCGCACGCACCACAGAGTAGAGTTAGGTAGTACCAAAGCCCACATAATCGTCCCCAAGCGAGAGGATCATCAAAAAAAAGACGCGTTCTTCACCTTCTGCCTCAGGAAGTAGGAACGTGGTTAATGCTATACCTATTACTACATGAATTACTACATACATATTTCGGAGAAAAGTTTCAACGGTATGACAGCCTGACAGGGTCAGCTCCTGCTTTTTTGTTCTGTGGCTTGGGATGCAGCAAATGTCACCCCCAGGACCTCACACAGCTGCAGTCAGATTTATGTCCGATCCCCACGTCCGACATTCCGAGTGCACATCTGGTTTGATCGTTCTCTTGGGTCCTTGTTTGTCCTAGATCTATGGAGCCTACAAGTATATATAAGTATATATAATCGAATCAATCCCCCCCCCCCCCCCTCCCCCCACTCATTCACTTCTTTCTCTCCCTCTCCCTGCTCTGTTCCACTACAATCCAAGTGGCTGGCAGTAGAATATATAATCGAGCGAGCTCATATCTCGACAACTTATCATGTCGTTCTTTCCATACGTCCCCTCAATCACCCTTCCCTCGCGGGTCTTTACCTCCCCTGCAGTCGCAATCCTCCTTCCAGTGGCCCTCGGCTCAGCCATTGGATACGCAACCCGGCGTATGACTCCAATCCAAACATCAGTTTCGTCCGTATAGTAGCTACATAAGTACTAACACCCCCCTCCCCCCCTTCTAGCAAAGGAAACCAAGCAAGTCTATGCTGCCATCCGGCAGCCCCCCCTGCGTCCACCCGCCTGGGTTTTTGGCCCCGTCTGGACGGTGCTTTACGGCACCATGGGTTATGCAGCGTACCGTGCAACCACCATCGGGCTCGCACACCCCGATCCCTCCGTCCGTAGTCTGGCCCTTGTCGGCACAACAGCATACACCACGCAGCTCGGGTTGAACCTTGTGTGGATGCCGTTGTTCTTTGGACTCAGGAAGCCAGTTCTGGCGTTGGCCGATATCATTGTGCTGACGGCGAATGTGGGGTCGCTGGCGGTATTATGGAGTCAGTGGGATATGACATCGGCATACTTGATGATGCCATATCTGGCGTGGTTAAGTTTCGCGACTTATATTACGGCCGGCGTTGGGGTGCTGAATAATTGGGATATCTCCCGTGTGGGGAAGCAGAATTCGAGCTAGTTAATACAGTACCGTATTTGCCGGCTTCAGGTTTTTTCCGGTTTGGTTCTTTCTTGGCCAGTGCGATACCCTGTAGTTTTACGTTTGCTTGCAGATAGGAAATAGATTGGATCATTGGAGGAGAGACAGGTGCCTTGAGAGTTATAAGCAATTACCTAAATATCGATCGCGTGATTATGTGCGTGCAAAGATTACGCCTCGGGTAAGAACTGAGAGCATGTGAGCAACAAAAGGGTGTTGCAGCGATTTCTGCACTGGCACATAAACACAGTACTTGTGTGTGTCTTTGATTGATAAGAAAACAGTTACTCCGTTTCCCTGCTCAGCGAGATCCCTATTGACTGAGAATGTTACTCCTCCTCCACTACGTAAAACCTGGCTGCCGAGCCTGCAGCCAAGAAATATTTGTATGTGAATCTCGCTGAGTAGGCCTAGGGATCTCGCTGAGCAGGTAAACGGAGTATGGCACTGTAACTACAAATAGTAGGTTCAAGTATCACGCTCATCATGACCAATCACGCTACCCGTGACATCCGTCAGTCCCCGACCCGAGTGATCATCCATGCACAAACCCTAACCCTCACTGAAATTTGAGGCTCAAGGCCCGTCTCACCAACGTCAAAGTCACACCCAACACTGAAGGAAAGCAGCAGCCAGCAAAAGTATCACCCCATTCTCAAACAAAACCATCACTACAAAGTTACGAAAGCATGGGACGGGGTAACAAGAAGCGTAAGCAACCTAGCAACTCTCCCTCCGGCCCTACCCTGCCCATAGGGGAACCACCAGAGCTCCCTCTCGTCAAGTTTGGCGAGTTCAAGCTCACATCTAACTGCGGTCCCACAACTACACATACCGAAACCGACAAGGAAGAAGAAGAAGGCGGGGCCGAGTGGGGGCCTGTTAAAAAGAAACAAAAGAAGGCAAAAAAGGAACCAAAGGGAAGGAACTATCCGGAGATGCTACTGAGCCCACAGAGGCTGAGAGGTGCGGTCAAGATCAGCGATCTACAGAATCTGGCACTCTGGCTGGTGGCAGATGGAGTCGCGCCACAATGGCTATTGGTTCAGGTACGCTGATCTTCTACCATCGTCCTTAGAGGGGAATTGCAAATACTAATAATGAAGAGCAGAATAAACCTGAGATACGTAGAGTCGTGGTGTTGATGGTCCCGGGCCTCACACTTGACATGTTTACTACGCCACTGCTACGCCCGTCCGCCGCCTCCGCTATTACGGCCACAGAAGACTTCGGCGAGCCTATCTCTCGAGAGGAAATCGAGGCAGTCAAGCCCGCCAGCCCGACGCCAAACCCCACGCCCAAACCCCCCGCCGACACCAATACGCCATTCTGGCCGACCGAGCTCTCTGTCGACAAGCTCGCACCCTGTCTCTCCGAGTTCCCATCAATGTTCAATCACGTCTGGCCTATCAAGGCTGCCGGTGACGATCGCGGCAGTCGCCTCACCTCCCCCGTCACTTCCTTCCTCAGCAGCCCATTACCCAAGGGTTTCAACCCACCTAGTAACCGCGGCTCAAAATGTACCGTCTCAAGCCTCCTTATGTCCATTGACCAGCTCATTGATGATGAATACCCGCTACACTCTTCACAATTAGCTCAGCGCCGTGGCACTAACCCATCTAGCGAAGAGGAAATTTCACTACTAGCTACTCGCGCAGAGGCGGGCTGGGCCGAGACAGACCTCACCCCGCGCGGTCCGCCCCGCGAGAACCAACAGGGCTCCGTAACAGAAGGCCTCACCATCTACGCAATTGATTGTGAGATGTGCATGACCACCGCCGGCCCCGAGCTCACCCGCATCTCTGTCCTCGACTGGGACGGCGACGTCGTCTATGACACCCTTGTGAAGCCTACACTCGCAATCACCGACTACCTGACTCGCTTCTCTGGCATCACCGCCGAAAAACTTTCTAGCGTTACTACAACCCTTGCCGACGTTCAGGCGCACCTTAAAAGCATATTTAGTAACGACACCGTCATTGTTGGACAGGCACTATACAACGATCTCATCGCAATGCGTTACACCCACCCACACATTGTGGATACGTCAGTCATATACACGCACCCGCGTGGGCCACCGTTCAAGGCATCTCTCAAATCCTTAGCGTCTCGTTATCTCAAACGGGAGATCCAGGTCGGTGGTGCGTCAGGCCACGATAGCATTGAAGATGCCCGAGCGTGCCTCGACCTACTTAAGATGAAGCTCGAACGCGGTACAAACTTTGGCAGCAACGAGCCGGTGACGGAAAGTATTTTTAAGAGAATGGAAAGATACCCAGTATATACTAGGGTCGGTGCTGTGGTCGACAGTGGCACAGGGCTCGAGAAGAAATGGCCGGGGGTTTCCAGGGCGATCACCGCAACAACAGACGACGAGGTCGTGAAAGGAGTTGCAGCGTGTGTGACAGGCGACTCACAGAATAAACCCGCCCACCTCGTATGGGGCCGATTACGTGGATTGGAAAGCGTTCGTGGCTGGACAGGCACAGTGACAAGTACCACGAGTGCGGAGAAGCTTATAGACGCCGTCAAAGAAACAGCGGCATGTATTAAGAAAATTTGGGATGAGCTACCAAAATGCACGGCGTTCATTGTGTACTCGGGTACTGGGGACCCGCTGGAGATGAGGAGGCTCCTGAATATGCGGGGGGAGTTTAAGGAGCAATACAAAACAAAGAAGTGGGACGAACTGACAGTGAAGTGGACAGATGTTGAGGAGCAGGAACTAAAAGAAGCGACGAGGGCTGCAAGGTGGGGTATTGGGTTTATGGATGTGAAGTAGGTAGAGGAAAAAAAACTATATGGGGGTCAAAAATTTGTACGATTAGAAACGGGTACGGTCATGTTACTTAATGCATTGGAACCAGACTAAATTAAAAGCATTTTCTTTCCATAGTTGTTTGTATGCTGAGATCAGATAAGTTGGATTGAAGGACTAAAGTATGGCCTTTGATTACGTGTAATATTCAAGGATATAGTCACTCTTGACTGAGAACGATTTAATTCCATCATGCGCATTCCAGAAAAACAAAGACCTTTAGCCATAGTCTTTGCAGGTCAGCTGCTGGTACTCAGCAAGATATGAGAAATTCTGATTGGCCACAGCCATAGGATCCCTGCGGAGTTCTTTAGAAATACGAATGGATGACTTCCCGTAGAAAATTTAGAACCTAGATTTTCTGGCCAGTGTGGCAAAGGCTCACGAACAACCAACCACATTACTGGTTTCCAGGTTTCTGAGGTTTAGAAATCTGAACCGATCCCTCCTCCCCCACCCCCTCTGTTCAGATTCGGATTCTAAGTTCCCACGGGAAGTCATTCAATATGTGGACTGGTTGCTGAATGCTGGTATTATAATTATCTGTCATGTACGTACGTACATGTGCCTTCCTTTCACTATATGTATGGTATTAATAATCTAAATACTGTCATATGTACTTACATATATACCATAAACCGGTCTTAACACCACTGCTACCGTATCAATAGCACACAACTTTTTTTTCCGACTTTTTTTTTCCTTTTTTTCCCTTTTTCTTTTCTTGCTACTGTTAGTATGATAGGCTAAGCGGTAAATTTGATATCCTAGCTATTTCCAATTAAGATATGACAAAAGGCTTCGCTTGTTCGGGCCCAGTCTCCATAACGCAATATGTTCAGCGTGGCGTTCGTGCGTTACGAATGGTTAGATCTCATCACCGTCCCGCTATCTACCCGCCGCCGTGCATGGCCTCAAGTACTAGTACGCCTCGCTGTGATGATCCTCAGAATACTGATCGGGCCCAGCTCTAATCGAATAGAATCGTCGTGTTACCACACTGCCATGCATGTCAACGCAGAAAGAGTAATATAGTCTTGTAGTGCGGAAGCTTTGACCCCGCCTTCATAATAATATATGTAGTAACCTAGGGAGCTCTAGCTAGCTACATAGCTATCATTTGTTTAATTGATAGTAATATCTCCTGGTCTCACCACTCTCACCATTGCACTATGGATTTCTCAAATTCAGAGTTGTATTGGAATCCCTGGTCCAGTACAGAACAGTTGGTGATAAGCTCGATCGAGCAGCCAATACGCACCGAGGCTCCTATCGTGGGCCTGGAAGGACCCGTGGAAGAGCTAGAAGAAGCTACAGATCAGGATATCCCTATCACTACTACGATCAGTATAGATATAGATGCGGCAATCGACAGTGAAACTTGTACTAGGCCTGGGGACCCAGCCCCTCAGACAATTAAGGGAGAGGGACAAGCAGGATTTGTTCTCACAGAAATCGGCTTAACTCCCCAGGATAGTACAGAAGAAGAAACTGATGCCGTCGCACTGCCTCCTCAGAAAGTCGAAGGACCAACCCCCAAGCCCGCGGATCCGTCCCCTAAGGTTGAGGCAGAAGTATATATCCCTCCGCAAACCCCGCCTCAGCCGCCCCAGAAAAAATACTTTACTGGGGTAAAATGTTTCCGAGTCCAGGGGATTCCTAAATACTGGACCAATGATCAATTCGCACAATATCTCACCTTGCAAGGGCTCGATCCCCAGAACTTCACTGCATCACTCTACCCCTCCTGCTCTGGTGCTGATGTGAGCCAAACCGCGGTTTTGAACATAAAATTACAGGGCCCACCACCGGAGTTCGTTAGGCCCGTGTTAGAGAACGGAGATGAATCTGTGTTTATGGATGTGCCGGAATATGTGGCTGGTGAGAGGGGTGTACAGTTCGAGATGGATACACATTTCTATGATTTGACTCCTTTGAACAACCCAGAGGAGGGGCAGGATACTGTTGAGTAAGATATACCCCCCAGGGAATACACAGACTGAACCCTGAGTTGATACCTTGCGCAATTAGTATCGTTGCAGTTACAGGCCTTGCAGGACACGCATATGGTTCATGGAAGAGCCGGAAGACGCAAAAGATGTGGCTTCAGGATTTTCTCCCGATTGAGCCCGATATCCGACGGGTTAGGATAATGACTTATGGATATAATACAAAGCTTATCGAGGATACCGTAGATGATGGGATGGTAGATTATCGGCGACATTTCATCCAGCAGCTGACAAATTCGAGAGATTCACCTGAGGTGTGTATTGGCTATATTGTTCTTGTTGGATATGGGGTACGGATGATAAGCTAACCTCGGTGTAGAAGAGAGGAAGACCGATCATCTTTATTGGACACAGTCTGGGGGGCATTCTAATAGCACAGGTTTGACGAAGAGTTCCACTAGGTGCTCTATGAGCGGGTACTAAGTGGTTTTTTCCGGCAGGCATTGGTGCACTCGAAGAATATTCAACATAGCCGGCATATCCTTGAGGCAACCCATGCCGTGATACTCTTTGGAACCCCACACAAAGGCCTCAAGGTCTCGCAATTAGAGGAGATGATACAAGACATAGAGAAGAACTCAGACTCGACTCGACTCCATCTTCTCTCGCAACTGAAAGAGAGCTCGCAATCTCACTGGTTAGAGGAGCAGCGTGACCATCTTGCTGATGTATGGTCGAATATCGGTATTGTTAGCTTCTATGAGACAGAAACAACGCCAACTGTCGCAAAGGTGACTTGAATATCCCCACCCATGAGATGCATAAACATAGAGTTCTAACGTCTTCTCCAGTCTGAATCAGGGGTGTATGGGCGCTTTGGTGAAGAAGTAGAAATGGTGACGAGAGTATCTGCGCAAATGGGATTTCCTAATGAGTTTAGGATACCTATTGGACGGAGCCACACCGAGATGGTGAAATTCCCGTCAAAAATAGACCCGGCTTATCGATCTGTGGTATCGCACATTGTCACATTCCTACGTGAGATTGGTAGGTGGTCGTAAGCCAAATTCGGATGTATGGAGTTTGGTACTTACCAGTGTACAGCATCTATCCAAGATAGAAAACGATCGATCAAGAAGTTTAAGGGTAAGTGGATATTAGGACCATATTCGGTTATAATTATATTTTGACTCAGCGGTACTTTAGGTCGTGACCGAAAGGCGGAGCGGGAGTTTCTCAAAAACTTGGCAGTAAACCTCTTGTTAAAGAGGTGAAAAGCCCATCGTATATAACGATTTATGTGTAAACACTTGTTAGGGCAGGGGATTTATCGCTCTTATAGTTACTGTCGTTATTAAGGCAATGGTTGGGGAAATAGTATCCGCCAAGCTAAAACATTGAATTTAGCATCATACGAGTGATACACTATGATTGAGCTTCCAGAATCAGTCCTGACTCAGGCTTTCGCTAAAGATAAAGAATATCCGGCCTCACGTGTTTCACGACGGGGCCAGGACTAAAACAGACTGGCATGAATATTTGGCGTTTAAACCTTCACTTAGCTCAATCACTGATTGCCACTCGAACACCACCACCACCATTTAGAGTTTTATGCGAGCTTGGAGTCATGGCCGGCATGTCAGGAAAATTTCATGTCCTGAGCCGCCAGGCCAATATTATGTTAAGAGGTAGTCATACTACGGCGGGTAATAATCATTATACAAGTTTTATAGAGTCTGCACTCTGGCCTGCCAAGATTTAAGAGTTATCTGGATATAAGAAGGCTGTGGTATGCCCATTTGTAAGTAAGTCAAGCTAAGCAAGTCGAGGAAGAGAAGCCAAAACCTCTCGTGTGTATACCCTTTAAAATTAGATACGTGCTTCTCGCGTGCGCAGGATAATACCTGGCCAATTGCGGTTTACTTATGCCTACGCTTTAACCGCCGATTGGCATCATCCAATAGGTACTTAGTAATGGTAATACATAATATGCTACAATATATCAGTTGAAGATGCTATGATGCTGGGTAAACGCATCTGCAGAAATCGACCACTGCCGGGTCCCGAGCATACCAGCAGACAGGATATAGTAAATGGTATACCATTAATGTATACCAAGATTAAACGATCACACTTTGAGAAGCTATCTCGAGTTCTTTGGGGTCCAAGGCAGTATTTATAGAAATATCGAACGGGAAACACCAATTGAGCTCCATCTCTTAACTCAGGTCATCAAACTATATCGCGATATTTTTCTCGTCAGTTAAGCTTACTTATTAGAAAAGTAGATCTCTTGATCAAAGTGAAAGGTAAAATGATTTAGCGAAAGAAACCCAAACGCTGGTAAAAAGACCCACTAAAATCCCAACCCTGCAGTGAATTTACTTATGTGTTTTCCCTTGTAAACCCCTCCTCCCTGTTTTTCTCTTATCTGTAATGAAAACACTAGCAGCCCTTCTTCGCTTTTCAGCTGGCGATTTTATTTTGTTTTCCGTTTCCTCCTCATAATCATCACCTTCCTCTTCCTGCCAGTCTCCTCCAGTCTCCCCCTGATATTTTTCACCGCCAGCATTATCGTCATTCTCTTCCACTTCATCTGCACTCTGTGAATTCGGAACTTCCTTCTTGGACCCTCTCTTACTTTGAGGGTGTAAGATTTGAGAAGTTCCTCCGACCTGCTTTGAGGTATTAGGGGGGTCGACAGGTAATGTGTGCTTACGGATACCAGAAACAACATTATCATCTACCCCTTTTCGCTTTCTTTTATGTATCACCGCTGATAGAGGAGCCTTTTGCTGTTTCTTCTCTTTCTTCCGAGACCCCTGTTGTAGACCAGCCTCACTCATAACTATATCATCCTGCTGCGTCCTTTCCTGAGGTTGCTTATTTTCGTTAGTTAGAGATTCCTCTCCCGTCGGAGAACCGCTTTCTTGGCCATCCCCGCGAATTTCAAGTCCCTCCTTTATCTTCTCAATACTTTCTTCTAGGGATTTGACCTTCTCCACAATCTCGTTGAGGGTTCCGATCCTCTCCTCCCAACTTTGTTTCGCTTCAAGCTCTGTCCCGCTTGTGCCGCCATCCTCAAGGTCTATGACTACCCCCGTAGACTTCCCTAACTTCTTTAGTTCCCGGATAATATCCCCTTGTTCTTCACGGAGCATAACACAAATTGTCATAATATGTCCAATATTCTCCGATAAAGCGTCGGGGGAAGGGTGGATCTGCGCATAAATATCTGAGGTGGCAGCGATAGGAAGTGAAGGTGCATCAGATCCATGGTGATAAAACGAAAGGGCTGTTATATTGATAGTGTATTTGTTCCTGCGGGGCCAGTACAGGTTAGTATATTCATGGTAGGAACAGCCCGAGGGTTTACAAACTGAAGAGCCAAAAGCTTTGAAGTAGTTGCAAAGTACATCTTCCCCAAAGCAGTAGAACATTTCCCACATATAACATCTTTATAATTACTATTTCCCTCAATGGCCAGCTCCATTGGTTCACATTAGCTTCCAAGTCTCACATGTATACGGGGGGTATGCTAGGAATCCATACCAAAACTCGTCCCACGACCCTTCTATGCTTGTCTTTAACCCTCCAGGACCAAAGCTAGTAGATACCATCCGATCTAACGTGATTGTCCCCATCTGCCGGGTTGCACATAAAAAGGCTGAGCTATCCCCGACGATGCGTTCGCAACTTGCACATGATAGTGTTATTGGTGTGTGCTGAAACTGGTCCGAACCATAGTTTGCGTGGGGATCGCTGCCATCTTCATTAGGGAGTGAGAAGAAGGGCGAGGCCTCGCGAGCCTGCTTGTTATATTCGGAATTAGCCAGGCTTCTGGTAGACATTTTGGCTGTAAGGAAGGTGAATAAGTTATGTATGTAGGCGCGTCTTTTTTTTTTTTTTTTGAAAGCGCGACAAGGTTGCTTGGCAACGCCATTAACACAATTCAACGTCACGGGTCACGCCACCATAGGCTCTGTATGGAATTATCAAAGGCGCTTGAGAAGAGATTTTGTGCAATCTATGGGCAAAGAAAAACGCACAAAAGTAGATAGTACATGAATATACAGGAGGAAGAAGAGAAACATCAAGACAAAACACGGATACGATAAAAAGGGATGTGTATAAATGTACATTTTGAACTCCTCTTCTTCTCCCATACCTCTCCACTGCTCTTACTCGATCCTTATTATCTTGATAATTCCCTTTTAAAAGAAAAGAACACGAAGAAAAGAAAATCCCTAATCAAAGCAAAACCCCTATGAACAGGCCAGAAACCCCGAATTTTTTCTCTTCCTTTTTCTTTTTTCTTTTTAGTGCTTCATATCAATTTTTTTGATAGAGGGTGATATGGCTTATTCAGGGACCCCTGACCTAGGAGTATAAGTCCGGTGGTCCGAGTACTCTCCCGGCTGGCGTTGCTGATATCCGCCGCGGCCTCCTTGACGGTCATCGCGACGGCCACGGGTGTTGCCCTCTCGCCTGTTTCCGGAGAAATCGATACGAAGGCGGCGTCCATACACCTCAGCGTCGGTAAGCTTCTCCTTAGCCTTGACGGCAGACTCAATATCAAGAAAGTCGGCATGAGCAAATCCACGGGGTTCCCCGGTAGCACTATAATTAGATAGATTAGTATCGTCTTTCGAAAAATTATGAGGCGGTTAGGGTGTTCCTACCGGTCCATAGCAACACGAACGTCAACACAGTTCTCGACGTCCTTGAAAAGGTTGTTAAGATCGTCATCGGTCACATCGAAGCTCAAGTTTCCAATGAACAAAGTCCTGGACTCTGGGCTGCTTGAGATACGTGAAGTTTGCTTAGCAACGTATTGAACAATCAGGCGGCGACCCATGAACATCTCGTTGTGCATCTTGTCAATGGCCTCGGCAGCCTGCTCAACCTCGGCAAACTCAACATATCCAAATCTATCAGGAATTAGGAATTAGAGATTTCTTCAAACTGCAGAACTTAGATATAGAAGCTATACCCCTTGCTCAAACCCCTAGAATCATAGATAATCTTTGCCCCTCTAACTTCTCCAAATTGCTTGAACTCTTCACCAAGAGTCTCGGGAGTGGCGTCGAATTGGATGTTTCCAATATAGACGGTTTTGGTTGGGGTCAGATTCTCGCCGGTGGTGCTCCTATGTTCGGGGTTGGTGAACTGTGCCTGACTTTCGTCTAGGGCATCTGTTGAGTTAAAACGAATCTGCAAGAGCGACTCAAATGAACGGAGTTCAGAGAGGTTCTTTGGGCGGCTGCTGGAGATAGTGAAAGTGCTTGGTTTGAACGCTGTCGACAAAGGACGGGCACTGCTTGCAATTGAAGTCTGACGTACAGCGCGAAGGGCGAGGCGGCGGAGAGAAAACCTAGACATGGTTAACATATTTGTGGGGTGACATGAGGAATATAGAACGTACATTGTTTGGTCAATTGAAGACGATGATGTGAAGTTATGTGAAGTTGGCTGGGAATGATGTGAAGTTGGCTGGGAATGATGTGAAATTGGCTGGGGGTGATGGATGAGGAGAGATGGAGGGAAGGACGACGAGAATTTGTTTGAGATGTGGATGTTGGGCAAATATTTTTTTTTTCTCTTAGCGCGGGAACTTGTGATAACCCCACCAAGGCCAAGTCACGTGAGACTGAACAAAAATGCACCATAAAATCTAAAACATCCATATAATTTGAATAAATTACTATATTTACTGATATTAAGCTTGGTATTTTTATTATGGTAAACTTTTATCATCAGAAACTATCCAATAATTGAATAGAGAAGGAAAGGTGAAAAATGTAGAATTACCCGGACTTTGAATCCCCTAACCCTTATAATACCGCACATAAATAATTTACTTTTCACCTGAAGTAAATACTCGGGTGCATGCAGTATTACCACATATTTCATTCGAGAGATCAAAACCACATATAGGTCCTTTGATTTAAATTATAAAATGTGCAGGCTCGTGATTTGGACATTAGACCTGAATATTTATCCGTGCTCCAGCCAGCCATTAGTTCTTGTGTAGTGGGGGCAATTTCTTCGTAGAAGGGTTATGCCCTCACCGGAAAAGCTATAATAAAACAAGAAACAAGTACGTATTAATGACCATCTACAGTAGGATTATGATAGTAGGGTCTTCAAATTATTACAAACCTGTACAGTATGGTCATTGCTTACAGGTACTCCTAGGTATAATGTAGATATTACATGTAATGTATTATCTTTTATTCATCATGTAGTTCAATATTGTCTTTACTAAATAATGACATGTAAGTATGTAGTAAGGCAATCTGTCGCTGTGGTCTGTATATTACTAAAAACAGAGGTATACATGTAGTATCAAAAATATAGGCTGTGATTTACATAAAGTAAGTACCTCATGCAGCAGGAATGCCATAGGACTGCGGTATGGTTATGATGTTTCGGAGTTTTTGCACAAATCTGTACCTATTACACCCTCTTTTTGGCCCCATATTAACAGAGGATATGACATACATATTCTCATGAAAAGCATGAAACATCTCAAGCTCTTGAAGTGTAACTAGACATGGCAACGAATGTCCCAGAATATAGGTCATTCCCCCCAACTCCCCTATCCACATGATGAAAGGGGGAAAAGGGGACATTTAAAGCGTGTAAACCAGTTTCTTAAAACAAGAGAACATAATACATGTAATTGCCCACAAACTACCGGGTAATTTGCCCTTTCAAAGTGCTTGATATAGTCCCGTCATACTAGATACCGTACCCGGGGGCGTCATGTCAGATCCTGACGCTTGCTGTGACGGTCCCCCCCCTCCCCCCCCTCCATCATCGCCATGCGTACCTGTTATACCACTACTAGGACTTGTATAACTGGCTACTGGATATGTCGTCATGGGCATGTTTGTTGAGAGACCTGCTAGAACTGGCCACGCAGAGGATTGGCTAGCGTCCATGTTTATACCTTGCATAAATGAATCCCAATCATCCTTCATCCAAAGATGGTTAGCACTAGGGACAGTATAAAGTAACTGGAGAGTTGCGGACATACCCAGTCTAGATTAGCGGCCATATCCGAACCATTTTGCGCCCACAATGCAGAGTTTCCGTTGAAAGGCATTTGGATCCCATTTGATCCTGGGCTGCCATAACCACCATTACTGGTATCCCCCATAAGAATATTAGTACCTCCAGGCGTGACTGCTCTATCGAGCATCATCCCGGCCGCTGCAGAGCCAGGCGTCATTCCACCACCACTCATCATTCCTAACGTCATTGCGGCTGCTTGATCGCTCTTTAATGGGTCATTTGGCGAATCAACGGAACTTGTTGATGATGGTGTTGCCGTGAACGTTTGAGTTGCCGGGGTACCTGCAGAGGCAGTACACGGGGTACCTTGGGACAAGGCAGAGTTTGAATTTAAATCTGTGGTCGAAAGTTGAGTACCAGGTGTGGTCGTAGACGGTGATCCTGTGAGTAGGGAATTAGAACACAAATCGAGATTCCCAGCAGGATTTGAACCTCTAAGTTTATCCAACATGACACAGAGCACACCATAAGCCTTCACACAGTCCATACTGGTTTCTTTTTGGCTCTCATATATCATCTTGGTGCTTTCGAGTACCCTAAATTGCTCTGTTCTTTCGATATTCCAGGTTTCGGAGTCCACTTCTACGCCTTTCTTAGCAGCATCGTCTTTGCGCTCTTTACAGCCTGTGCTCAGATCTAAACATAAAATCATTGCTGCATGCAGGAAGTCATGACACCCGAGACTTTCAGTAAACCACCTTGCGTGTCGGAGTGCACTCTGTGATTCGAGAAAGATTTCTGATTGATGCTTTAAAAGTATCATGGCCGCATCAACGCACTTCCGTCGACTGTTCTGATACCTAGGGTTACTTTGCGCTCTTGCGGCGTATGGCCGATGCAAGGTCACCAATGCCTTCTGCACAATCAGGTCCAGATTATAACGTTGGATAACGAGCCACGCAGGATCGTCTTTGGACTCTTCTTTTGTCTTCAGATGTAGAAAGGTAGGTGTCTTCTCATACAGCTCACGGAGCTCTGCGTCTGCCTTCAGAATTTGGTCATAGGCCGGTCGAGGTACCAGCGAGCTTGCTTGCGCGACGATTTTTGCGTATACTCTTGATAAGGATGCCTTGGTGATCATATACGAAACTCCCGTCAGCTCCTCGCGGCCTCGCTCTGGTGGAAGAGTGGGGGATGTTTCGATGATTTCGTCGTCGTGTAGATTCAGTGGTAGGCCAGTATCGTATTCTTCCATCCGGATCATGGAAGGCAATCCAATTTTGATGGATTCCAGAATATCCATACAGGATACCATAGTCCATAGCCTCTTCCGTATCTCACCCTCGCCTGGGGAAATCTGCGAGAAATTTTTAGGATCTCTGTGAAGGCCCATGCAAAGGGCTAGCCGGACAAGCGAACCAAGCAACAGCCAAGTATCTTCCCCTCGATCCTTCGAGTTTAGGTGCTGGGTCACTAACAGAATTAGGGTTTGAATAGTATGGATGTACAGCTTTTTTGAATAATCCCCCACGATCAGGCACTGTTCGGTGGCTGCCTTAAATGCGTGTGACATTTCGATAGTTTTTCCAACAAGCTCTTGAGGTTCTTCTCCGGATCTGTTGTAGATTCGCAACGAAATACACATTATCGACATTAGAAGCCCCAACCAGATTATGTCAACTTGCGATGGATCCCGCCAAAAGTCCTCATACTGCTTGTAAAAGGTAGGTCGATGAAGCACATCTACACTGCGTTAGCCAAAAGGGTCGTGATTTGGTGTTTTATTGATCGTTGACGTACGAAATATAGGGTCATAATTTCTGAAAAAAGTGTCCACTAAAAGGTCGACCAGATCTTGCCGTGGCACTAGTGCCAGCAATTCTTCTTTTGTTGGAGGCCTACCGGCTGAAAAGGGGAAACCAGTGCGTTCCAATCGCGAACACGCATTTTTGGCCTGAAGATCGGCCAATCTGCCTTCATATGTCTGTTTCATCTCTTGGAAGTAATTCTTGACCTCCGATATCTATCCACGTTCCAGCTTTGTCAGCCACTGACACCCAAAGATCGAAACCCAAACGCACCACTTCTCTTTATGAAGCTCCTTTGGGGGTTAAACAGCTTCATATCAGAATAAGCGAACCTGGATCATGAAACCTGGAATAGCTTCCTCGCAAAGAGCTAATCCTGATGATACTAAAGAGATCGGGAATCAAACCTCCGATAAGATTGCAACCCAATGAGTTTCCCCTCTGTAATAACTCTTCCCTTGCTCAACCTTCATGATTCCTAGCGCGCTCCGTACTTCCTCAACCTCTTCTTCGATCCCACCGTTAGCCTGACCTTGGCTACCTTCATGCATGCCTCCGACCCCCATATCCTCTTCCTCATCATCAATGTACTGCCTACTGCTCCTCAGCTCATCTTCTGTGCTGTCGGATCTTTGACGGTTTCGAGGTGAGGAGTCGGAGCCCCCATTCGAACCCATTAAACTCAGGACGAGTCCCTCCAAGCGGTCGATACGCGATTGCATTTCGTCTGATGAGGTGTTTGAACTAGATGACTGTTTTCGGGCACGGGTGTTATGGGGAGTCATCGCATACGTGCACGAACCTGGATCCGCCCGACGAATACAGTTCTCGCATGGGTGAGAACGGTTGCATTTCAGTCTAATGAGTATTGATTCAATATCCATATCTTATGTAGTCTTTCTAAACTGAACCCAATGAAGGCAATATCTTACTTTCTGTTACGACAAGGAGCGCATGACAAAGGTACACGATTGCGTTTTCTCACAACCCTGTAGGAGTTTGAATTAGTCTGCGTAGTTTGCTCTGGTGGCGAATGCCCAGTTGATGACGAAGTAGGTGATGGAGTCATGGCGAATTTCAAAGTTGCACTGCTTCGCTGCTAGCTTCGCTACTTCGTTGTATCGTTGTATCGTTGTTTCGCTGCTCCGCTCGGAATCTATGCTGCAAAATGGTGCTACCCCGCTTCCTTTTATCGCTGTGATCGTTTTTTTTTTGTGTGCTAAGGCGTGGGTTTTCTTCTTAAGCTCTTAATGGGACTTGACAGGTCTAAGATTTGGATGGCTTCTACTAGTTTTTTCAAGTTAATCCCCTAGTTTGCGCCGATGTACGAAAAAGCCTTAACGTTGCGGGATGTGGGAATGCGATCTTTTTAATCAATTTTAAGGCCGGGGTGCCTCAAAAGTCCCTGCTACGCGCGTCAGTCGACTGGCGGCACAACAAATTAAATAGGACTGGGGCACTGTTAAGAAGACTCTAACAGCTTGAGTTCGGTCAGAATAAAAAGGACTCATGGGTGCAATTGATGGCTCATACTATTACAAGCAGGTTTCAGTCCGAAGTCTCTGTGTTTTAGAGGAGGGAGGCGCAGCAGCTACCCTATCTTCGTAGTTTGTTACAGTATGTATCTTCGCAGGAATTCCTAAGAGATGGGCTAGATGAGGACGATGATGAAATTTCTCATCTAAGCATGTGGGAAGGGATATGAGCTTTGTTTGGACGGGTGCATACTTTAACACTGGTGGTTGCCGTTGCCAAGGTGGTGTTTAACCTCTAGCTATCTTTTCTCCGTTATCTCCGAGACCTCTAGTGGTTAAGAGAGGCAGGAGACCCTGCTAAGAGGGCTTGACAATACCAGTAGAGTACATACTGTCCGTACTCACAGTGGTGAGTGACTCACAATGCTCACTTTTGATCGTATCGTATTGCCTCGTTCTTTCCAGCGTCTTACCAACTCTTCAAACTAGATGAAGAGGCTCGTTTTTTTTTTTGAGATAAAGTTTAACATGTACACTTTTTAGGTCCCCTTTTCGGCTGGCAACCGGGCAACAAGCCACCCAGTCAAATACGATATGCTTGGTAGACATAACTAAGATCGATTTCGTTTCAATCTTCAGGGATGTTCAATGATCATTGGACTGCGTATCGTTCCTGTTAGACCAATTGTCAACGGGCCGCACCGAAAGTCTTCAAAGTTCCAATGTTCCACAAATCAACTATCATAAGCGCCTGACGCTGTGTCTTGTTGCAGTATTGCGTTCGACATCCACCACACACAGAAACTCGCGTCGTCACTAGCCCGACTGTACTTGCACTCCGCAACTTCTGGGTGTCACAGACCGTTGTATATATATGTATGCGAGCGGGCGATGACGAGTCATCACTCCCATGTTTGGATAAACCGGCTCTTTCGTACCGGGATTACAAATTTACAAAGCTGTCAAAGCAACCTTCGAAATCGTCATGAGATGAGGGAAAGACCGAGGGGGGAAGGAATATAGAGCGTTAATCTAGGTAAAGGAGTAAGCCAATTAATGATGCCATGCTATCAAAACCACCATCTACCCCAAAATGAGAGGACGGACCAAGGCGGACTATTTGTCCTAAAGATACAGAGCCTCTCCCAAACCCGAGGTTGAGGAATTTCTTAGAGAGCTGGACCTCAAAATCTTGGCGGGAAACACCGAAACCTTGGTATTCGATCGAATGCTTTCTGTGTCGATCCTGGCGTGTTAGACATCGATTCTCCAAGCCCAGGAGACCTTACCGAATAGCTTTTGTGTGTGACACTGACAAGGGTTCCCTACTTATCTACATACCTTTCAAAACTCAGTTACATGTAGTTAGGGTTGGATACTGCGGGTTCTAGGCCTTATGAAGTCTGCCCCTAGTACTCTAGATTATCCCTGTCCCAAGAATCTCCAAAACTTTATTCAACACGGAGCTACGAAGTGAGGGTCATAGCAAAACAGAGACATTGCAACTTTGGATATGGGGTAGGTAGCCCGATTCCTCTACGGCTCAGTTTGCAACCCATTGTGCTCTAAAAGTACGTCAAGTACTGCTGTACTGTTGATCAGGTCTGAAAGTATATCCATGGGGTTTTATGGGGTAGGTAGCGTGCTCGCTGTGAATCCTTAGTTTAGTCCCTTTGAAAACGGTTATTTGTTGGCTAGCTCCTGGTAAGCTCACGGATAGCTGCGGATACCCATGCGGTGCTGAGTTTTGGGATCTCGATTGTCGGGCGGATCTGTACCTTTTGAGAGTTATGAGAGGTATGCAGTCGGCCATCGAATCCTGTCGAAATGCGGTGTCCCATCGCTTAATCCTTAAACGAAATGCAATGGGCTACTCTAGGTATGTTTGTTTGATTCCAAGAAAAGAAAAGACCGTAGACCGAGTCCCAGTACAGACCTGGAAATTGTTGCATATATCATCGGAACTTGAAGAGGGAGAAAAATCTCGATCATTGGCAGTTGCCACGCCTGGCGGTTCGTTACTGCCCCAGTATGGTATCGGGATCGCAGATTCGCTGAGATCAAAAGTAGCGACAGGATTTTTTTTTTCTTTTCGTGAACGATTCGTTACCACAAAAAGTTGGGGAAGAAAATTTCTTCGTACTCAGGTCTCATGATTTAGATATATCAGTTCATGTGAGCTCGAGAAGCGCAGTTCAGAAAGGCTCTCATTAATGCGCCCCCCAAACTTTCATAATCCAAACCCCCAATTTTTTTTTTCAGAATCCAGCCATTCCTTCCTGATCGCTCTAATCACGAAAGGCATCAAAGTGGGTATATACGGCCAATCCATTCAATAAGAAAATTAAAGAGTACTACCGGTGTTGAGTACATGTACTCTAGCATTGGTACCAACAAGTACCGACATCGACAGGTACATGTAGTCAGTGAATGCTTGAAAGTCAGTTTTCGTTTTTTGTTCCGGAAACAACCGTATTACTGCCGGTGTGCCCCCCGGCCTCAATGTTTGGTTTATTTCTTGTTCCTGTGCCTGCCCTTCCACCACAAATATAGCTGTAACTCATCCCACCTTTCTTCAAGTCCTTTATGTGAGTAATCGATTTTCTTTGTGAGAAATTTCTCAGTAAGTGGTGACTTCATTTACTTGTAATAGATGTCGTGTGTGTGTGGTGGGGGTGGCCGCTCCCTCCTCCTTGTATGGAGAAAAGAAACAAAAAATAAGTCTGGCTTTGTGATGACGACTGGAAACAGGGCATTGGTGGGATATATGGAAGAATTCCTTTTTGTTCCATTGTTTCTCCCGGAATCCCTGATCGGTTTCCTTTCTTCTCCTCCTCCCCTCCTCCTCCTCCTCCTGTTAAGTGAGGGAAATGAGTGGAGGAAACAATTCGTTTCTCAAAATCATTGGCAAGGTTCCGTGTTTCCCACAGGGCAAATAAGAAAGCATGCAACTAGAAACCGCCCCGTGACGGCATGTGAAAGAGGCTGGATTTCAAGAGTTAGCAGCGACCTGATGAGAGCCCAAGTTGGTATATGTACCCAGTCTTATCCAAAAGAAAAGACAGTTGTCATACGTAGGTACATGCGCTGAGGTGTTCCTATTGTCCACTAAATCAACTGCATTGTCAGTCAGCTTGGTCAATTGCGATGAGAGATAGGGCGTTCCTTTCCTTGGGGTCTGGGAGCCTGGGCTGGACGGGGGCGCGGGAGGGGGGGTGGTCTTGGGGGAGGCGCTCATGCTCATGCATTACATCACGTCGGCTGAATTCATTCATCGATGTTGCTATTCGTCGACGTGACAGTAATATGTGGTTTAAGGGCGTGACGCGGGACACTGGCTGGTCACACACCCTTGCAAATCTTGCTACCAAAGTACTCTGCCCCATACATTTACCCCTAACCCTGAAGATGAGCTGGCACGCTGTTGGATCAAAAAGCTAAACTGATATCCGTCTGTCCTCCCCCTGGAACAAATGAGAGGATCGATCGGTCAACAATAGCCGCCATTCTAAGGACTGAATACACGTTGATTCAAGCTTGAATCATCGATGAGTACAGCCTTACCCCAGAGAACGGGCGGACGTACGTGACCATAGGAGTGCTTTGGCGGGCATAAGGTACCTGAAAAAGAGTCGGATGTCTTTCTGATGAACTTCCGGTTGGTGCATAAGATAGCGGAAGTTGTTTCAATGACCGTTTATTACTGATATTAGCCTAGTATGTACACCTGCGGGCGAACATATTTCCGGTTAGATAGCGATTTTTGCAGCTAATGTGGTTGACAGGAACATACATGATACAGATAAGTACAGTAAGTTGTAACTACATGTACTTGCTAACTACTAATTCTACTACGTACAGTACATGTACTTACTCCACATCAAAACTTGGGCTTTAAAGTCCATCGAAAGATTAGAAGCCCTGCGAAGATGAGGGGATTTCCCCCATCTTCGTGATCGAGCTGAGGCATTACTACATGTACAGAAGGTACCTGGTTTACAGCATCGAATCGTAGAGGGAATCTGGAAACAAGACGAAACATCGGGCTATTAACAGCGCACACAAAACTCATCTGAATCTCCACTGTATTATTGGCATATGCTTGATAGACGGGGGGGATACGCCCCCCTCCCCCCCAAAGAAAAAAAAACCCTTTCCTTTTCTTTTCTATCTGCACACCTAGAAAAACTACATGTACTACCTATTTTCAGGATAGTCAGCCCCGAGGTTGTCTCATGCTCCGACTTTCGGCTTAACTTTCCCGGGGCATGGCCTGTGCGCAGCTCCCAAAAAGCGTCCCCATCCATTGGGATTCCTGGTTATCAAATCACTTCCACTACGGATAATTGCCGCACCTCCCGGCCAATTGTGGTCACAAACGTGTGGGAATCGCGAATTGGACGAAATCCACGCTGAGATCTGGTTTGTCAATTCTAATCTCGTATAGGTAACCCCTCCAGGCTTCGTGCTGCATTACTGCATTAGTGTTTTTCCGGTTTTATGTGTGGCAATGCGGTTACGGAGAATGTGGTGTCGCAGATTTGCTATTTTGAACGAACTAGAGGCCCGCTGTGCGGACCAGGGTTTATACTATAATATTGAAAATCCCCATCCATTGTCACACTCTTCCTTGAGCAGTTCTTCCCTCGTGTTAGCGTTCTTTTATTTGAATACTAAAACTATCCCATCTTTTGGGTTGTTTTTTCTACATCGTTGACGATGTTTTCAAGTTTTCAACAAAGGTTTCCGCTGCAAGACTTGAAGCAATGGGTACCAATGTTGGAACTGTTTCCATTGGATCCCGAGGCCTTGAGTACCGGGCCTCCTGTATGTACTTCTTTCCACCCTGATATGCTATTAATCCGGTGTACGGTTAGCAACTAACAATCTCTTTTTGCATAATCATCCAGGATGCCGAAACTCTTTTGGAGACCTTTTTACCAGGAAGTGTATACGGGCTTTATCAGAAGGGTGAAAAACTTCCACGGCCGTTCTGGACGCTCCCGCCTAGAAAAGTGTTTCAAACTCTACCAATCTCGACTTCACTTCCCCTAGAATCGATTTCATTACCAAAAGTCGTTGTATCATCCTCAGACTCCGAGCCCCCAATTCCGGCACCACGAGCTATCGTTGCCGCTGAGATCCCTCGTGTGCAAACACCGTTGACACCAGAGATCCCTGCCATTCGGAAGAAGATTTCGACCCCGTCATTCAATACCCGTCCCAATACTCCAACCCGTCCTGTTACCCCAACATGCTCCAGTACCCCCTCCCGTCCAAGCACTCCGGTAGATGTTCGGTCGTCCCTTCCTCATAATAACTCTGGTTCATTCTCTACACTGAAAAAAAGCCCTTCAGTTCGTGATTTTCTTGGGACAGCAGCAAATTTTGCAAAGGAAACAAAGCCAAAGCCGATTACGCAAAACGATGTTACCCTAGCTCCGGCCCCGACTCCGGCTTCGACCCCAACCCTAGTCTTAACTTCAGCTCCTGCCGTAGCCCCTCTTCCATTAGAGTTTTCGGTAGTTTCTGTTGAGCCACTTGGTGATGGTCCAATTGTTGTGCGGGAGACAAAAAGACACGAAAGGCAAAAGGAGCAGATGGCATTGGTACAATATTATTCACCTGTAATTCAAGTACCTCTCACCGAATCGGCTCAATATAGAACTCTTGATGCTCAGGGTACTTCCCAAAACGAGGCTTCTTTCAAACCCCCAAAACAATCCCCGCCAAGCCTTTCCAGAGACCTGGGATTCAGTGTACACCCGCCAAAAGCAGAGCCTGACACTGCACCAATAGATCCTCAATATCAGGCACTTGTTACACAATACTTGAAAAAGTTGCAAGCGGAGGCAACCAAGGTTCATTCACAATTCACACCTGCACCACCGACAACCAACAGCCCCCCGGTACTCCAACAATGCTCCATTATCCGCTTCGATCGTACGCTCAATAGGTTTGATAACCTGAATAGCTATCCCCCAGAAATACATATCGAATCGCGCCATCGAAGTTATGTTCACCACTTCATCAAAAAATCCGTCTTCAAAACCGCTGCTGCGGGGTCCTCACGCTCTATCAGGGAAGTTATGCAAGAGCTGCGGAAAGGTTTGATCGCCCTCCTAAAGCTGTTTGTATCTGAAACTAATCAATCTCACAGATTCTATATTTCTACACACAATTGAATCTGGAGCAATTCTACAAGCACTCGATGATGCAGTTGTAGCTCGTCTTCGGCAGTCACTATCCACGCAAAACAACTCCATAACCCGCTATGGCGACGCATCTGCAAGAATGGATGATCTGAGAAGGTTTTTGGAAAGTTTGACAAAGGATAATGGACAATGCGTTGAATTTGAGCACTGGATTGAAGAAGTGCGTCTTCTTTATTTATTCAATTATCTACGCAAATTGCGCGCTTTAACCTCCGCGTGCAGCACTGAGGCTAATGCATTGGTTCAGGTCCCTGTGGACAGCGAGCAAACTTTGCCAATCAAGTTTACTGTTGATTTCGCGGATGGAACACCGGCAATTCGCGGCACTTTATCTGGACCTAATGCGTTGAAAGATTCCGTCCGACGAAGAATGAAAGCCTTCAAGCCACAACCTTCTCAAGATAGTGAATTTGTATTCGACACGACGGTAGAAACAAATGCAACATTGAAAAGAACACTAGGCAAGGGCTCCTCGTCTGAACTGAGACTTTACAAGAGGTCAAGGAATGGATCCTCGGATGATGTCAGTCTCCAACGTCCTAGGAGCATGTTTACAAAGTCAAGAAACGCATCGTCAGAAAACGTGGGCAGTATTCAACGTCCTAAACATTTATCTATCGTTACAACAAGTTCAAGCGAAAAACTCCGGGCTATCAGCAACTCTGCAGTTCGTGATTTGATCTTATCGCCAATCAACACTTCTAGTACACAGATTGATCTTCAGATCTCAGAGGCCATATTCATTGAGTCTGCACCTGATTCACCAAGCTCCACGGCTGGTTCCATGGAGCGATGGGAACAATCATCCACATTATCTCGCTTTTCTATGGGGTCTACGCAAACCGGAATTACCATACCGCCAGCCGGACCCTCTGTGTGTCTGGTTTCAGGTAGAACATCAAGAAAACAGACAGTAGAGGAGGAAAGGAGCGCCCGAGACATCAACTCATTTCGTAGTCAATCTGTCCGCTCACTGCGCTCACTTCGCGGAGAACCAACCCCCCAAAGCCGCAAAGAAGACGACACCCAATCTTTGTATTCCTCGTCTTCTCCGGCACCAGCATTTGACATCAACCACTTTCTGAGACCGAAGAAATCTCGCTCGATAAGCGAAATTTCACTCGATAATCCAAAAGAATATCATGCTGAGAGCTTGAAACGCAGCTTCAGCTCTACTTCTTCATTATCCAAGTTTGCGCCCGCCGTGTCTCGTCTTCCTACAGTTCTATCACCAGTCGAAGCAGAGATACCACGGATTTCCATCAGCGACGAGAGTGGCCCGATGGAACCGTTTGATATCCCGGATACAGTTACACAGATTGAACCGGAAAATCTACCCCTTACTTTAACAGCCCCCACAAACATGATTCCAGAAGAGCCCGTGAGGGCAGAACGCGGGTCAATCAACAGTGACGGGAAAAAGGGTGCTAGTGGATTATTAAAGGATATCGCAGGGGCAAGTGAAGATTTTAGGAAAGTTCCACAGGGTACCCGGAAGACACTCATTAAAGATATCAAAATTACTGCTGTTAAGGATATTAAGGAAGAAGTAAAACCTGCGGAAGAACGAGGGACCAAGAAAAACAAGCTGTTTGGCAGGTTGAAAGACAGAGTCAAAGGGCTAAAGAAAAAAGTCAGCGGCGTCATGAAGCCCAGCAAAGAAAATTAAGCCTTCTTCTGACTGGGGGGAAAAAATTCTTTGCCATAAGTTTAGATGTTTTTTTTTGGGTTTGGAGACTCTACCTTGATTTCTTCTTTTTTTTTCTTTTCCTTTTGTTTATTTCCTTTGTCTTTTTTATCCTTCCCGTTGGTAAATATTTGGGTATATTTTTTTGGCGTTATTTGGGCATATGGATTATTCATGGATGGGCGAAGGAGAAGCGCATGTTTTCAGGGGGCTCGTTTTGTTCAAAAAGCAGGATTTTACGACTTGACGACTAACTTCAGAGGGCCAAACTGGAGTATTTTGACTTTACTTTGTTTTCTCTACTCCACTTTTTACACAGATCTTGGGAGGCACGCTATAAAAAAATAAAAAAAAGAAATCGATGGCTTCGATGTTTTTTTTTTTTTTAACTTTTTTTTTTTTTTTTTCACCAGATAGCGAGGGAAGGAAGATAGGAACCAGAATCAAGACCATGTACGCTAGCGTTCCGGGTATTTCTCCGAACTACATACATGTACTTATACTACATTCATGCAATCTCACTCGTGCCATTTACTATTATAGCGCCAGGGGGTTTTCTGAGTCTGATCACTTACCATGAGATTTCGCATCGAAACTACTGTTGTTTGCCTAGTTTAAACTGTTGCCGTTCAGGAGTGTTAACAACCCCCCTTTGTTCATATTTTTCTTCTGCTACGTGCACAGATTTATTAGGCTAGTACTAAATAGGAATAAACCATCCTCATCATCAAAAAAAAAGAAAAGAAAAGAAAAAAAGACCTGAGTACTCTACAGCTACACATATATGTATGTAGTAAGTACATACATATGTAGACTACCCTAACCTACAGTATGGTAGACTTGCCATAGGTTACTACACACCCAACCCACCATGCAAAGGAAATGAGCACGAGACTAACTACATATCAGAGTGCATTCCACTGCCAACCAGTAGTTTTTAGTATCCTTTAGACCGAGTCTAGCCAAGTACTTTGCCTACATACAATTCAAATCTAATTTAGCTTCGAACATCACCCAGTGTTGTCTCAGTCTACTGACCACGTTTATTGCCAAGAGCCTCTTCCTTGATCTACAGTACATGTAGTTTGATTGGTTGGTCTCTACACAACACGCTTCTAACCCCGTTTGGATCCTACAACAAGCTTGTACATGTATATATTGGAGTACATACTGCACTCTATCCACGAGACCAATTTACTCGCATTGTTCATCTCCATGTGTCAGAATGTGTGTGTGTGTGTGTGAGAGTGTGTGTGTGTGTGTACATACATTTGCGTAGCTACGTCCGCGGCTGGATAATCTGGGGTTGGCTGGTGGTAG
The DNA here is from genome assembly GCA_024713755.1 of Morchella sp. 2018-W16. Classification (NCBI taxonomy): domain Eukaryota; kingdom Fungi; phylum Ascomycota; class Pezizomycetes; order Pezizales; family Morchellaceae; genus Morchella; species Morchella sp. 2018-W16. The sequence goes on along the minus strand of JAMGYY010000017.1, from coordinate 118,900 downwards.
CGTAACTACTCTAGCCAATAAATCGTGAAGTATGAATACTGAAGAGCTCAAGTGGCCATGTTGGTAAGACGTCGCGCTCGGAGATCGGGGCGTTCGACTCACCTCTTGAGCAGAATAGCTGAAACTGTAATGTGATCCACATGTTCATCCCGTGTACGATTCTCCGTTACTATTTTTATTAGCTTTCTTTTTTTTGTCCTCTTCCGCGATGGTTACTTCTTTTCGTGGGGTTTGTCGATGAGGTTGAGAATTGCGCTAGGTTTATGTAACAAATAAAGGATTATTGTATTCATTGGGCACCCTGCAAGATGGGATGGATATGTGTATGGTATGTTGCTACATTGGACAGCTGGAGCTGTCCAAAGACATGAGGAGATATCAGATTAAACATCGGACATCGGATCCTCGAGATCCACCTGTAATACCAAATTATATTTTAACGGAGTATGTATTGGCCCTCATCTCAGATCGCTTCCGGGCTGGACCAGGTCACCATCAAGATCTGATTATGCACGGATTTTGCCCCATATGCAGACCCGATCCAGTCTGCTGCGGACTTGCGAGTACCTGTATCCGATACAAAGAGAGTTCGGAAATACATTTATCCTAATACCTAGCGCCACCAATCCATTGGATGTTTTAACTCATTGGTGGGGAACAAACACGTGAAGCAGGAAAAATCGAGTGAGTGGCTGTGAGGAGAAACAGGCTTCTGTCTCCCCTCATGTGATAGAATCTAGTGATAGTACAGTAAAAAAAAAAAAAAAAAAAAAAGGCCCGCTTTTTCTGTTCAACAATTGTGGGGAGAGGGGGAGAGACCATAAGGAAACGTACATATAAGGAAATGATAGCCGAGACAAACGATAGATACTATAGAAAAAAATTGAGGTAGGGGTAGTGGTACACAATAATAGCACATAGTAATACACATCTAAGAAAAAGAGACTAATTCTTGAGAGCTCAGCTGCGGATAAGTAGTGGAGAGATGACATATATCATCAGACACCTGACTGAGATATACAACCCCGCAAGTTCCTGACCGTTTGAGTTGCCATGTAGTGGACCCAGACAAAATAAGAAGAAATTGACTGAGCCAGCACAAATCTAATTAGAGATTAGGTAAAAGTAACCCCGATGTATAAGAAACTTTATAAACCCCAGCAGAAAGCTATGAAAGAACTCCAAGGACGAAATTGTACTGCCCATATGCAAAAAAAGAAAGAAAGAAAGGGAAAAAGAAAGGATATAATATAAAAATACGATTAAATTCTACTATGAAGCTTTGGGGTTATGGGAGATGGTTGTAAGGGCAGATGGCGTAGCGGGCACAGAAGGTTTTATAGCCGGAATGGCTGGAACGGCCGGGACTGCGGAAGCATCTGGAGCAGCCTTCTCTAAGTGCATTTGCAAGGCTTTGTCGGTAGATTTTGATTTGAACAAAGCATATGTTGACTTTCTCAACTCATCCGTTGACCTTGATTTTCTCAAATCGGCGCGACGATCACGCTCGTTGGGGTCTTTAAGGTTACCGGTTGACTTCTTAAAAGAAAGACGCACTTTGAACCATGTAAACAGCCGATTTTTATTTGCTTTGCCTGCATTCGAGTAAAATTCATTTATATTAATATCCTGGGATCCAGCCGGGGGGTAAGTTGTCCTTGGGTCATTTCTCACCATCCTCATCTTCTTTGTCATTTTCAGGTTTCTCGTCTACTTTGCTGGGTCCGCCTTCTAATTTCTTTTGAGCCTCTTCAAATATCACCTTACGCTCCTTTTCTGCATCTGCGTTCTTATCATCCGCTTTCTCGACCGTAACGGTAGGTAAAGGTGCTTCCTTCTGATGCATTGAGTTTGTTAGCCAGTAATTATATATGTTTCCTGCCGGGATAGATTGGGGTACCTTTTCGACCTTGTTAACAATCGTTATTATAGCGCCTCCAGTCTCTTCGACCTTTTCCTCTTTCTTTTCTTTTGCTTCTTCCACTATAGCTATGTTGCCAACCTTCTCCGCAACCTTCTCTTCCTTTTGCTCCTCGATCACACTTTCTACCTCTGGCCTCTCAACTGTCACCTCGATATCCTTCTTTTCTTCTACGACGTCTTCGTGGGTCTTTTTAATTTCTTCTTTGTCAATCTTGGTGACAGTTGTTGCAGTAGTGACTCCGAGCACGGCTGCTAGTATATCATCATCTTCGTTCTCTGCTTGGTCAGCTTTCTCTTCCGCAGTCCCTGGGGAGACAGCAGGGGCGGCATCAGTTTCGGTAACTTCGGGTTTTGCCGCCTCCTTCTCCGAAACTTGCTCACTCTCCATGTCCTCCTTCTCATCACCCTCTTTCTCAACGACCTGCTTCTGACAGTCGGTCTTCTCATCTTCCTTTTTCTCAACCACCCGCACCTCCTCAACCTCACACTGTTCGAGCACTTCGACTGCAATGGCAGTGGCAACAACTGGCTCCTCCTCGACAGGATCTATAGCCGCAGTAGTCTCAACACTGGCTTCAACGGCAGAAGGTTCCTCCTCAACATCTTCTTCTCTTTCAACTCTTTCGAGGGCTGCGGCGGTGGCTGCAGCAAGGACTGCGATCTCTAAGCTGTCTTCAATCTCTTCTTCAGGTTCTTCAACCTTTTCGGTAATGATTGTAGTGACTACTATGATTTCAGGCGCTGACTCTTCTTTTGTCTCTTGTGCTAATTCAATTGTATCGACTATAATTTCGGCTTGGTCTTCAGCTTTCTCTTCGGTTTGCTCTTCGACATTTGCTACAGTGTTATCGTCGTGCTTGTATTCAGCCTTCTCTTTTGTCTCTTCAATCCTTGCTTCCACCTGATCTTCTGTTCCGTCCCCGGTTTTCTCCCCGGCATTGTTCTCAGAACTATCATCAGCCTGCATTCCGGCCTTCTCTTCATCTTTGTTTTCCGGTTTCTGTTCCTCAACATTCTCCAGAGTGGCCTGGGACTCAGTAGCAGGAGCTTCAACAATCACCTCCTCCTTGACATCCTTAGCCCCTATAACAGCAGCAATCGGAGTAACAGGTCTCTCACCCCCCTCCTTCTTACTAGCAACACTCCTGATACTTCCTGTCTTCTTCAAGTTCTTGACTGCGGCTGCCGCGGCTGCAGCAAGAGCAGCAGCTTGTACATTACCCACGACGGGCGTTGTATCCTCGGGCACGATGTTAGGTGAAGAAGTAGTCATAGGTATCGCCGAAGATGGTGTTCCGGAGAGGTCGGTTACACGTTTTGCAGTTTGAGAAGCGGGGTCTTCGGCGGCCTTCTTCTTCTTTTTCTTGGGCTTGATCCCAAGATTCTGCTTGAGCTCTCCGTACTCGTTCCATTCCTCACAATCTTCGTAATTCTATTATAACGGGATAAAGTAAGCAGGGTGTTCACAGGAATGCTACAAGGGTGCATCGTAAACAGAGAGCTCCTAGGAACAACCTGGAACTCTCACCCTCAAGGTGAAAACCATGTGGGGTTTGCATTGCTGGGGAAATAACGAAAGACTTACCCCTAGAACCAAACCGTCCTTTACAATCCCCGGTAATCTCTTACCCCCACCTCGCCGACTCCATAGACTTCTTGCCTTGTCATCCGTAGCCAAATCCACAGCTTTGAACGGAACCTTGTTGCTTTTTAGTAGATGCTCTAGCCTACTGGTCGCAGTGATGATGGTTGAACTTCCGGCAGTGAGTGATGTGAGGAGGTATATTGTCTCTCTGTCATCCGGCGAGAAAAGGACAGGATTTGTCGAGTCAGGACCTGGATCCATGGCTGTATAATGTTTACTGTTTACTTTGACTACTGAGTTCAAGATAGGTGGGGCGGAATATGCTTGCTACAGCAGCACTAGTAGTGGGTGGATAGATGGTTTAAGGGATGGAGAAATAGGAATAAGGACAGGAGGAGAGAAAGAAACAGGAAGGATAAGAAGCAAAATAACGGGGAAACTTTCACACAGGGGAGCTCTGGGGAAGCTTTAGGGGAAATTGTCTCAGGTGGGGCACCGACCTCCTCAGCTTCCTTGTTCTGCATGGCTTGGAGAATTTGAATGAGAACACTACCGAAGTCTCGCCCTGCCAAGGCGGGGTTGCCGCTCCAACCATCAAAACAGGTCTGACGTTCAAAGCTGCTTGGGATATCAAGTATCACGAATTCATAACTGTATATCCTTTTTTACTTTCTTCAGAATCTCAAGGTAGGGATACAAATGTCTTGGCTTCTACAGGTATACCTATATCATCAGTTTATAGGATATTGTGAGGTAATCCCAATACCGGTGGTCCAACTTATCACTCTGAGTCGGGAGCTTGAAGCAAAACTCCACTCTACCCTAGTCCTAGTGCTCATCTTACAGAGATTACGCTTTGTGGAACACCCTCACCCCTGTCTTGGATTGCGAACGAACGAGCAAAAAGGAAGGTTCCCGGGTTACTAACTCCGGTCCTTTAGAATATCTGGGAATAGTTCGACTATTAATTACCGATGCTAGTCGTAATTTTTTTTGTCTGTGGTTAAGAGTAAAGGTGCCCAGAGGCGGACGAGCAGTATCAATAGTAGTACCTACATGTAGTATGTATGTTGCTTATTCCTGATCTCGCTAGATATGTAGGTGGAGTGGTATCTGCGCCTGCATACATATGTACGGAGTATAACCGGGAAGAAACATGAGCTTGTCTCCCCATTGAACGGCGTTCATACTCAATATATGACCACCTATATGACCGGTACATAATGTACCTTTGTGAGTGATGATGTTAGGATACTTGTCGGGTACGATCATTGAACCAATAGAGCTTATGCTGTATACACTCGCAATAGGATACCACTTTACTTTTAAAAAGGCATAGCGTATATACGAAACTATGTGGCGGAATATTCCAGTTCATCTGGAGGTACATAAATAAACTCACCCCGCCGTCCCACCACCCCCGCCTGCTGCTGCGGGTCATTTGATCTCACTCGACCCGACCCAGGGCTCTAACAGCGGAAGCCTGCACCATGTACTTTCTTTTGACGCGAAACCTTGAAACTGATGTTGGTTACATGTAGTTTTAGGTCGAGACCCAATATTAATAGTGTTGTTATAGGGTAATTAGCCTACCTTTGTGCTATGGAGGGGCTTATGTACTCCATTGTATTCCCACCCCTGATGAACTTTTTCTTTTTTTTTCTTCTTCTCCTTTCGGGGGGAACACGTTCAAGGGCCCGTCAACATGCTCAGGTACCTATCATCCTTCTCTTTCTCTTTCTCTTTCTCTTTCTCTCTCTCTTTTTTCTTTCTTTTAACGGAGAGCAGTAAATACTTGCCGATATCGATTGAATGAAACGAAAGCGTAAAGAGAGATTAATCTAACTGTTTGTTCGTTCAGTGGGTTGATATTAGAAGAAATTTCTGCATTTGTGGGTATGGTTATACTGTAGCCCGCATCACTGTCCAACTGGGGGTTCTACAGACAAGAAATAATGGCGTGAGGTTGGTTATTTTTTGAATTTATTGTAGGTGAAAGGTGTTGATAAGTGAGTGGCCGGAATAGTGGATGGGAACCTGCAGTCTGGATTTGTTTGTTTGTGTTCTGCTATTCAAACATGAACGAGCATTAGATTGGACCCTTATTGTTGACAATGATGGCCGTAGATGTCTTTAGTAGCTGAAAGATCAGAGTGGGGTAGTGGCGGGGAGGAAAAAGGGGCTGGGACGGGTGGAATTGTACGATTGGGCATGTCTTGGTGTCCCCTTCCCCTGGATATCCCCTGGGGCTACTCTGTGACAAGCTGATTTTCAGAATACCTTCTCTCTCAGCCAGTGAACGCTTTTTTCCCCCTGCTGCTGCTGCTGCTGCTGCTCGGGCTCTGGTAAAAATCCATGCGCGTGCGCGACCTCGGCCAGTTAATCAGATTTCCGGTTGGCTTACTAACGGGCCTCGGCCAACACACCCGCTCTGCAGCCACCCCCCAAAACTAGCCGGCCAGCCAGTCAAGTAGACCTAAACACCGAACAGCGCACGGTGATGTACAGCCCGTGGCAACCCTCCTCCTCCTCCTACTCCTCCTCTTCTTTCCCTACATAGTTTCCTCCTCTTCCCTCCCCCCCGCGTTATCACCTAACCCCCACTACATCACCCCTCTTCACTAAATTATCTTCATCAACGAAATAAGATAATACCTAGATTGAACGTTCTACTTGAAAGCTCTCTGTACACCAAGATATGTCTTTTCTCGGCGGGGCAGAGTGCTCTACGGGACGCAACCCTCTAGCTCAGTTCACGAAACATGTCAGCGAGGACAAATCCCTCCAGAGAGATCGTCTGGCCGATGGCCGGGCGGCTCCTGGGATGGGTGGTATGAGGACTATGGGAGGTGAGATAGCTGGGGCCGATAGGCAGGTTCGTTCTCGATTTGTCAGCTTCGTGATTTTCAACAAAATATCAACTATTGAACGAAAACACATTTGCGAGTATGGTGAGGTATGCTGACAATGACGTTCCTTTTAGATGGATGAATTCTACCAGAACGCTTCTCCATTCGCTTTTGACTCTATGCGACAGGAAATTCAGAACCTCCAGCAGCAGCAGCATACCCCACAGGCTGTTGGTCAACCATGGGCGGCTGAGTTTGGTCCGCAGGGAATTAATCCGCAGGAGCAAGCTTTGATGGAGGCTGCATATCGTCAGAAGTCTCCGGAGTTCAATGCTGCCGAATTCGCCCATTTCCAGTCACAATCACCACAGGGAGATATTCGCATGGCTTCTCCAGCACCGATGCAGGCGCAGCCACAGACGTACTATCGCCCACAGACATTTCAAGGCTATAGTCGCTTTAACAACGGTCTACCGTTTACGGGCTACGTACAACATACATCCCCGGCCCCCCATCTACACCATCAACAAGATTTGAAAGGGAAGGGTAAACAGGTGGTGGAGCTTACAGATGAGAACTGGGAGGCCCAATTTCAAGAGATGGAGAACGTAAATAAGACTACAGACGAGCAGGCAAATAAGGATATCGACGCGGAATTGAATTCGCAAACCGAAACGATGTTTGGCGATTTCCAGTCAGTGTGGGAGGGTATCCAGGCAGAGGGCGGTGCTCCTGTAGATTCTGGTTTGGAATGGGCTGAGTTTGATGCCAATACTCCATGGTCTCCGGAGGCTTCAGCAACAAATTCTATGCCCCGGTTGGGAGAATATCTCTTTGAGCCTGACAACCCGTATTTGACTCACGAAGACCCTTTCGCGGAGGGTAAGCGGCTTATGGAAGCCGGAGGCAACCTATCACTAGCAGCCCTCGCTTTTGAGGCTGCTGTACAGAAGGACCCCAAACACAAAGAAGCCTGGACTGAGCTTGGTGGTTGCCAAGCTGCAAACGAAAAGGAGACTCCTGCCATACGTGCTTTAGAAGCCGCGTTGAAGCTTGACGATAGCAACCTTGGTGCTCTCATGGGGTTGGCAGTTTCGTACACGAATGAAGGATATGATACTACAGCCTATTCCACCCTTGAACGCTGGCTTGCCACCAAATATCCCCAAGTTGCAGAGCAGGCGGGCCCAGCGCCTGATTCGACGCTTGATAGGCAAGCTATCCATGACCGTGTAACAGATTTATTTATTCAGGCTGCTCAGCTCTCCCCGGAGGGTACTGCAATGGACTCTGATGTCCAAGTTGGTCTCGGGGTTTTGTTCTACGGCGCTGAGGAATATGACAAAGCTGTTGACTGTTTCTCTGCTGCACTAACCTCCACCTCTACCGGTTCATCGTCCCCCGAACACCTTCTATGGAACAGACTTGGCGCCACTCTTGCAAACGGTGGGCGTTCGGAGGAAGCCATTAACGCTTATGAGCGCGCCCTGACCATTAACCCCAACTTTGTCCGTGCTCGCTATAATCTCGGTGTCTCTTGCATCAACATTGGCTGCTATGAACAAGCTGCTGAGCATCTCCTTGGAGCATTGGCAATGCACAAAGTCGCCGAGGAGAAAGCAAGGGAAGACGCCGGGAGCATCGGGCTAGATCCGGGGAGAATCGTACAGAACCAGAGCACAAACCTGTTTGATACCCTTAGAAGAGTGTTTAGCCAGATGGGGAGGAGGGACCTGGCGGATTTAGTAACAAATGGAATGGACATTGATGTGTTCAGGTATGAACTACAAAATTGCATGATGATGGGAGAAGAGAGCTAACCTGGTGTGTTGCTATAGGAAGGATTTCGACTTCTGAGTGGCTGTTCGGGAGGAAGCTAAGCAGGGAGGAGATAGTGGGCAATTTCGAGGACAGGTACACTTAGTGGATAGATGCAGTCTATTCTACTAGGCGTACTTGATAAATGATAAATTGATTTTTCTACCTTTTTTTATACCATGCGTTATATTTCGGCATGTGGGCTGTGGGTCGTGGGAGAGGGTTGGCTACATTCATGTTCTTTTTTTCTCTTCTCTTTTATGCCATATTACGATATCATAAGCGCCCTTTCTTGGGCTTTTGGTGCGATTAGATTCTACCATGATCTGTCTTGTCGGAAATATAAGTGCACGCCCATGTAGCATATATACGAGCTACATGTATACTTACCTTTATGTAAAAAATACCGAGAGACCAAACGATCGCGCAGTGTATAGATTTGGTGGTTTGGTGGCATATTTGCACTATGTATACGACAGGGGATGGATCATGTCACGGATGACCGCCACTCCCCACCCGCTCTGGTGTGGCCGGATGAGGCTGTTGGATCACGCACTGTCACTCGCTCGCTTCGTTAATTCATTTATGTGTTGCAAATATTGAACTACATGTGGTAATAATTATTAATACGAACCTGGGAAAATATATCCTAACTGTAATAATTGTAGCAAGGCCTAGACCACTATTCTCTTATGTCATTACAAAATAATTGTCGTTATGAAAGGACAACTAAATGGCACATTTCCCGATATAGTAAATGATTAGTAGATATGGTCTAGCCCGTTCTGGCTTAGCCTCGGTTAATGGGAAGGGGCTGATTAAGTTTCTAGCCACTACATGTATATAAAGTTCGACCAAAGAAGACGAGCTGTTGTAATATGGTTGCTTCCTAGGAGTCGGTCAAAGTGTATATAAGATATGTCTTTGATCTTGTAGTCGGTCAGTCAAATCTCAATACGGGGACGCTGCAAATTTTACTTATGGGGAAGTGTAAAACAGCTCCCCCCAGAAATCTCAAACCCGCAAATCAGGTCCCCACACGGCTCCATGAGTACGCCTTCCCCATCCCCCTCCTCCTGCATGTACTTTTCGGCCTCCGCTAACCTGTTATCGCCCAAATACATAAACATATACCTACATGAACTGATTCAACAAATGGCTCCTTTATACACTTCTCTGCTGCCTCCGCGCCCTTCCCAGCCATCGCCCACTGATCTATCAGCGTCTGCACAAAATGGGCCCGCAGAACCTCGTTCTCCCTGTGCTGGGCGGGATATTGTCCGGGAGGGGAGGATACTCGAATAGATTGTATATATATCGGGCCCACATATGCACCTTCCAGTCAAGAAACACCTGCTAGCTCCGGGTGTGGGAGGTGGGGTGGCGAGAAGAGTGGGTTTGGCGTGGGGAGGCTCGCGTGTATGAGGTGGAACAGCGTGGTGATGGCAGGTGTGGCGGAACAGGAACTGAAGGATGGGTTTATGACTATTCTCGGCCTCCGACGGCATGTATGATGCCGGGTAGGCCTCGGCGCCGTCGAAGGGGCAGATAATGGACTTGTAGCAGGCTTCGAGAGGGCCCACGGCAAGGTTTCTCCCCCGTCTAAGATAAGGGTTTCAATTTGTTAGAATTCAATGGTGGAGAGCTGAGCGAGGATGCCAGTGACTTGGTGTTATGATGGACCTTTTGTGTCCGAGAGTGGTGGCGGGGTCGTGCTAGATGCCGTGCTAGATGTCGCTCTGGAATGCGCTCGATGAGGATGTAGGTGAACCGACCAGATTTCGGGCCGGGGTCGGTGTGGTGATGGTTGGGATCGATTGGGATTGTGATTTTTGCAGCGACAAGCTAGGCCCATTGTGGCCAACTCGCTTTTGGGCATATCGGGCGTTCTATGAGCTCCTGGTCTGAGGGGGCGGGCTATACAGCTCCATTCGGGTGTAGATGAGTTTTCTACGGGTGTAGAGGTAGCCTCGAGGAGAGGTATATAGAGAGTAATGGCCGGCCCCCATCTTTTCGGTCCGGATCAACCTCCCAAGAGGATGGGAGATGTCTATCATTCTAGTTTGGGGAGGTTGAGGTTAAGATTGAAGTTACTTAGGTTTCTAAGGAACTATGGGGGTGGGGCTGGTTTCGGCGAGCTTAGGTGATTAATATTCCCACTAGGCATGATTGTATCCAAGTACTCTATCAGAGTCAATGATTATATTGACTGGAATATTTCAACTCCAACATTCCCTGGGACATGGGTCAAGCGACCGGCCAAACGGCAGGTCATAATAAAATAACCATGCTAGGAACTATTAAGAAAGCATGTGTTAAGCTTAAGACCAAAGATCTCTCTGTCACGGCGAGGACCCCCGCCCCACGGCGGCACACGAAACAGATCTTGGCTTGCCATACTATGTGCACATCAAGACCAACACCAGTATTATAGGGAGATATGTGAGATACTCTCAATAGTTGGAAGTGCACACAGCGGAGTGTGTGTTCATACTATAGTCCCTTAATCTTGGGTATATAACGGTTCTGGCTTTCAAAACCATAAAGCACAAGGCCGAGCCGATAAACTCCCCCAATCTTTCAAGTATATCGTCACAAGATGCAACCATTATCTGTTTGTATATCAGCACAGACCTTTCCTATAATCGGCAGGTTGTTCTGATGCTGAGTTAAAATAGCCCTCTTGATATACCCTACTGGGTAGTAGAGATAGTAGAAAGGGTGAGCATAACGCATGTCATAAATACACATGACAGCGAACCTAGACAGGCAAGTAAGCGTATTCGTAATGTCACAGTATTTGACACCACTCTTTCCAGCCCATACGCATAGTCGGGCCACCAAGTCCTTCCTTGGTCAACCCCATGGCAGGTACTTGCAGGATGACCATCAGATACCGATATGCGTTATTTAAATACTATCATGCCATGGGGGCCAATCACCAGGGAGCCTAAGCAACTGCAAACCATCCAAGCATGGCGAGTCCGGACATGATTATGGATCTCGACTCAAAAGCCACAAGAATAAACCCACAGCCTCTCATGACCACTACCAGATGATCCTCGCCAGCGTCCCTCATAAACGGGCCTGGTGGTGCCGCCCCAAGATTGGAGGTGTTTGGGCCAGAATGTCAGTCGCCCAAGCTCTCTCCAAAGCCACGGACGACCCTAGATGATGCCAGGTGCCCCCATTCACATATATCTGCCACCCAAAAACGGAATACTTCTAGACTGCCAAGCCCCACGACCGATCCCATCTGGCCAGCGATCAGTGCCCGGACCCACACACACACAAGCCTTTTTTTTTTTTTTTTTTTTTTTTATTCAATATTATTTTTCGTACTTTAGGTTACCTACTAGCTAGAGTACCCCGCTTATCACCCCGCTTTCACATGAGCTTAGCTTCACCCCAGATTTTCGTTCCCTCCCGCCCGCTGGCTGGCGGGGGCTTGAGGCACTACATGTAGTTTTCTACTTGATTATGAGGTGGTTATGGATGGATGGTGGGTAGGTATGTATGTACTCTACATTGCTGGGGGGAGGGGGGGTATCGTGTCTATCAGTGCGGGGAAGGGGTCGAAAAGCCCAATCGCCCTAGTTTACATTTATGGAGGGGTATTGTTATCGGGGATATCATTGATCGCTCTAGTGGGGTATATTTTTTCGTTTAGAGAAAAAAAAAAAAAAAAAAGAAGAAAAGAAAGGGAAAAAAAAGAAAGAAAAAAATGCACATGAAGGGGAATTTTTGATGATTTGTTTGATTTTTTTTTTCTTCAACATGGAATCGCAGGTACTACTCTCTCTCCTGAACGCTAATTCTGTCAATCTCTGCCACTGGTAGATACGGAAAACATGGAAAGAATGACAGGAGCGTTAACGATAGGTAATTAGTCGCTCGGGAGGTACGAGAGAAAGATGCGAAAGAAGACAAGGCATCAAGAAGGAGAAGCAAAGCAAGAAGCAAAAAAAAAGATAGGAATAACGACTTGCAAGAAAAGAGTTTTAAAAATCGGGGAGCGAGATAAAAGAAAATCGTCATCATCCTGCAACGACCAACATCTAACTAGCTTTCTCCATACTTCCCCGGTTTCCCCACTAAAAACATATCCCTCTATAAAACCCTTTTCCATCCCCTTATTTATTTTTTTGCTCGTCTTTCTTTCTCTCTAATTGATGCCCTTATCTTCCGACGACGCCACCGCGCTGCGAGACGCCGTCAAAGAGCCTCATGCGGCCCTTCATGACGCTTCCGTCGCCGGAGATCTTCTCCCCGAACTCAGCGCCGACGCCTAGGATCCCACCCGTCTGCATCTGCTGAGGTACCACCATGGGTCGCCTCTGCTGCTCTTCAACGAGCTTCTCAAGAGGCGCACCAAGAACGTGGTATTTCTGCCACTCGATTGTGGGGCAGCGGTAGATCTCTTGTGGCTTTGGTAGGTCTTTTGTGGTTGCGAAGGCGGCGCGCTTTCCACTCCGCTTCTTGGTATTAGAGAATGGTTGCGTAGGGGTAAACTTAGTCGTAGCAGCAGTAGCAGTAGGCTCCTCATCTGAAGAAGAAGATGCGGATGTGGGGTGTCCAGCGGCGAGCTCCTGGATGTACTCGATGAACTCGACGGGTTTATCGAGCGCCTGTAGACGCAGTTCCTCGAGCGTTTGGATATCGTTGCGCGCGCGATCGCGTTGCAACATCAAAAGGCGGAGGGTGCTTCTGAGCGCGATGGAGTCTGTATTCGTGGAGCATTCCGTGGTAGATGTAGATGTAGATGATGTAGGCGAAGAGGCAGGAGCAGACGGGGACGCGGACGAGGCCGTAGGGGTTGCTGTCAGTGGCGTTGTGGTCTGCGCAGTAGCTCTTGTTGGTATGGCGCTAGCGTTAGTGATATCGGCATGGTGGGAGCGTGGAAGGGTGAGAGGTGCATCTACGGGGGCCATGGGCGGCGATGGGGGAGGTCTAGGGGTTTGAGCTGGTGTAGACAATGGGGAGTAGGCTGGTGATGGGTCGAGGTCGTCAGAATTGCTGGGTGGAGTATGAGTCTGTAAGGCGGGGGGAGGGGGCGCTGGAGATGGAGGATGCATTGGTAGGGCTGGGGTTTGGAAGGCCCCTAGAGTAGTTGATGATGATGATGATGGAGTTGTTGAGATGGTGGCAGTAGTAGTAGTAGGGGTAGCTTGATTTGGTTGCAGACAGCTACTACTACATAAGCTAGTAGTAGTGGTAGTAGTGGTAGTAGTAATAATAGGCTGACTAGATGTAACGGTAGCGGGGGTAGTTGAAGTGCTGGGCGGTGGGGGCGGCATGGATAGTTTTTAGAAACGTGTTTCGTAAGACAACGACAATATTGTTGTTGTTGTTGGCTCTTCTTATGCGGGGGTGGTTGTATCCGTGTAGTGTTAGCTGTTAGTGGGGGAGAAACAGTTAGCGGAGGTTGAGGGAAGAAAGCCGAAGTAGGTTGTTGTTCGGAGGGGGAGGGAAGGGAGGGGGTGTGTGTGGGAGGGGGGGGTTCGCAAGAGAAAGTATGCGGGTAAGGGGTACGGGGTGGTGGTGGTAGTTGTGGTTGTGGTGGTAGCAATAGTTGTAGCGAGAGGGGGGGGGGGGGCCTGCTGCAAATGTGTTGAGCTGTCGTTCCCTCCTCTTGGAATAAGACTACAAAGGTATGACGCGAGAGGTCTGCAAGATATTTTCTTGGCACGTGTCCCGAGCGTTTTTTTTCTTCCCTTTCCTGCTACAGGTTCAAAAAGCAACAAGGTTCGATTCATAGTGTTGCCGATCGTCAAAAAAGGTTCGTTTTTTCTTTCTTTTCAATAACAATAAACAGAGCTACATGGGTGTATGTATGGTATGCACAGTCAGGTAGAGTAGAGTACCTACATGTACATGATGTACATAGCTAGTAGGTACACAAAAATAAGTGCGCGGATCAAGGAAAGGAATAATAGAAGCACATTTGATTCTTCGATCGCTTCCTCCCCTCCCCTCCCCCTCCCATTTACTCTGCCCTTTCTTGGTAAGAAGTATATGTAGGTGTGAAACGTGAAACATGGAAGGCTACATGTATGTAGGGTGTGGATAGGTGTCGAAGGAAAAACCCTAATCAATCAACCCTCAGTCACCAATGGTCATTCGGTAAATGTTCTCAAAAGTTCAGTTGATGGGTATATTTCATCACTGTACCACAGAGCAACCGAATCTAGATCATGATATCGATCAAAATCGAACTCTAGATCTGCTTTGTTTGACCGCGGCCGAATAAAGGACTTATGTATATTCTGTTATATGCACTAAAGAACAGACCCTTTTCCTCATCCGCGGCCGAGACGATTAGTACGAACCAAATAATCTCTGATACCTATTCAGACTTCAAAGTCATGCAGAGACCACTCGATAACCTGGACGCAGCTGTGGAACGTCCTGTCACGAGATGCACTAGCCGTTCTAACGCGATGAGGAATATCCATTGCTCAACCCCATCCCTGCACCCCACGCGTTAGCAATTCATGATGCTTTCCGCTTTCAATCTCGCGCGAGCTCGTCGCTGACTTTTTTTTCTTTCCTTTCGGCCTGGCATTGACATTTCCAACAGGCTGGTTTGGGGGAGATAAGGGAGTTGACTCTAGAGTTTGCATTCCCCACATCTGCACTATATGTACCTACATCGACGATATCTAACCAGGTCATTGAGTTTGCAATCACTCATAGTTTTATACCGTTTGACTCATCCTGTTCTCCAGTCTCATCCAGAGTAGGTAGATACAACAATATTATTAATACCGAATATAGCTCTACACACTTATATCTCGAACGTTTCCTTCTATCGTTTCACCGCACACCTGGACACTCACACACACACACCAACCATTCTACCATCCTTTTGTTTTTTTTTTGTTTTTTTTTTGGCTTTTTCGTTTCGTGCGGGTTCCTGGTCCCTGGGAACACTGCAAGTTTATCGGAAGTTCGCATCAATATCTGCCGTGTCCGCTTTTCTGGTATGGGCTCTTCTTTAGCAATACTACGAGCACCATCATAGGCCTCATTCCCCCTCCACCCCTTCTCCCCCTTCCCTTCCTAGATCCTTCTTAACCCCGCCCTCTGCCCTGCCATACCCTTCCCTGCCTCCTTTTACAAATCAATCACACAGCTGCTGAATTAGTTTACACGACAATGCAGGGGGGAACGAATAGGAAGAACCCGGATCCGTTCTTCTTCTTCTGGTTGAAACCACTTTACGCGCGGACACGTGAATCGGTTTATTCGCGTGTGGATGATTGATTTTTTTTTTTTTTTTTGAGGATCACTCATTATCACTTGAGTTAGCGAGTGCGTATGCTCTACATATAGTAGTGCACAGACTTGACTTTGAGGAAGCTTGAGTGTGCACGTCTCCCGTCTTAAGTCTCACTCTGAGGCTCACTTGTATATCTATCTGTCTACTTATCTGTCTCTCGCGCCCCCTCCTTCACCACCTCCACACCTATAACTCACCCCTCCACCTCGCCGGCAAGTCCTCATTTTCACTACTGCTATAACAGAGAATACTTTCACGCGTTAGCTTCGGACTGTACTGGGAGGTGCTTGGCAACACATCTGCTATTCTTCGCGCGGCTGCCTAGGTACAAAGTTGGCTTCTTGAGAGATATAAAGGTATGCACACGTACCCACACACACGCGCATTCCCCCCCCCCCTTCACTTCCGCTCGTGTGCTAGTTGCTCATTGCGTTGCGTATTATTTATTACCTTCCAGGCTCGAACTCCAACGTGTATATGTGTGGAAGAGACGAGGATCCTCAGCAACCGCCCCACCGAAAAAAAAAAGTTGTGATAGCACCCACACAACCTCCTCGACGATACTCCGCACAACGCAATAGTTCCGGGGGCTTCTTTTGCACGCAATCATTCTCCCTCCTTTGTTTACGAGTTTAACGGTGCCTTTCTTTTTGGTTCTGCGTTTTGGAATTCAGTCATTGAGCCTGTAGATGTGGTGGTCGTAAGTACTACTATATTTATTTGCCCAACCCCACCCACTACAACTCACTACGCTGCACTACGCAAATTAGACGATACACTACGTTACGAATTTATATACATAGTAAACAACAATCTATAGGCCAAAGGAGGGGGCAACTGCACTTCCAATTCTTATTCATACATCCTTCTCTCTAGCAGTCGCCCACGCACAGCCTACCTTGTTATCATCGCTGCTGCCTTGTTATCTATTGTCGCGCCTCCACTAGGATATAAAGGGACACGGTGTCTTCCAAATAACCTGTGTACCCATCTCAGAATCCTAGATACTTTAGTAGGGATATATTCCCATCAGCGTCAACATGGAAGAGGAGGAGGAAGCAACTCAACTAGCAACTCAGCCCCTCCCCGGCCACGAGGGTGAACCTCCCTCAAACGCAGATTCTAATTTTCTCAACGGCGTAATATGTCTCCTGCACCCGTCATCGCCTGAGGCCTATAAGGCTGTTGAGCGTCTATCACTCCTACAGCCCTCGCACGTGCTTAAACTCCCGCCAGATGTAAAAAGAGAGACCGGCAGCGACACGGCAATACCGGACGCGGACGGAGAGGAAGAGGAGCCTGCTACACAGCTGGAAACGCCCGGTAATACGAGTCATGGTGATGGATTAGATATTGCGCTGCGGGTAACGCCGGGACCGAAAGATCCAAGTATGGGATTCGTGTTTGGTAGAAATGCAAGCAGGTGCGATATTGTGATCGGGGAGGGTCAAAGGTCTCAGAGGGTATCGAACACCCATTTTCGAATTTTTCAAAACCCGAAGGGCGTTCTTATGCTAGAGGATTTTTCAATGAATGGGACGTGGGTGGATAATATGAAATTAGGTGGAAGGAATGCTCCCGATGTAGCAGACCATGGGAATGGCCCCCTGCATGCGTTATTTGCTGGGAGTATCATACTCGTGGCTTCCGGAGCAGAACTGATAAGGTTTGTAGTGAGGATCCCGAGCCAGTCCGGAAGTCGCATTTGTTCGGATGGGGTCACTCCGGGTGCTTCATTCGGCGTTGGGATTGATCCAGGACCAGCCCCTCTACCTTCACATCTGAGAGTGCCTCATCTTCGTAATACAGGGGCCCCACTGTCACCGCGCAACAATCAAAATCTTGCGGCCATTCGACGGGCGCCACTGAGGCCGCACGAGATGCATACCTCAATAAGTGCCAAGAGTGATCCTGTATGGGATGGGGGTGGTAAATACAAGATGATGGAAATCGTTGGTTCTGGGGCGTTTGCAACTGTAAAGAGGGCTATTCTCAAGAAGACTGGCGAAGTCTTCGCGGTCAAGATGATCCAGAAGCGAGCCTTTGCGAGCCAGACCGGTGATACAAAGGTTAATGCTATGAGGAAAGAGGTGGATATCTTGCGGAGGCTCAACCACGTAAGTATCCGTCCTATCAAATCATTACCATCGATACTGACAACATTGCTAGCCCAATGTTGTTGGTTGCACCCATTATGCTGAGGACGCCGCGCACATCTATATTATCATGGAGTATGTCGAGGGAGGCGATCTCAACGGATTTCTCAAGAGGAATGAGTACATGCGTGAGGATATGGTCCAGGAGGTTTCACGCCAACTCCTGAATGGTATTAAATATGTTCATTCGATGCGTATCTCGCACCGTGATATTAAGCCAGACAATATCCTCCTGGCCTCCGAGGACCCATTGGTGGTAAAAATTTCTGATTTCGGTCTTGCCAAAATGATTCAGAGTGAAGAAACGTTTCTAAAGACATTCTGTGGCACAATGCTATACCTTGCGCCCGAAGTCTACCCAGGCTATGCAGCAGCGATGGTAGTTGGAGGGGGCAGTTTCAAGCGCAAGCGACATCCCAAGGAAGAAGCTGGGCGCGAAGATGCTCTCGGTGCAAAAGCTAGAAGGCGATACAGCGAGGCTGTCGACATGTGGAGCCTTGGCTGTGTTATCCACACGCTACTAACTGGAAAACCGGCGTTTGAGGGCAAGTACCCGGACCAGATGCTGAAACTCATCTTGAAGGGCTTCAGGAACACAGAACATCTCGATAATGTTTTGGGCCGTGGATGTGATGTTGTCAAGGATTTCCTTGGAAGGTTATTGCAAGTTGACCCTATTAATCGAATGACGGAGGACGAGGCCTTGAACCATGATTGGTTAAGGATGGGGAGCGACCGCTCATCATCCAGTATGGATGAGGACCAGGATGATGAAATATGCCATGAAGGCGATGATGGGTATCAAATGGTGGAGAATGAGCGTGAGGAATGGGCCAAAATACCATCATCATTACCTGGTAAATGGGTGGACTCTGTGGAAGCAGATGACGACGATACATCTGACGGAAAGAGCCCTCCTCCCAAACCGGAAGACGATGCTCTCTCTGGTGCTGTTCGAAAAATGAGTTTTCAATCAATACAACACCTGGGGAAAGGCCCAGCGCATGATTCGGTTGGTTCTTTCCTTTCTGTAGATAATTCCGACGCCGAGTCTCAGGTTGGTAGTAGGATGTTTCAGCCTCCCCCGGATATTTCTATTAGGAGATGCTCTAGTGAATTCCCGGAAGACAGTGATTCAATGTACTTGACCGCATCCGTGGGACTTCCAGATAACGCGTCGACATCCGAGGAAGCACCGGTGGTATACGATAATCGAGTTGATTTTGCTAGCCAAGCAGTACCAGGGTCAGAGGTTCGCACCGTGGATGACTCCGTTACCGGCACTGCAGCTCTGGTAGATAAGTTGAGGGTATATTCACCCACCTTAGAAGAGCCAAGTCGAGGACCTAATATACCACAGCAAGCACAGTATCAATTCAATCAGGCAAGTCAGGCTCCTTCAGAGAAGGGACCCGTCGCAGAAACTTCCAACTTCTCGTCCTTTGACGACCCAACCGTAGTGTATTCTACACCATATTCGTTATTGAGGGCTCCTGATGGTTCTCAAACACCACCATCCCAGAACACGGCCAACAACGAAAATCACCTCCCGCTATCTCAACCATGCAACGTACTCCCGTTATCTCAGCCGTATGACCAACTGGAGCCAAAAAACATTATAAAGCCTAATCCGCCATGGGGAAAACTTGTGCCCATCGAAGGATCTGCCCCGTACGGAACCATCTGTATGAACCGACAACTTACTATGATTGGCCGCTCCTCAGATTGTACCTACACTATCTCAGATATTCGTGTCTCCAAGACCCACCTTTCACTGATGTTGGCCTATCCAAACGTTACTTGCCAGCCACCCGATAGTAACAACTGGCAGCCACAACCACAAATGATTGCTTGGATCAAGGTTTTTGCATCAAATGGATGTCGCCTTAACGGTATGAAAAAAAGGCAGGATAGTGTTGTAAGGGTATACAACGGAGACGTAATTCACATCTACTGGGATTCAAACAATAAAAATGATTTTCTCGCCTTCAGGTGCGAGTTCGCGGTCGGCGATCACAAGAGACTCCAACCAGAGAAAAGCGACGAGGTTATTGGCCGAGGACGGAAGACGAGAACGAAGCCGAAGCCGAAGCCGGAGCCGGAGCCGGAGCCGAGGCCGGAGCCGAAAACGGACCATGATATTCCTGTATCTGTCAGCATGGCTACTACTGTACCAATCGAGAGCTCTTTTGAGGCGGGTTCCGGGGATTCCAGCGAAGGCACCGTGGGGTAGGGGCCGTGAAATGGCGCAGAAGTGGTTTTGGTCCGCTTTTGTGGAGCATGGACTAGGAATGATGTTTACGGGGCAAGGAGTATTGCGGGGACCCTTCTACATTTTGTGAAGCTTATATTACTGTTTTTGTTATGATACCTCTCTTTTGATTTTTTTTGTCCATTGTACTATTAATATAGCGATGCTATGAAAGGTATCCGTTCATATTTCAGGTATGTACTACTACATGTACTACTACTTCTACCATCTCTTCCTTTTTTCTTTCTTTATCTTTGTCGACGTTTTACATGTCCTTTCACGAACATTCTTATTGGGTTTCTCTTTTTTTTTTTTTTTTTTTTTTTATACATATGCACAGCGGAGGGTATCTCATCCTGGAGTTTTTTTTTCTTCTTTCTCTGTGCACCCGATTGATTAAATTTGTTATTATGACTGTTGAGTGATGGTGGTGGTGGTAGTGGTTTGGGGGGAGGGGTACATTACGTACAGTGGGATAGCGGAGGGTATCGGATTCAAAGAGGTAAAAAAAAAAAAAAGAAAAAAGCGGTGATTGGAATTTTGGCTTTAGATACCAATTTTGTTTTTTCCCCTTTCTTCTTTTTTTCGGTTGTGTTTATTTTACATTAGCGCGCCCCCCCCCCCTCTTGGTTGTTGTGGGTTACATGTTTTTCTATATTAGTCCGGCCGGGATGGGTTAAAAATGGATGGAACGAGTTCGTGTGAAGTGGGGTGGTGGGTTTTTATGGAGTTTTTTCAAACAGCAGCAACTTGGTACATTGCTGAGGGCAGCAGGGCAGGGAATACAATGCAATACGAATTGTTTATGAAAAGAAGAATAATGGTGAAAAAAAAAAGGAGTTATGCGCCGTAAGGGACTCGAACCCTTCCCAGTTGCTATCAATTCACATGGAAGGCAACTATGATACCCCTTCACCAACGGTGCTGCATCTGGGTGTAAAAATTATGCACTATATTCTTGAGGTCATAAATCAGTTTGGCCCAAGGATTTTTTTCTGCACAGATCAGGATCAACGAACCGTAACTCCGTGCCAAGATATGGGCCTCTGTTCGTTGCTAATCATGGGCCGTCACTCGCATTGTTTTTGCCAACGCTGTGATTGATTGATTGATACTTCATTGCCAACGCTGCGAGGAGCCCTGTCATCATGTCTTGTTATAGACAGAAGACTGTGTTGATGTTGATCCGTTTACTGTTTAGAAAATAGGAGACTAAACCTACATGTACTTATATGTACCCTGTTCGAGGCTTCATATGAAGAGGGTTTGCTAGTGTCTAATGTACCTTTACCAACGAGCTCTCTAGTCTACAACTGCAATTTTACCTGCCTGTATACATGCACACACCCCCGTCGGTGTCGTTTTTGGTTTGGGGCTTTGCGCGCGCTGTTGCCAGCGGTTTTGCGGGTTCTTTTCGGGCATTCTGCTGGTGGCTTTGTGCGTCGGGCCGGGCGGCGTGGTGGTCGGGGGACGCACGCGGGTAGACTTAGGCGGCTTAGGCGTGGGGGAGGCGCAGATGCACTCGGAGACGGCGGGAGAGCGGCTGAGATTAGGATGTCTGTAAGTGTTGGTGGTGCGTTGCTCTAGGAAGGGGTTGGTGGGACAGATGGGCGGGGTAGTGGTAGGAAGGGAGGTATCAAGCGGCATGGTGATGGGAGTGGTGGTGGTGGTGGCGTGCCGTGGGAAAGAGCGGTGACTGCTAGGCCGGAACTGTCCCCGGGATTCAGTATCATCTACGAGTGTTTTGGGGACGTGATATTTCTGATTACTAGCGTATAACGTATGCCAGGAGTCCTGTAGTCAGTCAATTGTGAAAGCAGCAGGAGGTGCGGAACATCCAATTAATGAATTAAACAAAAAAAAGTGCAGAACGTATATCCGCTCATAAAGTGACGGCCGAGTGATGGTTTATGATCCAATCGCTAGCTCCAGCCCAACCGATGGAATGCCCAGTAATAAAAGTTTAGCTCACACGGTGATCGAGGTAGGACTAACATATTCTACCCACCTTTTGAGTCTTTCGTCCCACTCTACATACTACATGTTTGCCAGTACTAAAGTAGGAGCCCGCACCCTCGGGCAGTGGACAGCCCGCTCATGAACACCCCACGACTAACCCATCCAACGATCTTACCATCTCAAGGAAAAATTCATGACGTTTCATTCCTCGGGCAATACAAACAATACAAAGGAAGAAATCCTCCACTCCAGTCCCCATCTATTTCACACACACCGACACACCCATCACAAAAACCAGGGTAAGAAAAAAAAACACAAGAAAAAAAATATTCAAGAAGGTCACCCAAAGGCCAAAATCAAGTCGTTCCCTCTTTTTTTCTTTCCTACCCACACCTCTTTTTTCTAGTCTACTCCGATCCGTTCAACATTAATAAGTCAAAAAGAAACAAAAATTACAATTGGTATCAATCTTTCCCGTAGTAGCCAAGTAGACTACTAACCAAAGCTCTTTCTCCACCAGCCGCTATTTAGTTTCTCGCTGAGCTGTCTATAGTGTGCCATCTCACCCCAACAGTCTCGGCCCCACTCACATCCTGCCATGTTGACGACAAAGTCCCGGTCCTTCTCGTCGTAAAAGATGCGTGGGTCATCGGGGGTGTCTGCGCATGCGCCGGGAGGGAACGAGTTGATCATTCGCTGGGGGATGAAGGCTGTTCCTGTACGGATCCAGGGCTGGTTGGTGTACAAGTACTCCTACGGCACCAAAATGTCAGTATTTCTGTCGGTATACCCGCTAATCAATTCATGGAATAACATACTAGGGCATCTTGTTCCTTGTGTTCCCACTCCATGTGCTTCTGCTCGTAGCCAACTGGATCCCACCAAATATCTAGTAGGCGCTCGCTCCACTCGCTGCGTTTGATGAGGAAGCTGCCTAGGTTGAAGCCACCGCAATCTTGTGGAACAATGAGATTGATGCTCTCGGCTTTGTCATCACCAACAGGGCTGAGGGAGGTCTCGTCAAGGTAAAAGAATTCCTCCTTGGACGGTGGGTGCGTGATTTTAAGAGGGTTGTAGACGTTGATGTCCCGGTAGGTAACGTTCTGCAGATGCTTGAAGATGTGCGAGTGTAGCGAGATTGATGGCTCCATGATGAACGTGTGGAGATCCATCCACCAGAACCTATACATCCCGGAAATATTAAAACCCGCCCTCCCAAGTGGTTGAAGAGGCAGAAGAAAAAGAAACTCACCACTCAGCCTTGGGATACTGCCTCATCGTCTGCTTGATGACATCCACCTTTTCCCAGCTCTCTCTCCACTCATGGGCGTACCGCTTCTTCGTGCTCATATCCTTGATCTCAAGGTGATATCCCCAGCGCTCAGCATACGCCTTCTTGTTCGCAATGGAGTCCCTCTCCACCGCCCACTCCTTTGCGCCCTTCCACGTCATCACTCCACCGCCCTGGTTGGCCGCCAAAATGATGACAATTTTACTGCCCCCCGAAACGCCGCGAATTCTGCTGCTCACTGGGTTATGGTGCACATACGTAAACACGAACAACACTGCCGCCACCAACATCAGCATCATAGTCGTACCTCTCGACCGCCTTCCAAGTATTCCCCGCGCCCGTCCAAATACACCAGACGAATACCGATAAGGTGTGGATGGGGTTGCTGAGAATGCCGGAGAAACCGGCGAGTAGGTGGGCAGCGATGTCGATAGCTTCCGTAGATGTTTCCCCAGGAACTTGCGCGCGCCGAACGAAGGGTATCCATTCGCGGTCCCATTAATCCTGCCGTTGCTACTCCAGGATGGCGAATTCCCACGCGGGGCCGGGGAGTGTGTTCTCGATGTTGGCATTCCCGGCGTCGGTGACCGCGAACCGGGGAAGTAGTTTCCACCTGCTTCAGAAGAATCCCCCATAAGGGGTATCGGTGTATGAGGAATTGGTGGGAGCGAGGAGTGTTGTGTGGATAAGGAGTGGTTTATTGAGACTGATGATGAAGCGTTGACTCCGATACTTTCGAGGTTTGGAGGCCCGGTACTGCTACCGACGGTAGAGCGCCGACGTGGTCGGTTGGTGGATGCCACGGTGGGTGGTTTGGGGGGTGTGTGGTGTGTGGGAACCTTTGTCTAAGAAACCTCTCTCCACCACGAACTATGCTAGCTGGCAACAACCAAAACCCTTTCCCTTTTGGCTTTCAAGGGGGTGGGGGAGGAAATATGAAGCCAAGAGAGTTTCTAAACTTCTGATAGAAGGGGGGGTGCAAGCCTGGAATGTAATGTAGGATGGTTTCACTGCCAGTGATACTGACGTTTCCGTTGGTGTAAGGAGCTTAATACTGAATAATACTGAATTCCCCTGGCTATTGGTATGCCGTGTTACTATCAAATGACGGTTAATTGCTTGAAGGCTTGAAGGCTTGAAGGCTTGATTGATTATTGTAGTATTATGTAGCACGTAGAGTAAAGTATGTATGTGTATGTGTATGTGTATGTGTGTATGTGGTTCAGGAGAACAAGATAGCACTGAAGTAGAATAAACGAGTGTGACTGATGGGGGAATTCCTCCTTCGAGATAAAAAGCAGAAGAAGAAGGAAGAAGAAGAAGAAGAGGGGCACACAATTAAGATTCAAAGGAGAATAAGTAAGAGCAACAGAGGGAAGGAGTAGCTAGTTAGGTTATGTAGGAAGTCACTGGTAGGGCAAATAATCTCACTCTCATGGTTGGTGGTCAAACATTTCTTCTTTGACCCTCCTCCTCTTAAGATCTTGGCTTCCGCTGTTCCTTCCTCCACTGGGAATAGGTCTAGGCATCCGAAATGAGGATTACGGGTTCAAGTTTCCTTTTTATTAAAGGTGAGAGCTACAACGTAACGAGTGCTTTTCCAGGAGACAAAACTACACTTTGAAAGTGTGGAATTAAAAGTCGTCTATCTGTCCTTGAGTAGGTGCATAGAGTTGTAGGTACATGTAGTGGAGTACATACATGTACATAGAGTAGAGTACCTAGAGGTACGTATGCACTCACCCAGTCGAACCCCCAATCCATAAACAACATACAGTCCCAACCCAAGTAAGTGAGAACATCCCACTATCCACCCTCCACTTTCTATTCTGCTCTTTCTGTCTCTCTGTCTCTCTGTCTCTCTCTCTCTCTCACTTGGGCCCTCCTTCCAAAGGTCCAAAAGGTTACATGCACCTACCCCCACCCTTTGTAGACAATGTCAAAGTAAAATTTCCGTTTAGCACTTTCTCCCCGGCCCGGGGACCTGATGTGACAGGGCGAACCCGTTTCATCAACAACGCTTGTTTGCATGCGGTTAGCCATTTCCCGGAATAACCCCCCCCCCCCCCTCTCTCTCCCTCCTTTTTTTTTTTTTTTTTTTTTTTTTTTTTGACGAGATCTGATCTTGCAGCAGAGCTGAAAGTCCTAACCCTAGGCTACCCAAATTCAGTCTCAGTGCCACCACGTTTTTCGATCCTTCTTCTCCTTCCATCGCTTACTGGTCCCAGTGGTCCGTCCTGAGGACCTGGGGTGTGGCACAGCTATTATTAGTAGACCTCAATTTCAAGGATCCCACAATAATTACAAAACAAATACGAGATCCTTTCTAAAGATTCTATCCGTTCCCACGGACAATGAACCGACCATCGCTGTCAAGTCAAATAGCGGGGGTTTGAAGGGATCGGGAAAGCTTAAGATGTCATCCTTCCGGATCTCCCGACCCCACCAGGAAGAGAACTATTTATACTTTGTTTCCGGAGCTTTGATTGACCTCGGCAGATTTACCTATCCCAAGCGAGGTTCGATAGAAACTTCCTTTGGTTCTCTTAGTTCCGTTCGTATTCCTTTGCGCTCCCTGTCTTCGCCCTACTAAGTAAGGGATTTACGCACCAAGTGCGGCCTCTGGAAGTCGAATAGGGGAATAAGATCAACGACTGCTCTGGACTCGGACTTGGGTCATATCACTCCACTCATAGACGCTCACTCGGTCATGGGGGGTCAATCTTCTGTGGAACACTGCATACAAGCTCAAGGCGTGTAGCCAAAAACGGCTTGCGCGACTATAACCAACAGCTATATATTGACAGCGACTCAGGCCAACATTTCAGCCTGTCAGAATTTCGAGAGCAACTGCAGTCAGTTCAGTGCCTAAATGGAGGTCTCCATGATTACACGCCAGTGGGACTGCATATCGTTGGACTACGGTGGCACACGTTGGCATTAACCGTACGTGGGGAATTGGGTATAATCCGCGGATAGGGCATTGCCGCACAATCACGCGTTCTTGCACTGCGTATCAAACGCCCCCTTTCTCGTGCAGCGGTTGTGGGCAATCGCAATTATTTATGGAGCGACGCCCCAGAAAGATTACCAACATCGTGGTATACAAAGATGGCTTGAATACGGTCTTATGGCAGGTGACATGTATGTATGCATGTGGTGCTAAAAGGAGGTGATGAAGAATATCGGGGCAATTACAAGGTTCTAGTAATATATTCGAGGGCTTTGATGTCGGGCCGGTAGCTCGTCCTGACGCGGGGCTCAGGATTCAATATTTTTTAGGGATTTCGCCTTCGGTCCTAACTACTTTACTTGAACCTCTACCATTTGTCTAAAGCTAGACTAGGAATTGGATTAAAGCTACTACCGGAGCGGGTCTGTCGATAGTTTAACAGATCCTTTTTAGTTGAAAGCTTTACGGGTTCAAGGGTGGCTATATTGCTGTGCCTTCCGATGACATGGCTTTGTATACTCTATCTAAATCTTGTTTCTAAGCTCTAGCTATGGCTTGAACAGATTATTTGTGCTTTCCGCTTTCTGCGAATTCCAGTGGACGGAACGCAAGTTAGAGTCTGGATTTCTGTGTGTAAATACTTACATTCATATAAGTGCTCTCTGTCGAAGCAATTTAGAAAGAAATATCATCTATGTTAGCCATTCATCTTCTCAAGGATCTTCTTTTCGACCCACTGTTTTAATGTCGCGCTGTTCAGGATTTCAATCTCCACCTTGACATTCAGCACGAGCATTTTCTGAATCTCACTTCTGCAGCGCACACCGTCAGACCAAACCGCGCACAAACACCAGAAAGGAAGAAAGGAAGAAACTCACCTCCACTCCGGAACCCTCTCCATCCACTCCCTCCCCAACATCCCTACCGCCTTCTTCCGATCCCACTCCGTTAACGTCATTACCCCCTCCACTACCCCCCCGCTTCCTAACACCTCCTCCAGATCCCCCGTCTTGACACCCACCCACTCGATGCCCTCCACCGCCAGCCGGTGGCTCTCATGCGCCAGCGCCCCACTGCCAAATCTATACGTGGCCATGATCTCAACCCCATACGGGTCCATATCCACCAACGCAAACACGGGCCTCCCACTGGCCGCCAGCCCGGCCACCAACTCCCTAGTCGCAACATCTGGATACCCCTTCCCCGTGACCACCACCCCCTTCCTCCCAAGCGCATCGCCAATAGCCAGTCCCCGGAACACAGCCTCCTTCTCGACAACTAGCACCCACTCCACGCCCCGCCCGACCACAACGTCCCCCGTCGCGCCGGGGACAATGATGCCCCCGCCACTGGCGGCGTAGCTGCGGCCGCTGGCGGTGAAGTCGCCGTATGCGAGGCCCTTGCACCCGGCGACGACGTTCAGTGCTTGCCGTGGGACGCGGAAGGTGGCGCTCAGGTCGTCGAGGATGCGGTCGACGGTGGCTTGCGTGCGGAAGAGGGCGGGGTGCTGGTAGAAGAGGTCGCGCTTTGTGGTTGGGGGGTGGGAGTGCGTGAGGGAGGTGTGGATGTGGGAGAGGACTTTGAGGATGCAGGTGAAGCGGTGGGCGGAGGCGGGGAAGGAGATTGCCGTGACTGTGGGGGTGGTGGTGGTGGTGGTGGTGGGGCGGCGGCGGGGGCGAGGGGTGAGGTAGATTGTGAGGGGGTGGGGGCCGGTTGGGGAGGTGAGGGAGGTTGTGAGGGAGGTGAATATGCGCTCAATTTGCTGGAGGAGGAGGAGGCGGGTGGATTCTGGGGTGGAGGAGGAGGATCTGGAGTCGGGTGAGGTGGTAGTGATGATGATGGTGGTGTCGATACTGCTGACTCCTGAGCTGCTGGTAGGAATGGTGCTCATGTCTGAGGTGCCATTGTCTGTATTAATATCAGGCTGCTGCTGCTCCTGGTGTAGGCGGGGACGCTTTGCAGGTGGGTCTGAGTCTGGGTAGTCCTGCATGGTTTATCACTCGGGGTGAGGGTGAGATGTTGTGATTGAGGGATCCGGAGGGGGGGGGGGCTGTTAATGGTGGTGGTGATGTTTTTAGGATGTTTACCTTAATTACATACATGTATATATACTTTAATTATTACTAACTAAGCATGTTAGGAAAGCTATAATATATTAAACCCTTTTCACGGGTAGATAAAGTACCAGTACCAGAATTACATGCAGTGCAGGATGCCGGTCGTCATGTGGGGATATTACATACATGTAGTACTTATAATTACATGTACTTTATACCCGATTATAGATCGATATCGACACTACCGGCCCTTAATCGCTAAGTAGCCGTACTGCCCCTTGTGAGGACGTTGGATATAGAGTACTATAAACTTAGTATACATGCTAGGCTCTGTTGATAATTTCGAGCCATATGTGTTTCTTCTGACTGGGGGTAACGTATATATACGTACTGACTGTAGAGAATTGGGGAGAGGGAGTCTGTTCAAACAACATGTATGTAGAAAGCTGTCCTAGAGTGTGTAGACCAGACGGCCCTCGACGAGCTGCATCTTGGTTGGTTGCTGGTTTTGAAATACAGAGAAACTTATCGTAATTCTACCCCCCCGAAAATCCATCCTACTGAATATCTAACCGATACCTCTCTAGGTTCCATCCTATGATAATTTTAGTAAACTAGCTATAGCTCGGTCACCATGGGGGCGGGATTATGGCAGGTTTTGCTGGATATCTTGCTTCCATAGTGGGGTAATATAATAGAGGAATCAGTACTTGTGCCGCAGTTGGCTCTCTATAAAAGATACTGCTCCAAACTGGGGCGTGGGATCCAGCCTGGGTTGAACATTTACTGGTTTATCGTTCTCTCTAAGCACATATTCCCGTATTTCAAAATACCAAAATCCATTCTCCGAGTGATTGATCAAGGCACAAATGTGGCGCAAGATGATCCACTCCAGCCACTCCACACACACCTCCACCACACACAAGCACACCACATCACGTCCCAGCAACCTGGCCCACCCACCCACCCCGCCCCTCCCCCACCTCCCCCACCTCCCCCACCTCCCACCCACGAATAATGGCCCAATATACCCCAGCCTCTCTCGAGTCTCTCCTCAAGAATCTAACCCTAACCGACGACGACGTCGACCACGAAGAGATCCTCCGTCACTGCGATGGTCTGCTCAATACGATAAAAGACCACCCGCGCGCTCTGCACACCAAGATCGTGGCCCTGCTCAACCTTGACCGCTACGAGGATGCGATAGCAGTCATTGAGTCCCCGGAGGGCCAGGCCGTGGCTGGAACGGCCACCCTGGAGAGGGCATACTGTCTGTATAAGCTTGGAAGGCTGCAGGAAGCTGCAGAGGTCGCAAGGGAGGCGGCGGAAAGCGGGGATAGGAATAGGAGGGGTTTGAGACATGTCGAGGCGCAAGCGGTGAGTTCTGGGTATCCATTGAGTGGTTAGTTGGTTGCTTGGTTGGTGGTGAGCTGACGAGGTGTGTGTGTGTGTGCAGTCGTATCGGTTGGAGAAGTTTGAGAATTCGGCCAAGATTTATAGGGAGCTGGCGGATGGGATGACGCAGGTCGATAACGAGGACAATGACCTGAGTGTGAATACGACAGCGACGAATGCGCAGATCATATGGGCCGGTCAGGGCCGTCTGGTCAAGAATACGAAGCCAGATAGGGGCGCTTTGGATGCGTTTGAGACTGCGTTCAATTGGGCGTGCATCAGTCTTGGTAGGGGAGAGTATGGGCAAGCACTGGTATTACTGAAAAGGTCCAAGGGTAGGGTTATCTTGGAGGTATCAAGTAATTGAAGTTGGGAGTTTTTATTAACTAGAGTGATTACAGATCTTTGCAATGCCATTGAGGACCTATCAGATGAGGAAAAGAAACAGGAATTGAGCCCCATTATCGCCCAAGAAGTCTATGCCCTCATCAACCTCGACCGAATCGACGACGCCCTAGCCCGCTCCAAAGAGCTCGGAGTCTCTGCGTGAGTTTATCCATACCATTATCCCCCCTCCACAAGCTCTACAAAACTTACCAAGCTCCCCACCAGACTCACCGACACAGCCCTCAAGCTCATCGCAACTCACAACGAGATCACCGCAACCTCCCGTCAGCCCAACTACAACCCCCACAAATCCGTCATCGACGCCGACGCTGCCGCCACCTCCGCAAAGTCCTCCACTGTTCGTCCATTCCTCTTCCAGGCCCGCGCCCTTGAACGAAACGGCGCCGTTCTCGACTTCCAGACCGGCAAGCTCTCTTCCGCCCAGGCCAAGGCTACAAAGATCTCACAGAGCTACCCCAACGAGTCCCCAGCCGGCGCCATCAGCGCCGCAGCTCACGCCGGTAACGTTACCGGCAAGACTGCGGAGAACAAAATCGAGGCTCTCTGGAAAGCCAACCCGGACGATATTGGCCTGGCGTTGACACTGGTCCAGCTCAGGATAAGAACGGGGAACATCACTGGTGCAATCCAGACAATGGATAACCTTCTCGCCGCGCTGGTGCCGATGCAGCGGTACCAGCCGGGATTGGTCGGGCTACTGGTGGCGCTATACCAATCGCAAGGCCGCAAGGGGGATGTCAAGAAAATCCTCGCCCAGGCCAGCGATTTCTGGAAAAACAGTGACATTCCCGTAAGCCCCTCTCCCCCTCCATTTCCCATTCAAACAAACCACCCTAACCCATCTACAGAATCCCACCATCCTCCAAGCCTCCGGAAAAGCCCAGCTCGACTCCGACGATGCCGCCGACCTTCTCTCCGCCGGCGATCTCTTCACCTCCCTCCTCAAAACAGACCCCACCAACAAGCTCGCCACAGCGGGCTTCATCGCCTCCTACGCCACCACGGACCCCGCCCGCATCACCCCCGACCACATCTCCAAACTGACCCCCGTCGCCAACCTCATCTCGGACATCAACGCTGCGGCACTCGAGTCCCTCGGCGTCGCGCAGCCAGTGCGGAAACGCTCGGCCGAGGAGGACGCCGCCCCGAAGGAGAAGCCAAAGAAGGCGAAGAAGAAGAAGACGAGGATGCCACCAGGTGCAGAGGAAGGAAAGACCCCAGATCTGGAGAGATGGCTGCCGGAGAGGGATCGCAGCACGTATAGGCCGAAGGGGAGGAAGGGGAAGGGGAAGGCGGCAGGGGCGACGCAGGGGGGTAGTGCAGCCCCGGGAGAGAGTACGGAGGTGGTGGCTACGGAGGTGGGTAGAAAGGTGGGCGGGGGTGGGGGGTCGGCCGCCGGGAAGAAGAAGAAGAAGAAGGGGGGGAAGTGGTAGGTGTAAAGAGTGGAGTGGGTGGGTTTTGTTTTTTGTTTCTTGTTTTTTTCTGTAGAAAAAATAAAGATCTCTTTTTATCTGTAGTATTGGAGCTTGTGAATGTCTACTAGGCCATTATGCTTGATGAACTGAGGGTACTAGCTAGAAAGTAGATGTAGCAAATGTAGGTATCTATGATTATACTAAACTCCTCAAAAAAAAAAAAACCAGAAACGGATCAGCAACTATCTAGCCAAATTATCAAATAATGTGTTCTCTACACAGCCCTAAGAATCCACCCTCCCAAGGGACCGCCTTCCACCCACCCACCCAATTCCCCCTCCTCCTGAAACGCCAGCCTAGCTAGCTAAGGCATTGCAACCATGGTACGCCCTCATGCTATGCCCCTATTGCGTTCTCCCCCCCCTCCTCATCTGTTCTAGAAGCAGGGCACACGGGGCTGCTACTCTACTCTACCCTTCTACCCTTCTATCTACCAACCTACAGGAACGCCAATTGATGACGCAACATGAACCAT
The DNA here is from genome assembly GCA_024713755.1 of Morchella sp. 2018-W16. NCBI lineage: Eukaryota > Fungi > Ascomycota > Pezizomycetes > Pezizales > Morchellaceae > Morchella > Morchella sp. 2018-W16. Next base: position 87,023 of record JAMGYY010000017.1, on the reverse strand, counting down.
ATCTACCTACCTCCCTACATATCTACGTGTGTCCCAGTGGTACAGAAACATGGAGCTGGCCAGCCAGCTAGCTAAGTAGGTGTATCGGAACAGCCTCCCTCTCTCTCTGAAGACTTCCATAAACCGTTTCACCATATGTAGGTACACACCTACACATCGACTCCAGAGCAGAGTTTCACATACCATGGTGCGGCGGTTTGACCTGTGCGTCTGAAACCGGGCGTGCGTGCGTGTGCCCGGTCCAATCAGTTGGCGGGCGCTGGTGGCAACCAATCAGGTGGTGGGGGTCATGGGGTGTCACTCGATCGGTGGATTGGTTGGGGGTGGTGCTATGAGTGTTTGCGCCACAGAGGCGCGGCGGTGGATGGTGGTATGGCTCTAGGTATGTTAGGTACATGTAGCTAAGTGCCATCCATCCACGCGCCCATCCGTGGGTTAGGTAGGTGCTAGGTGCGGATAGAGGTGGCTGTGTCGAGTCCTGATGTGGTATAGGAGGGGAATTCGTGCTTAAAATCTCATGTGGTTTATCTATTAGAGTAGGTAGTTAGTTAGTCCGGACAGATTTGGGTATTCTGGCAGTCTGATTTTGGACTGAGACAGTAGCTGGGTAGGTAGATGTAGCTGTGGATGGCCGGGCGCTTCAGTCGTGGCTGGCATGGCATGGCATTTCCGTAGGTACATGGGTAATGTGGGACGGCGGCACGCAATTAGGTGCAAATGCAAATATGTATGCCTTTGCGTGCGTGGTGCATGTTGAGACAGTAAAACGGCTTTTTGCCTTGCCTTGCCAGAGATCTATCTATGTAATGTAATGTAGAGGCGCTGCAAAGCGGGGGGAGGGTTGTGGGAGGGACGTTAAATACGCGCTCTGTGGATAGATATATATGTATGTACTAGCAACGGAGGATAGCGACAGATACATAGCCAGATAACTACTTAAGGAGAGGGGGGTTAGTGAGAGTGAGTGAAGGTGTTTTTAGATTTTTAACATTGATATAGTTATAGGTTTGTATTTATTATTGTTTTGTTGGGGGGTGGAGAAGAGTGGACTTTCCTGATTGAAGAATCCCCATACATCCATCCATGCATGATCCATCCATCGATCCAGGAGAGAAGTCTAGCTAGGAAACTCTAACTCTACCTCATGCTCAACTCTCAGGAGGATGGATGGTGGTGAAGAAGAAGAAAAAAGGAAAGAAAAAGAAAAAGAAGGAGCCTCACACTGCCAGTGAACCGTGAAACACTCCAGGTGATGATGCAGTTAATAGGTGATAGGTGATAGGTGATAGGTGGGTGAGATGGAGAGGTGGGAGGGAGGGAGCGAAAGAGAAAGAGAGGGAGCGTACCTACATAACCGAGCTCTTGCGTGTGTGGTGTGTGTGTTGCTAAAAAGAAAGTCTGGTCCGTGTAATGCCTGTCTCTCCTTACTTACTTTTTAACCTGCATACACCATCATGGTGCCTGCATCTCTCTACTCTCTACTCTACTCTACACTCCACTACCACCACCACCATCATCACCATCCACTCAGAGCTTAAAAAAACCTAAAATCAACTGACACGATCGACTGAAATAGGGTCATTTTTCTGTCTTATCTCTGTGTCTCTCCGTATGTGTCTGTCTCTCCGTCCCTGTCTCTGCATCCTCTAACACACCACACACACTTAGATACACACCCAATCCAAGGATAGATATATGGAAATACCAGCATTGAATTGGTTTATTTCCGTGCAGCGTCAATATGAACAATTCACCAGGAGCCAATCAACCCACCTGAAACGCACAGCTTCTTTTTTTTTTTTTTTTTTTCTTCTTCCCTGACCAGCGCTTAAACGTATGTAGTTTCCCCCCCCCCCCTCCCCGGTTCGAGTTATCGCTGCAGGGGCAGGAAAGGAAGCAGTATGTGCTAACTGCACTTACTAGCCGATAATATGAATATGGTACGGTGCAGGTTAGAAAGTAGACGTCGGGGTTACACAATATGTTCTTTTTGGACATGAGACCCTTTTCTTCTACTTTCTTTTCTTTTCTTGCTGCGGCCTATGGGAGCTGGCAGGCAGTGTACGGGTTTCGCAGGCGTCTAGGTGGTGCCTGATGGGAAAAACTGGTATTAAGATACGTCGTCCGGCCCCTCCCCACCACACCTAGTCGTGAGATGGTGGTTTCTGGAGTAATTTTATTCATCTCCGACCTCATTCCCCGACCTTACGGCTATCATTCTATTTGTCGTTGACGACACGACAGCGACGGGTTCGTTTCTTTTTCGTTCCTTCTAATTGGGGCTGTTTGTTTATTTGAAGGGTCTCAGGTAGACAGACGATAGTGTTGAACTCTATCTTTTTCATCAATTTTATTTTTATTTTTTTAACGCCATTATTATTGCTAGACGGACCTGGCTGTCTCTTCTATTCTCTCTCTTTTTTTTTTTCTTTTCTTTATTTCAGAAAGAACCTCTATTATATATAGTTCTACATACATACTAATTACAATATGTCGACACCATTTCTCACCCTCGACCCCCGTACCTCCCCACTCCACTTCTCGCCGCATCTCTCTCCCGAATCCCCAAATAACAGCGACAGTGACTACACTGACAACGTCTCCCCACTCACGCCCTCCCCCGTCGGTCAACATGATCCCTACCGCCTCTCCGGCTTTACCGCCTTCAACTTCGGCCTCAGTCCCGTCTCTCCCGAAACCACCTCTCAACCGCACCCCACCTCCTCGACCGCCAGTCTCGTCCCCCCAATCCCGCCGCGGGCATCCCCACCCCCACCAATCGTAATCCCTCAGCAGCAGGCCTCCGCACCAATCGTGCAGTCGAACGCACTGCCCGGCGGCGTCCACAGGGAGGCCCCCGCGGACGTACTCCCAGACGAACCCGCCCCGCCACCATACGAACGGTACAACCGCCGCTCCATGCTGTTCGGTGGCGTCCGCGCAAGCCGCGCAAATATCGCCGCGCACCAGCTCCCAACGGACCTAACCATCCCTGCGCCAGCTCATCAGCGGTCCGGCGCAGCAGGTGGACCGAGGCGCTTCAGTGGCCAGCGGCATATATATCCGCTGGCCCTCCGCGGTGGCGGCGGGGACCTTGCCCGTGACAACAGCCAGAAGCGGAAGCCGTCGTGGCGCATATTTGGCGGCGAGGAGCCGGTAGCGGAGAAGAGGACGCATATATCGAGAACCGGCAAATGGGTCATTGGCATTGTGGCTGCGATTATGCTGATTGCGGTTATTGTTGTCGGTGCTGTTTTTGGCACTATGGGGCGGGCGAAGGCCGCAAGGGCTGACGCGGATGCAAAGGCGGGGAATACTCTCATGCCGTTTGACCCTGTGAAATTTCCGGCGCTGCCGACGGGCGTGGTGGTCGTGGCGCCGCAGGACGCACCTCAGGTGCCGGCGGCGGCCTGTGTCAAACCGCGGACGCTGTGGAGCTGCGGTCTGCCTAAGGATACCAGCTTCCCGAGTAACAGCAGCACTGGCCAGGTCCTGCCAGAGTTCATCTTCACGATTGCGCTGCGCAACGCCAGCAACGACCATCCCGGCAGCTGGAAGCCCGTTCCCGCGCTCGTGCCAAACGATACTGAGTATGCAGCCGTGGCGGACGCCGATGGCATCGTCTCGGGCAACAAGGTCGGCGAGCTGACGCAGTTCTATGTGTCGCTGCAGACGGACGCCGATAAACCTATCAACATTGCCAGCGCAGACGGGGAGGAGGAGGGGGGTGCGGGTGTGGAGAAGCGGCAGGCGCCGAGTTCAGGCACGGCGATGATGCTGCCGGCACTGCTGCGGAATATGCAGTTGAGGCTGTTTGACCGCGGGCTGGACACGGAGCACTACAGCTTCTTTGTGAACTACAAGAAGAGCATCAATGTGCTTGCGGCGACGCCCGCGCAGGTCACCGCTGACACGGAGCTCGCGGATAGTCCGAGTGGGGTTGTGGCCGGGAGTGCTGGCGCGAAGCAGGTGGTGTGGGAGGGGACACGGTTCCGCGTTGTCATCTGGACGAAGATGAGGACGGGGGGTGCGAAGGATTTGATCGGAGAGGGGGGGCAGAGGTTGTCGAGTGTGCCGGTGAAGGGAGAGGGGTTCCCGTATGTGGTGAGTGTGTTTGAGGACCTGGTTGGGGAGAGGGGCGGCGTGTCTTGGACGCAGGATGGGGAGTTGGCCAAGAACGATGTGGTGGAGGAGGACACGGTGGGAGGGAAGGGGTGCTTTTGCGAGTGGAGGAATTGGAGGGAAGGGTTGAATTGAGGTGTTTTTTGTGGCTGGCCCTGGTGGCTGCCGGCATGTATAAAAGTCGTTGTCTTTTTTTTTGTGTGTGTGTAGGGAGGGATTTATATGTAGCTTAACTAGTGGTATGATTAGGACGCTCTTTGGGAAATATGGGTACTTTTTCTTTTCTTTTTTGTCCCCTTTCTTTTGTTTGGGTCGGCTGCTCGGGCGTTATGTCTAGTAGTAGTGTTCTTTTTTTTTCTTATCCTGGGCTGGGATATATGAATGGGATGGGTTGGGGGGCTGGTGTTGGGGTCGCGTTATATATACCCGCTATAGTAACTACTATTACATGCTACCATCTACTACTATCTAGGAGGAGGAGGGGGGGGGGGGGGGGACTTAATGGGAACTAAATTGTCGAGATGATGAATTGATACACTTATACCTCCAATCGTTACCTGACTGTCGTGTGTCATGTGCAACTCCCCCGTGGACACTGCTCTGCTCTGCTCTGGGCTCTGGGGGACACTTTGGGGCCTCGTCGGCCTCCAGCTTTGGCTTCCGCCGGAGGGTATAACGTGGAGAGGGTAGATGCAGGTACATGTACGTACTTCTGGTGCGGGGGGTAATGTTAAAGAAGTTGCCTTCTGGCTGGCTGGTTGGCTGGGTGTATGTGTCTGTTGGGCGGTTGCGGGCGGCGTGGCGGTGTGGAGTGTACTTGGTTGGATCGTAGCGGGGATGGGATGGGATGGGATGGGTGGTAATTGTGCTGTGTGGTCCAGTTCCTCGTGGCTCTGGGTTGGGAGTTGACGGGTTGGTTGGCTAGCTGTGTCAATGATGGGGTGGTGGTTCATGGGCGGTCACTCGGTCAGCTGGATATATGTGAATATAAATACTGTAGTAGTTTACATATTAAGAAAATCAGTAGGGTCTAGTGAAGTCTACTGCTACATATATCTACTACTACTGCTACTCCCCCTCCTTGCTCTCGTCCGCAATTCTACATGCCGCTTCCATGGCCCTCTCTAGGGCTTCGACTCCCTCTAGGGTATTTTCTAGATGGAGAGTATTTATGTTAGTATATATATATATATATTAATATTGAGGGAAAAGAAGGACTTACGAAAGGAACACACTATCCTCCCAGACCCAACCTTGACCCCCTCCCTCTCCGCACAGCTGCTCCACACCTCCTCCGACACCCCCCTCCCCTCTAGATCCACCCACGCCATGTTCGTCTCCACCGGCAGACTCACCCTCCCCCCCAGCGCCTTCCACTTGCCCTCCAACCTCTTCGCCCACGCATCCCCGACCCTAAGCTTACCCCCGTACCACACCTCATCGATGGCCTCGTTCGCCATGGCCGCAAGCACCCCCGGCTGCCGCATCCCCCCGCCAATCGCCTTCCTCATGTGTCTCGCCCTAGCCACCATCTCCGCGCTGCCCAGCACCACGCTGCCCATGGGCGCGCCCAGCCCCTTGGCCATGGACACGCTGAGGCTGTCCACCTCGGCGGCATACTCCCAGAGCTCTGGCGCGCCCTCGACCGCACATGCGTTCCACAGCCGCGCGCCGTCAAGGTGCACCTTGACGCCGTTCTCGCGCGCCCACGCGGCGATGCGCCGCACCTCCGGCAGCGGCATGATGACGCCGTTGATTGTGTTTTCCAGCGACACGACCCGCGTCGCGGCGTAGTGGATGTCGTCGCTGATGATTGCGGCGCGCCGGACGTCCTCGAGCGTTAGCCACAGGCTGTTGCTGGGCGCCACGGGCTGAACCATGGCCTGGCTGAGGGAGGCGATGCCTCCGGCTTCAAAGACGTTGACGTGTGCGCGGGCGTCGCAGAGGACCGAGTGTGGCGGGTGGGAGAGGTGGGAGCGCAGACACAGCTGGTTGCCCATGGTGCCGGTGATGACGAAGAGGCCGGCGGGCTTGCGGAAGAGGGATGCGACGCGGGATTCGAGGTGTATGGTGGTCGTCGACTCGCCGTATATGTCGTCGCCGAGGGAGCAGGTGGGGAGGGAGGCAAGCATGCGCGGGGTGGGGGTCGTAAGGACGTCGGAGCGGAAGTCGTGGGTGCAGGGGGGGTGCGTCCATGGGTTTATGGGTGTGGCGGTGGAGAAGGCGCCGGCGGCGGGGATGCCGGAGCTGCCTTTGGAGAGGTAGTATCTGGGGAAGACTGGTCAGTGCGGGATCTGGATGTGAGGTTCTTGTATATACTAATCATATAGATATAGATATATAGATATATTAATTAAGAGTGCTAGGGATCAACTTACAGGTTTCTGATGCCCCTACTGCTGGTGGTGCTGCCTCTGCAGGTAGAGCCCAGTCGTGGGAAAAGAAGCATCCTAGCTATGATATATGATATATATATAAGTATATATATGTAGATGGACAGATACTACTCAGGTATCAATCACTGGAAAGCGGGATCAGGGCGTATGGAGGGTGGGAGTGAGATCTGGGGATGAAGCCTTATAGTCAGATAGATAGATAGATATGAGTAGAATGTATATAGATAGATTGGTACTGACGGGGGGAGGTGCCTGTATTGTAGATATATCTGTATAATATCTATTCCACTCCATGCATATGTCAAGAGAGGGGGAAGGTTTATATAGACGGTTTACTGAACACTGTGTAACTGAAGTGCTTACATTCCAATTGCTTGCTTGACTGCCATATCTCCTCCTCCATCCCATTGCATTAACCCCCCCATCACAACTCCAAGGCTTACATTCCTGTGCGAGCGAGCAATTTCACCACCACCACCCGCCGCCCGGCGAGCTGAGCTCAGCTTATATCTAGATACTATATATCGAGAAGTCTCCGCCGGGCCGCGACTACCGTAGTGGGGTACAGTGGCATTCCAGACCCCCACGTGCTGTGTTCGGTGGTGGTATACAGCTTGGTGTTTTAACCCCTCCTGTTGGCCTGCGCGTGGGGGGAGGGGGAGGGGGAGGGGATCGGCCGGAGAGACTGGGGAGTCGTGGTAGCAGTATGGGTTCCAGGATGTATGAGAATTAATGCATCTCAGCTTTAGTAGAGTATTAGCTACTTAGCAGAAGTGTCCTAAACACAACAAGGCGGTCTCGGTCTCGGCAGTGCTGCTGCTCGAGGGAGCGGGGGAAGGGGGAAGGGGGATACAAATGGGGTATATGATGTAATGCGATATGTACTCTAGTAGAATATCCACTCTAGTACCTGTTGGCTGGTACGAGATGAGATGTCGTGCATTAGCCATCTTGCAATCTGGAGGTGGAGGAGACACAAAACACCATGGAGTAAGACATACAGGGATCTAATCAAATCTTTTGATTGACGAGTGATGTTTCGTGATAGACAGAGGAGGGGAAAGGAAGGTCCAGTGCTGTGCCCAGTTTTGGTATATGCACTTTATAGATATGCTGTTTACTGCTGTGGAGGGGTTGTGGATTATGGATGGATGGATAGATCTACTGCTACTCTGCTGATATTACTGCTACTACTGCTACGAGGTTGGGTTAAGCTTTCCGGGCTGTCCTGAGTAAGACTGCAAGTGCTATATCCGTTACCCAACTGTCCAATCAAGGCCTGGGAATCTACATCTACATCTCATCTAGCCAGCCAGCCAGCCAATTAATGCAGGAGGAGGAGGAGCGTAGGACGGGGAATGGGGCGAGCATAGGCTTCTCTATACATCCCAAACTCTCACGTATGATACAAAATATCACCTCCATCACAATGCCTCCCCCCAAGGTAAAAAAAAAAGAAGAAACAAGAAAAGAAGAAATGAAGAAAAAACAACTAAAAACTCCACATGCAATTTTCCCACAACCTACTTTTGTCCCGGGAGCACATTCTGCATCTCGAACTTGTATCCCTTAATCTTTGCCTCCTTGAGCAGCTCGAGGTATCTCTCTATTCGCCCCCGCCCCACCCACAGCCCCCACATTAGCCATGCACTCTCCCACCAGACCAGAATCGAAGACTCACCCCTCAGCTTCCCGCAGTTCTGCAGATGGTTGACCCCCTCGCGGTAGTAGCACTTTCCGAGCTCGTCGCGCACAATCCGCGCCATCATGCTCTTGACCCACTGCTCGCGGAGGATGGCGTCCTGCGCGGCCTTGAGCGCCTGGTTGTCGTCGTAGTCGACGCCGTTGAACGTGGGCGGTACGGAGGGCTTCTTTGCGAGGAAGGCGGGGGACTCGGGGGTGGGCATTTTTCTGGATGGATGGGTGAGAGTGGTCAGTAGGAATTGGGAGTTGTGAGAGTAAGAGGAGAGGGGACGTACGGATAGGGTGGATCAATGGGGGGAGTAATCTATTGCTATCTGTCTGTTGCTGTCTATTGCTGTCTCTGCTGTCTGCTGCTCTCTGATGAATGTGGACGGATATTGGCACTTGGCGCTTATGTCATATGTAACAGGGAATTCCCCCGCAGTGAGTGGGTTAGGGGTTTGATATATACCCTGGTTCTGTGTATATGTAAGCATGTGCGACGACGTCAATGATCGCGGGGCCTTAATCTTGAGATTCTTCTTTATTATCGAACGACGACATCAACACCAACATCACCGCCGATATCAAACACCACAACCCAAAGGAAAGGTCTACTCTGCAGCTCTGCAGCTATACAGCTATACAGCTCGATCTCTACAGCTCTACATCTCTCTACCTTTTGCATCTCGACTCTCTACACGTATATACTAGCTAGTATATATATACACCTCTACAGCTCTCCTACCCACCCCCCAAAGACGATGCCATTCCCCTTCACCCTCCCCACAACCTCTCCAATCTCCTATCCAACCTTCTTCACCTCCCCCGTCTACCCCTCCCTCCCCCTCCTCGCCTCCTCCCACCGTGGCACCCTTCGAGACGCCCTCAAAGCCCACAAGCGCCTCCCTCCCTCCTCCCAGCTCTCAAACATCCCCCACCTCATCAATCTCCTCACCCAATACACCACCCACTTGCTCACGCTCACCACAGCCCTCGAAGACAACGCGGCCTTCCTCCTCCCCACGGCGCCGCAGTTCTCCACCTCGTGGCGCGCAACCCTCACCCCCGCCCACCGCCTGTCCCCCGAGCCCCCCCGCCTGCAGCGCAACGGCCTCAGCTACGAGATCTTCTTCACCCTCAGCACCCTCGCATACGCGCACACCCTCCTCGCGCTGCACCAGCTCCGCCAGGTGCTAGAGCCCTCGTCCACCACCACCACCAGCATAGCCCCACCAGCAGACCCACAGCAACTGTTCAACCTGGCGTCAGCGAACCTGCTCACGGCAGCATCGATATATTCGCACCTCCTGACGCGGCCACAACCGCCCTCGGCAGAGACATGGCCGGTGGAACTGACGCCGCCGTCGCTGTCGGCTCTGAGCAGCCTCAACGTCGCGGACGCGACGCTCATCGCCGTCGTCAAGCAGGACCCCTACCCAACCTACGTGAGCCTGACGTCGTCGTCGTCGAGTAAGGAGAAGGGGGCGCGCCGGCGCGAGTGGCTGTACAGCCCGCCTGCGCCGCCGACGAGCGTGCGCGCGCTGCTGCTGGCAAGGCTGTGCGTTGCCGCCAGCGACCATGCCGGGAGGGCGCTGGGGCTGCTGAGGGCCGAGACGGTGGCGGGTGAGTTGCGGACGTATGTGGATGCGCTGCAGCGGGTGGCCAGGGCCAAGGCGTGTCGGTTTCTCGGTGTTGATGCGGAGGCGGCGGGGCGCTGCGGGGAGGGGATCGCGTGGGTGATGCTGGCGAGGGAGATTTTGGGGGGTGCCGGGGGTGCCGGTGGGAGTGGCGGCGGCAAGGGTAAGGGTGTGTGGGGGATGGATGCGGGGAGGGCGGAGGAGGAGATGGTGTGTGCGGCGTTGGAGAAGCGGTGGAGGAAGGTGAACGACTCGGTCATGTTTCAGACCGTGTTGGGGATCGAGGAGGTGAGGGCGCGGATGCCGAGCGGGAGGGAGATCCACAGCGTCGGGGTGTGGGAGGCGCCAAAGTTGGGGGCGGAGGAGATGAGGGCGCTGAGGATGGAGAGTGCTGTGGGATTGGATGTGGGGGAGGGCGTGGAGGAGGATAGCGGCGGGGAGGAGACGGGGAAGGTTGAGTATGCTGGGAAGGGGGGGTATTATTAGTTTTTTTTCTTTTCTTGTCCTTTCTCTTTTATGTATTTAGTTTTTACCTTTATAATACCTGGCGTTCATGGCATCTTTCTGGTTGGGTAGTAATGAGATCACGGTGAGCTCGATCACGAACTGTATTAATGGTCTGAGGATATAGAGAGCTTTATAAGAATTATAAGTGCATGTACATGTCTAAATTATACCGCCCTGGCCCCGGTTCTCGAAGAAAGATTGTGGCTTTAGAATAGAGAGGAAAGTCTCCCGACTATAAGCTCCGCATCACCCATGGGTCTCAGGCAGAGTATTAACCACGGCGCGAGTAATCTAGCTGTTCGTGGGGGGAGGCACTGTATTCACTCTATATAGCTTTAATAAACCCCGGGCGCCGCCCCTTCGTAGCTATTTTATTTCCCGTTGATTATTGGCTAACAGGAACTAACATCCATGTACCCCTCATCCATCTCCGGTGGTCCACCGACACAATCCTCTCAGGCAATTGTATCCATATACGTACTTACGCACATGTATGTATGTGCAGGAAACATTAATTGGCACAAAGATTGGCCGACAACGTTGCGGGCTTGGCGTGCGAGTGACGCGCTGTGATTAACTGGTCCCCCATTCCCCCCAAAACCCACACCCACACGTCCCAGGCCTGCACACATACTAGGCGTACAGTTTAAGCCTTAGCTACATATGTATGCCGACCTCCTAGTACCTCTCCTGACCGATCTAAGGGCGCGCTCAGCACCCCGATTGGGTACCTGCTGGCCTATCTAACAGGTCTAACTTCTGGGGACCCGTTTGCCAATGTGCTAGTCGTCCTGTTTGTTTATCTGCTCACACGGATGTAGTGGTTGATCTGTTTACCTGGGTGGGGCGCTGGCATACTTACGTCCCTGGGCACCTGCTCGCTGCTCTGCCCGTTGCCTAAGGTTTATACATACTGCCGATGTGTTTCTATCAGATATATACTTCATTAAGTATCAAGTATATGCGCATCTTAAGATACACACATGTAGATTCATCTATAGATCCTTGTACTACTGCAGCTGTACCTACTGCACGTATGCAGCTGTATCCCTTCGTCTGCCGACTGCTGCCCCCCTATAGTAGAGGAACCAATTTTCCATTGGGTGAAAAACGAGATCCGTTAGTAAAGCCACACTGGATTTGTTTTTCTTGGAGGGGCGGCATTTTATTGACAGACGAAGGGATAGCTAGGCCGGAACAAAGAATGATCTGGTGTATATGGAGTGACAGTCGTTCCGTAGCTCTCTTTTGAAATAGCCGTTTGTGTGGCCACCGTTGATCTAAGCAAATTGGTGGTGGTGGTGCCGCTGCCGTTCCTCTTCTTGCTGCTACTGCTGTCGTTAGCTGTAAGGACGATGCCAGTTGGTAACAAATGGGGGACTTACCTATTGTGATGAAAGTAATGACTGTGATAATGATGATGGTGGTGATGATAATAGCGAGGTATAAGGAAAGAGATAGGCTCGTTGTACGGAAAACAGCAAGCTGTCCGTGGGGGATGGGTACGAGACTAGGGGGCTGGGGAGGGGTTACAGCAGCACTCTGAATACTACATGTAGGCCCAGTGGATATATATAGTGAGAATCACTAAAACTGGCTCATCAGGTTTCAAGCTACCAGATTTGCCTAATCGAGTAATTCTTTTCTTGCCATCGAAAATAAGATTTCAGTGCTAGCGTAAAGTTTGGATAAACGACCCACCAAACGCCGAGCCCGTAGGGTCATCCGTTGTTGTCTTCTAGAGATGGCTGCATGTATGAAGTATCAATCAATCAAGTATCAATCTTCTAGAGATGGACAGTCGCTCTCGAGTGATAACCCCCCCCCCCATCTTTGCCGAGTAATTCAGTGGCTATGTTGTGGCGACAATATGACTCTTACTCGAGTTCCTCTATTTAAACAGTAGTAAGTCCCTCTTCTCCCTTTAACGTCGACTGAGCTGAGTCCGTCACTATATCATCTTCTTTTTCTCATGCTATTATTTGTTAACACTCTTCAGACGCAGGCAAAATTTTGTGTGATACATAAAGTACCTGCATGCACATGACTGCATCATCAGAAACTTTCCAAACTGGCCTCAACAGTTCTTTTTCTACCGTTCTTACAGATCCTACTTGGCGGTGTCCTGCATTAATTCAACTGAACTTGGCGCTGTTCGATAGAGTGAACGTCTCTACTAGGATTGACCTGAAACCCCTGTCCGCCATTACAAAGGGATCACTGTCACCCCGTGGGTGAATATAGTCGCATTTCCTGCTCGTCGATCGACTACTCTATGTATTCGATCCTTTTTTTTTTTTTTTTTCCCTGCATGAGAGTTACAGTCGCTGCAGCCCGGGTCAGCCGTACATACCAGTAGGTACTAAAGCCTCCTTACCGTTAAACAACCGTTGTTGCCTGGACGGAGAAGCCACCGCTAGCCAGCTACGTACATACTTCGTAGAGGCACATTTTCTCTCCCTCAACTCCAAAGTGGAACATGAATTATATACTCGTCTCTCCATGATGTTTCCGAACACGACCAATCATATTGCATACCATATAAAGGGGGGACTTAGTATGCATGCAATAGCAGTATGTACTTACCTACTCTATTGCCAGGACTAACGGTACCTGAATATGGCCAAAGTGGCTGAAGCGAGGGAGTGGTTAGTGATTTTCTGATGAAGGCACTTGGTGCAATGTGATGTGATGTGAAGAAAACACTCTGGCATCTGCAGAACAAGCATCAGCTTACCGTTGGTTTCCTGACTTGCTTTATTCAAGCTTATCTCTTTTGCACCCTATTAGTCGGCTTTGTAATTAGTAGGGATGATCAGCAAGCGTTGTTGAGGCTACATATCAAAATAGGTATGCAGGAAATTTACCGGAGGCGCAGTCTTTGCGACAAGGGTATTGGGGGGTGGGGGTTATATAAGAACATCAAAATCCCCCAATATGTACTGTTTGTGTACCATATCCAACTCCAAGTCTTACAAGAAATCGAGTGCTTGTGCGGGGGTCTCTTAGCTCTTGCATATCGTCCCAGCGACTACCGTCACTATAGCCATTATAACTGCAGTAGATCAACAACCGCCTTTCCGGGCGGGATGGCTTCAAGCACACTGTTCAATGAGATTGAACGGTACAAATTCAACACGACTTTCAGTAACAACGGGTCCACCTACCAGCATGCTATACCGGCCGACCCCGAAACGGCAACCACGAGATTTGAAATATGGAAGAGGGTTAAACTCTTGGCTCGGGGAGCGTTTGGAACAGTCTGGTTGGAAGCTGAGGAGAAGGGACAGCAGTTGAGAGCGGTCAAGAGAATTGCAAAGACCAATAATGCGCTGCATCTGAGGGAGTTGTTGACGCTGACGAAGCTGAAAGTGGTATGTAAACATCCCTTTCGCTTCCGCAGCAAAATGCTATATGTACTAAAGGAGTTGTATTTTTTCCCCCCCTTATAGTACCCAAAGCATTTCGTGCAGTTCTTTGGATGGTTTGAAAGTGAGGAGGACATGTACTTTGCCATGGAGTATATCAAGCATGGAGACCTCAGCAAGCTCATCAATAGGAATAGTATGCCTATACCGGAGAGTGATGTTAAGAGTATCTCACGTCAAATACTCGATGGCTTAAAGGTTATGCACGATAATGGTTTTTGTCACAGGGATCTTAAGCCAGAGGTAATTCGAACCTGCGAGTTAGATCGGAATATGTGACTAATATCAACGCTCGATAGAATATATTAGTTGTCTCGCCATCGCCAATCATTGTTAAAATTTGCGATTTCGGAGTCTCGAAGCGCTTACAGGAAGGAACCAACTTCAGAACCACCGTTGGTACGTTTGGTTATGTAGCGCCAGAGGTTTCGGATTTATTTGAGAACGACTCGTCTGTGTACACTTGTGCAGTTGATATATGGTCACTGGGGTGCCTTATATATGCACTTCTAACCAAGGAAACACCATTCCCGGCAACAAGGAAATTAATCTCTTTTGTGGAAGGTCTCATACCGTTCCCAGAGTCGAAACTAGTGGAAAGTAAAGCGAGTCAGGATGCAATCGCGTTCATCATTAACTTGATGATGCCGGAGCCCGAGGCGAGGTTAACTGCTCGTGCAGCGCTCAATGAACCGTGGCTCAAAGAGGAATTTGAAACAATGGGCAGGAAAGGGCGAATTAGTGGTAGGCGAGACGAATATCTCTAAGACGAACCTTACTAACTAAAACATAGGCCGAGCTTGTAAAAAGGCACCACACCGCTGCGCCGATATACACTGCGCAGCCCGCCATGGAAACGTCGGTACCGTCCGGCTTTTTACAGAAAGGAGAGAATCGAATATCAAAGTCAAAAACAAGCAAGGACGAACCCCTCTGCACTCCGCCGCTGCCGCAGGCCATGTCAACTTAGTGAAATATCTTTTGAAGAAGGGCGCAGATATCAACGCAGCTGGCAGATTTGGAGAAACTCCGCTACATTGTGCAGCCTCTGCAGGTTGTAGAGATGTTGTGGGGGTCCTGGTTGACCAGGGAGCCGATATCATGAGTAGAAAGAAGGACGGACAGACCCCTTTGCATTCTGCCGCTGCGAGTGGGCATTGTGCGGTTCTCAATCTTCTATTGGAGGCAGGAGCAGATATCTGTGCCACCGACAAGGACGGATTGACAGCACTGGGCGAGGCCACATATTTGGGGAGAAAGAATATGGCGAAAATGCTCCTGGTGAAGGCCGAGGGAGGTTTTACCAGTGTGCGTGATGGGTATTGCCGAGGAAAGATAGTCGGTAGACTCCGTCCCAGCAGAGACAAAGAACCCCCTCTCGGCGTCGCCCCGCCAGTAAGCCTCCAAAAGGAAATCAAACTTCGTGGTAAAGTAATATACAGGAACACATGGATACACGGAGCCAAGGGATGGGATCCCTCTCCCTGGCGAGCTTTAATGCCTTATTTCTCTGGTAGCGGTCTTATACGTGACGGGAAAACGTCCGTTATGGGAAGGGGATTCATGTTTATGATCACCTCTATCACTCGCAGAGCTAAAGTAGCCATGGGCCACATGAATGATCCAGGGGATATCGATGAGGAGTGTTGCAATCATGGTGGGAGCAGTTACCTCACGACACCTGCCCCACCGGTTGTCTAAATTGTTCAAGGCCCGCAATAGAAGGATATGGGTTGTAAGTGTTCGTGGGATGGAGCAAGAAGCAATTGCCCCAATTGCAAGCATGCAATTTCATTGAATCTCTGGAGGGAAATTTGGAGTATGTCGAGAGGTAGTGCAAGGAGGTTATATATGTTTTAGGGACGTTCCTTGAGTTATTTCTTTGTCATTTTTCTGTGTTTACCAACCTGTGCTATAGCTACATAGCTACATAGCTACAGCAACATACGTACATGTACCTACAATATGTAGTTGAACAACCATGATCTTGGTCATGAATAAAAGCGTTTTTTTGGACCTTATTTCCGATTCATGGTTCTCTAGCCACGTCCTAAAAATAGTACGTTAGCTACTTACATGTATCGAGTTATAATTGACTCTTGAACACCTAAGGCCCCGATCTTGTATAATTCCCAGGCCCGTCATAAATTCTCTATAGGATATCCGAGGTTGACTCTACTCTAAGAGATTCGCGCTATATAGGAGGGCGGGATCTTATCTAATCTTATCTTCTTTCAGTAGCAACTTTAACAAGAGAAAACATGTAGCTTGAAACACATACACCCTACCTACACTTATGAGTTCGTTTGGAGCGTTCCGCTTTCCTACTTCTATAAATAAGTAATTATCATCGTATTTGTTGATCTGGAGACCTCGACCCATTCATGCAAGGCAATATGAGCTGATCTTGCAATACCATGTCAACGCCTGATATGGCCTGTTTCGCAATAGAAACCACGCTGCCTCACGACCTACAAGCAAAATATATATCGCCCTTACAAGCTTGAGAGATGGGAGAAATAACCATCTAACCCCCCTCGATAATTTAACAAATGCGCAACTATCTTGCTATTCTACCTCTCGCGTTCCAATCTTTCTTAAACTTTAATACCACCAGTACCAATATGGTCCATTCTCACTTCCCTGCGGATCCGGAGTGGAAGGGGTTACTACAGGGGCAGCTCGTTAAGCAGCCGGTGAACTTCTTCCAGCTGGCAACAGTAGCGGAGGCATCCATACCGCATGTCAGAACATTGACCTTGAAGGGATTCTTAGGCGAGACAAGGTACGTTACTTGTCGAATTCTCCACGTTTGTAGCTGCATTTTTGACTACATCAAGGCGTACACGCCTGAAGTATTTGTAATATATGCCGTACCTCAACTGACAATGGGCATGTTTCCAGCTACTCCAAAACGAGCGAAATACCTGAAGAATCGCGCAATCCATCTGCACGGTCGGATGTGTTCTTCATCACCAGTAACGCGCAGCAACAAAAGTTCAAAGATCTGGCATTTTCCAACCAGATAGAGGCAGTGTTTTGGATCGCGCCCTCGGGGGCGCAATGGAGAATTCGCGGTCACGCTGTCGTAATTGGAGGTAAAGGTAAATCCGAAGCTGCCAGCCGAAAGGAGCTCGATAGGCACCTCACGAAATCCAATCCGAGCTGGAGCTGGGAGAAGGAATTGGAAAAGATATATGATGGTCTAGATGCGAAATCCAGAGAGAGCTTTGGGGTAAGTAGGCTAGTTCCTATTTGTGCACCTTTTTGTCAGACCCCCCCAGGAGCGAGTTGAGTTTGCTGACAGGCGTTCTGGATGATATATAGGACTCGAAGGAGATATCGGAGGACTTTAGACTACTGGTGGTGGTTCCAGAGCACATTGAAGTACACTTGTTGAAACCGGAAGAAAGGATATTGAATTGGACTGTGGAGGAGGAAGTTGAATCAAAGGTCTAGAAAACTTTATGACCAGATTTGTATTTTAGCTATTTTAGCATTTAATTTCATTTGCGAGTATGATGTAAACAAAAAAGAAAAAATTTAATTTCATTTCTTAAAAAACGCGGCATCTCCCGTTATCGAGTGATAATTTGTGCGGTGGCACAATGACATCACCATTTCCTATAGATCCCTGTTTGTCCTGCTTTTGTATTTGCATTGATATCTTTCCTAGATATCCCCCCGTGAATTGAAACTCATGTCCTCCTTCAAAATATCTTTAGTCCCGATCTCTTATACCAGCACAAATACCACACACAATGTCCTGCTTCGGCTACCGAAAAAAGTCAAACCGCCCCGATACGGAGCCTCTTCTGCCTCAATATGATGAGAACACCACACTCCAGAGAAAAGCTCATGGCAAGCTTCACACGTACCAGATGCTACGCGCTCTCTCAAAGGGCTACTTACCATCAACCGAGCAGGCCATAGTTCAGCTCCGAATCCTTCTTGCTGCGGATATTTTGAACCCTACAAATACCCAACTGACAACGGATGGCCGAAAGTTTGTGCGTCAAGTCAGAAAGCTTCTTATAGAGTTCATTGAGCTATTGCAAGAGAAGAATGGGGAAGACCAGTTGCAAGAGTTTCTGTGGTGCGCTGGAAAAGCCAGAGTCGCGTTAGATGCTCAAGACTTGGTGCAAACAGCTACAAATTCAAGGGCCAGAGCGGACGCGAGAGCTGGTAGGAAACCTCTATCCCCCTTGATGCAAAACTATTGCTCACTGGTTCATAGCATACGATTCACTTCAGACCGTCTTCGACCTTTTACTGGCAAATGGCGACTTTCGGAAGCTGTTCTCGGACGTAACCACGCTCATCCGTCAAGTTCTTGCCGATACAGCTACAGCGTCTGCAACCGCCGCACAAACGGTTGCCGACACGATATCACCTGATGGAAACGAAATTGCGGCAGTCACATCAAAGGATACTGTTTTCGCTTCAGATATTCCTAGGGAGGATGTTGTGGAAGTACCAGTGCGGGAAGTGGCTGACGCCGTGGCTACTGGGATAGCTGATACTGTTGGAGAAACAATTGACAGTGCAAGGAGAGAGTTTGGCCAGGAGGACAGGAAGAACGCCCTGTTAAACAGGATGCGAATGGCTGTCCTCCGGTTGAGGAGAAACACCGACTATACGGAATCAGTTTCAATCTTATCCCTTCTTCTCAAGAGATACGCGTACACAT
This sequence comes from Morchella sp. 2018-W16, assembly GCA_024713755.1. Taxonomy (NCBI): domain Eukaryota; kingdom Fungi; phylum Ascomycota; class Pezizomycetes; order Pezizales; family Morchellaceae; genus Morchella; species Morchella sp. 2018-W16. Next base: position 68,557 of record JAMGYY010000017.1, on the reverse strand, counting down.
ACTCCCGAGCTCTGGACAACACAGCCGCCGCTTTAGGGGAGGATTTGCAACCGAATCCAGAGCTTGATAGAGCCTTGAAGTGTTTTACGAGTATTGTCAAGTCATTCGGAGAAAGGCGAGAGTGGGACGAACTTTCAGAACGCTGGGATAGTGTAATGAGCCATATCCACCGAGATGCAGAATTTGAGAGTGTTATGGATGACCTTGGCAGCTCAGTTCAAGCTTTTCTAACAGATCCCGATTTCGTCTCATCTGCAGAAGACAAGCTATCCGCAATCCGCGAGAAAATACGTGGTGTTGGTACCGAAGGGACTGTCAGAGGAGATGTAGATGCCTTGATTGAACAAGTACATAAATTGTACCTTTCAATCATCAACGATGCTTCTGTGTCCAGAGTACTCTCCACATCCCATACAATCCTCCATACAGTATTCCCGGCTTCGTCAGATCACATTGTAAATCCAAACCTTACTTCCGATATGTTCTATGTACTTCTCCCACTTGCTCTTAAATTGGTTCAGTTTGTACCAATTCCACGCCTCACGATATCTGCGCCTGAGATTGACCTGCTAGTCGAAAACCTAATCATCGAACCCGGTGACACGATAAATGATTCATCATTCTTTCCCTTTCGCCTTAGAATCGAGACTCAAAATAACGTTGAGGTCCGTAAGGGTCTTCATCGTAACACCGCGACCCTGGACTCCTTTGCGACAGTCAAGATAGAAGGCATCACGATGCGAGCAGATGAGGTGGGATACTGGTTCCAACTTCACAAGGGACTATTAAGGTTCAGCGAGTCAGGCTTAGCTGGCTTCCAGATGGATGAGAGGGGCATGGATATCCATCTTGATGTTGAGTTTGGAAGGGACCGAGTCGACCAGATTGTTAGTCTGCGCGGGGTGCGTGTCAAAATCCACAAACTATCATACACTTTGAAGAAATCGTACTTTTCATTTGCGGCATGGCTATTCAAGCCTGTCATTCGCCGAGTTCTGCGGAGAACACTTGAACAGGAGATAGCAACCAGCATCGAAAACGCATTGAGGTTTACAAACCGAGAGTTGCTGTTCGCCCGAGAGCGCTTGCGGGCGACCAGGATTTCTGAGCCGAACGACTGGAGGAAGTTTATCCGTGCTGTGATCACAAGGCTGACACCTCTGGAGAACCCAGACGTGGATGTTCGAATGAGTGTATTGCCACAGAGACGACAAGGCGTTTTCGAAGGTAAGAGGACGCCTGGCAGTCTAGTAGGGCTCTGGGAGGAGGAAGGGGAGAGAGCAGGCGAAATCGTGGACGACGAGGCTGCAGGTGGTTGGAGGAATGAGGTTTTTGACGTTCACACTGTCATGATGACTTGATAAGTTGATGATATTATTGGAGTTTGTAGGTTATTTAGGTTTTGTAGTTGAACTTTTTTCCCTACTTGCGGGCCAGGATATACATACATATCTGCAAGGATAATATATAAATAAGTACATGTAAGTACATGTATTCTATAGATAGCGAACCACAAAATGCGCTGCACGTAGAGGTTTGAGATGGTACATGTACTACAATAAGCTTAAAGGTGTATGGAACAAAAGGTTGATACGTGTGGTTCCCTCTCTCTCTATCATAGGATTCGACGTGCTTAACCTTATTATGTCTCTGATGCATACGTGGTAGAGTAATATTCCCAGGCTCATGTTGGGGCCTATAACAAGTAATAATGCTACCAGGGTGGCCACTGGTGTTCTTGCAAGCGAGGTGGGGATGAACGATGAACATGCACATGTATGTATTCACAATAGGAAGTAATAAATTACTCCGCCAAGCCATAAAAGAAAGAAAGAAAAAACATTCGGAATAAACACCAGGAACGTCTCCGAGTGGATCAGTTCCACATACCACTCTCTAGAAAAAGGATCATTCCCGTGATAAGTATCACCGAAAATCAAATGATGCGCTGTACCCTAGGCTTCTACATTAAATACATACAACTATGTATGTATGTACATTGCAATAAGAGGAGTACACATGCGATTCTGGAGCTCTATATAATATACGGGAATTATACAGAGGTTACAGTAGCTACTGTAATTAATTAAGCCACCACGATCGTTCCGCAGCAGCAGCAGCAAGGTACCTCACAAACCCACCCACACACACACACCCCTGAGAAGATCCCTTGGAAAACGCGGGGAAGAAACACAAGACCAACACACAACCAGTCAAGTCGCCAAGTCGCGATCCGCCTTCATCATCATTCAGAACAACGATCACAAAAAATGCCGTTTGGTGGTTGATGACGAAAGAGCCAAGATGTAGCTTATTGCTTGGGATGCTGACCGCGTTTTTTTTTTTTCTTTTTCTTTTACCGATGTCTAGACTGGTAAGGCATCATGTACTGACTCTAGCTAGACAGAGAAAAGAACTAAAGATTTGTGAATGATTGATATAGTGTATACTCTATATACAGCTACATGAAGCTACATGTAGTGGCATAAAATGTTTTATTGCGCCCTCTTCAGCTATAGTACAGTACATAAGTTCATACTTATGTAAGTAACTAGATCGTCGTCTTGTCAGAGGCAGTGTTTACTCTGTGCTGCCTCAATATACCTTGATTTGCAGAACGGCTTACGACTTCTATGTCTTGGTAGTCTTGGATTGTCTTAGGTTTATTGTTAAAAGTACATGTAGACGTCACCTACATACTTACCTTAAGTAGAAGTATGATGTGATTCGTCAGTATACTACATGTATACATATACTTGATATGTAGTAGTACATTGTGTAAACTTGGCTTTCCAATTGGTGAATACGGAATACGAATTACCGAAGCCAGGGTTTAAAATTCCACAGAGACTTTCTCGTATAAAACTCCCTTCTTTCCCCTCCCCTCCCCTTCTTTCCCTAATCCCTCCATCTTCATTCTCCAGATAAATCGCGACAATCTTCTTTACTCAGAAAGGATTTAGATTTTTATATCACTTGAATCAAATCATCACAATGATCTCAAATAAACTCCTTTCTTTACCTCTTCTCCTCTCCCTTCCACTGGCATCTCTCGCCCAGAGCTTGTCTCAGGTTTTGGGTAGCACCAATGATGTCTCAAGCCTGGCTGCAGTCCTTCAAGGCTATCCTGACATCACTCAATCCCTATCAAGTGCCAGGAACATCACCATTCTCGCTCCCAGCAATGAGGCATTCTCTGCCCTCATGAACTCCTCGTCGGGAACGGATGTGGACAACTCCACCATTGCTGCTTTGATAACCTATCATGTGCTCGAGGGGGTCTACAGGTCGGATACATTCAGGGACACCCCTCAATTCCTGCCCACTATGTTGAATGACTCGAGATACGGAAACTTCTCCAATGGGGGTAAACAGGTTGTTGAAGCCATCAATGTCAATAGAAATCCTACTTTGTTCTCTGGAGCAAGGATGAACTCTTCTGTTTCTACAGCTGTAAGATCTAGTTAATTATACCCCCGCTCTTATTTCATTCATCCTAACAGTGAAATTTAATAGGACGTTACTTTCGATGGGGGTGTCATTCACGTAATCGACACTGTTCTTACGTTACCGATGAATGTTTCAACCACTGCTATTGTTGCGAACTTGACAGCTGCTGCCGGAGCTCTTGCCGCTGCCGATCTTGTTGATACTATCGATACCGCTCAATCTATCACAATCTTTGCTCCAAACAATGAGGCATTCCAGGAAATTGGAAATCTGTTACCTAGCCTTAGCAATGAGGCGCTTAGGGACATTCTGAAGTGAGCTCATGGTCCATCCTAGACTACAGTTGTGGAGACTGAGCTAATGCCTTCAAAGTTATCATGTCGTCGGATCTGTTGAATTCTCAAGTGACCTGAGTGACGACCAAGAATTGACAACACTGCAAGGTGGTCGATTGACCATCCACACCGAGGACGATAGGGTGTATGTTAATGGGGCCCAGGTTATCCTTGCCGATGTGATTACCAGCAACGGGGTTGTCCATGTTATTGACGGGTAAGATCATTCAACTGATATGACTGTTTGCTCGTGCTGATGACTGTAGTGTTCTCAACCCCAACAACACCGATGATGAACCCAACACAGACGCCGGTGAAACACAATCACCTGCCTTTGAATCTGCGACTCGTGTTAACGAGGTGCCCTTCACTTCTGGTGTCCCTACTCCAACTGGTACTTCAGTTGTTACTCCATCCAGTTCTAGCACTGCTGGTCCAAACGAAAACGCTGCAAACTCTCTCAAGGGTAATGTTGTCACTGGTGTAGTTATTGGGGCCGCTATGGCATTTGCGTTCGCGATTGTTTAAGTGGAGGGAAGGAAGGCTTTTTTCTTACTGATTTTCGGTCAAAACAAAAAACGATGGACCTACTATACCCCGGAGTGGTTGTTTTTCTTAATCACTTTCTTTATTTTGTTTTCTTTCCTCCTATTCCTTGATAATGAGCTGTAATGCGGATTGTGGATGCGGGTGAATGTTGACAGCTACGATGAGGGCATTGCTAACAACATCATTCTATTTCATTGAAAAAAAAAAAGATTATCAATCTAAATTTGACTTTTTTACCCAAGCCTTGTATACAACCAGGTGTTCGGTGATTCACACGTCTAATGCTATAGAGGCAACCTTCAGCAGAGATATGTGGTCATATCACATGCGGTTAAGACTCAAACCCCCAAAGCCATAGAAATAACATCCTTCAATTCTTTATTGCCCTATATATAGTAAATATGGGTTCCGACTCAAGAACTATGCGCCGATTCGGCTAGTTTTCGAATTTCTTTGAGGACTATGTAAAGTAGTGACTAGATATACTTCTGGTGGTACAGTATCGAGTGCCAGAATAGTAAAACCCTTTATCCAAGATTGTAAAGCCCCAGTAATTATGCTTGCATCACACCACATTATACAGCTTAAGGAAGAGATAAAAGACACCCACAGGAGCGAGCGATGTTTAATGACCTGTCGTAATAGAGATTTAGTCGTTACTTTATACATTAGAGCCGCCGTAGTTACCTAGAAATGTGGAGTTCGTTAACATGCAATTAAACCCTAGGCCCCAGTAAACTATGTATGTAGTTAAACTATATTGATCTTGCATACCTGGAGACGGGGATATGTAGTTCCAACACCTTTGAACGGGATATTTAGCGGTGTGACTCTTTTACGTTGTATTATGGCACCTGTATTCCTCAATTGACATCATAGCAGCCACAAATCGTTTCCAAAGACCATATAATTTCTTTATACAAGATCTTAAGATCTGCTTCTTGTTCTTCTATCTAAATATAGGATTCATTATCATGGTAACCTTTACTTGAAATACATGTAGTGATCACCGGCGAGTGGGTAAAGGTGATGGATCATATATTATCACTCGGCCATTCCTACCCTACACTGTACGTGTATGATTGAGCAGATACTTGTATATCATAGGTTTCCTAAATCCTAGTGGGGAAGCACAAAGGGGGCATGTGCTCGGATCGTCTCTGCCGCACCTGCAAAGCTGTGAATCTGTGTGGAGCGCTCGGCTCATATACACCTTCTGAAACCATCCTCAAAAGGAATTCCTTTCTTATCACCTCGGGGCTGACTTTGGCCAGCTACCTACAATACGGCTATTTCATACTGAGAATCATTGAGGTTCGTTCATGATAGCCTCATGATCTATTGGGTCCGTGAGCTTCAAGCATATCTCCGGTATTTGGATACGGTATCTCTTGAATCGAATATATCTATATCTATCACAATATTTCAACTGGGAAAAAGATTATCCTAGCCTTCCTCATCCCCTCCAGATTGGAAATGAAATACGTTCTAGATATGTATGTATGGTTGTAAATGTCTGACCTCGCAGCCTAGTGGGCAGAGCATACCTGTAGAACTATGGTATTGGTGGCCTAACGTGCGTATGAATACGAATGAATACCAACCCCGCTCGTTTGACGGCTATCTTCACGATATTTGCTAATTCTATGGTTATACATGTACACAACGCCTCAGTCTGTTATCACCTTATCTGTGATCCTCGGCCGTATCCTCTATTTCCCCCATTTTACCTCCACACATAGTGTACTCTTATGGTACCCATCCCAAATTCAATTGCTACCCAGTATCAGAGTACCAGACGAGTCGGCACTTCAAAGCCTATTGCGATTGCGATTGTGCACGTCTATGTGTAGAGATCAACGAATGCACAGATCACCTTCTTGAAGCCAACTCCAAGGAGTTTGCCAAAAAGTGCGAGTGAGTAGCGCTCTATAGCACCCATATATCGACGGCATATAAATGGTTAGTAAGACGCCTTGGTATATCATACTCTCACCAAATCATGCCTAATTGGCGTTCAGCAGTTCTGTTTACTATCTTATCTCATCTGATAAAGAGCATATCCCGCGTTTTTAACACTGGATAATAATCATTGACTGTGTGGTCAATTCATAGGGAAACACTGGTCGGGTATGTGTGACAGTATGTGTATGTATGTATGATGTATGTATGTATGATTAACGTGGCCATTAAACCCCCGGGTGAATGTGGAATACGGATTTTAAAACATTCGTAAATTCGGGGTATTCCAATCGCGTTGAAAACCCGACAGTTTAGACATATGCAACTCTAGGAGCACTTCACCGGGTCATATGAGACGTACATATTGTAATTACCAGTTAAGCATGGTCTTGGCGCGCTGCGCCTCTCAGTTATGTATCTATCATGTATGTCTCTCCCCCCATTTTATTGCACTTTTCTCTTTGCTTCTTTTTGGTTGACAGTTGACAGTTGACAGTTGACATTCATCAATAGAAAAAAAAAAATGTTCTTGATCCAACTCACAATCTTCCTTCCACTCCTCACTATTCTGGCGTACGCCCAGAGTGATACCACCACCACCACCACCACCACCACCACATACCCAGAATGTTGTGCAGCACTCCGTACGAAGGGTCTTAGTGTCTGTGACTTTGATTTTCTAGGCACTGCAGTTGCTACAACTTCTCAAACTGCGTGTGTTTGTGGCATCGATGGTATCAACACACCACTGAACGAGTAAGTACTATATCTACAAACCCTTTTTATCTAACTCAGCTAATTTACGTTCTTAAAGATGCATCAACTGCATGCGCGCGAATCCACAACTCGCAACTTACGCGGACGGATATGCGGCGATCTGCGAAAACTACCAGAACACCACCACAACTACCAACACCATAGCTACCGTAACAGCCCTTGGTGATAATTCAATCTCTACTACCATCACCAACTCTACCACAACGAGTGCTACAACGAGAGCCACAACAACGCGTACATCTACTACCACGGCAGTAGCCACCACCACCACTCATGTTTCTGTCGCCAGCGCTGTGGATAGCGGAAACGGCGCAATAGGCAGCAACGCCCCAAATATCATGTTGGCTGCCCTGGCACTACTGGTGCAAGCTGGCCTTTGAAGTACCCGAGTATATTGGATTGTGTAGTTCTTGTCACGTACTGCGTATTTATTAGCGAGCGATCTGGCGGCTATTATCAGTTGTTAATGATATTCACGACTTTTATGACACTTCCCCCCAAGAAAGTGATTAGTTGGTTTTGTCATCTACCCCGTGTGTAGGACCCTTTTTGACCGAGTCGGGTTACTTCTTGATCAACTGAACTGTTATTAGGGGAGCATCGGCCCCGAAGAGCCTTCGCCAAGTGCTTGTAGGGTTAGGTTTAATGAGCCCATTAAAAGACTTACTGTGGATCAAGGTGCGCCTTGGATTATCCCAATTCTAGAATCCTGCCAAGAATTACCTTTGCCACCAGATTAGATCTAGGCATATGAAAAGGTCTATTAGCGGGACCTTGGAGAATCTAGGACTTAAGTGTTAAGGCAAGAATTATTATACGGAATGAGGTTGTTTCTTCACGCAAATATTCCTTGCCTTGCCTTAAAGAATTCACATCCTCTGATTCTTGACCGAGTAGCAATATGCCACTTGGTAATTGCATGTTCGAGAACCCCCCATAATTTCAAAGCGTTCTTTAGATAGTGGTAGCATCTCTTTATATACTGGACAAAGTTGATTGCCCATATTTATAGCCTCGAAGGTACAGAGTCATGTTATATAGCTAGAGGTTATAGTAGGAAAGAGTTCTGTAGCTTGTATACGTTGTTGGGACTGAGTTTATGGGAACCACCTCTCTTTCCTTAAATGTTCACCAAAACAAGCAAGGAAGTCACCGCCACCACGCGTCGAGAGGCTGCGGGCTAGTAGTTGTAGGGAATATAAGAAACGGGGCAGTCGTAAAGGAGAGGTTCGATCCCCGCCCCCGGTGGACTAACTCTTTTGGGGGGGGGGGGGGGGGGTAACTACAGTACCAAAAGAGGTGTGGAATCACTACGGTATTCCTGTTAGTAAATGCACTAGTAACGCGGCAAGAATATGGTACTGATACAGTATTCTTCCGCCAGTGCCGGTTTAATTCGGTAGTCTTCACTGAATTCCATATAGTGATGGGCACGAGACAAGATAAAACGAGACTTGGACAGGACTTTTCTTGTCTTGTATCTTTCATTTTGGCCCCGGAGGTCTCGAGACAGAGGCTTAGTCTTGATAAAGTCTCGAGACTTCATAGCCCTGTGACTTTGATGCCGGTGTTTCCAAACCCTAACCCTAGTTTAGGGGCGTGTAATATCAAATTGTGTGCTGATCAGTCTTGTCTTGTCTCTTCCCATTGCCCCCAGGTCTCTTCTTGTTTTGCCCAAGGTCTCGAGATAACTTTTCCCATGCCCACCACTGATTCCGTAGTGATTTCACCCTGTCTTTTTTTTTTCCATACTGTAGTTTATTCAGACCTGCCAAGATGGCCTATCTGTAATCATAAAAGGGTTGACAATCGCAACAGTCTGTCCGTGGGTAATTATGTACTACTGTGCTGAATGGTCCGTTAACATTGCCGTCAATAGTCCGGATCGAATAATATGTGCTATCTGATATACATAACGCCTGTGAACCAACTCACTTAGAGACCAAACATTAGGCCATAATATAATGCTTGCTATGTCTTCTTCTAATACAGGAGGGAATTTAGCAGTACCCCTCCCACAACAATAATCACCTTGGCAAAGAAGCAGTACTAATACTTGCCAAGTGATTACAGGGAGGATATATTTTCCCCGGCTCGCAATAACAATCTTAACAAAAGTGATTAATGGGTACGAGTGATAGGCTGTGAGCTTACTTGGCCCGAATGCCTTTTAAATATAATATATGGTACGGCGCGTCTTAAAGGAGACACGCTGGAACAATCCTAGCCACTCTGATTGTTTATGAACCAATAAGATCCTTAGATTCCAACCATGTTAGGCTGAAAACTAAATCCCGGTTGCAATCCTGTAATGTAGGGTAAAATACATACGAATTTAGGTAAACGACATCGCTCATAACTGTTCAACCAGACACCCTGTACCTACAATTCTACTTCATATCTTATGTTGAAAGGTTATAAGCGATGCAATTTATGTCGCCTTCAAGGTGCACAACACCATGATACAACCCCGAATGTTTTTTTACCAAGATACTATTCTTTTAATGCACGTATTATAACGCGTGCCAACTATACACGCGTCAATTCGCGAGTGACAGTTTATGATCAGAGCTTCAGGTGTGCCAGATCAGATTCTTCTTGTGGACGCTGCTTAGAATAAATTTTTCCTTACCATACCATATCGTGAAAATCTCGCACTTATCCCCACAGGCTATTATAAATATATCTGAATAAGCTTCACAGCTGGCGCATTCTATATTAAGCTTCTCCGAGATGTGCATCATCTCTGGACTCTACATCTCGAGACTACCATGTCAACTGGGCCCAAGCTGACGTTAGAATGATAGCATGTGATTTGCCCGCAAGCAACAGTGAAAACTTGCTGTCTAACATACATCTTATATTATCAGGTCGATCAACTGAGAGAAGATTCTTCGGAGATAGGCTTTTTTTTTTTTTTTCACATTCCAAGCCAACAGCACAGTTAGCCTTGCGTAGGACCATACCAACGACCGTGCTCCGCATCGCAACCTGTCCGTATTCAAGTCTTGGTACGGAACGCAGCCGCGCCTCGCTGCCTTGTGTTTCTGCCCCAACCGTCGGGAGTCAGGACAGGCAAAACCTTCTTCCTGAACTAAATCACGTCCCCCTTCCTCTATGCGAACCATTTTAGTCCAGAAGCCACCAATTGCGACCCCACCTCCCTCAGACACAGATAGTTGCCTACCGATGTGTCGTTACTGTAAGAAAGCCGAACACGAGCATTCGTCTATCTGGTATCTCGCAGGATTGGGCGCTCAGAACACACTTGCGGGGAGGGTGGCTATGTAAGACGAGTGACAGTCTATGACAAGCCCTAGTTGCCGACACCACCACCAGCAATCTTTTCAGAGCGCCTCTCGTCTCGCACTTCCACCCGCCTTACTTACTCCGCATCGACACTTCCATAATCGCCAAGTATCTTCCCCCGCACTCCCAGAAGAGTGCAAACCAATTTTCAGATTCAGCCGCACGCACGCACGGAACCACTGTAAATTCAGCCTCGCCAATTATATACCTACATGTAGTTACTCTGCTCTACTTGAGCTACTCCATACACAACTGGGGTACTTCCGCCTATGCTCCAATTGGGGGGTCCGTTCATGAGCGTCAAGCGGGGCGGTTTTTGTTGCATGTTGTCACGGGGGTTGCCGGATGCTTATTTTTTCTGTCTTGCATGGGGGAAAAAAAAATTCGGTGAAAAAAGTAAAGAAAGGTGCACGCTGAATCAATCAGAGTGGCAGTTCCTGCTTCAGGCGGTAAATGCCAAGACAGGTGTCAACGTCTTGAGACATGCAGATAAACACTTGGCTGGCTAATCATTGACACCGAGCAGTTGCAAATAACATTTTTTACGTCCACAAATAACGTGGAAATATCACTACCAGCAATTCGTAGGGATTGCTGGTTGGACTAATCACTGATCAATCACGGCCCCCAGATATTATCGCCCTTCATTAATATTTTATTATTCAAGCACGTATCCTAAACCCATTACACGTGAAAAGTACCCCAAATTAAGTCCTAACCTAATAATGAATGTCCCGACAACCTAAAACATCATCCTCCAGGCCGCCGCCGCCATCACGAGTGCGGGTAAAACAAGGCCGGGAACAGTAAGGGACCCAGCTCCATTCTGGCTGGTTGCAAGGCCAGAGGTAAGGCCAGTGGTTGAGCCACTCCCACTCCCACTTCCAGAGGAACCAGTAGGGCTGGAAGCAGTACCTGAGCCACTGGTGCTTGCAACAGTCCCGGAGGCGCTGCCACTTGCGCTGGTGTAGGAATCGCAAATGGTGTCCGCCCCTGTGGTGGTTTCCCCCAGGCAAGCCAAGCAGCTGTTTAAAGGCGTTAGCAACCCGCTCACTCACTCGTGGAGCGGTACAGAGACTTACCCAGCGATATCGGCTTCGAATGAGCTGGAGCTGCACATGCAAGTCATATCGGCATTAGAGAGATCACCTGACAGATCCTGTTGCGTGACACCGCAGCTGGAGAGTGTGCTCGCAAGAGACGTGCAGGCGCTGGAGGATGTGCAATCGGAGGAAGATGACCCAGTAGCGCTTGTCGCCGCGGAGGTGCGCGAGGCAGTGGCAGACCTGGTCGAGGTGGCAGACCTGGTCGAGGAGGCAGAGCCAGAGGCAGAGCCAGAACCGCTGGTGTAGGTGGCACAGTAGCTCTCAAGCCCGGGGTCAGCTTGACCCATGCAGGCAAAGCAACTAGACGAGGTATATTAGCAGATGTAAGGGGGAAAATTGTCGGCGAAGGAAAGACCAAGGAGCAGTACGTTGTGGTGGCAGAGGGGAAGTCTTGGTAGGTACAGAGACACCTCTCCTCGGCAGTGGTGAAGGTGGTGGCACTTAGATCCACGTTGCAGTACGTAAAGGAATTAACAACAGTTGTACAGGAACTGGTGGTTAGGCATTGGTCTGTTGAACCCTGAGGCGAGGGGAATGCAAATGCAATTGCGGGCAGGACATGAACTGAGAGGGCCAAAAAGGCAGCAGGGAGTAGGACCATCATGATGAGTGATTGATTGTGTTGATGATTGAGATTGATTAACAAGCAGACAAACACCAAATGGTTTAAACTGTGTAGCTTCTTCGACAGAGTCTGTTGTGGTGAAAGGAAGAGGGAGGGAGGGAGGGGGTGGAGTGGGAGATGGGAGTTACTCTTATACCACGGTTGAATAGGGTTGAATAAATGTGTAACGTGTAACCAATAGTCTCTATCCAGAGTAGAGTAAATGTGGGTACGGTACACACCCAATGAATTGAGAGACTCTCTAGTGACGGCATATGCCGCTGCGGCTGGACTGGGCCACAGTCACTCTAATTGTAGGTACATTTATGTGCTTACATATGTAGTAGAGTAGAGTACATGACATACCAGTCTTTAATTGTGCATAGAAATAATATTACGGGGAGTCATAGAAGCCGTCATTAAATGGAGAACGATAACATTGCCTTCTCCCCTTTATGATTAGTCTATATATCCATACATGTATAATATCATAGACATTGTGTACCTCCAGTGGGGGCGGGGGGAAGATCGAGAGAAGGCTGTTTCCTGTAGAGTAGGTACATGTATGTATGTAGACTGTAGAGTTGCCGATAGCCGTCAGAACTTGAATGGCTGGGTTTGAGTCTCTCTTCCCCTATTGTAACACAAAACGTATTTACAACGGGTTGGTTTGTGGTCTGTGTAACTGTGATACACGTTGCACACATAGAATTTAGGTACACACTAACGCAAAAAGAGGAAAATATAGGAGAGGGGAAGCGGGGATATATCGATAAACACATGAAGTATCTTATTATGCATCCTTCTTCCCCTCTCCGTCCCTGATTTTTGAAATCAACCACCAAGCTCGGCGTGGCAACTATCACCACCCCACCAAAACTCTTTAAAACTTTCGACACATACAACTCCAACGACGCCAACAAACTCATAGTCACCCTCATCGCTGGCCTGATCAACCAAGTCCACCACCTTTCAATCACCCTGGAAACCCATCATAGGGCGACCTCGGAAGAACTGAGAGCCATCCGCACCATGCGTGAAGAACGCTGGACCTCGAGTACCTCCCCAGTTACTCGGGCCCTCAACACCCTCACAGGCAAAGTCGAGAGCCTCCCCTCCGTGGAAGACCTCGCCAAGGCAATCCCCAAGCCACCTCCCCAACCCCACCCAGTCAACATCAGGCAACCACCCACACCCCCCAACCCCCCTGCCAACAACACCCCCAACAGACCGGCTAAAAAGCCCAAAAAGTCAGACGGCTAGTGGCAGCGGACCCCACCACCACCCCCAACAGAATGCAGCCAAGACCAAGACTGCCCAGAAAGGAAAGGCCACGGCTCGATGCAGAAGGAGAAGGCCCTCCCAACTGCACGTCGGTTCTTCGCGACCGCTTACCCTCCCCTATCTCCGGCCGAGAGGCCATAGTCACCCTTCCGTCGTCTGGGCAATTCCTAACGTAATGGCCAGAAAGCCCCTGCCACCTCCTCTCCGTCTCAATCAACCAACGCGCAAGATATCAATCCTGGCCCCACCCACCGTTCCCACCACCACCTACGCCCCCCTCTTCGAGGCATTCGCTGGACTCATTAATTAGGCCATCAAATCGCCCGACAACCCCATCAACACCTTCTGCTCCGCCCCCACCGACGTCGACATCGCCATCCACGACATCCCCTCTTTGCCTTCCAAGACAAAGAGACCCTAGATGCCTCATTCCCTGAATGTGTCAACCTCGCAACCGGCGTCAAGCCACTCTCCGTCAGGTTCCTAAACCCCGACCACACCTCCCGCAACAAAAAGGCCACCTCGTCAATCGTCATCTCCGTCCAGGCGGAAGACGCTGACAAGTTCGGACCCACAGTCCGCCTCTTCTCCGCTGCGCCCATGATCCCAGCCACCCCGTAACCCACGCCGCAAGTGCCGCCGCCGCCACCCCACCCTATGCAAGAACGAACAACAGCTGCGCAATCTGCACTCTCAACCACGACTAACGACCACCGCCGTTCGGTCTTAACTGCTTCGGAGCAAGATGGTAACGGAAAACTGCTGCGAGGTTTAAGCCAAGGCTAACCGCGTCCCCACCGCCTTCAACCCGGCCTGCCTCGGCTAGCCTCCTCAAGACCACCCCAACCCCCACCACCACCACCACCACCAATCCGATCCTCCTTATTTGGAATCCTCAACACCACCCTAATGGAGACAGTCTAGAGACTGTCCCCACCCTCCACCGTGACGCCTCACAAACACCACCACACTCCTCAAAAGTCCCTATATAGGGCAACCGGGTACACTCACCCTAGGGAGGACCGGGAAAGGACACAGGACGAACTCCTTGCCCACCCCCCCCCCTCTGTACTCTCTCGCGCTTCGTTTTCTTCTCTACTCCTCATAGGCCTTCTCTCTTTTGTTTTCTCTGCTTTCGTTTTTGTATTTTTGGGGACGCCTGTTTGTTTTTGTTAGGGGAAGGGTTTTTATGCCATAGTCTTCGACTGCACGCAATTAGTTTAGCCCATAATAAACTAGCTTGAGTTAAAAAAAAAAAAAAAAAAAAGTATCTTATTATGACACTCGTTAAGGCACAGCAATCAGCCGATACATGTATCTATACTTACTTTGTACATCTTACATGTAAAGTCATTTTGGGGACAACGACGAAACTGGTTGAACGACGAACGCGGACAAAGCACAGGCGCTCAGGCTGGTATCTAATCGCTTGATCGACTGAAACCTGTGTTTTCGTCGTTGCCCCAGGTTCGTCGCTGCCCCCAAATTGACTTTAATCTTATGTCTAAGCCACCACGAGTGTTATTAACTACATGTATATTTACATACAGGTACTGTATGTACTCTGGTAACTCTCTACCAGTAACAGATAGATCATCAACAGGAAATGCTTGTTTGTTCTTCGATCCTCTGCCGGGGGTATCGTGGCAGAGGGATGAAAGATAAATACATGTATGTACATGTACATAGCACCCTAGAGTAGAGATCTTCAAATATGATTGTTCAGTGCCTCAAAGTTGTATGCAGGCTCCTTTGCACAAGGCCGACTCCCCACCTACATGTAGTCTGCCTCGCACTAATTTCTTTAACATATCTCACGATCATGACATAGCCACTCTCTTCCTACATGCATACGTACTCTACCCTAGGATATCAGAATTAACGTTTAAGCAATGCCTCCCTGTCTGCACGGTGCACCTAATGCCAGTACCTACTCCCAGAAAACACCCCATCTTCATTGCTCGGAACGTTTCCCGATCGCTTCATGAAGTGTGGGTTCCCAGCCCATGCCAGTGAGCACTCTATTTGTTCCATTTGCCCCACATGCATAGCTATATAGGGGATATACCATGCGCAACACCACCAAAGCGAAATTACAGTCACGTGTGGGCCCAGGAGAGGTAAGGTTTTCCCCCTGTCTTTAAACCCGCACGCCTCCATCGGAATTAAGGTAAAATACCTCAAGCCAACAATTGGTCGGTTATTAATAAACTACTTCCTCACCAAAGATAGTTATGTTAACAGTACATGTACATAGGTTAAGTCCATGGGCTAGAGTTAAAGGGATAGTCTTGGCAAATCTAAAATAAGCTCGCATGACACACTATACCTATTCAGGATCCTAGCTTTTTGTAATCCACCAAACTGTACGTGTGATGAAGCAACACCACTACATGTAGGTACCCCACTTGGGTACATCAACAACAAAGCTTGATTCTCTAACCATCTATCTCGGGCTGAAATATACAGAAACACCATTGATGACACCACTGCAAGGTCTCAAAATCTGGACTTCTCACTTTGGACGGGGAGATTGAACCAATGCAAAAACGGGACATTGACACTTCTGGCTCATTTCAGATCATATCAGTAAGCCCTCACATTCAGTTACTCAAGGCAGTATTGATAACATGTCTCATCTATCGTTCCTCAGCTAGAAATCTGTAGCGCCACACCCCAATCTAGAGTAGACTACAAAGGATGCGTCTCGCAGCTTGTCTCAAATGACATACATATCTACAGCGATTGGCCAAGTACTTACCACCCGAATCACCCTTTGGAAAAAGAAGCAAAAACATATCCCGCGGCCTGGGAGATTGGCGAAAACAAATCTCTTTTCGCTCGCGGATATTGAAATATATTATACATCTAGGTGGATTTACAAATGTGTAGGTCGCACTCTAGGTACAACGATAGGAATGATCTATGGAAAAAGCAGCTATATGGTGCGCAGATTTTTCTCCATACAATTTTGACATCCTTGTTTTCAATTGATCATTCCCATCGCTGTGGGTATGGTAGCAGCAGCTCAGGGGAACCGGAGATCGGCATTTTCTACCAACGGTGGTAGGGGAGTGGGGCTAAGCTCATGGTACAGACCGTACCTGCATGTGCCTAGACGGGCGGTGGGGTCATGTCGAATAGGAGTGTCGCATGGGGTCACGGCGGCTTGTGTGCTGGCCTGTTTGGCTTTTTTCTTCCCCCCCCCCCTCCCTTTTAGGCGAGGCGGCTAGAGCACATTTGGTGGAAATCAAGAGGTTTCGGTCAAGGACTACGGTTTCCTACTGGGGTTGAGGCGCATGTGGGGGCAATGCGGGGAGGGGTAGGCTGAGATTGCCGCACGAAGCACTGCATAAAAGGTGCGTCATGGGGTATCACTCACTAGTTTTCTTCAGGGTGTTATTCAGCTTTTTTTTTTGTTTACATCATTGATTGGGGTGTTATTCAGCAATTGATTGATTGACGATAAGATCTTGCCCCTTCCATCCCTAGGGCAGAGACAAGTGGTATTTAGCTAGAGTCTTTTCTCGTAAGGTAACATGGCTAGTGTAGGTACATACAGTAGCATAGTCCTGTACCTAAACTTTCTACGGGCTGAACTGAGATAGTCATGATTGATCACTCACTTCTGGATGTTGCGAGGAGTTTTTGGCTCGGCAAGATAAGTAGAATGGCATAAAACAATCTAATATCTCGTGTACCCCTTCAATACTAAAGTGTCAAGCTCATTCGGGACTTGGCGCTGACCACATCAAATATCAAATGAGCTCGTTAGGCACCCACAGCCCGCCGAGTCTATAGGGGATCTCAATTTATTCCTACCCCTTCCTCATGAGCAGGCAACTGTATGTAATAAGCTCCTCCAATACCTCCCCAATCTCGAGGATGTTCCTGCTACTATCACCGTCCACCCCTCCGCAGCTTCAATGCATAACTCAATCCAACGCAGGCTGCAATACGATAATCGTATTCGGGTGGCGAAGGGGGAGGACCGGGTACAAGGTCAAAGGCCCAAAAATTGTGTGGGGTTGTCTTGCGGTTCGGTTCCTTCCCTGTATCCCATTGGAACCATACTAAGACAATAAAGACTCACGAAGGGAATGGAAATGCCCCCCCAGTAATGTTCCGGGCGTTGGCGTTGCTCCGGTTTGTCACCAAATCTTTGTGTTGGCTGTGTGGGGGAGAGAAGATATAATAGTGTCGACGGACGATGAGACTATCTATTTATAACGAGTTCGAGCCTAAAGTGGATAAAGTGTTTGACATTAGAGCACTTGTAGGCGTTCCTGGTGGTGGATAGTGGTGGGTTGACCCGAGCGATTGAAAGATGCGAATATATGGTAACCGTTATTAGGGCTGCGGTGATGGCTTCGGAGCTAGGTACGGGCAGGAAGTTTAGGGGTGTAGGGATTGCGGCGGGTTAGAATTCCGGATGCTATTGAAGCTAATTATGCGTGGGAGAGCGCACCAGCGGCTGGCTGATTGGTAATTCATCAGGTATATGCTTGCACGCATCAGTGACAGTCATATAGTTAGGTTTGGGGTACTTTGGTGGGTAGGAAAAGGGCATTGGCATCATACTTTGCCAGATTTCTGAAAGCTAATTTAAATACATGATGGTGCAGGAATTGTGAAGGCTCTCAAGCGGAGATAGAGCTCCCTGATCGGAGACAGGGCTGGGTATCCTCAGAAAATAACTTAATTCGCATTTGCGGGGCGGATTGTGGTTAATTGTTAGCTCCTTGTATTGAGGCAGTGTGTAACGACCAACGTGAGCAAGATCGTACCAGCCATATATAGGTATGATCATGACGAAAATGCTTAAATCTACTAAGGCTAAGTATTAGCAGAGGGAGACTCATCGTCACTTGTACTGTGATCTTCTTCCAAGAGGTCTAATTAGAATTGCTAGATAATTGAGGTGCACGTGACTGATAATTCATGGTCCGAGTGGTGGATTGTGGATTGGGGAACAAAATATGAGCGGCACATTCATTAACCACACACACATATTTTGCGGCTCTTACTCCTGCTACCGTCATCGCTTGTATTCGTCTCCTATGACAATGCATATGCTTATCAAGTTGTGTCAGGACGCTTGGAACTACGCACTACAGGTTTCTCCGACGCTTGCTCTCTGCATGGGGAATTCGGGATCGGAAATCAAAGAAAAAAGAAAAAAGCTGCGTCTACTTTATAAGGAATTGACATGTACCTTGTTAATGTACACATTCAGATTTGTCTCCAGCGAGTGTGCGAGGGACTATGGCGCGTATGACCACTCCCTAAATCTGGGGGTTTGGGTTCGGTGATATCAGATACCTCCGTGGGATAGGGTTTTGAGTATGCTCCGAGGTTGTGCTGAATTTGGGGTGTGTGGGGTAAAGAACCGAAGAGTGGGTAAGAAAAGCGTCAGGTTGACTACTTTCATACTGATATGCTCCTGAGAATTAACATGATAATTCAAATACATATAGGTTCTCCGAAGATCAACGGAACAAAGAACGGGCCCCGATTCCAACCTAACGTAGATTCAATATGCAAACGTAAAAGAATTATACAACGACTGTGGGAATAAAGTAAGAACTTCAAACCCTTAAAAATGCCTAACGAAAATGGAAAAAAAAAAATCGATACCCGGGTTTCGCTGGAGGTTTCTTTAGAAGACGTTCGGTACCTTTCACTGGTATATATAAAATGAAACGAAAAGGACAAAAAATGCAGTAAAATATAGATAGGAAGGCGTCGTCTGGACAACTTCTCCATCCGCGGCGGCCAGTGGTGCTTCCGGTATCCGTTCCTCGATGGGGAAGTAGTACAGTCATCAATTATATAGATAATCCTCTCAAAGTCTGGTGAGTACTTGGATTCGCCCTCCTTTTTTCGGGGCCATCTGGGCAGTATTTCTGAATTCGATATTAGTAGGCTTGCCGTTGTCGGCCTCAAGGGCTTTTTCAGTGCTATCTCTAACTTGGGCATCGGGAAGTATATTATCCGCTTTGAAGGAATTGTCGGCGCTATCTCCCACTTCGGCACTAGGAGATCCACTGTCATTGGCTTCGAGGGCGTTTAGATCACTACCACTGAGTTTGTCATTGGGGAGCTTGCTGCTGGAACCCTTGTATCCCATTTCTTGCGTCCGTATTGAGGTTTTTGCTCGTTAGTTTCAAGAAGCTAGTGGTCAGGGTCGTAGATATCGGAGCGACTGTGACTAGAACAAGTACATTGAGTACAAGCTCTATGGTTATCAATAAGGGCTGAGATGAGTTCTACGGTCTATCTCTTCCCTCCCCCAAGCATCTGGAAGAAATAAGCAAAGTTAAAATTCATGAAAGTAGAGTAGTATAAGGAAGGCTACTTCTATATCTGTACAGAGACCCTATGGTGAAAAGGGAAAGGGTGGGGTAAGTCGTACATACTGATATTTCTCAAATCTTTATAGGCTCTACTAGGGCAAGCGGAGTGAGTTGGAGTAGCTAGAGAGGTTATTCTCACTCCAGCTCCATTTTTCGCTCCATGTCTAAGCACCATATTCCGGAACCAGGTGACGGGTGTACTGGCCACGGGCTTATAGTAGCTATTTAAGTAGTCCTCCCTGATTTGTCTAAAATATTGACGCCGGCCACTCCAAGTAATAAGGGTATTATAAACATAAAGTTTCTCTGTACATATAAGGCGCGCGTCGGGTGCTTCTAGAATTGCTTGCCCCCATAGTTAGTAATGATGCGAATGCATTTCACATGTGCTGGTGTCCGGCCCTCATGGTCAAATAAAATCCAATTCGATGTCTTTTCTGGTAAAAAGGAGTATCAACGACGAACTGTCGAGCCATTCCAGGGAATAAAATTTCTGTAATGGAGCTTCCCCCCTTTTATTTGTGCGATTAACTTCAATCTTCTCTCTGCTCAGTAGAAACCTGTATACGGATGGCGGATTTATGTCTATGTGTAGCACCGTATCTCCGTCAGATGTAAGAGGTAAGTTTACATCCAAATCACCGCCTTCAGATAGCACCTCGAGGATGGATTTCATCCCTCTGTTGCAAGCTAACCGAGGTGGAATCCAATCGTATCCATTAGAACTCAAGCTTACATCCAAGTCGCTTCTGGCTTGAAGTAACGCACGAACGGTGGTAGCATCCGCATAGCCGGCTGCGTACAGCAGCGCCTCCTGGGGCGGTTTTTGATCGTTGGGGAGTGGAAGTATACAGAGTCCTGGAAGACCTAAGATGGCGACAACCTCGTGCGGGGATACCGGCCTCCCTAAGTCTAACAAATTTTGGATTCTCCACTAGAAGGTTCAGATATAGGAATGAGGATTAGTTCGGTCTGATTTTCAAACCATGGACCAAGAAGCAAAGTCTTCCGGGACTCCAAAGCCTCGGATCGGCTGTTCTCAGTCGATCTTTGAAATGAGAAATCCAGTTTTCATATGCATATGAAAGAAGTGGAATATCATCCCGCCACCTCTAGCTCCCCATTCCAGTGTATCACCAGCAACGCATGGAGGTACTTTTGGCCGATCCGGGCACATGAAAAGGAAGGAAAGACACATTTCATGGAGTATCTCATCACCATCCTGGAGGCTGAAGAGGTAAGGGGCAGGGTCTTTGCTTCCGTAATGATTCCCGCCTTTTCCCTCTCCCCATGTCATCTCCAGGAGGAACTCTTTGACGGGGAAATGCACAAAGTGAACATTTGCTTCGCGGATCTCAACAAGGGAACAACATGGCTTTAGTATCAAAAACTTGGATACTCAAATCATTGATTTCATCGGCCTGAATGAGCTTCGGCGGCTCTTTTGAACCACTTTTTACTGCATCTTTCGCCCGGAGGGCAGCCAATGACTCCAAGACGGAAAGCGGTCGGTTCGCAAAAAGGATTATTTGTAGAATACTAATTGCCCGCTGAAGACTCTTGTTGTCCATCCTAAAACTTTGGAGCATATTCCGTTCATATGCCTGGTCCAAGCCATCTAAGTATATCCTGAATGTCTTCATACGGCATTCCTGATTCAAGCTGCTCATCTACAAGTCGTAACCATAGGAACACCCCATCGCAACGATTTGCAAGTCTTTCGAAACCTCTTCTGTTCGGGAAGCGTTGAAAATTTTCGAGTTAGCAATGAAGCTAGAGGATAATTGAATGTCCTGCCGAGCGTCTATTTTTGCGACGGGGTATTCGACTACTCGATGAGTTCTTGGTTCATCAGTACAGTCGTAAAGACCAGATCAGATAAGGTCCAGATTCCGGCTCACGATCAAGATTTTCGCTTCGGTGGATTTTGTTGATTTGAGAAGTTCCTTGATGAAGCCCTGAAGTGCTCCTTTACGGGAAGACCTCAATTCAGGGTCCTAGTCCATACACTCGTCGTATCCGTCTATGACCAAGTAGCATAGCCCTTGTTTGGCAAGAACCGCGCGGAAAATATCCCATAATGTCGTAGGTACTGCGTCTCCAGCCTCAGGCTTCATCTCCTTAGTGGTCTGTAAAGAATGATCTGATTGTGCCATCAACTGGTAAACGAATGACTGGAGGATAGATATAATCTGATTCTTCTGTGAATTGGTGTGGGTAGACATGGGGAATGCTGTTGGGAATTGCGAGGAGTAGGTCGAGATACTTGATTATGCTTGCCGATCGCGAGAGTTCGTGAAGCCAGAGGACAGGAGGTGAACAAACGGAAACTCTGATTAGGACGAATCCAGGTACATGTACAGGTCGCATAAATGTGTTTAATAAATCGCACATCTGTTGTTCGACCCCCAGCCTGTCTACATGTAGTCAGGGCTGGGGATTAATGGCGCTTGGTTCCTGCATGAACATGAGGGGACCTGCCTTTGCTTACTTAATTCTACGTCACCAACCAACCAACCAATTGCAACCAACCAACCCCCCCATCCCCTCAATGGATCGATACTCTCTTTCCTTGATCCCATTTGATACTCTGGGTAACTCCTTGAGTTCAATTAAAGCATCATCACCTTTCATGATCAGGACCCCCCCAGGATACACAACACATACACAGGGACTTACCGAATTCCAGCTTACAGCCGGGCAGTCATGATGATGCCTAGCTAGACAAACAAGCCACCGCCCGAGATAGGTCGATGTTTCTGTTGACCCTGTCCAATTCGCTTGGCGGTCTCTCACTGCAGAGCTGACCCCCCTGTCAGTGATCGACCACTCGCGTAATTATAAGCTTATCTGAGCTTTTCAGGACCTTAGCTCTGTGCCTTGTCGGGGATCTAGAGATTGCACATGTTCTACTATAATTATAAGCTGATATATAGATCTTGTAATGCAGGTATGTACTCTACTCTACCTGATGATGTGCTTACTACCTATATATATGGTCTGACTGCAATGATGCTGCACAGGGCTGTATAACCATCCATAGCATATCAAGCATGCAACTTCATTTATAATTCTCGTGAAAGACGATGGCCACCAGCTTGAACACTCAAACTCAAATAAATCAAAGAAAACGTTTCAATCCCCTCCTCAAATTCTAGTAGATTAATTCCAAGACTTGTATAATGGAGAGCGTCGTTCCCCAAGATTACAGCTTTACAACAGTATCAAGTAGCAGCTGCGGTTCCTAAAGGTCCTGCCAGGGTCGATCTTGAAATTGTGTCAACATTGACCTTGGTCAGTTATAAAAAATTGCCCTCACTCCGAGACATGAGGTTCTTTTAATAAAAGTCACACGCACGGAATTGTGAATCTACCCTATTGATAAGGTATCGTTTGATCATGAATCAGTATCGGCAATCCGCAGATTCACAATATACACACCATCATGGCATTCCGGAAACCAACAGGTTTCATCACTACCGTCCTGTGGGCCCCGTAGAAGCATATCGGTGGTAAGATGGTCGCTATACGGGGTTGTCTCTACGAGAAATCGTACAAATACTGACCTGATTTTCTATGAAGGAGGGGAGAAAGCTACAGTGTCATTGCTAATTCCCGGCGTGGGAGACCAACACTGACGAATCCGCTCTGTCAAAAATAGCCCTACCAGATATTCCGAGCTTCTTTTCAGGTAAGCTGAAGTGAGGAGTAATGTGCCCTACTGAATCCGTTATGTTCTAGCCAGTACTCACCTTTCTAGATAAGAAAGCTGGCAGGGGGCAGGTCTGAATAAATTTATCCCCTCCGGTGATGCACTGCAAGAATGAACATGTATAGAAAGCCCCAAACATTCCGGATTTACAGTAGTCGGGCTGAGCTGGTCGGTGCCGGTACCAGCTATGCAACAACTCTCCTATTAATCCATAGCTATATACTGGATACAGTGCATATATACGGCCGGTTCCAAATCATCTATCACTGTATAGGTGGTATCTTTCGAATTTCACTCTCCTCATCACCATCAGCAGGTTCTGATATTCATTCTTTCTTGATAGGAAGTAGCTTATATTAGAATACTCGCCCTTCAAGCTAACTAACCTTAACCAGTTTACAGACTGAGAGCCCTAGACGCTCCTATACCCTTCAAGACACAGCCGTTGTGAAGCTTATCGCCCACTCCCCAATCTCCCTCCTTCTTGCGGCCCTTCTCTTCCTCGAGGTCACCAGTGCATTCACCCTCCTTGAACCCCGCTCCCCCCCGGGCGCCCGCGCGCACCCCCGGCGGCAAGCAGCCCTACTCCAAAACTAACCCCGCCCCCCGTCGCCCCGCAAACGGGATCAAAGAGAATTACAGGGTCTTCGTCGCCACGGGTAGTACCGCCTGATGTGGGCGCATCTCCGGCGTGACCAGGCCTGGCAAGAGCTCCAAGCCGCCTAAAGGCGCAATCGGCCACCCGGGCTCTGTCTGGTTTGACGAGACAAAGATCCGAGACGCGCTCGAAGTCGCCGCGCAGCGGCCAGATCATCAACATGGCGAACAACAAGAGGTATCTGGGGAAGTTTACGAATGCGAATTGGGCGGTGGGGGCGGGCGGCGGGACGATGTTTGCGGGGGCGCCGATGGATCTGTGGGAGTTTCCAATAATGCCTAAGGGGGGCACCGGCGACTGTGAGTTTCTTTCCGAATTTGTCAACGTTAATGGAGATGGGGTCAGCGATGATGTCTGTGGATTGTAGAAGCAGTTAGTGCCGGCGGGGGGCCAGGGGCCATTTAGGATTATATATTTGGTGTCTGGAAACAACCTGAAGATCTATAAGTATGTCAAAATGGTAAGTTAATTCATTCCCTCCCCCCATTTATCCTTCCCCTAATGAGGTCTTAATATTTACTCTTTGCAACTAATAATGGAGACATGCACCCGCATGTCCGGCCTTGCCCTTACATCTACAATGATCCAACCCCACCCCCACCCCCACCCCATCCCCTTGAACCCCCATATATAACCAGCCCCTCTCCGTAGAATATGTACTGACAACTATAGACTGAGCACCCCACGCATTCACCCCAAGAAACCATCATGTGTCCCCGCAACAAGCCCGCCGACCGCTCAAAGAACAAGCCAAAGAACGACCCACGAAACAAGCCCAATAAGTAGTAGGCCGTAGCCGCAAAGGAAAAGGAGGCCAAGAAGGCTACTTAGTAGAAGCAGACGGGTAACAGCTGGAAGTAACGGGTAACGACCAAAACGAAGGAAGGCGAAAAGCTGCCGGACCGAAAAACGGGGAAGAAGGACCGGGTGAAGGCGTAGACGGAGAGGATGGAAACGACAGCAGATACGGGAATACTGATGTCCGAGTGGCTGGTTGTATGTACGAGGTAGATGCTAGGCGTTTTGTTTATTAGAGTAATTTAGACCGTAGAGTATAATATATATGTTTATATTAGAGGTTCTAACTAGTCAGAAATATGCTTCACAAGTATATCCGTTATGCCCCTAACGATACTCTCCGCCACTTCCGTATGATTCCCCGCAAAGCAATGCCAACCTCTCTATCTAGAGCCAGATCTATCTATACAAGTATATGCTCTCGCATCCCATAGCATCCCAACCTCAGACACAAAAAGCTCCAAACTCACCACCCTCCAATGCCTTCCCGGTTTAGTTTATCTACTATGAACTACCCACAAACGCCACTATTCGAATTACGAATTAACAAAGAACCTGATAACTACCCTAACCCTTAGCGCGTTCGTCTGTTAGAGTAATGATCGCAACGGCATGTTCAGATGATGGATCGAGGGGTGAGATATATATGGAGCGTGAGGTTGTGTATATTGTTCGCTAGAGCGTTGTAGAATGTCCGGTAGCTCATATTATATTATAAGAGGGTTGCAGTCGACATGTTATTGTTGGGAGTTCTGTAGGTATATGTGCAGAGCTCAATCACCTCATTTGATAGTGTTGCCAGATATGTCAAGAGGCTTCCCCTATTAAGCCAAAAATCACGATATTTGGGTGTAAACGGGCCCTAAGTATGGCTCGAGAGGCTATGGAGAGTAGATGTGTAAACTTTAGAGGAACTATTTTGTATGGGAAGTAGGGGGAATTCCTCCGTTAGGCTATAGTAGGCACTGGTAGTACTGGTACGATCGGCTGCAAGCGCCGAGCCATACTGGTAACAATTCTGTCTCGTGCCCAGCCTTCTTCTGATTGGCCAATATCGAAGAAGAGGTTGGGTGAGGTATGGTGCGGCGCGGCTTAAAGGTGACAAAAGTTGCATCGCTTATAACTTTTCAACAAGGCAAGATATCAAAAAATCTAACACACAAAATTGTAGATATAGGTATGATGAAGACTTTTGTGTGTTAGATTTTTGATATTTTGCCGGTTGAAAAAGTTATAAGAGATGCCATTTACCTATTTTTGTATGTAAAAAGCACCAAGACCTGGTGGAGCGGAACAGTATTATATCCATTTATACCCCCTACATCACAGACTTTCAGCCAAGATGTAGTTTTCAGCCATAACATGGCTGGAATATAAGGCTCTTATTGGTTAACAAGCAGCCGGGGTGGCTATGATTGTTCCAGCTGAGATACCAGCATGTCACCTTTAAGACGCGCACCATACGAACTACCAAACCTTTCATCAAAATATGCATGGCGATTAGATATTTGCCAGTATACTTCTATCCGACAAGCTGGTCTACTAGTCCACTATCCATGACTATAAGGAAAATCAGAGAATTATACTGACATGATTTTAATCTAGGTGTTTTTGTCGGAAGCCCAGGGTTGGCCTAGCGGTTAGCAGCCGGCTATTGGCAGAGGTAATGATCATGCTTCACGGCCCGTACTAGTCTTAAGAACGGCACGCATTCAAGTGGGCACGTTGATGCTCTCTATGTACATTAACTAACAGTGCCGCCTACCCGAATATTCCAGCTATTATGACCAGCCGGGAGTTATTTTGCTTCTGTTAAAAAGCCAATAAGCATTGGGATACTTTGAAGGCCTTTGCAAAGGGGCAATACGCCGCGAATCGTGGTATTGAAATAGTGGGTATGATATTAAGGGGAATAGCAAGAGCGTTATTGGGGACCATCAGATATATATATGACACGCAAAACTTCTATGTTTCAAATGCTTATTTCCGGCCGGAAGGCGGGGGTGAGAGATTCGTGTGGAGAGAAATTAAGAGTTATTCTCGGGCTCCCCACTGAATACAGCTGGACTAGATTGTACGAGGTTCCAGTATAAAACACTGTAGTGTTGACCGGAGAATATATGGTCGGCACGTTTTGCCTAGTCCAGATATGCTCTCCATAGCTAGATATAAATCAAGGTCAAGATTAGCAGTACCGAAACTACGAGGGGTATTTAGGAGGATGAGGTAAGGGTTGGACTGGAAAGAGGGTTGTGAAGTCGGGCGATGTCTCGAACTACGGGTTACATGCAATTATTGAATCGAGAATAACAAAATAGAATGCGAAACAATGAACCCCTCTCTCTCCAGATGCACCCTCCACATCCTTCTTAGCTATATAAACATTTTACTACATTCTCTACTTGCGGTGAGAATACGTTTCCGCCAAGTTTGTGGCAGAAACTTACTCTCGCGGCAAGTACATGTAGAGAAAAATCCATGTACCTCAGACCGTTTATGCAACACTTCCGTTGGACAGTGTCTTCCTTAATATCAGCATATATCAACATGATTAAACTCCTGCTTGAATATGGACAGTAAGAGAAGGTGCCTATGCAACTTTGGAATATCCGGGGGAAAAAAATGAAAACATCGCTGCCTAGTTTAGTTTATGGTACATTATAAGGTGGTGGGATCAAGTAACTTGGAAGGAAAAAATGGATCCTGGCCCGGCAGGAATGAAGGAAGTGAGAAAAGAATCTAAGCCAGAGAAAAGGTAGGGAGCGATGATCAAGAAAAAAAGGGCGAGAACATCCTAAACACGAACACCAACAACTAACAACCAACGAAAGAATCGGAAGCACCGACGTCTCTTCTTCCATTAGTGAAACAAATCCTATAGTCACAAAAACCTATAGAACAATTTTAACCCCCTTCAAGATAGAGAGTATCGCTCAGTCAGCCATAAATTTTGAAGAGCTATTTCTGCGCTCGGCCTCTCGTTGGGTTCGGGTTTTAAAAGACTCTCAATGAACTTGACTCCTCCCTCATCGACATTGGCCTTCTCCAAAGGTCCGCGTGGAAACGCTATATTACCGGCACAATACATATAGAGAGACTTCATGTCAAGGCTAGGGGGGTTCTGGACGGATTCGGCCTCGTTGTCGCTCAGTTCCTCGTCCTCTGTGCAAATAAACGGGGTTTCTGAACACAAAACCTCGTGCATAAGACACCCAAATGACCATATATCCAGTTTGAATGTAAATCTCCGCCGTCTGTTCCCAGGAAGCATGCCGTGGATCTCTGGGGGGTTATAAGTCGCAGTCCCGCATTGGGTCCGCAATTTAGTGTCTACGACCTCTTTCGAGACACCAAAATCCGTGATTTTAACGCGAAGCGGATGCAGCGATGCCACAAGTATGTTCTTATCCGTTGTGATTAATCAGTTACTGAAAATCGATTACGTTGAAGGACACAAACCTCCGGCTTGATATCACGGTGACAGATATTGAGACCATGGAGTATATTGAGCCCTGTCAATATTTGTCGGGCGATTTCTTTGGCCTCTAGTTGTGTTATTTTCGTTGATTTTATCCGGTCCAACAGGTTTCCGTGTTCCACGTATTCCATAACTATATACCGGTAGTACATGCTCTCATACCAGCCGCAGAAGTGTATGAATTGCTCGGGGTACTAATCATTTACGGCTCAGCACGGAAACCCGAGTGAAGAGGCTTATTAAGATAAGGTGTTACCTACGCTCAATACTTTAACGAGAAGTAATATTTCACGTACAAATACCGGTCTGGCTTGGGATGGAGGCGTTGGCTGGGGCCTTGCGATCCGTTTGACCGCTCTATAATCACCACTGCGTTCTTCTCTTTGCAGCCATACCGTTGCAGAACCCCCAGATCCTACAGTGCCATCCGCGTGCCACAGAGTGCGGCCATATCCCTTAGTCGTCGTGTAAGCTTTGCTTGGTTTTGTGCATACAACGATATCGGGCGAATCGGGCGAATCGGGGTCTTTGATGAATTCCACGTCGAGCTTGTAAGGATCTATAAGTGCCCAAGCATTGGAGGCCCCGGGACTACCATTTGTGCTCGGATCATGTCTTGGTGGAGGCATGAGACTACCCTCCTCAGTGTTCTTGAATTGAAGACTTGCCGCTAGTGCGCCATGAGCATTAGTAGGGAGGACCGTAACGGTTGGAAGTCGAGTATCTCGGTTTTCTTCACTGGAGGAAGGAGCCATACCGGTTCCCCGTAACTCAGGGAATTCCATAAGTCGAGTGATTTTGTTGTTAGTGAAGGATCTAGATGCAACATGACATTTTCCCACTTAATTGCCCAAAGCTCAGCTTACGCTAAGTAGTGATAATCTGAAATGGTACAAGAAGATAAAGCACAGGGCGTTGTGGGAGGTGGGCGGGGTGAAGCCTTGTAGGTACTGTTTGTGTTGTATCATCAGTGCACGTGGGATGAGATAAGATCAAAGATCAGAATTTTGATCTTATCATCTGATACTGTTTATCCTATCTGATGCATCTTATCCTATCTGATGCATCTTATCCTATCTGATGCATCTTATCCTATCTGATGCATCTTATCCTATCTGATGCATCTTATTGTATCTGATAACTCGTCAGGCCGTATTGCAACGAGACACCTAAACCCTTTCTGGTAATCGTGATATAAACAGCGCAACGAACCGAAACAATGCTACAAACTGTCACGCATGCCAAAAACTACCACCTGAATATTCTGGGCGTTAGGTTCATCACGCTACCATCAAGGGTTTAGGTGTCTTAGATTCAAATTTGGCCTGACGAGTTATCAGATATGTACGAGATCAAAGGGGAGTTGAGAATGGGCTTCCCAATCTTGGGTTGATACGTTCTATGGAACACTGGTAAATTATAAACTGTAGAGAACAGCTGTAGACTGAGGGGATCCTGGGGACCTTTCAGTACCGCCAAAGCGGTTAAGTATTAAAACTGGCGGTGCGGTTTGCCTGGGAGGCGTATGTATGGTGCGAGGCTGAGGCTCTTCGGTGTTATTAACAGGGGTCTTGGTGCACCAGAGCCTCAAGGTTGTAGGTGAGGGGCTTAGCCTAGCTAGTAGATACCGGTCTTGCGTTAACAACTACATACATCGCCAGACTCCAGATCCTTAGACTTATATGGATGGATATGTAACATTTAACTTGGAATATACCCATTATACTAACTAAACCTCTTTTATTCTTCGCTTTCAACCTTCCACAATGATTCTCGTGCAACGTGCTAGTGGTAGTGTGTGCTGCCAAACTTTCTACCATCGACCAGGGAAAGAGGAGACCCTCCCATCCAACCTACCTGATATAACTCATAGTCCTAGCGGTTCCAACGGGCAGCGAATGAATCTTCTCGAACATACAACACTGGCCCCTGGCGACTGCTGGCTCCAGCGGGACCTGACCGGTAGGGTTCGGGCCGTCAGGCAGGTCCCGCGCCATTACCCCGGAGCTCTGGCGGCTCTTGAGCGCGAAGCACAAGCTCTCATATTACTAAAGGAACAAGTGAGTAAAATATCCCCTACTGGTGTAGGCCATTGCTACTCTGTTGTTATGTCTCCTGCTCTGCTCGTCTGCGCCAGTCGCGTACTCCATAGGCTGATCATTTTGGACTGGCCCAACAGTGCCTAATGAAGCCCCGTCCCGTGTTCCAAGAGTTCTATGAGCTATATCATGATAAGAACTTTTTTTTCATTGCAAAAGAATACACCACTCATGGATCACTCCGAGATCACCTCTCACTACCAGCCCCGGAAATACAGGCTAGAGATATAATACATCAGGTTCTTGAGGGGCTTGAGGTCCTGCATAAGAACGATATATCCCATGGTGATATACAACCACAGGTTCGTTAATAGTGTTCCCACTCCAACTCTTCACTCTAGCCCCCCCCCGAAAGCATATTGCATGCTAACTTCGAATCACGGACAAGAACATTCTTGTGTCCTCAGTGACACCACACTTGCACGTCAAGATTGCAAACTTGAACACGTGGGCGCCAGATGGCAGAATTGTGCGGACACATATGACCGGATATACTCCGCCAGAGATGCTCGGTCTTGGGCGTAAGAGGAAGACTACGAAGAGATCCAAGAATACATCCACCACTGCCTCATCGATGGCTATGGCAGCAGCAGGAGATATGTGGTCTCTGGGCTGCCTTCTCCATGAGCTTTTATCCGCCCGTATACCGTTCGCCTTTGATGCTGGGGACGCGTTCATCGACGATAGTGATGTTAGTGAAGATAGCGACGTTGATGACGACAAGGGCAACGAGGACGACGAGAACATCCCAGTTGGCTTTAAGGGGGGGCGTCGCGGGCGACAAGAGCAGCAATTAGATCTCGGACTGCTGGTGCGGTACTCTCAAGATCTAGCTGTGTTTCCGAAGGAGTACTTACAGAAAGCCGGGGTGAGTGAGGGGGCCGTACAGTTCGTGGAGATGGTTCTGGTGGCTGAACCAGAGAATAGGCCAGGGGCCGTGGAGGCGCTCAGCGGAAAGTGGATAGGGGATTAGAATTTTGGACCGCAACCCGGTCTACTGTTTTTTTTCTTCTTTTCTTTTTCTTTTCTTTTCCTTTTCTTTTCTTTTTTGCCTTAACTCGATTGCAGTGGCTACGGTGTTCAGCGTCAGAATTACCGGATAGTCTACAGTTGAACTTTGTTATTAATTTTGGTGCAGTAAATAGAGGGCTGATATCGCAAGATGAGAATCAGTTCAAGGACCGTTTCATGCTTTATGTTGGGATTTATAATGTGGTCTATCAGGGCAAAATATAGGCTTTTGGTACCGTACCCTTCACTATACAATTACCGTCCCATGCCCTACGACTCTATCCAAAGGCTGTGGGGCTTCTATGTGTTCTGGAGGAGCAAATAGCTGCTGATGAGTGCTAGCATCATGAACACTACTGTGAAACAAGAGGCCGAGTGATTTCCTATGACTGGTGCTTTGGGTAGCGGGAAGGCATGGGGAAAGCCCAGGAGGGTGTTAGAGGTAGCGGAAGAGTGTGAGTGAGTACGTGTTATAACTACGGAGAGTCACTTAAAGAGTATACGTATTGCTAAGCTGTCCATAAATCCTAAGGTCTTAAGCTATCGAGACCTTCCTATGGCTTTTGTGTGCAGTATTTGTAAGCTGTTAGGTACCATATTTATATCCTTCCTGATATGCTTTGAGACTTAAGGGAATACCGGGCAATAGTTTTGGATAATATGACTTATTCAGAAAGTGACCAACTAATGCACATGCGCATGCTTCCTTGCGGGTCTTTTCTAGATATCTCAGAACACGCTTAAGGTCCCTTATTCCTAATGACCATAAATATTATATTCTGTCTTATCATTAACTATTATCCAACCCGGTCAATATACCTTCTTGCAAGGTAATAACTCTTGCCTCCCTATTAACTCCTGGCCACTTCTGTTCTATTGGAATTACCTCACCCCACCGACCAATTCTTGACTCCGACCTGCTTTTAATTTTTTCCTGGATCGCTCGCAGTCTCTTCCTGCGTCGCCATAATGTAACTCTAGAAGGTAGGCTGACTTTAGGTGATTTAAACTGCTTCCCCTTCTCGGCCTTAATGGGTGCCTTTTGCGGTCCGGAATTTCTTGGCGCAGGTCTCAAATCTCTTGGCACCTCCTATTGGCGCTCATGCATAGATATCATGTGATCTCGGTTTTTGGTGAGGGTAAGCAGTTCGCCGCATTTACCAGTCTTTGGGGGACTTACTCGCGCCTCTTCGCCAAGGATTTTAACGTGACTGAGAGATCAAGGTATTTGACTAATTGGAATACCGAAATCCCTTTCTTCGCCGAGTCAGGTGAAAATTCTTGGCGAAGACGCGCGAGTAGATATGCTGTAAAATTCGCACGTTGCTGCTCTATTTTGGCCAATCACTTCCCGGATCGGGCACGCTAATGCATCAGCTCTCTTGTGGGGGCTTTCAATTCCCTCAAACGCTTCTGACCCTTTGATAGTTTGCCATTGTAAAACCCAACCATACATACATGTATGTGCGCTACTCGCAATCAAGTCGAGATATAGCTGTCTATTTTTCGGCGAAGCTATCAAGCAGATTCGAATAGTATTATCCCATCACCCGTAGCAGAGGGCTTTGAAGCCCTCGCTGGTAGCCGATGGTGCCTAGTTCTCAACCGTATATTCTCAGATCGACCTTAGGACCCATCAACATGATTTTTAATGCATGGAGCCCAGGCTTGTATCGTTTCATGAGTGGTGGGTTGCAGGAGAGGGCTGTAGTCAAAGGGCCAAAACCAAGCTACGGGCCATGGGATACCCATTTATCCCCTAGACGGTCGAAATCTCCCCCATGTATTAGTAAGACTTGGCACGCTCATATATCAAATCAGCTTTGTGAATTTTTTGATACTTGTTTATATTACAGCTTCTGCGGCCCCAACCCGCGACCCTGCGACCCTGCGAACCTCAGACATTGAACACATCCACCTTCGTTGTGGAGTTTAAAGCGAAGCTGAATTAAAAAAAAAGAAAAAGAAAAAAAAGGAATTAAATCCTGGAGCAAAAGACTTACGTGTGTGAGTGTCATCCCTCAAGAGCGTCGCTACCATGTTGGGCATTCTCACCACTGCTCCCACCCGGGTTTGAACCGGTATGTGGTCATATGACGAAGCCCAGTGTATTACCACTAGGCCACGCCACGGTGCCGTCAGTAACACCGCAATTAATTTTGACCCCGTACGCAGTGCTTTCACGGGCCCATCCTTGGCAATGCCGGAAAATTCTATTACGACACATTGAACACATCCACCTTCGTTGTGGGGTAGGACATTTATCTTCCACATTAACGCTGGTAAACTAGGATCCTGCAGCTTCGGCTCGTAATGCGACTTTGGTTTAGACTTCCGACATTGCGACCCGCTGACAGGACGTTAGAACTTCAAGACGTGGATACATAAGCCATATATTAACTATTAGACTGTGTTAGCTTTGGCCGGCACTAGGAAGGAAGTGCTCTCTGTTGACGGAAATCATAACTGCAAGTTAATTGCACACTCCCATCTTCACTATATGTTGTAAAATGTGGGGAGGATTTTCCATTAATATATCATGAGACACCTTTAGTTTTTCGCAATATGTTTATTGATATCAGAATATTTGGTAAAATATACCCTTTGTGTTTTTCGGAACTGGGAGGAGGAGGAAGAGGACAGTAAGTGGTGTTTCTGCCGCTGCCTAGCCCTATAAGTTGCTTTTCTGGTCTCTGAATTATGTGGAGTTTTTGTATTGGTTACGGGGTATGATAGTTGTTTGTATAAAACCCGTCTAAATAATTTAGTGGAGTAGGGATGACTGAATTTATGGTTCAAAATAGATCTATTTTCAAGAAGAATAAATTTAAAGTCAAGCAATTGATTAAGTTGTTTGTTTCGAACAAGGAGAAATAAATGCGCTGCTGATTGATATGTCTAAAAAAGCAAGGGAAATGACACCCAGTATCTTCTAGTACTTCGCTGATGAGTGGTGTACGATGCTCTCCTCTGATCTGGAGGGTCAACTCCGTTCATGTGGTGATTGTAGCCATCAATAACTGTAGGAATATAGGATAATTTCTGTTCTTTATCTCCAAATGCTTTTCTGAGATTAGTAGCATATTTCGTGCTCGTCTCTTCCGGCTTCCTTCATTGAGTTCTTTCTTCCCAAGGATATACTGTCGTTAATATTCGAAAAATACTGTTATCGATCCGACGATAGCATAGCACTAGTGAGTCTGCAATGACTATCCGTCCATACTGTTCCGGTCAACAAGACTATTATCATACTTCGATTGTACTGGATACTCTAAACTATTTATCCTTGTTGTTCTACAAGCGCCGATTGATAATTGCCGTAGTCTTCGGAATAACTATATCGTTGAGAAGGCGTTTCCATATAGACTCTATGATCACGCTGATTATCGAGGCGGTTGTATGGTTGTATTACTGTTAATGAGGTTGGTCATAGTTTGGGTTGCCGGATAAGCTCAACAATTGATTCAGCGCGAAAGGTGAAAAGCCATTTGATAGTATATCCGCTATCTAATTACTTGTACCCAACTGGAGTTAGTTTGTTTGGGATCCTAGCAGTATGTCAACTTCGGCTAGTAAAAGGAATCATCATCCCATCAACTGATATATGTGCAACTGGTTAGATAATTCCTGTGATGTCGAAGGTGAGAACTTAAAGTTTTCATTTTCCTCCGCCCGTCTTTAAATTTTGAACTTGTCGTATCGTGAGGTATAGAAATGTGAAAGGAACGGCGCAGCCCATAGTACCGGCAAGAGCCTAATGGTACTTCGCGGTAGCGGCGTGAAATTTTATAACGGGTTGCTGTTGAGGAAGGATTGAGCCCGTGGGTAGAGAATACGCTAAGACTCTAGTACGTGGTAATACAGGTACTCCTGCTGCTCCTAGAGTATTATGGTCGTGATGCTGAGAAAACTCGTAATTCTGTGGCAGTAGTACCATGCCACCGTTGCTGTTTAGTCGCTCTCTTGCGCCGAGCATACGCGTTTGTAGCATCAACCAAACTGTTGACAATTTTACCGTCCCAAAAAAGCCCAAAGGTTGGGGCAGGTTCAATGTTTTGATAGATGTTATCAGGTAATCCGGGTTCGCTGCTGTGCTCAATAATCGGTAATGGAATAAAAGAACTGGGATCTGATTGCAATACATTTGCAAGCTTGGAAAGTTTGGAACGTTTGGGGGGTCTGCCGCTATTAGAATCACGCTCTGCTAATGGTTTACGGGCATGCTGAAAGTCGATAGTTTCGACTGCTTCGTGATCATTGGCCCAAGGGCACCCCGAGTGGCTAAACCTATTCCAACTCAAGTACTAGCGACATAAATTTGGATTTAAGGAGATACTCCGCGTGTAAGGAACTACATAGTAAGCGAATTAAAGAGAAGAGGGCACCTAGTCTTGGCGCGGGGCTAACAAGTTGGAAAGTGATATTGCACATTTGGTAATTTCACAATCACACAGGAATGAATTTTCGCGTAAAGCTATTTCGGGGTAAATGTGAGTGTATAGAAGATGGTTTAGCGGTGGGAAGGTTGGGGGAAAGGTTCTGGTACTAATGCTTTTCAAGGACCTTTATTGCATGTCATTGCTGCTTAGTTGTGACCTCCTGCCTGGGAAATAGATAGCTTTTATTTAGATAAGATCAAATATAAGCCTAGGCATGGTAGAGAAGTTATGTGCTTGAAAACTGAATTTGAGGACTGTTGTGTTGTGATAAAATGTGTTATTTCGGCGTTGTCAGGCCAAAATGTGCTCCACCTTCCAATACACTGGGTACAACTTATCAAGGTTACGAGCGAGGGCGCTCTTAATAATCATAAACAGAAGAAACAATTATAGTTCCTACTACGTACGTGTCATTTTAGCGCATGCCCTAACTGGGGGGACTTGGCATGCACAATACCAGGAATACTTTCAAAGGGCAGCCGTAGGTATTAGGACTTAACGTTATGCCTGGTTCCTATGCTGAGAACTAAGAGGGCTTTACATCTGGACTTTTCTAAGGTCGGTGGCTAAAAGGTTCTAGTCTGAGATGGCAAGGAGGACAGTCGCACAAACGGAAGCCTGCCCCTATATAATTTAGTGATCTTTGAGGGCCGGATGTAGCTATAAATGTGGTAAATACTTACTTAAGTACGTACTGAATTATTAGATGTGCACCTAAGCAACTCTAACACTCCAAACACGGACGAAATCCTCGATAATCTTATGGCCATTATATTAAAGAATAGATTTCATCCACTGTAGAGAAACTATTTGCTGACCTGTTTCCCCGCGGTGGCTACAAACGGGGCTACAGATGCATGGCTATGCCCCGCCCGCTATACTACCCCGGTGAACATGGGTTGGAACGGCGACAAACAACAGCCCTTTTTTACTTGTCGGTCGCACTTCCGCACAACTCATAAGGTCTCACTCGTTAGTCTTGGCTTGGCTTGGCAGTGAGTGATAATTCATGAGGTGTAACGGGATCGCCTAGTGGGGGTGGGAACCGAATAGACCACACTTTGCATTATCCTCAGGTATTTTGACAGTATATAGTAGTTTAAAGTCAATTGTCTGTACCCAATTATAGCTTTTATAGGTTTGATGAGCGCCCATGGCCAGCGAACTCCTATCAATTAATATACCGTCTAGATCTGGCCTTCGGTGATAGAATATGTCTGTTGTCGTATGCGAAAAGTGACAAGACTTCGATCGCGAGGACTTATTAATATGGAGCGGTAAATGTGTCAAAAGTAATTTTACCAACGGTGGTAAATAATTTACCACCGGTGGTATAAACACCGAATTTCAGTCCTTGCTCCAGTATAAATGCTGATTTTCAGTCTTTATTCTGTATTATCACTAATACTAATAGTTTCACATCGGTGGTAAAATAGCTGCCACCGGTGGTAAAATGACCTACCACTGGTGGTGAAATTCACCACCGGTGGGCAATGTTCATATATACTGGCATTATATAGCCCCTTTTGGCCAAAAGGTCTGTGCTTTTATCCATTTTAATGTATAAATGCTGGTATTATTTTCACCACTGGTGGTAAAATAATTTACCACCGTTGGCAAAACCACTTTTGACACGTTTACCGCACCATATATTAACTTGTCGCCAAAGTTTGGTTTTCAGCCAAAAGATGGCAGCGTTGTAAGGTTCTTATTGCTAACTATATCTACAACTTTATCTGTTAGATATCTAATATCTTGTTTTGTTAAAAAGTTATCAGCGATACAATTTGTGTCACCTTCAAGGTGCATGGCATCATACTACAGGCAAGACCGGGTGGGATTTTCTTTAAGCTTCAGTGAGTTTACAAATATTTCACAGTTTATTTATTTATTAACAACCTAGCATCACTTAGAACAATGAATAGCCTTATCTAGGGTTAGCTGGGGCTCCCAGCGTGTTACAGATCCTCTGAAGAGTACGTGCACAAGCGGGTTATAATTACAGCGAAAGCTCGCTATAAGGGTACTGACTATAAGGGTAATCTCTTATTGGGGTACCACCTTTTGGTCCCGTTTTTTTCTGGTGGGTAGGAGGGGGGGGGGGGTAAATTTGCTATAAGAATACCCATTGGCCTATATCAAATGTTTTGCTGTAGTACCTTTATATAAAATGTAGGGTTAGGGTATTTTTGTAGTTTATATCGCTCCGTAACTTGATACATGTATACATATATGACCAATTCCCAGCGCCAACCATCATGCCATACTATTATTGTACTTATGTATCTGCGGTTCACTTTGGACGGGCCTAATATTTCCCCCTATGTACACGTACACGTAGTCGCACTGATGAACCTACTGGTAGGTAACAAGCTTCACCCCCGGCCCTTCGCTCTCTAAAAGGGTGAGCTTCCTATAAGGGTACCGGTTTAAGGTCCCGAGCGTACCCTTATAAAAAGCAAAGCTTTCGCTGTATGTATATTTCTACTAGATGTAGTGGAGAGATCTGTGTCATGAATCTTGAGAGCGTAATTCTTGGCCTAAACTACCTTTTGCTCAAAGGTTGACAAAGGGAAGGATAAATATGAGCGTAAGCAAAATCTCGAAGACATGCTGCTACTGACATTATATTGTACAGATTTAGATAGAAATATATCAGTCTGGCCGTGCTTGGTTGTTTGGGTTGTGTTGCGTGTTCTCCCCCCCCCTCCCGACCCTCCCGGAGCGAAATTGTCGGTCGGTAATACTAAGGCTTGCGGCCGTGGATCTTGCGGCTGGTGTGTGATTTAATTTGTTAGGGGACAAAATACAATACTATACTGTTCTCTATAATTCATATTATTGGAACGGGGGGTATACGGCGGGAGGCGATTGGGATAATAGGGAAAGCTGGGGCTATCCCTTAAGCCGTCACGTCAGGCTGAATCGAAATGAGAGGTACTCAAACCCTTTATGATAATTGTGATGAAACCAACGCTAGAGGGTGGGATCTGTTGTTCTTAGCATGCGTGGTAGGTTGTAGTAGATTCAAATTCTGCGCGATACTTATATCACGGTTACCATAAAGGGTTTGAGTACCTTGTTGGCCTGAAGCTTTAAGGGATACGGAGGGTAGTGCCGGTGGCCGAGCGAGTTTACCTTGTTGACCGGCCTCCCCACAGCCCCAAAGTATAACTACCTTAAATAGCATTGTAACTCTAAAGTTCGAGTATCAGCTAACTTTATGCTTTATGCTTTACTACCCTGGGATTTTAGCCTAGTTAGAGCACCTATTGTAAGGAGCCTATATTGTAGTACTCGGCTGTGCATGTGAGCTCAAAATTACTATAGACATGATTTATGTATAGCCCTGTTTGAAAAGTCCTGGCACCCTACTATATTGTGTCTGTTTATGAATTCTAACCCACCAACAACCGTTTCTCCTGCGCATACTCAAAAATTGATAGGTATGGCCGTAATGAAGATATTGTAGCTCTCTGTTATTATAGTCATAGTTATGGGAGAACTAGGGAATAGAAGAAACACCCTCGTACTTTTGACCGGGGGTGCCAGGACTTTTCGAACGGGGCTGTACCGGGTGTTGAGGGTAAATACGAAGAATCTGATAAGAGAATCTGCTATGAAATTGGTGTGTTTATCTTGGTATTTATGGTTAACCGCCACCCCCGGCACACCGTTCAACCAATCGTTAAGCAGATAATCCTGGCCGGGGATAGCCAGTTGCAATAAGATGATTATGCAGGTTTTGCTGCACTTGAGATCACTCTACACCACCACACTGTGGATATCTACTCCAATTCAGCAAGCTTAAAGAGATCCACCGCGATGTTACTCCAGCATCTGACAGGGTTGAGAGATGTATTGAATTCGTAGGTCTCCCCGAGAGCCCTAAAGACAGTGCTATGACGGGCGTGGTATAGATCTCCCAATTCTTTAAGCGGGCTGAGTCTCGGTCTAGGCTGTCTTCCCCACCACTACCACAAACTCGAAGACACTGCTATCCCTCCTTCTCACTTGTCACTCACTCTATGAGATCACCATCCCTTACCTCTACGACACCCA
The DNA here is from genome assembly GCA_024713755.1 of Morchella sp. 2018-W16. Lineage (NCBI taxonomy): Eukaryota > Fungi > Ascomycota > Pezizomycetes > Pezizales > Morchellaceae > Morchella > Morchella sp. 2018-W16. Next base: position 28,568 of record JAMGYY010000017.1, on the reverse strand, counting down.
TATACTCCATATTAACCCAGACCTCTATACTGGGGCTGCCCGAACCAGGGACTACCGTGCAAACCTCTACCCAGATCACCCACCGCCCTGCTTCGTCCCTCCAACCTCTCTTCACACCCTGCTTGTACTCCTGCGCAATCAGGCCCCAGCCTCACTTCCGCACGATCATGATCATATCCCCGAATCCCCCTCCATCCCACTGATCAAAATATTCAACAGGCTCACTACCCCCAAGATCACCCTCGTCTACATCCCAAAAGGCTGCCCGCAGCTAGAAGCTGGCTGCCTCAATTCACGCTCTACCACTAACATCCCTAGCATGCTCTTTCCACAGCACACTAATCCGCCACGCTTTCCCCGATCGCCCAAAGTGGAGGCTCCAGAGTCTTACGCTTCACAGTGTCTCCAGTTACCCTCCGGAGATCCAAAATCTTATCAAGACTTGCACCTCAACGTTGACAGTGTTATCCATGAGCTACAAGACCAAAATCATGAGTACGCCCAGTGGCAGCTTTGCGCCGCTACCTGTGATACCTGCGCTGCGGCACCTCAGGTTACGCTCATACCCCTCTGAGGTCATGATAGGAATACAGACGTCGGTGGGTTTTGGAAGGTTAGAAACCCGAAAGTTAGCGAGTAGGCGGGATGCGGGTGTGGTGCCGGATACAATCAACAAGTCTGGGGGGCTGGCGGCGCTGAGAAAGTTGAGCGTCCATATGTCTCCATAGGTACTGGTTCCGTTACTGGAGATGTGTACATCGGCACTGGAGGAGCTTCATGTGGCTTGGCTGAAGGGAGGAGAGAATACAGGAATGTCGGCTGCCGTGGCGGAGGTACTGGCGAGGAGATGTAGTGGTCTTAAAGCAGCGAGCCTAACTAGATATGGGTGGTGAGTTTCAGAGATTGTGGGGGGGTTGCGAGATGGCCATGAAGAAGGAAGACCTTGGGGTTATGGCCAGAGCTTGTCCAGGGATAGAGGACCTGTTCTTATCCATCAATTTGCATGACTTTGTAAGTGCATCACTTTACAATATTACATATATGTTGTATTACAACTGAGCAAGGCGGGAAATCTTCTCTAACACCTCCGACCCGCCTACTATCCTTACAATACGCTTCACGTCCTCTTTCTATCCTACAAACTGTCTATTGAATAGCTAACTATCCTACACCCAGGGCTCTACCAACAGCGCTCTACCGCTCTTTCCAGCCCTTCAGCACCTTTATATCACTCTCCACAATTCTCCGGAGACTACCCACTACGACAGCATCCCTCTGATCTCACTTAGCATGCACCCATGGCGCCTTGATCCTATACTTGATCGCGCCACTTCTGATGAACAAGAAACTGCAATCAAATGGGCTCTGGACCAAGTCGTTTCGCAGCAGGACCTGGACTCTGCCTCGGTGATCGTCCCAGCAGATCTGTGGATTCGAAAAGATGTATGTCTTGCGTTTCTCATTAATCTGTTGCTCCTTACTGTGCGGAAATGGGGTGCAGTTGCCCGGTTGGCTGGTTGGGTTAGTACTGATGGGGAGATAGTGGGTTAAGCCTGGTGTGGACCTCACTAAGAAAGAAGTGCAAATGAGTCCGATGAGGAGATGCTTGAGGTGGTTTCCGACCGCGGGTGTTGGCAGGTGGGACGCAGCGTTTGAACCCTTATGGTTTGGGGATGATATGGAAGAGACGGGGGTACTAATCGCTGCATCTTGAAAACTTAGGTCCACACATATTCAACCGATTTGATTTGGGCATTTAGGATTTTCTTTCTTGGTGAGAGGATGTCTTTATCGAGTATGATGATTTCTAGGCGGTAAGCTTTAAGGTTATGCTTTGGCAGAAGGGTTATTCCTAACTCGCAATGTATAAATCTGAGAAGCAGGTATTCATGGAAGCCTATCCTGTAGGGAATGTAATGACATGACAGTAACTTGGTGAGTTAAAAAAACATGTTCTTGGGCCTTGCGCTGTATCCTGGCCGTTAGAGCCAGGCGTCTAGCTCCCCAGGCCTCAGCCGCGGGCCTCCCCAAGAGGGAGCACTTATTGAGAGATTGAGCAAGGAGTATGTATATATTTCATGGATTAATATTATTGATACTAAAAATAACTATATAAATATTTATATCACTGTGCCTGTTTGGCCGTCTGCTTATTGTACTAGTTACACAACATTAATCAATATCTCGGTACACATACCACCAACTTGCCTTAGTCACCCCATTGAGCCCCCGTCTGCGCCTAATATTAGTACTACGTCTATATGTAGTAGGTAGGCATCATTGGAGCTATATATGCGGTGACGACGCTTTCCTATTCTTTGTACATACATATTCTCTCTGCGGTCGGTGAGTGATCCAAGCAACGTACTACTATAGGTATACCCGCGCCCTTTGAGACCTCAACCCTTAAACAAGACTAAAAACGCTATATAAGCCATGAGAATGTGCGTTTGGGGTTGATCTGAGAACCATGAAAATCGGGAAAATGAGACATTACGTTACTAGCACTACTATCTACTTATTTAAGTTGTTATTTGTGAATACAGTTAATTATCTAAGCTACAAGAGCCGTTACTTATTGATAACGTGAGTGAGGTCGACGCACTTATTACTAATGAGTTTATTAATGACCTTTTACAAGGATAGGGGTTTGAGAATATGTTTTCTTGTCTTGGGGGTGGGGTTAGTACGATGGCTAGAGTATAGTACTAGTGGAAACGGTAGCGGAGCTGGTTGAATCTAGTTCTTCGTGAGAGTATGATAGTAAATTTAACTCAATAGCTAGGTGTATTCTTAGTTAGTGTACCAGATTCTTTTTTAAACCTTGGAACCTTTCTTGAGAATGGTTTGGGTCGGTTTGTCGTTATCTGAAAGTAGAATTAACTTCATGTATGAAGCACCAGACTAAAGTCTTCATCCTGCCCGTTGGTGGGCGGGTATAACCAGCGGAATACCTATAACTGATTGAGGTAATGCAGTTGTGCCATCTGGCTGGAACAAACAAGACAGATGTTTGATTTGTATACTGAAATATTATTCCAACTTACTCAAGCTTCAGACCAATTAATTCCCGTACTCACCTTTACATCTCTGGCGGTTTCTTCTTCGTGACACCTTACTAGTACTGAGAGTACTTTAATAGGGTTAGAGGCAAAAATAATAAGGATTTACGCAAGAACTATAGCCCTGAGCTTCTCAGAATATGACTGGACAGCACTAACCTATATAACATAATTAGGGTGTTGCTCCCCGTACATGCAGCACCCCCGAATGCCTAACCGATCAAAGCCACCCACTTTAAGAACCGGATAACTACTATACCATAGCCCGCAACGATTTAATATCAGGCACTCTATCTAATTCCGTTGTATGCAGAGTAGTGGCCTCATAGGAGATAATCACGCCTCTCTGGGAGCGGGGCTTATTGCGGGACTGCAATCAATTTGTAAACAATAAAGATATATAGGCATGCACTTAGATCGGCGGATGGGACTCGCCAATATCCTACGGTATATTTACCCTTATACACCTCTACAAGCAACAGGGCCTTTCGACAAACAAACCACCAAAAACCCAGCTTGATCCAAGCTGTGCGGTATTTAGTTCTGAGAAGTTTATGAACGATTGGTATTAGAGCGACAGATAACATAGGATGAAGAAAAGAGAGTGTTGGGGAAGGCATATCGTTTTAGGTCCGTCCTTTGGAGTAAGTGTGGCATATTATCTTTCAGGTAGTTGGTTTGTTTGTTCAGTAATCCCTAACTTCGGCATACCCCGGCCCCCCAAACATGAGTCTATTCGTTTCGTAAACTCGATATAGTGACTACCCTAACTAGCGGGAGAAACCTAGTGAGGTTGAGGAAGTGGATAGGAGGAACACCCGCCAACAGCATATCATATCAGACTAGCTATGTAAGCCACGGAAAGGAAAGACCGCCAGCCCTTTGTGAACCCCCCCCCAAGTCGAATTTTGGGCGTATATGGAAACCTTGCAAAGCCCCCCATGAATTGGGGGATAATATAAGACTAGTTATAGAACATTAATACCCGGCCTTAAAGGGCACATAAGAGGGGGATCTAGATAGTTCCTACGGTTGAATTCCACACCATGGAAATAAAAAGACTCAGTTTAGGATTCCCGCCCGGCCGGGAGGTCGATCTTTCTCGGGATGACGGTTGATATCTACTACCAAATCTGGCTATTGGTAATAACTGCGCTCCAACAAGGGCTTCATGTCCATGTATTGTCAACCCTCTAGGTTGTATTGAACCTATTTACGAAGATGATGCCTGGAGCTTGATGAGCTGACGGTTAATTCTGGTTTGAGCACACACTCATTGCCACTGTTATCTCTTTTTGTCTCCTGTGTTGTCGGTCGCGATATCCTAGAATGGAATTCCTTCAGTTGGGTTATAAAGCCATGATATGTTCTCGATATGGGGCTGGGCTGGACGACTTATAGTCATAGTCGTAGCCTAGAGCTAGGTTACGTCAGAAGAGTAACCTTGAATATATGAAATACTGACCTTCGAAAGTGGTCGGAGGTATAGGCCGAGGAATTGGGTTTATGGGTAGCATTAGTACTGCTAAGGCGCTTGGGTATAGCTACAGGTACCCCGCCCACTTATCAATAGTTATATTATATTGATGATCACGACATATAAAACGATGACAGATCTAAGGTATTCCTGGCTAAAGTGGGTAAGCTCACGCTGCATTGATTTAAGGTATCTATTAAAGCTCCTATTATTCTCTCTACTCTAGCAGGAGTGAAAGAGTAATGAGTTCACCGAGGCGGTCTAAATAAAAGCAAAGAAATTTCACCATGGCTTTCCAGTAAGTCTAAATATAACTGATATCGCAGACAAGACGTAATCAATAAGCCTTTTATTGAGATGTAGCGAGCCCAGCCTAGACTCGCGTTCTGGTTAACGTCAGAAATCTATAATGGTTTTGCTTTTTCGGTGTCTAGGAATGCCTCTTCTCGCTCCCGTCGATGGAAGGAAACAATTCATACGACGCCCCAGGGTTGTCTCCATTTCATACTTTGCGGGGTTTAGCTTGAAATATTGTGGAAATGCGAACAGCTGTTTACATCCAGATGTTGCCAGTGGCCCGGAGAAAAAAATTCTGTTGTCATGCCGCGTTTCTCCTATGCGTCGGTGCTTTACCGGCCGGAAAACTTCATGTTTGAAGGGAGTTGCTATCAGCGAGCAGAACTCATGTATACAGATCGCACATAAATCAGTGTTTACAAACTTGGATATAATGGTTCATCTTTCTTTAGTTACCAAAAATCTGGTGTGAGAGTTACCAGCTGTAGGAAAGGAATGACATCCTGCAATAAAATTAACCCACGATTAATTAGCCCATTACAATTTTTGTGACAACTATTTATAATATCATCAAGGGCCCCAGTCAGCGGCCTATTGGCTTTAAGAAGTAGCTACATAAAGTGATTCGAGATTGAGCGATTTCCCAATGCATGCATAGTGGTATCCCCCATATCTTCAGATCGGTCTGCATTCAAATTAGCAGGGACTAGAGGCCATGAATTTACTAGCCCGTATTTACTCCTCAACTAATGCCAACCTCCATAAACTCCCTAAAGCTAACCCTTGTTGATTATATTACATCAGCTCAATGCATTCCGCCGTATCATAGCAAATCACTTGCCCCACAGCCTATCACTCGCTCCACGGCCTATCACTCGATTTATTTCAAATCGCTCGTTTTTTCGTTTAATTCAATAACTACATGCAGCCTATTCAGCTATGGCAACACCGCACTGAAGCCCAAATCGCTCGTTTTGTAATCTGACTGGAGAGAGGACCGGACAGTACGAGGCCTAGTTGACTGACTACAGAACAAGAAATCTGTCAGCTTAACGTATTTCACTGTGTACCCGTTTGTCATCATGTACCACCGTCTCACCCACTCGTCCCATTGCGCAAACAATACAAAAATGTTCCAACTCAAAAGACCTTCAAATATCAGCTCCATATCTCTTGACATTGGTTCCAAGCCTCATCTTGGGTATTGTTTATAAAAGCCGAACGATGTGACACGGGCACACGGTGCTACACGGGCACACGGTGAAACACGTTATATCCATATAAAACAATCACATATTATGTGTGTGTACCGGACAAATAGTCCTAGGCACTGGGGTTGGGGTGCAGTTATCGACTTTGCGCGGTGTCTTAAAGTCCAGGCCCGGCCCAACGAGAAAGACTCGGGCCGGCTTTGGGCCTCATTGAGGAGCCCCTGCGCACAATAAATGTAGGTGAGAGATATTGGAGTGTTCTGGAGGTGTTTTAATGAATGAATGAAGGTGGAATTTTGCTATCTATTCTTTTTTTGATGCTCTGTCCTATGAATTTGGATGGCCCAGGCATACATAAAAGGCTTAGCCCTTAAAGCTCTAGAGGCCTGGCCTAGAGCCCAAAGAAGGGCCCTGACCTACAGGTTCAGCCCAAGGCCTACTCTCGCCCCCGGTTTGGCGAGCTGCGCGACTCGGCAAAAGGTCGACCCGATTGCCAAATGCCACGAAGGTGTGCTATGCTCTGTCAGATGTATAGTTGAGTTTTGATCAACTATGGTTGGAAATGAGCCTGGCGTGCGGGCTCAGCTGCCTTAAACCTTTAGAGCAAAGGCTTCAGATATTCAAGCTCCAGACCTGTGGTTGGTTCAGGTGCGGGCTTTCGCCATTATATGGGGATGTCCGTCTTGATATGGTTTTCATCACTCTAACTTAACCCGGGATCTTAAAGATCGGGGCGACTTCACTTGAATCCGATTAGACAACTCAAATTCACATAAGCCTTCTGGATAGGTTACTCTACGTACCAAACCTAATAAACCGGTCATACAATTGGCCAAAGTCGGCCTCTTGGTTGAGCAACTATTCCCTTACACACTATCGGAATCGCCCAACGAACTTCTTTAACTATATATTATCCGATTTTTCTTCGTAATATCACTAATGGCGCCATCCAAAAAAAATATTTTGATCCGACCTGAATCCAATGACACAAAACCTAAATGAATATGACATCCCTCAGCTGCAGAAATGGGCACGAAACAAGTCATCTTGAGAACCTGGCATAATTGATTGGCCCGTGATTTGCACCCCAGAGACTGCTGATGTTATGTCTGTGAGTAATGCTGCCCCACCAAGAAAAAGCGAATCCGGTGTGGCATTACTAACAGATCCAATTTTCTCTCAATGGAAATTGAATTCCTCTATCATAGGGGGACAGAAATTGACAGAAGAAGGGATACTCCTGCATTAACTACGGTACCGTAGTCTGGGCGTGCTTTGGGAGCCAGCGTGGGGATATGAACTCGCCCAACCTGGTCGCACCATATGGCTTCCGTACATACAGATGTTCCCAGTGCTTTCGTACCATATTGGGGCGCGCTTTAGCTTCCATTTATTCTAGCCCTACCTCGGGCGTAATCTCGGGGTTCCGTCTACCTATCCCTGGGGAGGATCAAACTATCAAATTCAGCGGCTAACTTCTCAATGGGACCCGTCAAAACCCAATATCTATCATTACCCGTGCACGACAGTTAATTATCCTTGCGCTCGATTAGGTGTGCGATAAGCGAGATCGGATCAGCGGGCGCCACAATGAGGTCAGCCTTGGCGCGTGCCCCAAGGGTTGTTTGTGCGACCTCCTCACATGCGACAAAATTAAAGAGAGGAGCTTGGGCGCACCTCCCACGTTGGGTGCATCCCTAGGTCACCCTCACTGTCACCGTCTCCGTACATGGGTTAATACAATTTCCGCCTTCGTACATGTAGGGCTTTCGTACTTGCGTCCCTTAGGCTTCCGTGTAGTTATCCCAGAAACCAGAGCTCCTGTCCCCCATTTACAAGAGTGCTTCTGTCCAGTCACCAACACTGATTCCGTTCACTACCTGGACGGATCCTCAGGCCTTCCGTGCTCCCAATGGCTCCCATGTATTCAATCCCGGAGCTTTTGTGGCGCTTTGTTTGTGCGCAGCAATGCACCGGCACTATCACAAGCAAGGCACATCGAGGAAATCATGGAATATCACTCGGTAGTTGTGTGGGGTTGGTTGGTTGGTTGGTTGGTTGGTGCTTCATACATGCGTACAACCTATTGGTTATGGCAGAATCTTACCTCCCCGTACCCACTGTGCTGGAGGCAGAGCGAATATTCCTATAGAACAGAAAACCAAAACAAAACTAACGCAGAAAAAACAAAACAGAGCACACAAAGAAAGAAAAGGAAACTCGTAATCACATCAATCTCTGGCTTTCCGCCTCCTAATCCTTCGTTTCCTGTCACCCCTATCCTCTCAGCATTTCTTTTCCGTTTTCCATTTCTTCAGTCTGCTCCCTGTCCCCATGTCTGTGTTTAAGGATTGTGTGGGGTTGGCTATTTCCGTCTCACAACCTAAAATAGAAACTGGCGTCCGTGTTCCCTCTAACTCCGCCTCCAGCTCATTATAGGCCCTTCTGGAGCTGAATGACTCGGGTTAGGCACTAGGTGGCCATTGGAAAAATAAAAAAAGAGAGCATTCTTATTAAATGTCGCGCAGTACGTACGAAGGTCATTTCATCCTCCCTAACCTCGTGCGAGTCGACTGTGAGACACTATCGTAGCCTCCTCCCAAGGCGGGTTTGCTGGTATATCGGTTATCCGACCTATCATGGTAAATACGTTTTAAACTAGGCTACCGATTTACCTCACGACCCCCCTAATGACTGGGGAATTCTTGCAGGTTGGTCGAACAATTCATAGCCTGAACGGATCAGGAACGATAATTGAGATTTATCATTATTCTATTAAAGAACCCAATACACGCGCGTTAACTAATTAATCTAAGTAGTCGGATATCGTTACAGCCAAACCCTTACTAAAAGTTCCGACCTTCTAATTAACGGCTAAGTGCAGTCTTACATATCCTTAGGACGCTAATTGTCTGATCGCACATTAATTGCGGAGCCTCTGGCAAGAGAAATTGCGCTATCAGAATCCTCTTGGGAGGATGTTAATACTGGTTAGAGTTTGGCAATATGGCAATAGGAAGAAGGCAAAAAACATGTAAGTTACACAACTAGTATCCCTGGCCGTGGGTTATTTTAGGGTTGATGGAACGCCTGGGCAAGAATGGACGGTTCTATTCTATTGGACCTTAACATAATATTGACTGAATGCGCTGAAAACTCCTCCTAATCAACAAAGGCGACGAAGTAGCCGGAGGTCCCAAGATCATTCACATCTTGAACACCGTTTAAATAGATGGCCAACTCGACAGTAGAATTGATATGATCAGAACAGCGCTATGCCATACAAACAAGAACGAAAAATCAGTCAAGTGAGCGCGTCCGAGGATATCAATGGTCTGGTGCCGAAACCAGAAGATGTACAACTCAAAATGTTTGTGCCGGGGGTGGTGCTGGGTGAAACTATATATCGCCTCTTCACGTGCCCGGTCTGTCGATGCTTGACAACTCTGGAATCCAGATACATGAGTCGGTTTAATTGTCTATCTGAAGATGTCACGGGAGGTCTTGTAAGCACACATGTTGTAACGTATGAATTGGACCTCCCAAAGTCTGGCCAGGTGTTGGTTATATTGCTTCAAGTTATGGAAATGAGAGTGGGGATTCCGGGGCGTACCCACGATAGATCTCCGAATATAATATCATGTATCTTGCCAAGAGGGAGAAGTACATAGTCACAAAATAAGTGGATATTTGAAAAACGTTGGTCATCCCAGTCAGGTGTTTCCAGATGCAGTAAGAAAAAATCTAATATTAACATACACCAACCTAGATATTGGTCAAAGGTCGACCTCGTCTATATCTAACCCCTCAATATCACCTTCCATCCCGATCTCCAGCGGCTTCGCCCTCCACTCCACCTCTGTCCCCCATTCCACCCCTGCGCCCCTCTGCGCCTTGATCCCCCTCCAATCCAAATACTCCATCATCGTGATCCTAAACAGCATACGGTCGACCCACCACGCATTATCCCACGACATCTCAACCAGCTTATTCGCGCACCGCACCATCTGCCAGTAGTTGCGCTCATTAACACTCAGCGATATGTCATTGAACCGCCTGCTTGCCTCCTCCCCCGAAATCTCGTAGTGGTGCGGGCGCAGCCTCGCCATCCCAGCCTCGCGGAATATATATTCAAACTGGTCTGCACTGAGCTCCTTGACGGAGGCCGCGGCCACCTGCTCATCTAGCGTATCTAGCGCGTCCTCTCCGAGCGCGGTGAGCTCTGCGGGGGTGTAGATGCCGATGCGGGTTCTATGCTCCTTCTTTGGCCCTGGCTCCACTGGGAGGACCTCTGTGACGGTGATGGATGTGGTTGTAATGGATTCTTTCTCAATCTCGCGTTTTGCGTTGTCGGGGGGAAGCTGGCCCGAACGAAGCTGCTTGATCTCGGCGCGGAGGGAGGTGATTTCTTCCTGGGCTTTTGCGAGCTGGAGCTTGGCCTGTACGAGGTCCGCCATGATCCAGCGGGTGTCCTCGGTATTGCGCTGGGACTCTTGGGTCATGCGCGTTACCTGACTCTCCAGGCGGTCGTTTTGGGCGCGTATGCGCGATATCATGGTCTCGGTCTCTGGCGAGGAGGCCATTAGCTGGGCTGTGGGATTGGGGGAGGGGAGAGGTTAACATGAAGCTTACCAGACATTGTAAGTGATGGTAAAGGTAGGATGAAGCACCCAGACGAACCGAGAACTCAGTGCTCCTAGCTTTTTCTTTGCGGTGGTGTAGATTTGGTGGTTGAGAGAAGTTGATATATAATGGTCAATGATATATTAATAGTGTAGAGACCCGCTCAACCCTCGGAGTCTCTCTCTCTCTCTCTCTCTATGCCCACACATTCACATTCTCGCTGGTCTGCCCCACTCAGGCAGTGAGCCCAGAATAGATACAGGTGGGCTATGTGCTGGCCCCAATGAAGACTGAAGAAGTTATGTGTGCGTATTTGTCAGGTATCATATCTCGGTCTATCCATTGGTCGAGTCCCGCAGGCATGTAGAGAATGTCTCAACAGTCAACTAACTCGGCTCCTCAGCTCCCCCCACGCTCCCCCCCCCCCCACCCACCCAGGACTACTTACCCGGGTCCCGCTCATTAACTCCCTCCTCACTCTCCGCCTCCAATTCCACATTCACCACATCTCCAAACTCTACAAACATGCCCGAGATCATGCCCGGAGCTTTCGTCGAAACCCTATACGGCCCGGACCCGTTCAATAACCAGGCCCTCTACTCCCCCGCCGTCCCTGTCATCGTAAAAGGCGGCCAAACGTCCACCCTGCCATCAGGTAGAACGACCCCCACTGCCCGCAGCACCTCCACTCCGCCACTGACATGCCACCCCCACGCCAAAACAGAAGATAAAATCACGATTGAAAAGCTACTCACGGAGATCCGCTGTCTCCAAGACGAATGCCTGCGTCTCAACGAGGAGATCCGGCGCCTGCGCACCCGCACTACGCTGGCAAAGGATACATATGACGGCGAAGACTTGCAGGAGCTTATACGTTGGACGGAGTCGCCGAAAAGAGAGCCACCGGTGGAACGGGAAGCACCGGAACCTGCGCCAGCGGACATGAATAATACAGAGATTACTCCCTGCGGAATCGAGGACTTTTTCCGGGTGATACCGCCCGTACTGGAACGGGCCGCACCCGCACCTGCACCCGTACCCGCGCCCGCACAGTTTGCAGGCGTGACTACATGTAATGAGAGGGGTGCCCCGGTTAGTCTGAGAGACATCAAGCCCCCCTCCATGCCCGGGGAAGAATTAGGGGCGCCCGATTACAATCCCAAGTCTCAGAGCGGGAGGGAGTTCCCGCCGTGGTTTCTCAAAGCGTTTGAGGCGCTCAAGGACCCGCAACCGTGGAGCAGCAACGACAAGGCGGAGGTCATGGTTCATGTCAATGGGGAGAATTATCCATTGTCGCGTACCCGGGTCAAGCACGGCCTCGGCAGGACTCGATCGCCGGAGGTTGTGCCTCCCCCGGATCACATACCGGTCACTGCGCCGCTGCAGCCTGCTTCCCCCGCCGGCGGCCTCCCAGCGCCAGATCCGCAGCCCGAGAAATCACTGGCCGAAATGATTGCCGAGGCGGAGATGCAGAATGGCGAGCCGAATTTGAAGCGCGATAGACGCTTCGTGCCCGTCCCTGCCCCCGTCCCCATGTCCGTTCCGTATCTAACCTCGACACCATCCCCGCCCCCGCTCCCAGCCCACAACCGCCGACGCAACTTCATCGGCACAACCCCCAGTCCTCCAAACTCGCACTCTGAAATAGTCCCATTGTACCAACCCCAGCAGTGGCGGGCGCCCCCGCAGCCAAAGGCCCTCCGCCGCATATCGCTCCTGGGCCTTTGCACGACGCTCGAGATCAACGCGCTACCGGACAACGAGCGCATGACGCTCAGGGGCCGGCTGTGCAAGATCCTGCTGACCCGCACGACCGAGAACACAATGGACTACAACCAGGCCACGTCGCGCCCCGAGCACCTCAGCGAGGTGTTTGAGTGCAGTGTGCTCGACGCGTTCGATTATGCGGGGCTGGACCTGAGCAAGCGTGTGTGGGTGACAGCGACGAAAAAGACCTCCGAGGGCGGAATGGTCATTGCGGGGGATGACGATGTGGGTGGGCTGCTGTGGGTCAAGGGCTTGCTGGAAGAGATGAGCATGGACGAAGTGTCGAGGAGGGAGTTGGTGCTGTGGGCGAATCATGTGAGGCGGAGGATTGTGGGGATGCCCTCATCGCCAATATGGATGAGGGAGCTGGTGTGGAGGACTGTGCTGGCGGTCATCCTGTATATTGACTGTTTGCATGCGAAGGAGGTGTAGGTTGGCTCGGGATATACCAAGGGCTCTATATAATAATACAGACAGACACGATTCTCATATTTAGAATGACTTGCGATACACGCAGTGAGATGAACACCAGATGTAGTTGTATATAATATGGTTTCTCGTAGTCTACTCAAGAAGCAGAGTCTCATTCACGTTCACATTCCCCACATATTTTCAGAATCCACTCATAGCACCATCACTGGTGAAGAGACGGGGGGAAAGTGGGTAACCTCGATCACAAAGACTCAAGTATCAAAACAAGACTATCCCTTAGAGACTCAGACAACCTCACTATCGGTGACTTCTGTGTGGCTGGATACAGCGGGTAAGGTATGTGAACACCGGGGGAGCACATGCCCCTACGTTACGCTTAGAGGCCATATCCGCTCCTGGTGAGCCTGCACCGCCGATACTAGGGAAGTTGTAAGAATTTTCCCCAACTATTACAGACCTCTGATCCAGAAGTGTTATGCGGTGCGGGTAATCACTCCAAGTTTCTATTAATTGAGGGATATGATTGGCTATGTCGGATTCAAAGATAGATGGTAGACCGTAACCTACGACATAGCTGAGTGGCGCTACTAAGTCTAAATAGCTGACCTCTCGGAAATGCTTGGAACGCCCCGTAATAAGGTAAAATTAGGAACTCGCGGTTGCGGAATAGGGCAGGGTACAGCAGGTGTCCTCAATGGCAAACACTCGAGAAGGGCAATCGTCAGTCAAAGATATATATATTTAATCGGAGACCTAGCCACTCGGGTCAGTAGATACGTCAGATACCACTCATACGCTTTGTAATAAATGTATATCAGATTGATTATCATCGATGGGTCGCTTTCTCGTTATAAAATGTCATCCGGATCGCTATCTTGTCAGCTAGATGAGGATTACTCTCAGTGGGACAGTCGGCCTTAGAACCTGAAGGCCTGCAAGACGGAAGTTACCTGTATTAATTTCCTGAATAGTTAGGGTTAGTACTCAATACTTTATTAACAAATGCATAACACCACCTAAACTAGGTATCCCCCATACAGAAGCAAGAACAAGGTACAATAAGGGAGAGTGCTTCGGCAGTTGAGGCCGGAAAAGGAAAGTAAGGGTCTTCGTTGTGCCTTTTCTTCTCCCAGTAATTGCATGGGTCTTCGTTGTGCTCGCTAGAGGAATTATACATACCTCATACCAATTGGCGCAAGAATTACTTATCGGAGATTGGTGGAGATGGACCGTTTAACTGCAGCCTTTATGGAGGGTACAAACCGAGTGGGCTAAAACTAATGGCACTAGCGACTAGGTGTTGGAATCTAACCCGTGATATCGGTCGGGATACCACTCCTCTTACACCAGACTGAAACTGTATATAATATCTGTGCTAATATTATATATTCATTAAGAACATGGTATAATGGAGGATGGGCGATTTTGGACATGTGGACCGGAACGTCCTATACAGACGTTTCCCTCCTGGTCCAAGTAAATTTCAGTGGATCTTCAAAATAGTTCTTCGAGCCTTGAAACTTTAACAGGCGCCACAACATTGTCATGTTGGCCTGGTGGCTCGGAAGCAGTAGGGCGTGCAGCAGTATACCCCTTTAATGGGAAAGCCCCATATACTGAAGTCTCCCTGGGAAAAATTAGGAATTTGTAACTCATTAGACATGCATGGCCATTCATAGATTCGACCAAGGCTAACCTCACGTGCATTCCGCCTACGATGTCAAAGTCCGAATGGTTGGAACTTGAGGAAAATGCAACTCTTGTGTTGGGCCATCTCCAAGGCTAATACCTCCATTACAGACAGATAAAAACATTCACAGAGAGCCCTATAGATAAGAATGCTAAGCTGCAGCCAAATTAATGTCCTATTGGAGTAGCTATCAGAGTTTATTAGATTATCAAAATGATTTTCATTGTTAAGATTGCAGGGGTGATATATTTTGGCTTTAGAAGTGCGCATATATAGAACCCTAACCCTATTATCCCTTAATCTGTCAGTATCATTTATTTATTTATTGATTGATACTTCATACATGTAAGTATTATTTATTTATACTTCATACATTAAGCTGTCAGTAAATTCTGACCCACCAGCAAAAAAAGTAAAGATTGGTGGCTTTTGCTAACAGATCTTATCAAATAGCTGATCTCCAATACAAATATTGACCCTCTAATACAAGGCGTTCAGCATCGACAGCTTAAGGAAAGGACCTTTTTCTGGCCCGTGACTAGGGCTAGACTTAGCAGGCACCTACCAGTTTTAACAGGATCATCGTACGACAGCTTTACTAAGGCGTAAAAAATCCATGTGCTATAATATCGCTCGATAGCTCCCTAGCACGTTACTCTTTAATTAGCTGTCTTTGGTGACAGTACTGGCATGCCGCCCCCGACCATACAGCGGGCGCACGACCTGTCCCGGGTACGGCGCTGCACCCGCGCACCACCCCTCCCGATATATATATACTAGTTTCCACCCCCACAAACATTCCGTAGCTCTCACCACAGTGAACACCCAGTGCCTCCTCCATCGAAATGGCTCTTACCACTGAGTATATATCTATAAAAGGGTTCTCGCTAGTGTGGTCCATGAGGCTGCTCGAGGCGGGCAGAGGCAAATACCTTGAGGTGACTTAGAGGGGGTGCCTTGTCCTGCTCGAGCAGCGAAATATCATGCCTCGAGGTGTTTGAGGCAATCGCGGAAAACATGTGCTATTGGTATAATGCTTACCTAAACCGAGTTAACTCGAATCCTCGACTCGAGCCCAAAGCTCGAGCAGCCACGAGCAGCTACCCTCACGAGTCGAGTTGGCTCAAGCTTTTTTTGCTGCTCGACTTGAAAGGCTCAAGCTTTTTAGGTGCTATCTCTCTCAATATCCCCGCCTGTAAACCATCCTAGACTTTCCCGTGTTTTCCTTCCGCCATTTGATATATAAAATCTTGAAGCAATTGACCCTAACCCTAACAACATATTTTTGCACAAAGAGAGCTAGAACCTCTGGAACTCCTATCTCGGGCCACTGAAAAGCCCGATCTCAGCTCAAGCCACTCGAGCTTTACAAGTGGAAACAAGTCGAGCAGCTGCTATCACGAATCAAGTCAAGCTCTTCCTCCTGCTCGTCTCGAGCCGGCTCGTCGACCACACTACCTAAACCTCGAGCTGCTCGAGGCGAGCAGGAGGACTTGCCTTGAGCATGCTCGCCTAGTAGACTCCCGTGCCTTGAGCTACCTCGAGGCGAGGCCTCGAGCGGGAATGCCTCGTGGACCACACTAGTTCTCGCCTTATATATAGGGGTATGGGTTGGTTGGCTATTTATTTTTAGTAAACTCAAGGGTAAATGACCGAATATCCCCTATAAGGGTACCGTAAGAATTGAAAAGTTTTTGTATGCAATATCCTTATAGAGGAAGAAGGGTTAGGGATTGATATGGTACAGAAGTGATGGTGGAGTATCGTTTTCTCAATGTGGGCCCACTCAACCCCTAGTGGACAAGCAACAAAGAATTTCAAATTCCTTCTCTACTTGTTCTAAGAATATTCTCTACAATCCTCGATCAGAGCCCTAACCTGTGTTGGCTTCCACCACCCGGGTGGTCCCCCCCTTTTTTTTATTCTTGTTCAAGACGGCATGCAACCTCACGGTTATGGCCCTATTTGACCCCCAGAACGCCCCTCCATCCACCACCATCTTTTGATACAAGAAAAGGAAAATTAAAGAAACATACCCGGGTGGCTCCTGCTTGTGTGTGGCTTCCACCACCGAGATTGCCACCACCACCAATGTGACTCCACCACCCATGACTCCCACCGGAGGTAGTGACTGCTTCCTACCACCGAGACCACCTCCGTGGTGGCCCCAACCACTACCAATATACTCAACGGCTTTCCGCCCCAAGTTAAGGCACGGCCTATCTCGCTACTCCGCCTCAACGCCCTTCTTGTATGATATCGAAATTCCGACAATTTGTGTGATGGTCCCCCGAATTAATACATAGAAGACTACGGGGCGCCGCCGCCGCCACCGGTGACCGTGACCGTAGGCGGCGGGGATACATAGCCAGGGGATTGACGGGAGCCGTTAGCGTCCACGGAGTCACCGTGTGCATTCTGCGCGGGGGTCATGGTTGCACGGAACTTCGAATTCGACTTCGACTTCAACTTGAAGTCCTAGTGGTTAAGACCGTCAGAACTGCCATATGGGACGCCGTATAGGGCCCTATAGAGAGGAAAGGACCGGACGGACCTTGACCAACAGTTCGTCAAGGACCAGAAGGTCAGCGACACAGGGGACTGTAGGGGACTACAAGGGCCGTAGGTTCGTTTGGACCATAGATAATCTTAGGCGACACACTACAGGTTCCTATAGATGATGGCCGGGCCCTACTAGGACTTCAGTCCTTAGCGCAGGACTGTCTAAGACTGTTGTCCTTGGCGCCCTATAGGGTAGACGGTAGTCTATAGTCCACCCTATCTCTGCCCTGTCCATGTGCTATGACGCCCCAGACCAGACGGACTATGCCACGCCGGGCGTCAATCGGGGAGCCACCGTAGGTCATCCGAGCCACGAGGGTAGCCTGCCCGGTAGAGATAAAGCCTAAAATTCTCGCTGGGAGCCAGCACCGGAGTATTGGGAGCCAGGGCGGCGGCGTGAGCCCCCGGTGGAAGGCGTATTAGGAACCATGGTACCGGGCTTTGCGGATGGCTCGTAGTCTACAAAGCCGGGTCAGTTCTTGGTGTGTGTAACAATCAGAAGCATCTATATCTCTGTTGTGGTTCCGGTCTGGGATATCCGATTATAAGGGCACACTAGTCGTGGTGAGACTTTAGACATTATCCAAACGCAAGCCCCACCCCCTCCGCGATCTCAACCAGGAGGTGCCAAAAACAAACTTTCGATGTTGCGGGTGGGTCCAGGGCGGGCACCCAACCTATGGTCGAGAGCTGGGGGTGAGAGCCCTGACGGCCGCGGCTCACTCTGAATACTCTATACGACGTTCAGTATTAGGGTTTGTTTCCGGTATCTCCTTTGTCCTAGTTGCCGGAAGATCGCTAGTTCAATGCGCGGATCATATTAGAGCAGAAGGAGCTATGTACATACATACTTCTTAACACTCCATTTAATCACTGCGGGTGCTTCCGGATTTCTCATTGTACCCTTTATACCCTAAATCGCAACAGGCGTCCATTTTGGGCAGTAGAGGGGCTGTGATTAGGGTAGAGATGAGGGACCGCGCCCACTCCCGAGCACCCGCCATAGATCTAGATATAGCCGTAGCCATGACATAAGACGCTGATATTTAACCAAAGATAGTAACACAGGAGTGTCCGTACTAATAGTAACGTGTTAAAGTACTTAGGCGGGAACATGAGGTGAAAACAAGGGTTAGGTTCCACGGGATATGTTCCGGGATATTGGGATATATTAGGCGGTGTGTAAGTATAACTTGCTTCTCATAGGTGAGGTTAATATAGGCCTCTTGACGAAGTTTTTACATGATAGCGACTGAGGCATATGGTAAACAGTGGCAATTAGCTGATTGGAGACTCATCCTTAGCAACGTTGTTGGAGGTTGCACCAGAGACCAGTACCAATAGGATTCATTTACTCAGATGCTCAATGATCACACACTCAACAGGAAATAGAGCTTTCAGTACAAAAATAACATTTACTGAAGGTAGAGGCACCAGATGAGAGCTAACTACCACCCTCAATCCTATTCCATGACTCTGTAGTCTAACCTCCACCTCAACTGCTCCCTATCCACACTATCAGTTGGCACGCATGCCACGTTCAGCATTATTCTCGGCAACGGGACCATCCCTGCGATAGCCATGGACATATCTTTCCTTGCAACACTTTGAATACGTGCATGGAGGATTGGAGGATATCTGTAGCGAGTTCCTCTCAGTTAGTCCCGGGACTTGGGTTTGAGATATCATAGAAAGACCCCACCTCATCTGCGCAATCGCGTCCTCCAACGACCAAAGCTGCTCCGGACATGGCGGACTCTCGATTGGTCTCATAATGACGTTGATGGCACCATCCGGGCCACTGTTGCGGTCGAGCGTCGCGGCCATTTCCTCCTCACCGCCGGGGGCTACGAGAATCATCATGCACTGATTTTCGCTGACGGGTTGGATCTTCCAATAGGAATCGGCGCCTAGTTGGACGACTGCGTTGTCACCGTTGCGTGTGAGGACATTATTGTCGCCATGCAGGACTTGTGCTTCTCCGGGTTGAATCATAGTTTGGCGGTAAATTGGGTGAAGGTGGGCTGATGGGGTGTAGAGTTAAGTTTGGCTGTAAAGTTCAATGTAGATGTGGGGGGTGATGGGGTGGTTATGGGGAAGGTTTGACTGGGAGTTTATAGGCTTTCATCAAGCACGAGCGAGTGAGAACCTGTGATGGGGCGATGACACCGTCACTGTGCAGGGGATTAACACAACTGTAGCGTCGATCATGCTGCACAAGGAACCAAAGAGAGCAGCGTGTAACCGACCCCGCGATTCACATGCGATTCACCCCGCCTGGCATAGGAGCTTGGCTCCGACCCAAATCGACGGAGTACTCAAACACAGTAGCACCCGATCCTTGGAGATAGTCTTTGTCGGACTTGGAATTCAGCTGTGTTTCACCCCATGCCTGCAGATGCTTAGAGTTGGGGATTGATTAATAATTTAAGGGAGCTCATCCTGGAGATAGGGGAGATGGGGGGAGGAATACCTTATTATCATTGCATACAGAGGTCACTCAATCGACCCTCCATTCCAGGACGATTTACCTGATGAATCAGTGCACTGGGGACCCTTCTGGCCAGGAGTGTCATGTTAGTGGGCTAGAGCGTCTAGTAGAGTAGCACCTTCCAGGACAAAGATGAGTCCGGCCCGTGATAACACACTCTGAATCTCAAATATAGGTACTGTCACTCACTGGGATTGACAGACACCAGGTGTTGACGGACAGGGGCTTTTTGACCAATAAGAACAAATAAGCCGGGCTTGGCCGCACCCATCATTACCCCGTGAACTTGGTTAACCCCTGACTGCGACCCGAGCTGCTGGAGTGATCGGCGGTGATATTTCATATGATAGGCCGAGACCTGGATAGAATCTGGTGCAGTGCATGCTCCAGGTCTTGGCACCGAGTTACATCATTTACATAATAATGCTGCCCAAGCATCGTGCGATAATCCATAGGCCATGGGCGCTTGAGGAGTTAGGTGGTAGGATCTTACGCGTGATCGATCCCAACAACTGTTCTAGTCCCTGATCCGCAAATGCGTTACACTCGAACAACCTCTTGAGCGCACTTGTAACTACACAGCATGTGAAGTTAGGGCCCCTTTGGCAACAAGCCAAAACGGAGTTTTCACCCTTTTAAACTCCGTTTCAACGATCTTTTTGTTAGGCATTGATCCTTGGAAATTCCGTTTTGTCTGGTTGCCAAACGGGCCCTTAATGTTGGGCCACACTGAGTTCAAGGGACCGATCGTTTGGCTAGTGGTTGCTGGGGCACCCCGAATTCTTTTTGGACTTCAATTCCTAGAAATAAGCCCTTTTTGGAGTATGTTGATGCGTAAACGACTTCCCTAGCCACTCGAACATTTAACGTAAAGAAGAGGAGATCCCCGCTATAACCGGCTTCTGCACCAACTGTTATTAATTGTTCGAGTGAGGGTACTCGTAACCCCATAGCGTTTCCGAGCTCGACCGCAACTGCATATGTACACAGAAAAATGCCTCCAAGGCTACCTTCTTGTGTGGCATGCAATAGTGGTTGGGTTCGGGAACACGAGTAGAGCCTAGAGACTTTGCGCAAATGGAGCCAGCTCTATATTTCGATTATCTGATTGGCAGGCTTTGGGATCGGCATCAATCAGGTTCCCGGAAAATGGGGCTGGCTCCATTTGCGCAAAGTCTCTAATTATCTATATCTCCCCGTTTACGTGTTTAAATACGTCATATTATGCACATGATCATTCCCTTTCCACTGTTACTGAGGAAAGCCCTAATGTGGTTCAGGCGAGTATCTAGATATCTACCTCTTCGGGCTACGGCATTGCCTGATGCATTGCACGATTGTGTATTTTTTGATATAGTATATAGTAATTAAGTACAGCGGTAGGTAATAAGTGGTGGAACACAGTGATGCCTGTTTTGGTAAAACGCCACCAACATTTGGTGTTTGTACCTCAGGGCGTTCCATCACTTATTACCTGTCGCTGTACATAGCTCGAGGCACAAACGCTAAACTACACTGCACGCTCAGTATCTAACTGTAGAACATGCATGGCCTGACTCTGGAAGGTACTTGAATTCTCCCTTCCCCTGCCTAGCGAGTTCACCACTCACCGAGCGCACCCAATTCCCACCCAAATATCTCTTCGCTGCAGCTTTAGTGGCCATTTTTTGCGTGTGAAAGGACCCCACACTCGGTAGGTGGTAAACTCGCTTGATGGGCAGGGTTCTCAATGATAATCTAATATTCTCTGGTGGTACAGCTAGTAACAATCTTTGCGTAATAGTAGGTAGGATAGGGATTTGTCTGTGTTTATAATATCATGGATACATATCTATGGTGCGGTAAACGTGTCGAAATTAATTTTGCCAACGGTGGTATAAGCACTGAATTTCAGTCCTTATACTGCGCTATACTACATTAATCATTAATGCAACACCTATGAAAGTTTCCCACCGGTGGTCAATATTCATATATATTAGCATTATATAGCCCCTTTTGGCCAAAATGTCTGTGCTTTTATCCATTTTAATGTATAAATGTTGGTATTATTTTCACCACCGGTGGTAAAATTACTTTGACACATTTACCGCTCCATAGGATGTCATGGTAGGGACTTGCATGGCGCTGAAATAAATCTTTATTTGTTTTTTGTAACCCAGATTTATGAAATTAATAAATTAAACCCCCCCCCCAAAAAAAAAAAACCTAGATTTATGCTCTGAAACACCTCCAGAAACATAAGGCATCACTCGTTTATAGTATGATATATTGTAATTTGTACAATAAGTCTGCAAAGATATCATACGTACTACTGAGAACCCTCTTAATAGTGGGGAAGGAGGGTATCCCTGTCGATCGAAGCCGCTCATGGTAATCGATCTGAATACTGATCGAGCTCCCGCTGGCTAGCGAGGTCAGTCGCCGTAGTTTTGGGGATTCAGGTCGGCCGCTGAAGTATTTATATTGGCGACCCCTTGAAATATAATAGCAGATCTGCATCGCCCTATCACTAATTCTCCTTGCACCTGCGGGTTATCAGAAATGAATAGAACACCACCCCGGCTATTAAAGGGCATAAGGGCATTCCACTGATGAGATCGAGACTTGGTCTAATATTGTTTTGTGTACGTGTTAGATCTGCGAGGGGGGGGGGGGGGTCTTTTGCTTGTCGGCGCCTGGGGGGTGTGTTGCGGAAAATTTGCTGCTGGAGGGCCCGTAGTTTGACCTTTTTTATTCCGGGGCCGGGCGTGGCCCTTTTATTAAGAAATAATTAGCGTAACTAGCGATAAAAGAGACCAACAGAGGAAGCCACAAGTTATGGAGCCGCTGGTCCCTACAGAGCCCATCCATCAACTTTTCCAGCAAGCCTATGGCAAGCAATATATGTCATCATAGTCAATATACTACAGGACGGCGTTCTTAAACCGTATTCCGTAAAAGAGAGGAAGCTCGCTTATCATAACGAGAGGCGCGAAAGGAAGCTCATAAAGAACATGCGCCAATGGGGTACTAAACCCTACTACACAAACCAGGAAATCGATATACCGTTATTTCTCGGGGGGTCCACTGTCTCCGCCTTGTTAGATCCCGACCCCAGTTTGGGGTGAGAAGAAGTGTGTATCTGCACGAATCCGTGAAGCTCGACATTCGGACTTGCTACCTACAAATACGGGGATATATTAGTTCGCGCATTAGAAACATGACTCAATTCGATTAGTTACAAAAAGACCTATAGCCAAATCAAAGCCTTTAAAATCCACATTGCATATATAACCCTTTATCTATATATGTAAATACCTAGATATGGGAAGCCAAGTGATTACAATCTGATAAGATGAACACCCCGCTACCACAGCACAGCCGTAAGTAATAGGAGATGGTAAAACGCCACATTTGTACTCTCGGGGCGTTTCATCACTTACTACCGGCCGCTGTAGAGTACCCACGAAGGTACACTCGTAAGGCTGTTAGCCAGATAGGTACTTAAGTGTACTCCCGCGGCCGGATTGAAGCCACCCATACATCAAATTGATAACAATTCTTTAGACAGCTCCAAACAACCGGCCAGCCGCGGGAGTATGTACGCCTCCAAGTACTCTACCCACACATAGTGCAAAGCTCAAGCCATGAACCCAATTTACATCACCCGCCCGGCCGCCAATCCTACTCGAGTAACAATTTCCAGCTGGTACTGGCAAAAAACCCCTCCGAGGCCTATGAGATCGCAATGGAGGTATCTATAACCAATAGGTAAGATTACCCCCTCTAAAAGCATTTCTTCCGAGTCTCTTGCGGATGCTCACTGGTTAAAAGAGGGTATAACTACACCATCGCTGAGATCAATCGTTCCCGGCACCAGACCCGTCGTGCCGCCACTCGTCAGGCTGACACTGACACTATGCGGCAGCGGGTGCGATTTCCGTCTGCAGAGGTCACCTTGGTAACGGTGGTAGCGATGGTAGCTCTGTCATGTATCCACTCGCTCGCTACCTTTTTCAGCGCTCCGCTACCAGCGATATCGCTGCCGCCGCTACCGCTACCGCTACCACCTCTACCACTACCACTCCCACCGCTACCTCTACCAGCGCTACCTCTACCTGTATTTTAACGCCGGTACTGACACCGCTGCAGAATAATCGCACTAAATCGTCAGGTAATGGTAATTGTGGCAGAATGGGTAAGCAATGTCGATCGGCCCCGGAAATTGTTGGTGTAACTATCCTAGACCATAAAGTACATGACCCCAATCAATCCTGAGTTCAAAATCGGTCAGAATATCCACCAAACGAGCACTCCAGAGAGTCAGACGTAGCCCTACCGCGCGCCCAAGAATATGGATACGGTGCTTGCACTTCTAGAGGCATTTTGAGGGTCTCCAATCCCGCATGGCTTGCTCCATCATAAAGATATACCAAGTTTTGGTCGGGTGGGGTTAGGGTTAAGGGGAGGCGGTAAGGGGGATATTATGTGTGACCCATAATGACCGAGGGTTTTTTTTTTTTTGTTTACATCAGTGATTGCATGCAGCCCTAAGGCTATGGCAATATCGCACCATTTTATCCCCAGAACGCCCCTCCAACCGCCGCCAGTCAAAGAACAGGAACAAGGAAAAGGACAAAGGAAAGAAAAGACATCATCCTGCCTCCACGCAACACGCCCAGCCCAGTGCGCTCACTTTCTCGAGCATCATCATTCACTGCATGGGTCCCCCCGAAACAAAAGAGAAATACACGTTTGTCATCCTTCTTAACTCTGGCCGGCCTGGCGCTCTCACTCTTCTTGAAATAGTATGCGCTCGCGAATGAGCAATAGTATGAGGGGTTATGACGAAATTGTACCACTCACATTAGTCATGAAGACTGTGATGAGTCACATTGTATGGGTATATTAACGCTCATTATATTTCCTTTGTACGACGATATTTCTGTATAAATAAGGGGTCGTTTCCCCCGATAGTTTGCAATGACAAGTCTTCTCTACTCTCTACATCTTTAGGTTATGAGCCCGGCCAAGCCAAATCTAAACAACACTACTTCATTCACATCCTACACACTAGTACATTTCATCGTCCACCTAAAATGTCTTCTGAAGGTTACAAACTTCCCGCCTTACCATGTAAGCTTGCTGGTCAGGCTCACTATACGGTTTGGAAGGACCTTGCCTCAGACATGTTGAAGGTCTACGATCTTTGGAAAGTTGTCGATGGAAGTAGCACTCGTCCAAAATACAAGGAAACAAAGACCTCGGCTCCGGCGGTGACGACAGCCCCAGGTACATCAACAGACACACAGGACGATACAGAAAACCCAGAGGTTACAAGCGATAACTCGGATGAGATACTAGATTGGGACAAAAAGGACACCTTAGCAAAGGTCTTCCTCAAAAACAACATTGAATTTGACCTGATCGTCACCCTATCTCCTTCGACTACTGCCAACGAACTCTGGACTCAGCTTGAGGAAAGATTCGATCGCAAAACGGTAGCCTCGCTCCATTCCTTGCTAGCGACAATAACTACCCTACAATACAGCCCAGACAAGAGCATGAAAGACCATCTAACCGAATTCACCACTCTCTGGTCCACCCTTCTATTACGAACCTCCAACTCGACCGACGTGACCAGAGATCCCCTCGGTTACCATCTTCATTCAATCGCTCGCGTCTCGCAAATTAAGGCCTCCTTCCTCCTCCTCTCATTGCGCCACCAATCCCTTGAACATGTCGTCGACAACTTCCAATCCAAAGAAAACATTACCTTCGAAGAAATCTATGAAAAACTAATGGACCTTGACGGACGGCTCACATGAGCAAATTGGTGGAGAAGCATATAATATGAGAACAGGACGAACCCTTACAACAAATCCAAACGCCCATCCAAAACACGCCACGCCTCCAACCAGAACAAGTCAGAGAATACCTGCACTTGGTGTACCAAGAACGGTGACTACGCTAAAGGACACACACACAGAGAATGCCGGAAGCTCAAAACTTTCAGAGATAAGGAGAGATCCGCTGCATCCGGCAACGTCGCATCAGGAACTGCTTTCGTCACATGGTCAAAACTTCCCACCTTGTTGACAAAACTTTCAGAACCACTCGTCCTAGAAGAGGATGAACTCATAAGCCTCCCTGATACAGACATGACTGACGCGTACGCTTTCACTACTGGCACCACCACGGCCGACTCTTCTGCATGGATCTTTGACCCTGGCGCTACTAACCATATGACCGGAACCCAAGTTCTCAACCCCGCACCATACACTGGCACAGTTACTGTCGGTGGAGGTCGCAAACTCAAGGTAACCGGAATAGGAAAAGTCCACGTCAACGGGTCATACGGGCCAATAACTTTGGAAAATGTGTTTGTCATCCCTGAGCTGGGCCATTATAGGGCTTTCTGGTGGGGTGAACTTCGGGTTAGGGTGAGCGAAATGGGTGTATTTTGGTGTATGTGCCTACTGTGAGTGTCGTACGACACCTTTCCTGATTGCGCCGCCTCTAGTAAACCTATCGTACGGCACCTTTCCTGATCGCGCTGTCTCTACTAAACCTATCGTACGGCACCTTTCCTGATTGCGCTGTCTCTACTAAACCTATCGTACGGCACCTATCCACACAAGCGCCGCCTCTACTACACCTATCGTACGGCACCTCTCCACACAGGCGCCGCCTCTACTACATCTGTCGTACGACACCTCTTGACACAGGCGCCGCTTCTGCCAAACCTATCATACGACAGCTCTTTACCATAGAGTCACATTGCGAGCACCCCGTAATATAAAGACGTAATATAAAGACTAACGAGCACTATTACTATTGATATAGTTACATTATTTCTAGAAGCCTTTCCTAACCCGGCGTGCTGCCGCGGGAATCGACGTTACTGTCATCTGTCCTCGCAGACCTTGGTAGAGGAGGATCCGGAAGTACAGCTCGTTGGGCTGGCATTCGTTTCAGTTGGTCTCGCAACTCATTGGCAGAGAGGAACCTCGATCGATGCATAACTTTATTAGACGCTACCAAAACATCCTATCCGACCAATGAGCAGGTATTCAACTCAGGACACGAGTATGATTGGGGGGGCTGACTCTGACCAACCACAAAAGGTTCAAAAGCTTCAAGAAGTCGACTATATCATCGATCTTAGTCGGGATGTCCCTTACTTGGTCGCCAACTAAGAGGCTCATATATCCACTCCCTACTGACATTCGCAAATTTTCACAGTGCCACCCTTTGTTGTTTGTTAGCACACACACACGCGCGTTGTGAATGATTGTACCCACCTGCAGTAACTATCCCAATGGTCTGTAGTCCACCTAGCTCTATCGCCGTCCCAGATGACTGTAGTTCGTATAACATGTCGTGAAGTACCTTTACTACCTTTAACCTATCACGCCCCCATTTTTTGTCTTGGGTGGACGCATGTGTCCTGACATAATGCGACCCGCGGTTCCGCCCCCGGAATTATTTTAGCGGGGTTTCGCCACGCCGGTACTTACACCCACGCCCACGCCCATACCCACGCCTACACCCACACCCACGCCCACGCCCACGCCTACACCCACACCCATGCCCACAGCAAAGTCATCGTTAGGAGGTCATCTACGCCAGAGCCATTGCACGACAGCATTAGTAGAAAGCGCCGCTCGACAGGTTCGCTGCCTGCACTGCCTGCAGTGCCTGGAGGTGTCGCCCGACGATACTGCTGATCACGCCGCCATGGGAACACCCAAGATTATGCCCAAATCAACACCCTGGACACGTCCAAATCGATGCCACGGAAACATCTATAATGACGCCTAGGGCATGCCATGGACACGGCCAAAAAGACTCCTGGACACCCCCAAATCAACACTTTGGGCACGTCTGAAATGGCTCCATGGATACGCCCAAATCAACACCATGGACAAGCCCAAATCGATGCCATGGACATGCCATGGACATGCCCGAATCAACACCCTGGGCACGCCTATAATGACGCCTAGGACACGCCCAAATCGACTCCATGGGCATGCCTAAATCAACGCCATGAGCACGCACATGGTGAGCGAAGGGCATGCTATGGACATGCCCAAATCAACGTCATGGACATGCTATGGACACGCCTAAATCAACACCATGGATACGCCTATAATGATGCCTAGGACATGCCATGGAAACACCCAAAATTACGCATAGGGCACACCATGGACCGCCCATAGTGAAGCCTAGCGCATGCCATACACACGCCGAAAATCACCCCATGGACACGCCTATAATGACGCCCGAATCAACCCCATTGACACGCCCATAGTGAAGCATAGGGCATGTGGACACGTTCAAAATGACTCCATAGACATGCCTATAATGACGCCTAGGACATGTTATGGACACACCCACATTGATGCCATGGACTCACCCAAAGCCGAGAACGCCGGAGCTCTATCTAACCAAGCGCGCGAAACGACGGTTTTAGCGACGAGAGCGAGGCGAGGACGGGGCAACGAGGGGACTTAACCGAGGAGCAGGGTAGTGGGACACAGAGTCCAGATGGCAGTGCGAACGAAGTGATGTAAACGAAGATACCAGTAGAGGACACGTACTGCTGTATCGTACATGAACGAGGACTATGGCTAAGCGAGGACGAGGTAGTACTAAGACGGGGATGACTAAGAGTGATGACGTATTATATTCCAAGAGACGATACTAAGAAACAAGTAACAACTAAAGAAACTAGGAACGTAGAGTTGATAACAGTTAGGGTTAGTTAGGGTTAGTTAGGGTTTAGTTAGGGTCTAGTTAGGGTTAGTTAGGGTTAGTTAGGGTTAGTTAGGGTTAGTTAGGGTTAGTTAGGGTTAGTTAGGGTTAGTTAGGGTTAGTTAGGGTTAGTTAGGGTTAGTTAGGGTTAGTTAGGGTTGTTAGGTTAGTTAGGTTAGTTAGTTAGGTTAGTTAAGGGGTTAGTTAGGTTAGTTAGGTT